>JANRMT010062796.1:62679594-62713001 GCA_026402145.1 Polypterus bichir lapradei
AAAAAAAATGAAACAAAAAAAATCACTATCTATATCCCACTTCGATGTATACAGCATTAATGTTTGCTTTCTGTCATCTGTTGGAATGTACAGTATTTTGTTGTACATATGACAACATTGCAGTTTTAGTTTTATCCTAAATGCTTCTTAGGAATAGATGTGCAAGATTTAAATTTGTAAACCTAACATTTTTGTTAGAAGATAAGCACTATACACCAGGTGCATCAAATCTATGAATTTATTTTATTTCCTTAAGTTTCTAGTTTTGACCATTCTATTAACCTTCCACATACATCCTTGGAGATCGCTTTCCGCCATTTGTTTTACATTACAGTCCTGAACTAAGGCACAGAGTGAGGAAAGATCAATTGAGAAAAGAAATCTTGATAAATTTTACTCCAAGAAGTAACAATATGTAATATAAAGAGTATCTGTCATGACTGTAGCTTGTAGGCATTAAAGCTGTCCAAGACTCCTAGTTTTACAGCTCATTTTACATGATTTCTTTCTCCATTTGCAGGCAGAAAACTTCAAAGAGGAGATCCCAGATCTTATTCCTAATCAGGACAAAGGTGGGCATTTTTGTGGCTAGTTAATATCCCAAATTGTTATTCACTGTTAGACTGTTCAGTTAGTTTTACAGTAGTGCACAATAACTAACCATTTGCAGATGTCTCTCTTCTGTCTTGGATTACATTGCATTAATCACTCCCAACAAATCCATCAGAATGAACAAGTACACCACCTTTAAAAATTCTATAAATTTAATATTCTTGATGATGAAGTCTCCACTGTGTAGGAATTAGTGAAAGCTGGCCGAGTAGACTTTACATAAGTGTCCACTATATAAGAAAACTGTCATGCAGTATGCCACTTAGTCCTGGAGAGATACAGCAGCTATGGATTTCTACTACAGTGTGTCTCTTATTCATAAGTCTGGTTCTCATGTTTTATTTAACTTCTTTCTTAATTAATGTTGACTTTATTTGTCTCTGAACTTCTTACATGTATTTAAAATGACCATTAATTATGTGTAATACTTAACACAGAAAACATAAAAGAGTTTAGGACATTTTCATGATAAAATTTTATTGTATATACTCAATATGTTTCTGAAGGTTTTAAAGCTATATTCATTCTATCAATCAACCAGGAACAAGTAAAAAAATTATATTTCTTCCTCTCACAGTTTAAGAAGCAAACCAGAAAGCTCTCATTCAAACAAAGTTTTGTAGAAATCTAAAACAAACTACTGGCTCATGCAGCTGTATTGGAAACCTTTAAAGATTTTAAAGTATCTGGAAGATATCTCACAAAAATAGGTACTCACAAACTAACTCTTCTGTTCTTTAGAATGCCTGTTCATACAAAATAATTGATGTTTTAAAAGCTGTATGGTAAAAAAAATGCCATAATAATGAAACAGCAAATTAGTTGATACTAGATCCAAGTACATTTTAAGAAAACATGACAAGATGTGAACATATTTCTGTTTTTTTACTGCAGGTTAATTGCATATCCATAGTCTTGGCCTCTGGTACAGAATCCACTGCACTGTAGGAAAGAGCAAAATGTTATAGGCAGTGGCTCAAATGTGGAAGTGTGAAAATGTGGGCTGCTAGACTGAACGTCTTTCAGGCTGTATCCATACAATAAAAAAAGAGTTAAGCTATTCAGACACACCTTTCCACAACCCCTGTTATTATTCTACAGTCTGTACTGTTAGCTTCAGCGACAACCTAACAAAGCATCTGCCCTTACAGAAATACTTTTCTGTCGTTTACAACTGATTCACAGTCATGGTAGGAAATGTAGTTTTCTTCTTTAGAATGGAGTGTTATTTCATTAATTCCCAATCATGTCTTTAAATCAAGGAAACTGTTTGTCTGAACAGGCAAAGCTATTTGAGAAACCATTTAATAAACAAACAGATTTACCTTAAAAGAAGGAAATAGGAGAAGCCACATATCAGCTGACTAAGAACACATTTTGATGTGTTGTGTCACCTGGTGGATTCTAAACTGATGATCAGAGTAACAAATATTAGTCTTCATTTCACAGGAATATGTAAGAGACCTACTGAAAGGTTATCCACATTGTGCTAAACTGAAATTTTTGAAAATTTAAAAACAGAATTTGAAATCAATGGAAAATAAATCTGAGTCTATTAGGAAGAATTGGTTTAAGTAGCTAACTGAATAGGTAAAACAAATACAGGCAAACAGTCATTCAGTTCACACTATTGACATATTGGGCACAGCACCAATATGAACATTGTTTTTGGTCTCTTCTCGACTTTGTAAAGTTACTTTCACCTGAGGATTATAACAAGTCTCACTGGAAGAAGAAGATGATAATGGACTTAGTGATTTAAAATGTGATTATAAATTTTATTGGAACAAATTAGTAAAGAATGCATGATAGTGGTAATTTAGTGATGGTTTTCTCTCCTTCTTTTCTCTTCCTAAGCTCTCGAAAAAAGTCTAGACTACTTCAGCTATGTTTTAGTTCGGGAGCGGCCCAAGTTCCTAAGGAGCATTGGACTGGATGATAATGAAATACAGAAAGCACATTACCAGCACCCAAAAAGCACAGATGAGGAGCTTCACTCTGCCTTGCTGATGTGGTTGGAAAGCAATGGAGCCAAATCTGATATAAACACTTTGCTGAGGGCATTGTATGAACTGAACCAGAAGCTTACAGCTGAAACTATAACCAAAACCCTTATAGAAAAAAAATTATACAAAAAATTAAATGGCTAGCATGGACTTTTATGGTGACAAATGAAAATAGTGTTTTTTAAACTTGCGAGAATCCGATTTCTACTAATGAAGAAAGGATTTAAGACAGAGACAAAAAAATGTACCAAGATTTGACTCACATTAAACACCAGGCCAGGTGGTCTGCTGCTATGGTGGGTTCTGTTGCAGAAATTTTGGTAGCTTGCAGTGCACTGCTAGGTCAGTCTCAGTAATGGCACAATATTAACATGTAGTGTTTGCATAGCCAGTATGGAGTGACCAAAAATGGAAGCACCTCATTGAAACAAATGTACATGAGGAGTTATAGTAGTTGATGGTGTTCAGTCATCTAGAATCACTGAAACCTATTTAATAGCAGTGGTACAAACCTCTGCTGCTGTAAAAATTACCTTTTGCCAGCCCAAGGCTGATTAACTTTATAAAACTGATGGATTCCTATGAGCTGTATGATTCCTAAGGTAATCTTCCATAGGAAACATTTTTTTACTGATATCAGATTTCAGGGAAGTTTGTGTTTTTGTGGAAGATATATCTCAGTTGCTTCTGATGGACAATTTTAACTATCAGAACAAAATGAATATGAAAATGTTTTAATTTTTTTAATTTTTAAGGGAGTCTTTTTGAGACTGAAATATTTTTTTACACAATACTGAGCAACAATTGGATTAATGTGAACTTTTCTATATAAAGTCAGCCTCAATAATGTCCATGGATATGGAGAGGAGGAAAAAAAATTGTAAATGAACAATTATGAGTAACTTTCAGAATCTTTTTTTGAAGAATTATTGTTTGTTTCTCTCACATTTCATGGGAAAACCTATGGGAAAAACTGGATAGTTGTTCACTGCACTTAAGTCATAGTTTTTTTTAGGAATTAATAAAATATTTGAGTCGGAGACATTTTCCCATTTTAAGGGTCTGGTACCTGTGCTCAATGAGACTCTTGACTTTTTTGAGATTGTTATGGTATTTTTAAACAATTTCTCTAAGCATTTTGATAATTTATTTTGAATACAAATTCTTATTTAAGAAATTGTTAACTTTTAACTTAATATTAAAACATACAAGGAAAAATGTGATTTTCCTAGTGAGACAAATTCAAGTGTGAGGAAACGGCAAACCCTGAAGTGACAGCACTGTGTACAGTCTTTCTTGCACCCAGAAGATACACGTGCAGAGTTAAGGTGAAGGAATTGTGTGGAAAAACCCTTGAATGTTTAAGTTCACATTTTATTGATATTACGGGCTATGTTGGCCAATAAATGTGAACAAATTGAATTTTGTACAGTTACAGTACATGTATATATTGAATATTTTAATTAAAAAATGTATAAATTCCATTTTGTATGTTTCAGTTTTTTATATAAAAACACAAGAAATCATATTACAAGCCATCAGGACTTAAACAATTATATTTAAACTGCACTGGTTAGATGGTTTTTGGTGATTAAAGGGATATTTTACAGATATTCAACACAGACCTGTTGAATTTGTACCTCATGTGCAGCTCACAGATACAGATAGGCTCATGTTACTTTTGCATACACATACAGTTTGTCTAACATCTTAATTTAAAACACTTCCCCTTGGTTTTGAAACTCTCATTATACGTGTTTGTTTGGGTAAGGAGTACCAGATGTGATTTCTACTACTAAATTTGTGGAATGGAATATTGTTGCTGCTAGTCCTGTCTGCATCACGTTTAGCGATGAATGAATGTTTAGCAGTTGGTGGAATTCCAGGGAATACATGGTTTATTTATTATGTATTTCTATCATGTGATTTACAAATTAACTGTGACATGCACAAGTATCTGCTAACTTTCAAAAACAGAAGCTGCAAATGCAAGACATTTGAAGTCTGAATTGTTTTAAACTTTAAAATGTAAAATGAAGGTTAACTGAACATGTAGGATGGACTCTCAGAGCACAAGACCAGCCATCAGCTCCATACATAGACACATTCTTTACATGTTTAGGTTAAAATTGTGTAATGTGTCCTTTCAATGTTGCCAAAATAATGCTCATAAGGGTCAATACCACCCAAAATAAAAAAAAATCAAAGATCAATTCTGATTGTGTTTTATTAAATGAAGTTTCATAAAGGAGGGTTACATAAAGTAGCAAAGAATAAAGCCAAGAAAACAAAACCTACAGACCTAGTTTACCCGTTATCATGTGAAGTGGCTTAAAATTTTCTTACATTTTCTTTACTTAACCTGCCAAAAATGTCATTTTTTCCTTTTTTCCTCCTTCTCTTTACCTAAAGATAATTTTCTGACAGCAACTAATTTCCAAAAAGCAACTGCCTACACTCTACCTCAGGATAGGGTCATTTGCAGTCCACATTTCTCCCACCACTGGTATTGCACTGCTGTATGCTCAGCAATTCCAAAAATGGATCTGTGACTCTCATGGTTAACCATATTTTAAGATCAATGATGTCCAGGAAATGTGACCTAGCTTAAGAGGATGAGAGAGGCTGGCAACATTGTTAAAGAAACTTTTAAAACTGACAGCTTCTGGATAAGCACACTTGGTAAAATGGAGTAAGGTTATTAGCTGATCAGTAAAAATTAATAGAGATCATGCAAAACATAATCAAAAAGGCAGACTTAACTTCTAAATTCAATCGTCTTAGACACAAGTAAAATCATTTGATCCAATATAGTCAAAGTAAATACCATTAGTGATGAAAACAGGAAAATACAAACAATAAATTAAAAAAAACACCAAGTTCTGTGTAAAGGTTAAATACACCAGAAGACAGGGAAAATGGCACAAGTGACTGATAATGGTGCACACTTTAAAGAGTAAGCTTGACACCTGGAGCAACGACAACCCAAAGCCCTCTGTGATGTAAAGGTGCAGGTAAGCTTAATTTGTCCCCCTGCAATCCACATCAGTCTACCAACAGGCATTCCTACAGTCATCTGGAGTACAGAGGATTTTTGCTGTTATAACTCTGGACTCTGGATATGATCCCTACTCACTAACATGGGTTTAATTCAACTAACAGGGCATCTTTTGGACCCTTCCCCCTCTCTATGCCCTTGCTCTTGGCACACCCATGTCAGCTGGGCAAATATTAGACTTTACCAAATGCCACTTGGTAAGACCTCGCCTTTCAGGAACAGTCAATTAAATGACAGTGCCCCACTCTTACAGATATAAAACCATCAGGGCATTTAATGGTATTCTATCAACAAGATAAAGTGTAAATGAGCATTATGCTGTTTGGATTTTATCATTGTCTTCTCAAACTCTTCAACATGACTGGTTACCTTTTGAGATGGCATATCAGAATTTCTGGGCAAAAATAGTTTTGTACTTTAAGATAGTCCAGAACAGCAAAATGATTATTTGTAAGCAGCACTCCAATAAAAGAAAGGCTGGGCCTGAATCTGAGAACATCCCAGCAAAGAGAAAGAAGTATCTCCATATAGCCATTAAACAAATCTAAACATTTTACAAAGACTTTTCTTTATAGGGAAAGCAGATAACAGGTCATTCTGATGAACCGGATCTAGATTTGTAGGAAATTATTCTACTTATTAAAACCCAACACTCTAAGAAATGTGCATCTTGAGTAGAGTAGTTAGATGTTTTCACACCACTTTGTGATGCCAGTGTGCTCTATTAAGTTGCTCCTGATGTCCCTTTCACCATTATTTATTATAATGTAATATGCAAAATGCTTCTGCAGATGTCATTTAAAACTTTTTTACCTTAGAAGACCCCAGGCCTACAATATAAACATTTATTTTTTTACGTCAAGTGCATGTATTTTTTTTTTAGAAAGATTACCAAACCAAACTATTTGCTGTCTGTTTTAATGTAATTGTATTTCATTGTTGTTAGCTCATACAAGTAGAGGAATGAATTTCTTTGCCTGTTTGATCAAGCACCTATTTGTATGTACAACTCGTCCCTTACTCATGTAATTAAAATGTTTGCTGTGCTGTCAATTGTATTTATATTAACTGTTATACAGGTTGGTATGGTCAGGACTCTCTTAGCACTTGGTTAGCAACTATAATTTGTGTTCTCTATGGGACTTTGTTCTGTCAGAGTTGCCAAAAAATGTAGTTAAGTGGAGAAACCATATCAATAACTTTTCTGGAGATCACTGTTGATATCAAGGTTACATACTGTAACCAGAATTGAAAAATAACTTGAGAACACAATCCCAGAGAGTAAGTGCCCCCTGCTGGAGACACATATGCACAGCCTCCTGTTTTGAGGTTAATGGGCTTCTGCAAGTGTATCCAACAGAGTGTAATTGCAGACCGCAGTAACTCTGAGGCCAGTCATGTAACACTCCACTATCATGAAATGGCCTCAGTGTCAGTCACAAAATGCCCATCACATGCCCCCTTACACTATAATTAAGGTTAGGGTTGTGGGAAGGTTATCTGACACAAAGTGCATTTTGTGACTGACGTTGTGGGCATTACCTGACCTACATCATAGGTATTACAGGCCGCAGTTAGACCCATCTCAATTTATCTACCCTTTATATTATAGACACAGGTTCAGGCCTGCAGGGCCACCTGGGGCCAAAGGGGGGGGGGGGGGTTCTTTTAGGAGTTCTACTGAGCATTCCAGGACTCAAAGGTGGTAGCAGCAGAGGGTTAAAAGACAAGCTTGATGAGACTGAAGTCTTGATGAGACTGAAGTCATGATGAGGACCAGGCAAGAAGAAAGAAAAGCCAGTAGAATCTGAGAGAAAAGCAGGAAACACTTGAGAAGTGGGAGACTTGGTGATAATTACTACTGGGAAAGAGGACAAACAACCCCATGGATCAGCCAAGTCCATATTTGGTGTAGTATGGCCCGCAGCATCACAATGTTTGGTATTTGGTGTACTGTTATGATGTAGTTCTGTTTCTCCTTTTGATTCACTCATCCATATTTTGTTAATAAAACGATCAGTTTTATTTTATTTCGCTGGGCCTCTTATTCTGGGTTCAGGATTGTCTCAAAATTAACTCTAAGGGTCACACTATGTTTTCCAAAATAAAAGTTTTTTTTGAGTGAATAGCAGTGGATTTCACTTAAAAGTGAACAGAAATGTCAGGAACATCTCCCAAAGCACACACATCATAAAGCAGCAAGGAACCATGTATCCGCTCCATTCAACATCCACATTCTTAATGGAGCTTTCAGGAGTCCATAATCATTTAAATTACTAGCAATGGACAAACTTTTTGCCTTTTCAAAACTACATACAATCTGTCAATGTGGCTCCTATGTTTATCATTATTTTATATGCTGCCTGTTTTCTAATGCTAAATCATACAAGAAATTAAAGTGGTTTAAGGAAGGGCAAAGAGAGGCAAAGTGAACATGGTGGGGACCAATCAGGCAACTTTCTATTGCAGAAAGGGTCTTATAAGCACTAGGCCATTGTTTTCCACTGCTCCTCTTAATAGTCAACTATGTCTGCTTATAAATGCATTTGTCTGCAGTTTTAGGGTATTCAGAAAAGATGTTCCTCACCCTGCCTTATTTTCATGGTTAAAGAATATTAGAAGTTTCCAAGGTTACTCAAATTCAAATGGTGATAGATAAAAAGTGAAGGAATTAGTCAAAACTATTTTATGTAAGGGGCCAAAATACCACAAAAGAATATGTGAAAATCTGGCAAAAAAGCTCTAAAGCTAAAAGATGAAAACACTGCTTTGATTTCAAGACCATGCAATTCATTATTCATTACCATTTTTTTTAACATGTCTTTCTATTAAATGGAAACTGCCAGCCAGAAATGATCCCACTAGCATCAAGTGTGAGGCAGGAACCGGCGCTGGAGGGAACAATGCTCTACTCTGTGCTGGGCCAATTTTGTAATGCTAATAACCCAACTTACAAGTTTGGGAGCATGTGCTGATGGCAATGTTGCCGCTCCCACCACACAACAGAACACCTGGATTGAGACCCGAGTGCAGCAGGTGACAACTCAGCACCACACTGGAACAGTGTGAGGTTTTTTTTTTTTTTTTTTA
Source organism: Polypterus bichir lapradei (assembly GCA_026402145.1). NCBI lineage: Eukaryota > Metazoa > Chordata > Cladistia > Polypteriformes > Polypteridae > Polypterus > Polypterus bichir. The sequence continues at coordinate 62,688,361 of JANRMT010062796.1, forward strand.
TGGTGGCTAGAGTCACAATCCTGCCACTAACCCCAGAGATTTCCCTGTAAGTTGGAGTACCTGCTTGCAGGGCTGGATGCAGATTAACATCATACTCAGGAAGGAGCAATTGCAGGTTAAGGGCCTTGCTCAAGGGCCCAACGGAGTAGAGTCAATTCTGGCGCTTACAGGATTCGAACTGGCAACCTATAGAATTTATAGAATCTATAAATTTCCCGTAGATAATGACCAGACAAATTACAGGGGAGATGGGGCAGGTCCATCCAAAACACCAAAAGCAGTACTTACTTATCTACCCCAACGCTGACAGAGTAATAAACATGTGTTTGTGGTGCTCACATAAGTATCTGCTTTTAAAACAAAGTATTATTTGATATACTTACAGAAGGAATTGGTAACTGTGGACAGGGGAGCCAGCTGCAATCATGACCCTCACCAGAAGTTTCAGAAAATGAGATGACATTACATACTTACAGAAACATATGATTTTCTTAGCTATACATTTGGGCTGTTAAAACATTGTGTGGTACAGAAAAAATTCAATGCTTTTCAAATCTGCCTTAATAAATTTCATAAGGTAGGCAGGAATACCCTTTGAATAGGCTGCCAGTTAGTCAGCGGGCATATTCACAAACACAGCCACTCTCAGTCATACCAAGCCAGTTTAGAGTTGACAGTTAACCTAACCTGTACATTTTTGAGATGCAGAAGACCCCTAAAGAGAACAGGGAGAACATGCATATATCACAGAAATACTGCTGGAACTGCAACAACTGTACAAATAAATCCCTTGCCATAATTCTTCCAAAAAGTGTTTTTTGCCAGTAGGTGTAAACAGTGCATCCAAATTTGTGTCCAAACTAGGGATGTCAAGGTCAGATGTTGTAGGTTTTTGTTTCAGTCACAGCCTTAATGAATAACCAATTAGCGCTGCTAAAGTAAAAGAAGTGTTTGTATGTTCAATTAATGTGTAATTGGCTTTCAAAAATTCAGCGCCCTTTAATTCTTTCTTTTTTTTCTTAATTAGAAGCCAAGCAGTTATGAAATGTGAAGCAAACAAGCAGATGGCCAACTAAATCAGAAGTCTAAAACTTAGTTTCTCCATGGCCAGCATTTTTGCCCCAATCAATTCTTAATTAGAAGCCAATTTGTGCCGTTAATGAAGCACGTTATTCAAGCATGTGGCCTCTTACTTCTCTCGCTACAGACATTTCCAGAACTGTTGGCTCACTTTGCATCTCATTATTGTTTAACCGCTTGCTAAGAAAAAAGAAACAATTAAGGGTTCTGAGCCTTAAAAATAGAGGTCAAATAAAATTGTACCAAAAGACGTAAGTACCATTACCAGCAGTAATTGGTTACTAATTAGAAATGTGCCTGGATCAAAAACCCTGCAACCATTGCGGCCCTCCATTGAAACCCCTATTCTAAACAAAAGGAAGTAATTAATAATGTTGAAATTAGCCAGTACTGACACTGAAATCATCTGCAAGAAGAAAAGAGGACTTAAACAAAACATTCCCATGACATGCACATTCATCCTTTGAATGGCATGAATCATATACAAACCAAAAACCAACCCTGAAATGGACACCAGTACATTACAGGACACTCTCTCTTACACACACACACACAATCACACCAGGTTAGTTTACAGCTGCCAAACAATCTGACAAGACCACTGTTGTAGGATTACAAACAGGGTTAGCCCACACAGACATGGAGGGAATGTGAAGAGTCTGTGCCGGCATTAACCAGCTGTGAGTTACTAAGCCATTCTAAATCACTATGAAACACTAACCAGGGTATTGTCCTAGCACATAATGCAACATGATATGACATAAATTAACATAACATTCTCAAACCCGCCTAATCCATTTCCGGATTGCAGTAGGCTGGAGCTGTCCTGGCACAGGGTGCAAGGCAGGAAATGACCCTGACCATCCATCGCAGGGAACACCCAGACTCTTCTACACTGTGGTTAGATAAACAGGCATCTAATAAAAATTCAAAAATACATTTAGACTAGAAGAATGACTAAAGCATTGGTTACCAAGTGTTGTCCTGGGGGACCACTATAGCTGCAGGTTTTCATTCCAACCAACTTTTATTTGGTCTGCTTCCTTAATTAGACAAACTGCTTTTGCTTCAGTTACTTTGTTTTGGTGTCAGCATGGACATTATAAAATTGGGTTTCCTGTTTTTTTTATTGGAATGAAGCAATCATTTCTGTATGTGACGTTGCAATAAAATAAATCACCTTAGCTTTAAGATTTTATCATTAGATTTTCAGTCCACGTTTCCTAATGTTTTGGTTATTTAAGACATTATTTTCTAATTAGCATGTAGTGAATGGCCTGCCTTTCACCTTTAAGTGTTTGACATGTGTCTATTTCATTTGCTGTTAATTGTCATTATTAGGTAGTAGAAAAGTTGCATGAATAGGAAACAAAAGATAATTAAGAACTATTGCAAAATGCAAATATCCTCACATTTCTCATAAATAAAAATCTCACACTACTGCCCTCATCTGAATGCACAATAAAGTAAGACAAATAAACAATGAGATCAGTTAAAAGTTAAAATGACTGAGTGACTTTACAACAGATTGGGAAAAATACCTGCAGCCACAAGCGTCCCCTAGGACTGAACCAGAGAACTACAGGACTAAAGGCTTTGCCGAAGTGAGAACGCTGTAAAAATAAAAAAAGGAAACAGTGGTGTATTTAACCACTGAAAGTTCAATGCAAGTATTTCAAAATACATATACCTGTACACAGTACTGCTCTCTCTCACCCTTTCACCACCTAATAATGTGTGGTGGGCATACTGAGCCAAAAATGACCATCGTTGCATCTACCTGATGGATGCTGCAAACTGGTAGTAGTTGAAGCGGTCTACGTATGTAATGTGCTTTGAGTAAAATGTAACAGCAGGAAGTGACCCAAGAGTGGACACCATTCTATCACATTCTGTCTGACTCACACAAATCAAATGCATGGTTTTGCTTTGAGTGTAGGAAAAAAACCAGCAAGAGGGAATTCTGATTGCACCTAGAAGACATCCGAACTGGGGAATGAACTTTAAGTACTGTGAGAAAGCAACACAGCACTCTAATACAAACCTTTCTAATAATTAGAAATTAAAATTCAAAGTTTGCATTTCACCTCAGTGATATTTTTGGAAGGCAAGTGGCATATTTAAAACAATCAACATCTATACAATACATTGAAACACTGGCCTCTTATCCCGGCTTGGTCCCTGGTTTGTGCCCATTGCTGCCCGTTGCTGCCAAGAAAGGCTTGGGCTCCCTGCAACTCTGTAATGGAAAAAGCGATTTCAGAAAATGAATTGAAGGATTTATACAATACTCAAACAGGCATGGTGGAAGCTATAACTTCGACTTTTTACTGACTTTTTACTAACTTATTATGAAAGCTGTTTTGCAAGTAAACCAAACTCCTAATTTTTGTAAATGTAATATAACTAAGTGCAGGTGTGTTTACAAGTGCATTTTAGATTATTATTCTTTTATTTCTTTCTTCAGTTAGGCTAGTAGCAGGTTAGATGACTCAGAGAGTGAATCATTGAAACAGCAGCATTAAAGTTTACAGTTTAATCTCTATGCCACACTTTTAGCATAGTATGGTGTTTTGGAACAAACAATAGCTAAATGTATTTATTAAGATACTGTAGCTAAAAATAAAATGCACCACACCACACAATTTGCAAAGAGAGCAACAGGACAGGCATATTTTGCCTACATTAGACTGGAGTCCTAATTATCAATCCATTTTCTGAACCTGTTTTTCAAATGTTAAGTAGTTAAGAACTAGAGCAACCTTCGCTATTTTGTGTGTAATGAAGAAACCAAGCCATGATAGGATACCAGATCATCACTGGGCAAGCTCACACTCTGGACCAACAAAAGTAATACATACGTCACTGAGACGAAATGCAGTCTAACAAAAAAAATATTCAGCTACACACAATGTCAGGGCTGGGACCTGAGCCCAGATAGCAGGAGATGTGAGGCAGCAGTATTGAGCTACTGCTCAACCTTGAAACCCTTAGCCAAAAATTTTTGTGTTAATAAACTGTTAATGCAAATCTTGAGAGGATTTTGACTAGTTAACCATGCAAGAAATGACAGTATTCAGCTTTAATCATTAGGACCTTTCCCTATAAAACTTCACAAAGGAAGGGTGAGTTAAGCAGAAAAACAGTACTCACAACCACAAAACAATGTAACCAAATGGATTTATTTAGCTAACTTAAATGTTATGAGAAAAGCAAAGCCTGCAATTAAAAGACACACTTGACAATATGAAACTATCTTGGAAAATACACATATATAACACGTTACTTGCCTCAGAATAATAATACAGCACTAAATTACCGTTGGATTATATTAACACATAATTTACAGTGTTACAAAGCTATTCTACCGTGTAGTAAGAAATAATGTAATGCATGTCTGTGTAAGCCACACTAATTTTTAAAGTCCAGTGAATCACAATAGTAAAACAATCAAAACATGACTTGGTAAAGAAAGGAAAGGAAAAAAAATTATACAGTACAAACAAATGATACTGAAAATAAATAAGGTACATTTTGTCTCAGGGATAGGTTACACTGTATGTACTTTTAAATATTTAAATCAGGAGAAAGTACACTTCATAGAAGTAATAGCTATATATTTTTACTGCACTATATACCTTGCCATTATAATGATGCCTATTCCAATACTTTAAAAGTTGTACTCTCAGCTCGCACATCAAACCGTAGCCCTTGCAAAAGAAAAAAAAAACCCTGCAAGTTTAGAAGTTTGTCTTAAAGACTTGGCCTTCATGTTTGAGATATTACAGTAATCTGTTTTCAATTACATAGTGCACTTCATAGATACTACCATCTCCAACCAATTAACAGTAAAATACCACACACAGATACATTCTCACAGCACAGGAAAGAAATAAATCAACTGTCTCAGATCACACAATGAGGTTAAATTTGGTAAGCTGGTGATTTCATGTGTATGTCTCTATTAAAGGTGACCTGGATATATTAAAGGGGCTTCCTGAGCGGGAAGTAGGATAGGAATACGGTATTTGATCAGTACATTAATTAATATAGTTAGCTGTTTGTTCAGGTGACGTCTTCTGTAACTCAGTTGTTTTGTCATTGTATTTGATTCACATTTAATTTGATTAACATTTACTAAAACCAAAAATCCTTTATATGTGAATTTGTGTTACACCACTGGAGATATGTTACATGACTTACTGTTTTGCTTTCCTTACCAGAGAGCTCCAAAGTATAGAAGGAGCATAGGTGTACTTAGAAGTTGGTGAGTTGCGGACAATGTCCAAGGTAATAAACTATATATAGTACATTATCAATGGCTACATTTGTTAATTGTTTTTGACAACAGAAATCTAAACACAAAAAAAGAAAAACAGTAAGGATTGAGACCTGAGAATCTTGATGGTGATCACACCCATGCTGATCTGCAGGTACTGCTGTAATGAACACTACCATAATGAAGCTTTACACTCTGCTGTATATACATGTCTATATAAATCTGAACCACCTTTCCCTTATCAAAGTGGGGGCCAAAGTATGCTTTTAAAAGTATTAATGGTTAAACCATACAGTATGTTCACTAAGACTTCATAGATACATTGTCCAACTTAACAGCTTCATTTATCCTGTGCATTCTGTTCAGTCACCCATAAATATTTTCCAGACTCAAGTTGTACAACTGGCCGAGAGTATCCAAAGTATCTTCTGAAAATAGTTATTACTGGTCCATGAAACTGTTAAATTTACCTGAAACTGTTTGGAGGCACTGAAATGGTAAATTCATTCAAACTCCATGTCCACCGTTACAAAGAGAATACGTAACCACAGGAAGTGACTCGATCAGTTTTGATCACGCCTGAGGAGTTTGGTTCAGGCGCCCACCTGGGGGATTTCGCATCTCTTAATCATCCCAGTATTTCTTATTGTGTTCTTTGTCACCTTTCTCCCCAGGAGATGTTTAAAGAATGGTACAGCACCAGGGCTGTTTGTTTTGGGTCCTCAAAGCCCTATCCTCGTTTTTTATTCGAACTCGTACTCTAGCCCCTCTTTCTAAATGATCCTCCATCAGGTGAACGATCCCCACAACAATCCCTAGCAACGTCCTGTTGGATAAATTGCTCGCGGGCGCCGAGCTCTCCGTGTTGGGCCCTTCGCTAACTTTCAGCCGCAGTGTCTTAGTGCGGGACGAGTCGTCCGTGGAGATTGACTGTTCTATCTGTTCTACTTTGGGCGTATGCGCCCGGGATGTGCCTTCCTCCAACGAGGATGCTTCCCGTGATCCACTCCCACTGCTTGGGTACGACATGTCGTCATAAAAAGGCTCCGTCTTCATTCTAACTTTCCTTGCGTCTCTTGATCGTCTTCTTCCCGATGAAGTTCGTTGACTTTCTGGTCTCTTTCTTTTGCCCCGGCGCGAAGATCTTTCATAATCGGAGCTACTCATCCCTGCCTCCTCATCATTGCTGTGGCGTCTCGATGAACCTTCTCTGGACTCACTCCGGGCGGCTTTCAGTGCCTCCCACGCCATCTGTCTCTTGCGGCGTCGATACTGGACCAGCTGGTTGGCCTGGGGTATTGAGATGCCAGTTAGGGACGTTATCTGCCTGGCGGTGCTACGGTTCAAGTCTAACAACTTGGTCATGGTACTAAAACGTAATGTTCACATTTAACAACCTCTCTTCACTACAGTACCTTAAAAATGACATACGGAAGAACTTCAACTCCTTTTATACTCGGCTTACTAATATGACGTCACGAGAGGGCAAAAAAGTAGTTACCATGGCAATTTTGTTAGTGTAAAATGAATTGAGCATCCGTGACAGGCCTAGTCCAATGGCGATTTTACCTAAAGCCTTTACTTATCCCAGTTCGATGCGCGTAATATTTAATATTAGGTGCAAATATTTGATAGAATCGTTACGATTTTATATATTGTACTGCTCATCCGGCTGACTTTTCGCAAAAAAAAGTTACAGTCTAGGGTTAAAAAAGACCTAGCGCTGTGGTTAGGTAAAGGCTACGTTCACATGCTGTGGGGAATATGGAAAGTTCGTGCTTTCAAAATGATCGCAGCTGTGACTTAACGCTATTTTTTTTTTGCAAACTTGTAACAATTTATTAGGTCAGGCAAATATTTTATCTATTTCCTTAGATTTTTATTTTCATGTATAGATTGGATATTTCAGTCAATTTCGGCACTACCGGACACAATGGCGAATCCTCCTTGGAGGCAGCATCGCAGTGCATGGAATCCACGTTGGGGATCCACTCATGCACACACCAACGCTAAAAATGGTCCAAATTTAAAACCGCAAAGTACAGTTGTAGTCGTAGTGCCCTGACAAAACTAAGGGCAAAATCCACACAGGTCGTCTCCGTGCACGGACGCCTAAATAACAGGCTATTACTAGTCTAATCCATGCGCAATCAACACCAACTTCGCCTTTGTCCCAAAAACTCGGATCGAGAATTTACAGGAACAGAAAGTCGTGGGAAGATTTTATGTCAGTTAGTCGCTCGAACTCAATTAAAACCATGCGCCAACAATAAGTTCTTTTCATATGAATAAATTACAGTATGAAATGCCCTGATAAGATGATTAATATGCTGCAGACCATTTCAGTAAATTGCATTCTTATATATGGGGAAAGTCCACTTAAAAAACAATACAATTTTTGTATATGCTGCTTTAATCAGCATAAGTATGGCTTAAATGTAGGGGTCTTGGGTGACGTGATGGGGAGACAGCAGCCTGGTTTCGAATATACAGAACATGTAAACCGATAGACAATCGTGCTACTTACTTACTGTGCTCTTATTAGCGATTCATACTCTAGTTTAAAAAAAGATTATTCATTCTTGATCGCGAATGTTTTGTAAATTAAAATGCATTGGCTCGGGTAAAGATTAACACCTTGCTCTGTATTGTTTTTCACTTTTTATGCTCGTCATAGTTACTTGCAAAGGCAGGTTTGTTGGGATAACTAGCACCTTTTAACTCTCCCTCCACGCACGAGTGTTCTCAGCGCTGCAGTGGTGTTCTATTCGCAGTTATTTCTTCTGTGATGTTTCGAGTTGTACCTCGACCCACTTTTAATTTGAATTTCTGTTATAACTCCTATAAAATGGAACATTTGTGGCGGATAACAATGCTACGGCACATTAACGCATTTTCGGATTGCTAATTGTGTATCAATACAATTTCCAAAGCTACAAGTTAGCATAGTTACGTTGTCAGTGCTAAATTCCGAACAGGGATACCTTACTTGTTCACATCATTTGTTTCTCCCAGAATCAGAAACAGACGTCTATATTGGAGCTTCAAACATTTCGACGAACTGTGCTACCGTTGTTGATCTTTATTGCCTCTTCATTGTTCCACATTTTCAAATGACAACATTGATTGATGATTGTTAGTTACACTTGTCTAATTGCCTAAATTGTTACATGCGATCATTTTTTTATCCTCAATCTGTGGACTTCACCGATATACTCATTTTTCTTTATAACGAGGACCAGTTGAAAATTTGAAGTCTGTAGTCTTCATCGAAAAAGATGACACAAGACACGGAGTTAGCTTTTTGAGGCCGTGGTTACCGTGGTTACTACTGTAATTTTCATTCCCAGGACGCTTTACAGTTACGTCACTGTCGCGCAAAAGATAAAAGAATTTTTTTTTTCTTTTGCAGTTCAGTCGTTGGCAGACGGGTGTGGAGACGAGTTGAAGGAAGTGAACCTCCTGCTTTAGCGTCATGGCCTCATTGACCCCGGTGGACTTGAACCGCTGTACTGCTAAGCAGTTGGTCATGCTGGTCGGCTTGCCATTGTCGGTAGCCAGCAAACTTGTGCGGTATCGCCGCCGTCAAGAGCAAACCGGCGGTGAGTTCAGACGGGAGTCAACAGGCGGTCCTGCAAAACTGTCCAACAACGAAGAGCAACCAGGCAGGAAGAGAAATTCAAAAAACAGAAAAACTGTTCAGCAACGTAAACAGCAAAGCACACTCGTGCGAAATGTAACAGCCAGAAGAAAGGCAAGGGAGGCTTACCTACAGAGAAAAAAAAGTAGACCAGATGGACCCAGGGACACTGTCACTTCTCTCTCCACAACCATTCTCCACGGGACTGAAATGTCATCACAGGAGGAGGAAGAGGTGACCCCGGGCACGTCTAAAACCATTTCATTATCTATTGGAGCCTCCTCTGTCAGTTTAAATTAACACTCATAGACGTTTGGGCACGAGGGACATCTGGCTACGTTTTAAAGGCCATTTTGATATGGTAGTGAGGGGATTCATTCCCTTCTGTTTCCCAAACGCTCCTGGAATAGGGTCTGTGAAATGCTGTGGCCCTAAACGTGACTCAAAATGGTTTAGGAGATGATTGGATGGATGGAACTCAGCAGTTGATACAGCCCCTATTATTCTGGAATGCAAAGATGGGAAACGGGTGCAAGTCAAATGCAGGTCAAAGTGGAAAATCAAGAAGTCCATTAGGTAATCATCATTAATAATGACAACAGTAATCAAAGTATTTTCAAACTTAGAGATGGTATGGTGTTGGTGTCAGAGTTAATGAAAGAGGGCAACACATAAAAATACTCATTTAAAATGGTTAAAGATAATGTATTGATTCATACTGTCAACCATAATTATTTTAATATTCTTAAATACATATAATCCACATTCTTTAAATAGTTTAACTATATGTAAGCAATGTGAGCATGCCCAGCAGTGGACTGAAATTTCACTTAGGGTTTGTTCGTATTTTGTACCCAGTACTGCCAAAATTTATTTTAGTACCTGTGTCCCTGAATGGGACAAAGCAGGACAGAACTGGTTGGATTTGTCCACATTATGATTCATCCATTTGATTACTGGCTGTATTACAATGAGCGATACAAACTTACACACTAGGCAGTTTTGAATTAGTCATTCAGCCCAACAAAATTATCTTTTGGATGACATAAGGAAACTTTAAAACTTTAAAGGAAAATTTCATGTGAAGAAAACAAGTAAAATATAATATATATTACAGACACACCATATATACTGTACTGTAAAAGTGACCCCATCTGGAAGAAAGGCAACAGAAACAGATTGCTGCACTACCTTCATACTATTATCATACTTGCCTTGTTTTAATTTGGTCATCAATGAAAGGGAAGTTTATTAAAATAATGTATACCTCAATTAAAACACTTAATAGAAAATTGACTTACTGTTATAGATGTCAGTGCAAAACTTACATAGAGCTAACAATTTCAGGTACAAACATAAATAATAGTACATTATAACATTATGTTGGCATATTGGATAGTGCTGCTGCTTCACATTTCCTGGGCTCTTGGTGTCATTCCTGTCCTGACTGACTGAGTATATTTTACAGGTACTTCTCCTTGCAAAGATTTTCCCTAAGAAGCCCTGGCACCTCACACATACCAAAGAAATCAATGTTATAGGAGGTTAAAGGTAACTCTAGTTTTACCTGGAATATTTTGGTTTGTGTGATGTACAAAACGATGGATTCCTGCCTTGTAACTGATAGTTCACATGGCCCAGTACTGGGAAAACATTAGGAAAACAAACAGGTATTCCATTCATTTTACACACATTATTCTTGATGAACTCTCAGAAATTAAAGGAATGTGTGCAAATTAAGACAGAGATTTTAAGATACACTTAAACTTAAATGTATCATGTTATGAATGAATAATAAATAATGAACCAATTTATCTTTGTTAAGATGAAATCTAATGCTTCTTACAAATTGTATGAATATTTTGCTGACATCTTGTACAGCAAAATAACCTAAAGGCTAATAATGTCTGTGATAGGGATTGAGTTCAGTGGTTCAGGCATTATGATACACCACTTGTATATAGAATTTTAAATGTGGTTTTAAATTGATTGTCTACACATAGAAGTAATGCATTGTTTTATAAAGAAATACTGAAGAACCTTTTTAAAGGGGTCCTCACTGTGATTTAAGCACTACTATTTATTATATGGTGCATTTTGGTTACATGTAGCATGAGTACAGACACCATAAACATGCAGATGTGGAGGCTGTCATTGTATTTTCAGAAATGAGGTCCAAGATATACACATTATGCAATTATCATTCTGTTGTACATTTATTATTTATTAGCTCTAGGTTTTGACCTGTTTAATGGTTTTTATTCTTAGGCTGTAGTTTTACTAGGTCAGTGATAAAAACTTAGAACACAAAGTAAAACTGACAACATACAAATCAGTTTAGAATAAACTTATGTTAAAGTATATAAGAATTTGAAACAGGTGTGAAATTGGTAAATTCTATTTTTCAGTAACTGACAGACCACTTATATTAAATTAAATATCTAATTTCACATCTTTATTTATTATGATCTTTGTTTCTTCAGGAAAGATGGATTTTGCAGATGGGAGGTGTTGTGGAACCTCAGAGCTTATTTTGGAGACTCGTCCCATTTAAAGCTGTGTTCTCTAAATGGAGAAGGTTTTTTACACCAATATTTTAAGCTTACAAGTCAGATTTGACAGTTTTCTTCTTTTGGGACTGTTCTTATTTTGCACAGGTTTTGAATGTTCAGGTTTCCTGTACACTATGAAGGCTTTTAATAATATTTATGTTTAATTATGTTAAATGTATTAGACTCCAGATTTTTTATTATTTCCATTTGGTATTCCTTTTGCAAGAAGCAATGGCAGTAAAATAAAATAATAAACAAAAGTTTTATAGTCCAGATACTACTTTGAATCAGAGTTATCCTGGAAAATGTAATGTTAAACCTTCCTTGACTATTTCTTCCATGTTACTTTTTATGCTAGCTTGCTTGATTTGTCTGACTTATGAAGTAAGCACAGGTTACAGGGCTGACAGTGGGTATAAGCTGGTTATCAACTTTGACACACACACACACACACACAACATACTGACACTCACATTGGAGTCAGATAAAGAAGTTTTCCAGGAAAAAAGAAACATTACAAATGACCAAAACATTCACTGATGGTTTGAAGATTGTAGAAAACCACCAGAAAAAATGTTGTAATATAATGAAATACTAAAAATAACAGGTTTAATTTTAATGCATAATTTTAAATGTTAGTTGTGATTAAAAGAAAATAACATCAGAACTTTGAAAAATGAGAGGTGACCATTCAGCTCAGGGTTTAAGGAAGCGTTATTTTAATGTTTTTTAAGATTTTGCTCATTTATTTACAAGCAAAGCTACAATAATTTTAAACATACTTAGTTATATTTGGTGTAGTAGTCAAAATATTTTACTATAATTAGGGGTCAAAAATCATGCAGGATCTGTGTGTGATTCATTTACCATAATCAGATATATCAAAATCACTTCTTTAAAATACAATCATGCAATAGTATACAATTCATTTATCATAATCCTATAAATCAAAGGTATTTCATTCAATGCATTAGTACACTTCTTTGGTCTGATGGCATGATTACTGGTTACTTTTTCTACCATCTTGCTCAAATATGGCCACATCAAGTAAGTTATACTTTATGCACAATTAACAACATTTTATACTATTAATTAATTTGCTTGGGAAGTTGAATCAAAATTCTTTCCTTAGAATTTTGCTTGGTAGAATTATAATAACTGCAACTCTACCCAATACTTTCAGTTAGAATACATGAGCTGGAGGTACGGGAAGTGAGAATACATGAGCAGGAGGTATGGGACGTGAAGGTCAAAGAAAAGAAAAGAAAAAGAAGCATAGTGTGTCATCATAGACATCAACAAGGTCTGCTACTCTTCATCTAAAGCAGTCAAATGACATGACTGAGGACCTTGGTGAGCTGCAGAGTATTGAGTGTGGGAATATAGGATGTTAATGAGAATAGTAGAAGGCATCTAAGATTACAGTACACAGTTTACAGTGACTTGGGTCTTGGTTGTAATGTGTTCCAAGAGAACAAAAAACAAAATGTAAATGCGGTCTAGAGAAGGGGCAAACATGGTTATAATTGGAATCTTACAAAAAGAGAGAAAATCTAAAAATGTAAGCAAAATGGCTGATACCATTCCACTTGCTCTACAACATGAACGAAATGTGTATGATTTTTATGAGCTTTTTATATTAACTGTATTTATGTTTTTTTTAAACCAAAGACTCTGTTTAGCTGTTTTCTGGATCTTTAAAAGATTGCTTTCACTTTTAAATACAATAACAGGTTAAAACAAATATTTTAAACTGATGTAAAAGATTACTTTTAAGTAAATATTGTAAGTCAAGGTAGTTTTAAAAGATTGCTTTCACTTTTAAATACAATAACAGGTTAAAACAAATATTTTAAACTGATGTAAAAGATGACTTTTAAGTAAATATTGTAAGTCAAGGTAGTTAATTTTCTTTAATATTTTATTTATCACTTATTTTAGTTTGCTGTTCAGAATATGTTGTACAGAGAATAAAGTAATCCTTTGGTAATATATTTATAATGATAATATTGATGTATGTGACATTTGTACTGAAGTGCAATGTTAGTCTTATTTTGCTTACTTTGTAGGATTTTCTGCAACAACTTTTTAACTAAGCATCTGATATTTTTGCATTATGTTATAATTAAAATTTAACATGTCAGAAATTAAAAAGCTAGGGCTAGCATACTTAAAGGTTAGCATTAGCCTTTGTTGTGATTATTATAGATTTTATTTATTTGCCACATGTACATACACTGGTATATAGTGAAATGCAGCTCAGGTGATCTGAGTGGCTGTTGGTTTGCTGTGAAATAGCAAAATGGCCTACTTGAAGACTAGCTACATCTATAATTAAATGTATTCATTATTTTATAATGGAAAGTGATTGTTTAAAATTGGTATTTAAACTTTTTAGCATTTGGTGCAGATGTATTTTTTTTAATTTGCAATTATCCTTCACAATGAGAATTGACATAATTTAATTTAATCAGGTGTTTAATTAATAAAGAACTCCTTTAAAAAAAAAAACAAGTGTTTTTTGTGGTAATTGAAAATAAATAATTTTAAGGCTTATTTTCAGTTAAAATGTTAATGATTTATTGCTGCTGCATATAACAAACAGTACTCTAAAGAAATGAAAAAATATATTTTCTTTGCCTTAATTTTCCAGTACATGTTCTCACTGAGCTAGACTGAGACAAGATGCCAGTTAACTGCAGAACACATTTACCCACACACTGTGCCCATTTAGAGTTGCCTTTTGACTTGATGGCACATATCTGATTAGGAAGGAAGCCAAAGTATCCACCTTAATAAAAAGATAAGTGTGTATGTGTCTGTCTGTCTGTGTGCCCTCTCGGTTACTATGTCTCTGTCGTTCCAAAAGATGATGTGTCACAAACATATCTATACTAATAAAAGGCAAAGCCCTCACTGACTCACTCACTCACTCATCACTAATTCTCCAACTTCCCGTGCAGGTAGAAGTCTAAAATTTGGCAGGCTCATTCCTTACAGGTTACTTACAAAACTTAAGCAGGTTTCATTTCGAAATTATATGCGTAAAGGTCATAACGGTCGACAACATCCCCCATGTTAAACTTTCTTATTTATGGCCCCATCTTCACGAAATTTGGTAGGCGGCTTTCCTGCACTAACCGAAACCGATGTACGTACTTATTTTGGTGGTATGACGCCACTGTCGGCCGCCATATTGAACTTTCCAGTGGTCTTTGTTGCCCTCACTGACTCACTCATCACGAATTCTCCAACTTCCCGTGTAGGTAGAAGGCTGAAATTTGGCAGGCTCATTCCTTACAGCTTACTTACAAAAGTTAAGCAGGTTTCATTTCGAAATTCTGCATCTTACGGTCATAACAGTCGACAACGTCCGCCATGTTAAACTTTCTTATTTATGGCCCCATCTTCATGAAATTTGGTAGGCGGCTTCCCTGTGCTAACCGAAACCGATGTACATACTTATTTTGGTGGTATGACGTCACTGTCAGACGCCATACTGAACTTTCCAATGGTCTTTGTTACCTATGGGCCCATCTTCAAGAAATTTGGTACGCGGGTTCCCAACACTAACTGAATCCTACTTACTTACATACATACATCCATAGCCTGCAGCTCGGTCTCCGTGTGAGGCGGCGTTGGGTCCCGCATCCCCATGCCTCCCACGTTGTTGGCTGCCTGCCTATATAAGGCCGTCCGTCACTCCGGTCTCTTCATTCCCTTCCTTGCTTCGCCACAGTATTCACGTCTCCCTGCTGATAACTGCAGCCTTTTTATTTAATCCATGGCTTCTCGGCTGTTTTATTGTTCGTTTATTACGATTATAGTTATTGTATAGGTATTTTAGACTTAGTTTACATTGTTCAGGTACCCATTTTCGTTCCAGCCGTACCCCCATTAACATGTCTATCGAGGTGATCACCATGGATCAAAGAACTGTCACTTACCGAGTGGTTTCCATGCCCGGAGATGCTGCCTGCTTTTTCCATTATCTGTGTTAAATATTGCACGGCCATATCAGGCTAACTCTTGATATCCGGAGGAACATTGTGTCTTATGTATTGAATGACTGGGACAGGTTCAAGGTGTGGACTGATGACGGTACAGGAGATAATTATACTACACAGGAGCACTATAAGAGTGAAATGCTTAAGCCCTTCACCTATGGTTCTGCATTTGAGTTGATGGCTGTCACTGAATTGTTCGGTTGTCGCTTTCAAGTGTGCCAAAATGGACAAATATTTTACACCTTTGGACATCCGCCAATGCCTCTTAAACATCTTAGATTCACAGGGGAGGATTTGAGTAGTGGACTCTTTGATGTTTATGAATGTTTAAACTCTAAAAAGCTGGATGCGAAGTTGTCGATGAAACCGGTTGTAAGCTTACAATACTTGACAGATGCCGAATGTCACTTCAACACAACAAGTCCTGCAAATACTAACGTAATTGAAACAAACCATGAAACTCAAACTGATTATGACAGCAGCAATCCAAGCTGTGAGATTTGAGGCAAGATTGCTTTTTACATGGCCAACTGTACGTTGCATGCTCAAGAGTAAGCTCAGCGCACAGCTTGGTCATATTACAACCGGAGGGCCGAACTGACAACGTGGCATACAAACAGATCCTTAACAAATAATTATTGGTATATTTTCCCTCAGTTTAAAAAGGTTTACTTTTCTTCTTAATAAAAATTTTAAGGCAGTACTTCGCCGCTGCGAAGCGCGGGTATTTAGCTAGTTTAATAATAAAATGCATTGCATTTGTCATTCCAATAGATGGTGCACCAGAAACATTAACACTGCTTTTACAAATCCATACCAAATGGCATATAACAGAGACATATACACGTTACATGGTGCATTGCAAACGTTAATGCTGAGGTCTACGTTGGTTAATTTAGATTTCAATTCACCTTAGATGAACAGCACAGCTAGTGTTGAGTGAGCATACATTACCATTGAGAGTAAATACCACTTCGAAATGGTGAATCCCAGCAAGAATTACAATCGTGATCCACATGCTAAGAAGTGGCAACACTTTTCATGGCACCACTATGCCATCCATAATGTTAGCAGTTTTATGAAAAATATTAAATTTCAATAATATGAATCATATAATAATTACAGTACAAAGGTAAATCAAAAAGTAAAGGCAATTTTATAGTACCCCAATCATCATGCAATATGGCAGCGTTTCTCAACCTTTAAGTATTTGTGACGCGAGTTTTCATAATAGTTTTAATCGCCCCCCCCAAAGTTTTTTTGAAAGGAACCCACTAATACCAATTTGTTCTTTTTAAATTAATGATATATCGTAGATGCATATTTTATTATACCTACTTAACTTTTATCGACATTTATCTAACTCTATATTTATTTTTCTAGTATCAGAATGTAGTTTAAGTTCATTTGTTTTGGTTTCAATAGATGTGTTTTTCATATTTTTGATTCTCGTTTTCTTTTTTTCACATCTTCACACCCCTCTTTTTGTTACTTCGTCCCCCTCTAGGGGAGCCCGCCCCACAGTTTGAGAACCATTGCACTATGGCACGTGCAGATCCATAGCTGACATCCAAATGTGCACCAACAGCAGACAATGTAATCAATCGGTCTTCTCTGATAAAGACAATTGTCATGCTGTTGTGGGCTTGTGTGCTTGATATTGATAATTGACCAGACCGAGCTGTGTTGGTTACACTATACTTCCCACTTTAAACCTTTCTACCCATTCATAATCATTTAATGGCTTACTGCTATTTTTACTTACATTATGTACTGAGCCAACATCCTTCGGTGAATTTCAGCAGGTTTCACTCCTACTGCCCAAAGAAATTTCATTATGGTGCATTGTTCAACAATGGGGCAGCCCTAAAGTGGAGTGTAAATGGTCATTTGACCTTGACTTTAACTAGAATAGTGGGAGAGTGCTGTGCTGTGTGTGTCCAAATTGCTTGCCTTATATTTTTTTATTTACTTTCGTATTTTATCATTTTCATCTACTTGCACTTTTTTTGCACTGCGAGCCACACAATAGTTTTATTTTATTTTTTTTTCTTTAAGAAAGTCAGTGTCTCCGCATCTCATGCATTTGTAAAATTCAAAAATATTCCTACAAATAATCAGTACTTTACCTGGAATCTGCCTAAACATTCACATCAGATTTTGTAGTTTATATAATTTATCCATCTATACATTCCTAATCTATTTCAGAGTTGTATTAGACTGGAGCTTATACGGGCATTTAATGGAACAATCCTTAA
Source organism: Polypterus bichir lapradei (assembly GCA_026402145.1). Taxonomy (NCBI): domain Eukaryota; kingdom Metazoa; phylum Chordata; class Cladistia; order Polypteriformes; family Polypteridae; genus Polypterus; species Polypterus bichir. The sequence continues at coordinate 62,706,177 of JANRMT010062796.1, forward strand.
ATGAAAAAAGAAAGTTGCTAATAAATTAATGTAATAAAATGTACTTAGTTCTGTTATGGCATGTTTTACATACTCAGATTACAATTCAAAATGTATATTCAACAAATGCCAGGAGTAAAATTTGCTTAGGAAAATACAATTTTGAAGTCTGCATTCCATAATATGCTTCTGTTGTGAAAATAATATGTTGGTAAAGAATTAATCTCTCTCTATGAGCTTCAAACCTCAGCAAATCCACATTAGGAATCTCTGTAAACAAAGACCCTTCTCAACATTTCTCCACTATTATTCAAATTCACAGCAGCCTCCCTTGCAAAAGCCTGGGAAGAGAATGACTTCACAACCTTTTGCATACACAATCCCTCTGGACATGAAGGACACATTCATCCCCACCACTTACAGTGAACTTAATTTGTTTTATACATCTCCACTAAAAGCATATAACACCTGACAACAGAGAACATATCTACCACAGAAGGAGACTACTAGTAGTATTTTAAACAATTGTACACTATACTGGAATACAGTCATATTTCAAAAAGCTAAATCAACAAAAGTTGCCTGAATGAAGCATTCTGGCTGTAATGGTTAAGCACTGTAATATCTTACAGTCCTTTCTGGAATAGTGGTGCAGTGTAAATGATGTCTCACATTATCTGTGACTGCTGTTATATACATTTGTAGGTGGCCATATTGCTTTGCTTTGCAGCACAAAGACTGTGAACAGGCAGCAATGTCAAGTCAACCACAAATGCTAAAGAAAAAAATGATAACATTCAACCATCCATTTTCTGAAGTCCATATTTCAGAGTTAAATCCTGCCTTAGGCCTTATGGGTTCAGAAATTGGATTGATGGATTGATTAGCTTTACAATTTGTTTTAAATAATCAAGGATGACCTTTATATATATATATATATATATATATATATATATATATATATATATATATAGGGCCACCAGGGTGCGTACAGCCGCCCTAACCCGACACAAATGGGCAGACACAAGTTCTAGTCCAGCACACACCTTTATTTCAAGTGGGGCAGCATTTTTCCTTCGCTCCCCACTAAATAGCACAGTACACAAGCAATAGTACAGTCCTTTCCTTCCTTCCTTTTCTCCTTTCTCTGCTGCCTCCGCTCCTCTTCCAGCAAGCTTCGTCTACCTCTTCCCGACTCTGGCTCCTCGAATGGAGTGAGGCAGCCCCTTTTATAGGGCACCTGAAAGTGCTCCAGATGCTCCCAGATCTTCTTCCGGCAGCACTTGCAAGTGTGGTGGAAGTGCTGCAACCCAGGGCTCAGAAACTGTCCAGGTGCTCCCTGGCAGTGGCCACAGGCCTCAGCAGGGTTGAGCCAGGGGTGTTGTCCTCTAGTGTTCCAGGAGATGTATTGCCCAGAATATGCCGTCTCCCATGGTACTTCCATCACAGGAGAGTCCCAGCTGGGCAAGGGCCCTGGCCGTCTGCCACAATATATAATATTCATATATTATAAACATCTTTGGAAAATTGTTATTTGTCTTGTAAATGTTGTTTAGTGTAGAAAAGTGCAAATATGAATTATAAATATAAGATGGGAGACATGGCTCTAAAGGAAGCAACCTCTGAGAAAGATATAGGGGTTTATGTTGGCACAACATTTTAATCATCTAAGCAATGTGCATAAACGATTAAAAAGACAAATAAAATGCAAGATTAAATCATTGATACCTGAATATGAATCAAGAGACGGTATGCTCCGACTATATAATGCACTAATGAAACCGCATCTGGAGTATTGTGTGCAATTTTGGTCACCACGGTATAAGACAGACACAGCACTACCAGAAGCTGTGTAGAGGAGTGCAACCAGATGGAATTCAGGACTTAAACACCTGTCATATTCAGATAGATACCTAAATGAAGTTGTTTAATCCTGAGCAGAGAAGGCTACGTGGGAACCTAATTCAGGTTTTCAGAAGGCATTGGTAGATCCAGCAGAATTCCCTGGGACTGTGATTCCTAGGCCCCAATATATTATTCTTAATTTTAGGAAAATTTCTGCTTTTTTTTAAGAATACAGCAGGTGTTCATGTTTTGATTCTATGCAAACTCAAAGAGCTGATCGGTGCACATGAGGTTTACATTCCTTCTCTCAAGATGAGATGCATTTGCCTTCAGTATGAGTGAATATGCAATATTCAATTACCTTGAAAGCATCATTGCTATTATTAATATAAATATTTTTGTAGTAACTATTAGTTTGATTCCTTAGTGTAGTATTGATTACCTATTCTTTTAATATAAATAAAACATGACAGTATAAAAATAATTGCTTATTTGATTTATTTATTGGGGGACCCAGTAAAAATCTCTTTCCAGTGCCTGGCATTGGCTCTCATAGACCCTGGGTGTGCGCACACACACAGGTCAGTTTTTCAGTCGTTTGAGGATGTGGGAGGAAAGTCCACGCAGACGCAAGCAGAACTTGCAGACTCACCACAGGTGGTGAGTTGACGTGGGATTTGAACCTCGGGCACAGGGTCAATGGGGCAGCTGCATAGTTAGAAAACTTGTGTTTTAAAAATAATTCTGTATATTTCTTAAAGTTCATCAAGTGGCTTTTCTAAGTTCATAATTGCAGATACGGGACTAATGGTTGTTTTCTACGTCGTAATTTATACTTAAAATGCGTGGCTGCAAATATAATGAAAATACAAAACATATGAAAAAGATTCATATGTTATTATTGAAAAAATAACTTACTCTATTTTCTTGTAAAATTTGGAATTTACATGTATATATTCTCTCTCTTCGGATAAAAAAAAAACAAACTGAACGCACTCCCAGCTTCTGAATGACTTCAATAATTTATTTCTTCAGACTCACCTAACTGTACATTGGACGGAAGTGCGCGCGCGCGCACTGGCTGTACGTTCACGGCTGTGAAACTGTTTTAACTTTGATGCCATTTTGGCTCCAGTGACGCTTCCGTTAAGACTGGGGATTACCGTTTCCTCAGGCGGGGTTCTTCATGCGATAGAGCCAACATGGCACCCGTTTCCTTGACAGTAAGAAACGGCAACCGGCACATTCATTCTATTGGTAATTAGAGGTACTGACTGAGTCGTAATATCGTGCGTGTCAAGATAGGTTGCACAGGAGGAAACTTGACATTTTGAAGCACCTGAGACTGTGGAGGCCGTGTAGAAGAAGCAGTGACACATCAGCATCGGACTGTGCGACATGTAGAGTTTTTTCAGTGGTTATGTTTGACGTCTTTAAAGGCGTGTGGGTAAGTAAATACTTTACGCGGCACTTCCTTGAACATCCTTGCCTGAGGTGAAAGCGTAGCATGTCTTCATACCGATTTCGATGTACAGTCTTGCGTAGGTCACTGAAGTGAACCACTGTTGCTGTCTCTGCCATCGTGTTTAGTTTCAACGCAGGGGGTTTTCTGACTGCGTATACCCAGCCCTGTAGTAATTATAATTTGTGAACATTTAGTAATGATGAAGAGAGCAGAGATCGCACATATACGCAGAAGTAATGTAGTTGTTAATTTGCATGTTCTTTCAATGAAACGTTGTGGAATCGTGAACGGGTTAACCCTTGCACGGTTGGTTTTTGAGAGGAACCAATTCCATTTCTCTTAAAAATACAAATGCAGCATTATCTAAGTCATATGTGGGTTAATTGATACATGTCAATCATGGAATTATAGATATTTTGGAAGAAAAATAGACAATTTAAACCGATTTTACGATTGGATTAACAGTATTAAATGAAATGTTATACTTTGATAATACACCAATGAGTTTCTCCTCCAGATCTACGTGTTCAAATGCAGGATCGCAGGGGATAAGGGCCAATCCTGTTTGCTGCAAGCGCAAGACAGGACCGAAAGTGTGGGATACGTATTGGGCACATTCAATCATACAGACAAAATACAGAGATGCCACTCAGGCCAGTACCCCAGCTTGATACGTGGTATGAAACTAATAATTGAAAAAACACAACTCTGTAACATCAGTACTTTACTATTATTAATATTATATAGCATAACCTTCCGACTTGAAAAGAGGAAATCTTTAATGTATTATTTTTTTTGGTGGGTGTTCTCATGAGAAAATAAGCAGCAAGTAATACGATTTATCACACTGAATTACCAACGTATAGTAGTTTTTAATTATTAGAGGAGACGTCAAATAGAAAGTACTATCTGTTGCCATTTAAGTACTGCTATGAAAGATATTTGATGGAAAAATAAACATATCTCAGAGATTTCACTCCATCCACAGTTTATGCCACGTGTACTATTATAAGTAGAAAGGTGCCAAAGTGGAATACATGTGACCTTTAATGCACTAATTACAGGTTTGAATATACTTGTCACCTGTAGTGTAAAATTGCTGAATTATCAGTAATTCTTGGAAGCAGGACAAGTTTGAAAGTGAAACATTTATAAAGAGACATCAAGGACGCCTTTGTAATGAAATGGTTACATGTTGTCATTGTTCTCATTCTGCACATACTTCTCATTTCATCTAAAACAAATCATTGTCTTTTTGAAATAATTTATAATTTTAAAAGGCCATCTGTTATTTTAGTGACATACTTTTGACTAAAAGTGGCACAGAATATTACCAGTATAGTGGCACCCAGCTGCCAGGACATATAAACTTTGTGAACTCTATAAAATGAAAGGAAAATAGTATTATTGAAGACCTTCGCCAACCTGCACCAATAGATACCGTGTCCATTTCTGTCCACTCATCATAAGGTTTCTGAACAGTCAATCATAACAACAAACATTGTAACTAAAAAACACTGTGGGTTTTAAATATGCATGTGTATTTATATGTATAGCAAAGGCAGATATCTGGTGTTTAAAAAAAAATAAATAAAAAAAGACTAACTTCATTATTGTTCATTAAATGTTTCATGAACTTCCCACAAATAATGCATTACCGATGCTTGGTTTGTGTGTGTTAATTTAGTCTTAAAAATTCATTGTACTCTACATTTGTGTGTGTGTGTGTGTGTGTGTCTCTGGGTGGTTTCATATTATTGTTACTTTTCGGAGAAGTCTTACAAGTAAGAACTAAATTGTACTATGTATAAATAACAATAAAAGTTGATGTTTATATCTTTTGAAACAAATATTAGTTACAGGCAGCTATATTTTTCTTTGTTAAGAGTTAAAATAATGGACTCATTAAGTCTCATGTTAGAAAGCAGATATTTTTAACACATAATGTATAGAATGAAATGCAAAAAAAATTGCAGTTGTCATATAAGTATAGTATTATGTCACTATTGTAAACGCGACTGTTTTTTAACTCTTGTATGTCTTCATAACTAATTGCTATTGAACAACTAAAATGATTAATTTTTTGTACTTTTGTGTACAGCATAAAGGCTAAATGCTTGGCCCTTAAGTATACCTGTGAATTTCTTACTTCACTCCAGCCATTTTTTTTAAATCATAGAATAAGTCCTAATATTAAAGCAGTTTCTTTTTGATATCATTATGGCAAACCCCAAATTAATCACAAATGTGTAGGATTTAAATATCAATATAATTATTTTAATGAGAGACGTATATCAAGTTAAGTGGCATGAGTAGCTAAAGGCCACATACAGTATGTGGCAAATGACAAATAAGTAAGATCACGTTTTCTAAAATTGTTTTTCGTGCGCCTTGAAAGACTAACTGTTCTTCTTTAAATTTTAATTGACATTTGCTGTGCCAAAGGCTGCTAAAACATAGATTTAAAAATGTAGTATAGAAAATGTTATATGCTGTACTTATTATTACAAAGAAAATTAACAGTCATTGTCCAACCCGTTATATCCTAACACAGGGTCACGGGGATCTGCTGGAGCCAATACCAGGCAACACAGGGCAGCATATGTGAAATTACAATTTTACATTTTTGTTGTCTTATTGTGTCTTAAAAGGATTGACACTCCAATGGAAAATTAAAGTCAATGTATGTTTGTGATTCGTGTATACATAAATGGTTTGAATAGGTGAAGATTTCAGAACAGATAAATAATAAATTTTCACAAATATACATATACCACCCTCCTCTTTGCAATGTCACTTTTATATGAGGGTGGGAGCAGTCTGGTTGATTGTTTTCTGTTAAATGGTTTTGGTTTTATTTGTAATTTTTTGCAATAAAGAGGTAGGAAATTATTTTTTGGGACAATTTTTGCCTCCACTGACTGAAACCTAGGGTATTTTATAAGCAAATAGGTTGATTTTGCAAAATACAAACAAGAAAGTGACTTATTTAGTCTCCTCAATTCCAGTACAAATTAAGTGATGTATAATTTTTTATTAAAAATGTCAAAACATAAGCATTATGAATTAAGTTGTGTATAGACTCAATTTTCTTCCTATTTTTTATATTATAAAGTCTAAAAATAAGCAATATATTGATAAGAGCAAAAGAGATCATGTTATATTTAAGTCTGTGGTACTTAAAGTGTTTCAGACCAAGGACCAAATTGCTAAAGTTAAAGAGAGTGGACCAATTATAGCCAACCATCTTTTTTTTTTTGAGAGACTTCATGCTCTTCTCACCACATTTAATCTATACTAATAAAAGGCAAAGCCCTCACTGACTGACTGACTCACTCACTGACTCACTGACTCACTCACTCATCACTAATTCTCCAACTTCCCGTGTAGGTAGAAGGCTGAAATTTGGCAGGCTTATTCCTTACAGCTCACTTACAAAAGTTAAGCAGGTTTCATTTCGAAATTCTACACGTAACGGTCATAACGGTCGATAACGGTCGACAACGTCCGCCATGTTGAACTTTCTTATTTATGGC
>JANRMT010062796.1:62728001-62739556 GCA_026402145.1 Polypterus bichir lapradei
GAGTGGTTTCCATGCCCGGAGATGCCGCCTGCTTTTTCCATTCTCTGTGTTAAATATTGCACGTCCATATCAGGCTAACTCTTGATATCCGGAGGAACATTGTGTCTTATGTATTGAATGACTGGGACAGGTTCAAGGTGTGTACTGATGATGGTACAGGACATAATTATACTACACAGGAGCACTATAAGAGTGAAATGCTTAAGCCCTTCACCTACGGTTCTGCATGTGAGTTGATGGCTGCCGCTGAATTGTTCGGTTGTCGCTTTCAAGTGTACCGAAATGACAAATATTTTACACCTTTAGACAACCACCAATTCCTCTTAAACATCTTAGATTCACAGGTGACGATTTGAGTAGTGGACACTTTGATAATTATGAATGTTTAAACTCTCAAAAGCTGGATGCAAAGTTATCGATGAAACCGGTTGTATGCTTACAATGCTTGACAGATGCCGAATGTCACTTCAACACAACAAGTCCTGCAAATACTAACGTAATTGAAACAAACCATTAAACTCAAACCGATTATGACAGCAGCAATCCAAGATGTGAGATTTAAGGCAAGATTGCTTTTCACATGGCCAACTGTACGTTGCATGCTCAAGAGTAAGCTCAGCGCACAGCTTGGTCATATTACAACCGGAGGGCCGAACTGACAATGTGGCATACAAAGAGATCCTTAACAAATAATAATTGGTATATTTTCCCTCAGTTTAAAAAGGGTTACTTTTCTTCTTAATAAAAATTTTAAGGCAGTGCTTTGCCGCTGCGAAGCACGGGTATTTTGCTAGTTTTTAATAAAGGTATTTATTTGAAAAGGGTAAATTCTGTTCTTGTGTTGCAAATGATCAGTAATAATTCCTCTACCATGAATAAAGTATAAGAACAGACAGCATGACAGCACTGATGTAGCATGTACTGGTTGAATGGAATTAAAGAATTGCAATTTCCAGACATGGTCTTTTCAGGCTGATAGTGAAATGAATTTTAAAAGGAGACCTTAGTAGTGAATGATAAAATCTGGATTTAAGAGGGCTGAATTTGAAGAAATGTTAAAGAAGAGAGAAAGACAAGGTGCTCACAACATGTGATCAGGAAATAGAACCAGAAGTTTTTACTAAAGTATATGGTGCTACATTCAAATGGATTATACTACCAGTAACATAGTGAACAGCTTACTAAGCACATCGTAAAACATTCCTTGTCACCAAAAGCAGACATGTGATGTCTTGTCAGTTGGTGCTGGTAATCCACATATTTGTGTGTGTGTGCTTTTGTTGCACAGCATGAAATCACCCACAGCACTGTTACTAGTTTGAAGGAAACCTTGGCAAGAATTGTAAAACATTATTAGTATTTCAATAGCACACATTTGTATTTGGAATCAATCCAATTAATAGTTTATGGACATTGCAGATCAATTATTTGCTGCACACTTTGCCTTCAGTACTGCTTTAGTTCTTCCAGGAATGTTGTCATGCAAGTTCTGAACTAGTTTGTAATGTGATATTGCACCATTCTTTATGAAAAAACCTCCAGTCCTTTCAGGAATAAATAAAGTAGGTGAAAACATTCTTTACAGTCTACACACCAAAACTTCACATAACAGTTTTGTCATGTTTAGATCTTGTTATTGGAGTCTATGGAAGTGATTTAAGTTTATCCTGGTGTTCTTGAAACCACTTGTGAATTGTTTTTGCAGTGTGTATGAAAGCATTGCTATTTTGGATTAGGGGAGCATCATATGGAAACCATGTTTGCATGACAGAATACTCCTGGTATTTAAAATTGCCAGATTATATGAGGACTTTATACAAGAATGCAGAGCAGTTCTTCGGTTCTAATGACCCGCATTAAATGGCATACCATACTATTATGGGCCCCTAACCATTTTTAACAGTTGAAAATAGACATTGAAGGTTTGACTTTCTCCTAAAACAAACCTGTCCATTTGATAGAAATGGTGAAAGATGACTCATTTGACCATATTTTTTATTTGCTTAGGGCTCCAGATTGTGTGCTCCTTACATCAGTTTACTGCCAGTTCTGCCATGAGTTCAAGCTTTTCTTGAGAATGTGTCACAGTGGTACTGATTCAGATCTGTGGTGGTTTTCAATTTGCACCTTTATGATATTTAGCAACTATCCAGTGAAGCACAGGTTCTCCTGTTCTGTCTCGGAGGATCACAGCGGCTGCAGGTTTTTGTTCCAACTCGGCTGTTTAATTAAAAGCTGACTCTTGTTGATAAAGTACTTTGTTATCTAGTGTTATTGTTTGTTAGTATGCTGATTGTCCCATTGTCGGGTCATTCTTATATTTTAGAATTTCCTGTTTGAAGCTATCACCCAAATTATTTATGAAGTGGAGTAGATGAACAATTCTCAGACCTTCACTTTTTTCTCTTCCATTTTTTCCAAATATTGTATTAAAATAGAAACTTAATGACAAACACCAGATTAGATACTGAACTGACCCTTTTTATTTTTCATCTCAAAGTTAATAGGCTGCTAAAAACAGATAATACAGTAGGGGAAATAAGTATTTGATCCCCTGCTGAATGTGTAAGTTTGCTCACTTACAAAGAAATGAGCAGTCTCTAATTTTTATTGTAGCTTCATTTTAATCGAGAGAGACAGAATATCAACCAAAAATCCGGAAAAAACGTATTTTATAAAAGTTATAAATTGATTTGCATGTCATTGAATAAAATAAGTATTTGATCCCCTACAACCCAGCCAGAATTCTGGCTGTACATTAAAAAAACTGCTGTAGCAATGCTTTTCCAAATTCAAAATAAACCATTTTTTGTAGAATATTCTAATGAATTTCAAAGGGATTTAATACTTTTGCATGCCACTGTAAATAAATAAATAAATTAACAATATTATGACCAACAACGACCCCTAATCAAATATACACCGGATTGACTAAAAATTGAAGAAAACTAAAAAGATTTCTGACTTGGCAGTTACAGTAACAGTAAGGCATTATACAGGCATATTGCCATTTGTATGAAGGAGCCCCAGTGTTGTTTCTTGACACACTTCTGCTAAATAATGCATTGGCTGAAAGTACTCAATGTTAGTGTATCAGAAAGAGGATGTGCCAGTATTGTTCATTATGGCACTCAGTTTTGTTTTCATTCTCTCTTTTGGTTCTACCTCCAGTGAGATGAGAGTGCATCCCATACCTGAGCCTGCCTTTTTAATTAATTTGTTCATTCGGTGGGCCTGTCTTGAAGTGATGTTATCGGCCCAGCACACCACAGCATAAAAAAATCTCACTGGCCATCACAGAATAATAGAATATGTAAAGGATATCATTACCTACTGTACATTAAAGGAATTCAGTCTCCAAAGAAAAAAGAGTCTGCTTTGTCTTTTATTATATAGTTCCTCTGTATAACAAACACTCTATTGCAGCAGTTAAAAGGTGACTCCTTTTTCAGTAGAGATATTTTTCTGATTTTCATTTGTTATCGTAACTAGTTTTTAAAATCACTTCTTTAAAGAAACTTTTCAGTTTCAGTAATGTTCATTTCAGTTGTTTTAGCCATCATATAGTTTCATATTCATTGTGTGTCTGCTGGCTTGCTAAACATTTTTTAAAGCAATGATAAGTAATTAAAAAATATTTACTCAGCTGTAATGTATATATTTTTTTAACTGTAAAGGATGGGAAAAGGAGAGAGAGTAGTTTATTCTGTTCTTAATGTTGTTCTTTGACAGCCTTGTCAGCCTTTTATCTAGCTGGCCCTGCACTGTAAATCATCAATTTGGTCTCACATGCCCTGTCTCTTGTCCACCAACTGCATTTTTCTTTTTTCTTTAGCTTTTAATTTTCACAAGGGCCAATTTATTCCCCACTAACTGAAATCTGGGTGTATTTTAAAAACAATTGGCTGCATTTTGCAAAATTTACAGAATATTTTACCTTTTCACAATATTGTAAATGACTTGTTTAGTATTATCAATAAAAGAATAAAATGGATAATAGATTTTTATTTCCAACCATCCATTATCCAACCCGCTATATCCTAACTACAGGGTCACTGGGGTCTGCTGGAGCCAATCCCAGCCAACACAGGGCGCAAGGCAGGAAACAAACCCCGGGCAGGGCACCAGCCCACCGCAGAGATTTTTATTTTTTTATTAAAATATGAAAATAAGCAGTACAACTGCAGATTCAGTTTCCTTTATTATTAAAATGCTGTTAAGCTGTAAATAATGTATTGAGCCATTCAAAAAACAGATTAATGTACTGTACGTCAGTGGTATTTAAAGGGGTTCAAACTGTGAAAGAATTTGTTAAAAGTTAAGATATAACAGACCACCTATGAACAAAAGTCACTTATTTGCATAATTCCTCATTGTAACTACCACAGTTATTTCAGCCAGTGATCCATAATAACCCCTGAGCCATAAAGATAATATCAAGCAACCGGACATGACAGATAAGGCTGATGTGGTGCACATCACAGCCACACTAAATTAAAGGATTGTTTTTCATGCCTATATCTAAGTGATTTTAAAAGAGAGACCTTTGTAGTGACTGAGTTAAAAGTGTTGAGCAAGAGAATGGGGGATGAGGGGCAATTACAAGAAGCAACCAGAAGTATGGCAGGAAGGCACAGCACTAATGTAAAATCTACTACTGTACTATATGGCACAGCATGCCCATATACTACTATTAGCATAGTGTACAGCTTACTAAAAGAAATAAGGTAAAGAAAGATGGTGGCAATAGGGCGCTCAGACACCTGTGCTCCTATTGTTCAATAATAACGTTATCACTTATTCTTGTTTATTATTCCTATTGGCTCGTTGTAAACCTAGTTCACATTCCACATGGCAAAGTTAATGAAATACTATAGCTAAGCATCTGCAAAATGTTGTATGGTGTGCTTCATGGTGGTTGTGTTAGATTGTTCCTCATGGGTGTAATTTATTCAGTAGTGCTAATGTCGGACAAAAAATGGATTATTTTAAGTAAAAGTGCATAACTGGCTAACATATCAGACTGCTTTATAAAGTAACTTTGCTCTGCAATGATGAGTGCGATCTTGTGTATCATTTGACTAACACTGGTGGAGCATGAGTGGTCAGTAGACCACACTTAGAGAACCATTGATACAATTTGCCAACTTAAATTTACTAACAACATTTTAGCTAACATGAGCCACCACATTAGCTACCCAGAGTAGTCACTTGTGCATCAGAGGTCCCATTGGCAAAATACCTACATATTTCAAAGTTGTTTGTATACTTTACAATAAACCTAAAATTTAACAGTAATGATTGTATTCTCACTGCATCATTAATCATTTTATATTCATTTTGAGTTTGTATTTTTGTTTAGGAAGTTTATTCAGCTTCCTAATTACAACAGTTATGGATGTTCCACATAGAATGAGTCCATTTTGCAGTAACATATATAAAAGTGAAATAAACAACCACACTACTTTGATTGCAGTTTAAGATAATGCAATATCAATTAATTAAATAAAAATCTCTTATTTTATAATGGTAAATTGTAATAGTGAGATGTTGCTTCAGTGTTTACTGGAATGGAAACCAAAACTAATGTTTCAGTGGATAGTTGCAGCAGTGTTCTTTCCATTACAATATCACCATCCTTCTGCATGTCTTTGGACTGTGGGAGGAAACCGGAGTGCCCGGAGAACATGCAAACTCCACGCAGGGAGGACCCGGGAAGCGAACCCGGGTCTCCTAACTGCGAGGCAGCAGCGCTACCACTGCGCCACCGTGCCGCTACCAAAGTTCAACTTAACAATTTTAGTCTTTGCATCTGTACTCTTACAAAATATTGAGAATTGTATTACATTATGTTCACTTGACCCTAGTGGTTCAATCACCTCTACACCCTCAATTCTATCCTGATTATTACAGAATACTAAATCCAGACAGGCTTTACCCCGTGTTGGTACTTTAACATGCTGTGTTAAAAAACAGTCGCTGATTACTTCTAAAAACTCCTGCTCTTGTGCTCCTCCATCTGCAAGGTTATCCCGCTTAATATTTGGATAATTATAGTCCCCCATGACTATAATATCCCCCTGTAAACTTGCCTTTTTGATATTACTAAAAAGATGTGTGTTGAATGGCAGATATATAAAGCGGTCATATTTAGGACTATGTTGGATATATTTTGCGTGCAATGTCTGCTTCATGTATGTGATTCATAGACATCACCAGGTACTAAGTATCTTCTCTGGTGATGCTTTGCCAAGCTTCTAATGCAGTCATCCTGAGCTCTTGCTTGTTCTGGGAACTTGTCCCCTTAAGTTTTCTCTTTTGCTTATGGAAGGCATGCGCAACTGGATTTAAATCACATGACTAGCTTGGCTATTATCTTTTTATAGGATGATGCACCATCCAATGAGTTTGGAGACATTTACTGGAACTTGAGCAGATCATATGTTTCTTCATATCTCAGAATTCATTCTGCAATGGCTATCAGCAGTGTAGATAAGTGTGTCAGTGAGAACCATAACACCCCCACCACCATACTTATTAGTAATTCAAAACATATTGTAATTTGACACTTACGAACAATAAAATGCCCCTTTCCAGGAATTTGCATGTTCTCCACACATTTGCTGTAATGATTCCTTCTGTGTTGTAAATTTTGGATTGCTGACTAATGCAAGCTCAGTTTAATTTTTTTTCTCTCGCAAAATAGGAGGAAGAAGTATCTATAATATTGGAGAGAAATTAAATATGCAGTTCTACAGAAAAAAAAGGTCTTGAAAAAGACTTTCTTTTAGCTGAATCTCTTGGTTAACAGTGCACACCAGATAGGATGTACATTTTGGTAGAAATTGTATTCATCGTTTTTTGCCTTGAAGAGACGCAACCATGGGCAGGTAAGTAATTTTCTATAAGCATCAAATTGCTTGTTCTAAATTATAATCAAAAGTAAGGCTAACATTTTCAGAAATTCTGTTTCTTAGATATGATTTTGTGACTTGATTTTATTTTGCTGTCACCAGCTATCTGCTTATTGATATCCTTTTAATATTGCTGCAAAGGCCAATATACACGGTCTAAAATATTCATTCATTAATTTTTTGATCTGTCTTTATTCAGCATAGTGTTAAATGAGATAGAAGATTCCTTGTAATGAGCAACTCGGGATAGAAGGGTGCACTCTTGCATACACCTTCAATGCCCTCCAATATTTTTGGCATCCCTTGTAAAAATTAGTAAGAAGGGTTAGAAAAAAAATCCGTTTGCTGAAGAACCATCATCTTGCACTGAAAAAATGAGAAACATCTGACTTTTAATTGAAACAAGTTGATTCAAAGAAAAACAAAGTCCTCATCAAGAAATTAATATTTTTAACAAAATAACATGTGCCATAATTGTTGGCATCCTTGGAAATTAATGTGAAACAATGTAACTGAAGCATGTTTCCTATTTGAATTGGACATTGTTAATTTGATTGGAGTGTACAGGAACTTTCCAGCTGAAATCAATGACTTCCTGATTAACTGGGATACAAATGCGAGGAGAGACAGAACCAAATTTCCTTAGCCAACCATCATCATGGCAAAGAAAATAGAACACTAAATCCAAATGAATGAGAAGTGTGTTGCCCTTCATAACTCAGGGAATTGTTATAAATAAAATAGCTACTCGCCTGAAAATGCCAATTTCTACAGTTAGGGCAATAATAAAAAAGTGGGCATCAACTGGAACTTTAACAAACTTGCCTGGAAGAGATCCAAGTTTATTTTACCCCCACATACAGTGAGAAGGATGGTGAGAGAGGCAATATCAGCTCCAAGGATCACTGTTGGGGAATTGCAAGAAAAGGTAAAATCTTGGGGTTGTTAGGTCTCCAGAACCATCATCAGATGGCATCTCCACAGATTATTTGGAAGGTATGCCAGAAAGAAGCCTTTTCTGTCAGTTATGCACAAACATAAGTGCCTGGAGTTTGTAAAACATTACTACAGCTTTGACTGGAACCGTGTTCTATGGTCCGATGAAACAAAAATTGAACTTTTTGGCAATAAACACGCAGAGTGGTTTTGGTGTAAAACGGATAGCTATAATGAAAAGAACCTTGTCCTAACTTTGAAATATGGTGGAGGTTCTATGATGTTGTGGGGCTGTTTTTCCTCCAAAAGCCCTGGAAACATTATTAGGGTACAGGAAACCAAAACTGGGTAGTCATTGGATCTTCCAGCAGGATAATAGTCTGAAACACATGTCCAGATCATCCCTGCAATGGTTAACTGACCACAAAATCAAAGTTCTGCCATGGCCATCACAGTCCCCTGACCTGAACCCTGTTGAAAACCTGTGGAGTGAGCTAAAGAGAAGAGTACACAGGAGAGGGACTTAGGACTCTGCATGATCTGGAGAGATAATGTAAAGAAGAATGGTCTCGGATACCATGCTCTGTATTCTCCAGTCTTGTAAAAGGTTGTACAAGAGAAGACTCCATGCTCTTATATATTGGCAAAGGGAATGTTGTACAAAGTATTAAATGCAGGGATGGCAACAATTGTGGCATGAGTGAAGTCAATTAAAAGTCAGATGTTTCTGATTTTTTCAGTGCAAGATGACGGTTCTTCAGCAAACAGTGATTTTCTTCTAACCTTTCTTACTAATTTTTATAAGGGTTGCCAATAATAGTGGAGGGCACTGTATATCCCCTAATGCCAGGCCAATGTTACATTTTCAAATAACCTAATAGAATATCCTGGAACTGCGAAGGGGTACTGATGTGTCTAGGAAAATCCACATAGACACACTTGCTTGATACTGGACCACTTTCCAAGTGCTTTCTAATTCTTGTTTGTTTCATTCCAACTTTTATGGACAGAAACAACTAGAAGTTAATTATAGGCTTAGATAAACTGTATTGTCCTTTTCATAAATTTTTTTATTCTTCAATTACTATATCTTGAACAGATCGAACACCAGTAAGCTTTTCTGTTTATTTTTTTTTTTTTGTTCTCATTCTAGAATAAACTTTTCCTGTCTGTTACCAGCGTCTTGGCACTTTAGTTTGGCTCCTGTTGGAGTGCCGAGAATTGTGGGACTGGCTTTGCGCCAACTTTTGCTGCTTGGCATCTGTTTGGGAATGATTTTGCTTCTGTACTTCATTCTTGTGATGAGCAGGAGCAAACATAGTTGGTTATTTAAGGATAAGCAGTTTCAGAGGTATGTATACTATAGCTCTAGTCTTATGGGCCTTTATTTCATTAGAAGTCTAGAATTTCCTCACATCATATTCATAAAAAGGCATATGTAACAGATTAGGAGTGATATTAAAATAATCATGTTATATAATGTTTTAACTATAATCACTGTACATATAGTACTGCTCATTAATATATAACTTGTTCAGTAATACCTAATAACATTAAAGCTTGCCCAAGTGAGTAGATCAAGGAGGAAGGCTATGCATTAAGACAGTTATTTCTTCACAATTATTTTCACTATGCACAGTAGTGCTGTCAGCAAGGGAAGCACTAAGCTGGGGTGTATACCCCATCCTCTGGTTATAATTCTTATTTATTCATTTTGGACATTCACATCATAAATGGATTACACACATAAAAATGAGGTTGAAGCTTGTTTATCTCTGCTGTAGACAGACATGCTTTTTGATGCACAGCGACACTAAACTTCACTAGCTTTTTATGTCACACGCCGATGCTTTAAGTAACAGGTGAAAATGTCAATATTCATTAGTCCATAAACTTTCATATTTGTCATTTTTATCCACTTCCTGAAGGCACTACCAATAGTTTAGACCAAATGTACCTGATTGACCATTATTGCAAGTAATTAATTGAACCACTTTCATTTACCTTTTGAAACCTCAGGAGCTTAGTGGATTCAGTTTGCATGAAGAAGACAGTTGTTGGAATTGTTCAAGTAAGGTCAGAGTAGTGCTGCTGTTTGTGGTTTATAAATCTATAGATGTGATAATTTGTAAATAATCCTATTTTGTTTAACATATCAGTTAAGCTGGAAATGTAGTCAGCACGTAATTGCAGGGCAGTAAGTGCAAACATGTAGACAGGCATTTAGAAAAATCTGGTCTTTCAGTTTTAAAGAGAGGCTGAAACTTAAACTGGAAGGAAGACAAAAGCCAAAAGATTGGATCAAAAGTTGAGAACTACAGGTTTTTCATTCACGGTAAACTACATCTGACTGGCTTGCTGTCCAAGTATGGACACTTCTGGATGGTTTTGTAGACATTGTGAAATGTGATGTAGCATATAAAAGGCACCAAAATTAAAAGGATCATTTGTGAGGTATCAGGGGAACTCTTATTCTAATGAATATGCAGCAAAGAAGCAAAATGTATTATGAAAACAACCTAATTTCAGAGTTAAGAAGAACATTTCTTTTTTGGGGCATTACTTTTTTGTACAGAGTATGGACTACATACTTAACTAGTAAAGCGATCAACTGTAACACATGTGCTCTTTGTTTTTGAAGGATCTTGCTAATAAAGTATATATCATTATGGATTACATATTTACCATGTACTTTGTAGTTTAGAGAAAACTGGAGCCACTCCTGGCTATCATATCAGGTATCATTGTTTGAATATAATTCAAATGTTCATGCAAAAAAAAAAAAAAAAAAAACTTATTTGATGGGAAAAACTGATATTCAAATTCAGGAGAATGGTTGGTGTTCTTTACTCACACTAATTTTAGCATTATATTATTCAGGACAAGCTAAATAATTCTGCTGTGTTTTGCAGAGCTGGTTTTACACACAACTCACAGAATCACCCCTTCCCCATTTTTAATAGTTAGTTCATATGATCATTAGTAAAACAGAAAACATTCTTCTTCTTTTCCAAAGCATTTTGGGACTGGTTTCTACTCTCCATTATCTAATTCATGTTGTAGACCAATTTAATTCCACACATACATTTTAAGAAAGCCATAACACTATAGATTCTGCTAATTGAAATTATATTACATTATACTAGGATTTTTGTAGTTGAGCAAAGTCATAAATTAATTTTAACAGTGCACATTTATCTCATCAGGCATTATGCCAAAAGTTAATTTTAAGGTGTTAGTAGTGATTCTAATGCAATTCTAATCAGTGTTGCCCAAATTGAACCAAGTATAGGACATTCCCAAAATGTCACTTAGTGAAGTCGGCCCTTGACATTGTTCAAAGGTTGGATCTTAGCCTGGGTAGGTTTTAGGCAATTTTAGATGTGAGATATATGAATAATAAACCCATATAATTCAATTATTTTATGCTTGTTGAACTGGAATGCTGGGTCATTGAGGTTCTGGAAGAAGCTAAATTTCATCCTGGGGACAAACAAAAATCGATAAATCAATCTAAGAATGAATAACATACCAAAAATAACATGGATAAACAAGTAACAGAAAAAGTAAGGTCCTTTTATTTATATACTGTATAAATATCTCTATCCAACCATCCATCCATCCAGTATCCAACCTGTTGTATCCTAACTACAGGGTCACGGGGGTCTGCTGGAGCCAATCCCAGCCAACACAGGGCGCAAGGCA
>JANRMT010062796.1:62748374-62792742 GCA_026402145.1 Polypterus bichir lapradei
CAAGTGTCTATCGTTCTTTGTGTAAAGAAAAACTTCCTAATGTTTGTGCGAAATTTACCCTTAACAAGTTTCCAACTGTGTCCCCGTGTTCTTGATGAACTCATTTTAAAATACAAGTCTCGATCCACTGTACTAATTCCCTTCATAATTTTAAACACTTCAATCATGTCACATCTTAATCTTCTTTTGCTTAAACTGTAAAGGCTCAGCTCTTTTAATCTTTCCTCATAATTCAACCACTGTAGCCCTGGAATCAGCCTAGTCGCTCTTCTCTGGACCTTTTCTAGTGATGCTATGTCCTTTTTGTAGCCTGGAGACCAAAACTGCACACAGTACTCAAGATGATGCCTCACCAGTGCATTATAAAGGTTGAGCATAACCTCCTTGGACTTGTACTCCACAGATCGTGCTATATGACGTAACATTCTGTTAGCCTTCTTAATGGCTTCTGAACATTGTCGGGAAGTTGATAGCTTAGAGTCCACTATGACTCCTAAATCCTTCTCATAAGGTGTACTCTCGATTTTCCGACCTCCCATTGTGTATTCAAACCTAATATTTTTACTTCCTATGTGTGAAACTTTACATTTACTGACATTAAATTTCATCTGCCACAAATCTGCCCAAGCCTGTATGCTATCCAAGTCCTTCTGTAATGCTATAACGGATTCCAAATTATCTGCTAATCCACCTATCTTGGTATCATCTGCAAACTTAACCAGCTTGTTACTTATATTCCTATCTAAATCATTTATATATATTAAAAATAGCAGCGGCCCTAGCACTGACCCCTGTGGAATACCTCTCTTAACATCGGCCAGTTCTGATGAGGTTCCTCGCACCATCGCCCTCTGCTTCCTGTGTCTAAACCAGTTCTGCACCCATCTAAAAACATCACCCTGAACTCCCACTTCTTTTAATTTGATGCCCAACCTCTCATGTGGCACTTTATCAAATGCTTTCTGAAAGTCCAGATAAATAATATCATAAGCTCCACTTTGATCGTATGCTTTTGTTGCAACTTCATGTGATGCATGTTAAGCTTACTGGCCTATAGTTGCTTGAATCTGCCCTGTCACCCTTTTTATATAATGGGATGATATTTGCCATTTTCCAGTCCTTCGGAATCTCTCCAGTGCTCAGTGACTTCCTAAAAATATGTGTCAAGGGTTTTTATATGTACTCACTAGCCTCCTTAAGAACACGAGGATAAATACTATCTGGGCCTGGTGATTTGTTTGATTTCATCTTATTTAATCTGAGCAGCACTTCTCCCTCTACAATTTCCAAATCCCTCAGTACTTCCTTAGTAGTTGTGTTTACCTTTGGGAGGTTATCCACTTGCTCACTTGTAAACACCTCAGAAAAATGTAAGTTCTGCTGTTTCATTGTCTGTATCTTTTAATTCCCCTTTACTATTCCTGATGAACTTGACCTCCTCCTTAACTGTTCTTTTACTACTAAAATACTGAAAGAATCTCTTGGGGCCTTCTTTCGCCTTATCTGCTATATTCCTCTCCAACTGTCTTTTAGCCACCCTGATATCCTTCTTAATGGTTGCCCTCATGTTCTCATATGTGCTACGATTCACTTTGCAGTCATTAGTCTTATATGCCTTATACAGCAGTTTTTTCCTTTGTAACTTCTTTTTTAAATCTTTATTAATCCACCATGGAGTTTTTTTTAGTTTCCTATTAATTCCAAATTTAGGTATGTATCTGTCCTGCATTACATGTAAAACATTTTTAAACCTGTTCCACTGCTCCTCGACTGTCTCCACATTTAAAAGCTTATCCCAGTCTATCCTACTTAGACTTTGTTGCATCTGCTCAAAATTAGCCCTACCAAAGTTCAACTTAACAATTTTAGTCTTTGCATCTGTACTCTTACAAAATACTGAGAATTGTATTACATTATAGTCACTTGACCCTAGTGGTTCATCACCTCTAAACCCTAAATTCTAACCTGATTATTACAGAATACTAAATCCAGACGGGCTTCACCCCATGTTGGTGCTTTAACATGCTGTGTTAAAAAACAGTCGCTGATTACTTCTAAAAACTGCTGCTCTTGTGCTCCTCCATCTGCAAGGTTATCCCAGTTATTTGGATAATTAAAGTCCCCCATGACTATAATATCCCCCTGTAAACTTGCCTTTTTGATATTACTAAAAAGATGTGTGTTGAAATTACTGTCTGAATTGGGTGGTCTATAACACACTCCTAAAATAAGACCTCTTTCCCTAATATTTTCCAGGCGAAGCCACATGTCCTCACAAAGATGGGGCTCATCATCCAACTGAAGATGACTTACATTTAAACTCTGTTTGGCATAAACAGCAACCCCACCTCCTTTTCTGTTCTATCTATCCTTCCTAAAAAATGTGTATCCCTCTATGTTACACTCATCCCAATCTTTGTTATTTAGCCAGGTTTCTGTTATTGCTATAATATCATAATTATGCTCTGCTACATACAACTCCAACTCACTTACCTTATTTTTGATAATTTACATTACTATGCATTTTTATTTCTACACCATTGTTTGTTCTTCCATGTATAGATCTAAATCTGGCCTGTCCTAAACTCCCTGCCCCCCATTCCCTAGTTTAAACAATCCTCGACTAGCCTACACATACGCCTCCCCAATACATTGGTGCCCCTCCGGTTCAGATGGAACCCGTCAAGGCGGAACAGGTCCCATCTGTTCCAAAAGGAGTCCCAATGCCCCATAAACCTATACCCTTCTACCCTGCACCAAGATTTGAGCCACGCGTTAAGCCTTCTAATCTCCTCAATCTTACCTGGACTGGCGCGTGGCACAGGCAGAACTTCGGAGAAGACTACCTTGTCAGTTCTGCTCCTCAGCTTGGTACCTAACTCTTTGAATTTGGATCGCAAAACTTATGTATGTCATTTGTTCCAACGTGGACAATGACAACTGGATCTTTCCCCGCTCTGGCCAAGAGCCTATCCACCCTTCCAGGGAGGTCTCCCACCTGTGCTCCCGGAAGGCAACACACCGTGCTAGACTCTCTCTCTCTGGGGCACACCTGAGCTTCAATCCCCTTAATGATTGAGTCCCCAACTATCACTACCTCTCTCTTTTTGGGAACTGGTTTTGAGGTGGCCCGTTGGGGCTCCTCAACCCTGCCTACCACCTCAGAATTATCAGAGTCACCGTCCAGCTCCGCAAGGACATGATAACGGTTAGACACTTCTAATTCTGGGGTTGATGCCCCCGGACAGTGTGCACCCTTTACCTTACGCCTGGTGACCGTGACCCACCTATTCCTACCTGTCTGATCTGGAATCTCCTCCCGCGCCACCTTAGGGGTGCACACTATCTCTCTAAAGGACACCTGGGCCAAGTCCGCCAATTCTCTATTACAACGCAGGTCAGCCAACTCCTCCTCCAGTTTAGCGACCCTGAGCTCGAGGTGCTGGATCAGCTGGCATCTCTTGCAGATTTAGCCCTCATAGACAAAAGGCTCTTCCAAACCATCATCTAAAAAGTCCAACATCCAACAGGACTTGCATTGCACTGTTCTTTTCTTAAAATTAAATTTCTTCTTCTTTCAGCTGCTCCTTAACTTAAATGGTAACACTAAGATGTGCTACAGATATTTTACACCTTTTCCTGCTCCTGTACTGCTCTCCCTCTCAGCTGCCTGCTACAGTGGTGTGAAAAACTATTTGCCCCCTTCCTGATTTCTTATTCTTTTGCATTCTTAAATGATGGTTTTTATTATTTAGGGAGAAAAAAAATCCAAACCTACATGGCCCTGTGTGAAAAAGTAATTGCCCCCTGAACCTAATAACTGGTTGGGCCACCCTTAGCAGCAATAACTGCAATCAAGCGTTTGCGATAACTTGCAATGAGTCTTTTACAGCGCTCTGGAGGAATTTTGGCCCACTCATCTTTGCAGAATTGTTGTAATTCAGCTTTATTTGAGGGTTTTCTAGCATGAACCGCCTTTTTAAGGTCATGCCATAGCATCTCAATTGGATTCAGGTCAGGACTTTGACTAGGCCACTCCAAAGTCTTCATTTTGTTTTTCTTCAGCCATTCAGAGGTGGATTTGCTGGTGTGTTTTGGGTCATTGTCCTGTTGCAGCACCCAAGATCGCTTCAGCATGAGTTGACGAACAGATGGCCGGACATTCTCCTTCAGGATTTTTTGGTAGACAGTAGAATTCATGGTTCCAGCTATCACAGCAAGCCTTCCAGATCCTGAAGCAGCAAAACAACCCCAGACCATCACACTACCACCACCATATTTTACTGTTGGTATGATGTTCTTTTTCTGAAATGCTGTGTTCCTTTTACGCCAGATGTAACGGGACATTTGCCTTCCAAAAAGTTCAACTTTTGTCTCATCAGTCCACAAGGTATTTTCCCAAAAGTCTTGGCAATCATTGAGATGTTTCTTAGCAAAATTGAGACGAGCCCTAATGTTCTTTTTGCTTAACAGTGGTTTGCGTCTTGGAAATCTGCCATGCAGGCCGTTTTTGCCCAGTCTCTTTCTTATGGTGGAGTCGTGAACACTGACCTTAATTGAGGCAAGTGAGGCCTGCAGTTCTTTAGACGTTGTCCTGGGGTCTTTTGTGACCTCTCGGATGAGTCGTCTCTGCGCTCTTGGGGTAATTTTGGTCGGCCGGCCACTCCTGGGAAGGTTCACCACTGTTCCATGTTTTTGCCATTTGTGGATAATGGCTCTCACTGTGGTTCGCTGGAGTCCCAAAGCTTTAGAAATGGCTTTATAACCTTTACCAGACTGATAGATCTCAATTACTTCTGTTCTCATTTGTTCCTGAATTTCTTTGGATCTTGGCATGATGTCTAGCTTTTGAGGTGCTTTTGGTCTACTTCTCTGTGTCAGGCAGCTCCTATTTAAGTGATTTCTTGATTGAAACAGGTGTGGCAGTAATCAGGCCTGGGGGTGGCTACGGAAATTGAACTCAGGTGTGATACACCACAGTTAGGTTATTTTTTAACAAGGGGGCAATTACTTTTTCACACAGGGCCATGTAGGTTTGGATTTTTTTTTCTCCCTAAATAATAAAAACCATCATTTAAAAACTGCATTTTGTGTTTACTTGTGTTATATTTGACTAATGGTTAAATGTGTTTGATGATCAGAAACATTTTGTGTGACAAACATGCAAAAGAATAAGAAATCAGGAAGGGGGCAAATAGTTTTTCACACCACTGTATTTGCCTTTCTATGAGGTTAACTTTAGTATTCTCTGTCTCTTCTCCTAACTTTGCACTCCTCTTACTTATAAGCTCTTCACTCGCACTGTTTGTATTCCCCTGTATTAATGAACCAATATGCTGTCGCCCACTTAACTGTTCTACCTCTGGACCGCTAAGGACTGTTTAATCGAAAATAAACAAATAAATAAAACTTTACTACCTTATTTGCTCCTACTGCCTGATGGGCGTCTTAACGCAGGCCGCTTACCTGCGCACTGCTGAGCTTCCGCCTTTTACTGCTTTGCAGTCAGTCGCGGCCTTTTTTTCTTTTCCTATAAACTAAGGAATCGCTGTTAGGACGACGCGGTTATTTATTTACAAATGCCGATATCAGTTATTGCTGCTTTCTACCCTGTCTCCTCGATGCTAATTCAAATATAGATAACAAGAACAGGTACAGGTACAAGTAACTTTTCCAAGCGCAGTTCCAAACACCCAGCTACTTTTGCTCTTGTGCGGGCGAAAAAAAAAAGCAAAAAAAAAAAACACTTCTAAAGGGAAAAAAAGCTTTAAAAATTCCCACACGGTTCCTTAGCGGCAACCAAAACCCAAGTTTTTAAGAGCAAAATGTATTTTTTTTTTATTTAAATCTCACACCACAGAACAAACCAACAACTCTCAACAGACTCTAGCGTTTGCAAAGCACACGTGACTCTCAGTGACTCAGAAAGTCTCTGACTCTGGTCGTCATACCAGTATGATTCTGCATTTAAAATCACTTACTAATTAAAAAAAAAACAATAAATAGTCATTATATGGAAGACATAGGTGTGACAACTCGCTGTATTTCTTTATAATTTTCAACTTCTGTTCAGAAATTCCATATGTCATTAAATAACACACTAGGGGCCCACACTCTATCATCGTTTTAGAACAGCAACATAGTTTTAATCTCAGAAATGCATTTTTTTTTCTTTTTTTTTTTGGATAAACTAGATGCAAAAATCAAAACCTTTCAGACTCTGGAATGTAATCAGTTTAATGTACTCTTAGATTAGCAAGCAGGTAGGGATGGCGGGGAATTCTTAAAACAGATTATTAAACTGTTTATTTATGATGTTGCCCACTTTCTTGGTACATTTTCATTTTCGGATTAAACCATGTGCATATGATGTCTGACAGATTTTTTTAAAGCAGTTAGTATTTGTGTAGATGGTTTGTGTCATAGTCATAATATGGTGATCAGACTCAACATGTTACAGCTGAGAGGGAATCTTCTAGGTACATGTGCAGAAATTCAAAACTTTGTTGCCACTATTTTTTCAAAGCAAGAAGGAATAAAGTCTGAAAGATTTGTGAAAAAAAGCATTCTGCAGTTTTATATAAAACAGAATACAGTAAATTATTTTATCTCATTTGTCCACATTCATGTTTCACATTATGTATACCATAGGATAATGTGCAAATCGAGGAGCTGAAAACATTTAGACATTTATATGTAGTTGGAAGTATAACTTAAGCTGACATATACTCTATACAGTACATCATGCTGTCGAGCCTAACATCATATTGGCCTTTTTAACGTAATCTTAACAGTATTTAAAAAGGTTAAGTTGTTACATTTTATGTATCTTGTTCAAATTACTCTTTTTCAGTGTAATCTAATAGTGCTTTTCATATCTTTACTTATATTCATTCATCCACTAAGATGATGATGCAGTTGTGGAAGTCCATATTCCCGGCAGTGAAAATCAAGAAGCACTGATCAGGAAGCGCACTGCTGGCATCCTGGACATGGGTGGCGTGTCTACACAGATTGCTTATGAAGTCCCCAAAACCGTAAGCTTTGCCTCTTTGCAGCAGGTTATTATCCAGATGAGTATTTTTCTTTTTTTGAGCTGTATCTAATTTTTCTAACCCTATTTTCTTTAGTACTCCTATTGGTTCGACTTTGTTTACCTGAAATATTGGCTCACTAGAAATGTCTACAAATTTCCTAAGACAAGGAGAGCAGCTAAGAAAACTGCATGACTTTTTTGTTTAACATTTCTGTTAATTGTGCTCTTGTTTTGTTTGACTGACACTAGCATTATGGCTGCAACTAATAAATATTTTAGCAAATGAATATTCTGTCCTTTATCAGTTCATGGATTACTAGGTAAAAATGAAGTCCTATTTATCTTTCTGCAACGCTTTGTGACTGTTTGAAATGCAAAGATGTCTCCTAAGCATCTGTAAAACCATTACAGTCACAGACAGAGTCCACTACTGCTTTGACCATAGTGTTGACCATTCAGCTTGTTCATACCACTCCTACATTTCTGAGATGGAATGTATAGCGCATGCTGCTCCGGATATCCCAGTGGCACTGATGCTCATAAGAGTTAGCGTTTTTAATTAGATAGTAGTGCACATGGACCAGACTAATTGTCTATGTATCTAGTCAAACTAAAAGCGGGAAAAATTTTAATTCTACTTCAGCCAAACTATTTTGCTTTGAATCACGCAACACAAAACTGTTTTAGGTCCTGGTAGACTTTTGATTTCATTTTGCACTGCTTCCAGAATTAAAATGTGAGAATAATGAAAATATTGCTTGTTCCAACCAAGATGATGTGATTCTGGGAAATAAAACAACACTGAGTATATTTGTCCACCTTTCAACCTACAGTAAACAGTGCATACTTTGAATTTTGTGGTGTACTACTGGAATGTCAATCACACGTAATGCTCTAGATAAAATATA
The DNA here is from genome assembly GCA_026402145.1 of Polypterus bichir lapradei. Classification (NCBI taxonomy): domain Eukaryota; kingdom Metazoa; phylum Chordata; class Cladistia; order Polypteriformes; family Polypteridae; genus Polypterus; species Polypterus bichir. Next base: position 62,756,319 of record JANRMT010062796.1, read on the forward strand.
GTGGGTTGAACACATAGTCTGCCCCATATTTCATTGCTTCCAGACCATACTGCTCCTGTTTTGAGAGCGGTTATGACAGGTGGTTGGAAAGAACATTAGAACAGTTTTGACAAGAACAGGTCATTAATCTCAATACGCTTGTTAATCCTGTTCACATAATTTTCTTCCAGATGGTTAACTGTACAGACTGTGTAAAAACACACTGTTATTCTGCTACTGAATCAGCCTGAATCATTAAAATCCATCATGACACAATTGTCAGGGCACAATTTTGGTGACTGTATCATTACTTTGTAAGAACTGAACATCAGAACTATTATTAAGAGAACAGGATCACAAATTCCTTTTACCAAGGTTCTCTAAAATAACACCAAATCAAGTTTTGAAGGTTCCTAAAGTCATATACTGTATACCATACTACTTGGTAACTTGTTCATTGAGTTTGTTTTCACTGTGAAATCTACCCTTTACAAGTTTCCATTACTGTATCTGTATCTGTGTTGTTGAATTTATTTTAAGATAATAGCTAAGGTTAACTCTGTTAATTTCTTTCATAGTTTTAAACAGTTTGATTATGGCACATCTCCATTTGCTTTAAGTAATTCTTTGCTTTTAGCTAATACCTCACATACCTTCTGAAATTAGTCATTCTTCTCCGTGATTCTATAGTGCTGCTATTATCTTTTTTGAAATATGGTGACTAAATTGCACATAATATTCTAGATCAGCGTTTCACAAACTCGGTCTTGTCGCCCCCCTGTGGCTGCAGGTTTTTGTTCCAACCAGATTCCTAATCAGTGACAACACCTGATAACATTGATCTCATTTAATTAGCTGTTTTTTTTTCTCTTATTCTACATTCAGAAAAGCACAGTGTCGTGATGTTTACATTTATAAGACATTTAGAAATATTTCTGCTCTTGCTATAGATTTAAATGTTTAACTTTCTTTTGCTGATTGCATTGTATTTTGCCGTTTCTCTGTGCAGTTTTCCTCCTTCGTTGTATCTTATTAGTGACAATTAAAAACAAGCAGAGCAGACACCCAGACAAACAACACTGAACAATCAAAGGCTGCAAAACCTGGAAAAGTAGAATGAAAATCAAGATGTAAATATTGTTAAAAAGAACAAAATATATTATTCCCATTAAACTGGTACATTAAAAAAAATATATATATTTTTTTTTTTTTTTTACCAAACTTTCACTTAGTTAACCCAGGAGTCCAGTTAAAAACAGACGCTGGTTGGAACAAAAACCTGTAGCCACTGTGGGTCCCCAGGACCAAGTTTGGGTAGCACTGTTCTAGATAATACCTAACAAGTAAAAATTATATAGTTTAAGTGTAAACTCCCTCAACCTATACTTCAGGTATTTGTGCTGTATAACCTAACCATATTGGCCTTCTTAATTGCCTCAGTAAACTGCAAATAACAGGGTGGTAAATAATAATTACATAACTGTACATCATATAGTGGACCACAAAATATAGCATACAAATGCAACAATATGCACTAATGTACTCCTCCCCCCAAAAAAACAGCGACATGGTGCAGAGATGTTCCTGAATAGCTGCTTCAATTATATTAGTATGTAATAATTTTATTAATATAGTGAAGTTTAAATTGAGCATATTATGTTGAGTTTTTAAATAAAACATGTACTATATATATATATATATATATATATATATATATATATGCCCTTATTTTATTAAATTAACAGAATATAAAGTGATATGACCAGTTAATTAAGTAAACTACGGTAAATATGTTTTTGCATCCCTCCTCTTTTATGTGAAGAATACAGTATAAAGTTGAGAATAGCGTATTAGTGTTTGAGTAATCTTGAAGTTAATAAGTTCACTACCATTTTTGCAAAGTATTAGTAAGTAAAGATATTTAGAAATGCCATGCTCCGCATGATTACTAAATATATAGCTTTACGTACATATTTATGTGTTTTGAGAATCATTCATTGTAGAATTTAATGCATTGTTTTTCAACATTTGACAGGAAGAAGTCGCCAAGAATTTACTAGCAGAATTTAACCTTGGCTGTGATGCCCATCAGACTGAGCATGTTTATCGAGTCTATGTGACAACTTTCCTGGGTTTTGGGGGTAATGCTGCCAGGCAGAGATATGAAGAGAGTCTGTTCAACAAAGCAGCAGTTGAAAATGGGTGAGATCTTTTAAGCTCATGCCTTTTTGGTTATAAACGACATACATAGTACGTCTATATGGAAATGCTGAGAATGGCTGAAAGTGGTCTTAGAATGACAAAGTTATTCACCATGACATGATTCATGGAGTCTAAAACAGATGAAGGTATTTCAAAGCTAACCAAAAAAAGTGTGACATTTGCAATAGGATTACACTTCTCATGTGTAGTGAAAATTGTATCTTTGAACATTTTCCCTTTAGACTGTCTCACTCAACATTTATTTTAGTCTAATTAAACACTTTATAACTAGCTATAGGTATAATAAGCTAAATTCAATTCAGGGCTTTGTCTCTCAAAAACAGCCTATGAAATATGTCTTTAAATCATAATGAAAGCTGCTAGAAGCTGATTGCTTGTTTTTCTTTTGTCTATTGCTATTAATTAAAGATGCAGCATTTCCAGATGAACACTTTTTTTGTTTATTAGTTGTATTGCCAGTAATTGCCACCTGGTGGCTGCAAACGGTCATAAATGGATTTTCTCTTTAAAATTACAGTTGTATCTGTATTCATACAATATATTGTATAAATACTGTAAAAAGTGTTGCATAAAAAGAGTGGGAATGCCCTGTAAAATCTAGTAAAATGCATATTTTATCCTTTTGTAATAAAGTGTTTCCTGTCTTTTTACTTAAAAACAACTTGCTGTAAAAAGACACTAAATGTAGATGTATCCAGCACTTATTACCCAGGGCAAACTATGGAATAAACAGTTTTGTACAAAAAAATTGTAATAAATTATATTAAAGCATTACTAAAGTTCTAGTGTTCTTATAATTAGTGTTACTATTCATGGGAATTATATCATGAATATCATTATTCTATCAATGCAGTATTCCTTTTCCCTTAGGCTTTTTTCATCTTTAAGTATAATGTTGAATTAACAAATAAGACAAGTTACATTTCTGTCAAACATATCTTATTTCTGTTCAATAGCAGGATAACAGCAACCTATGCTATAATACTGCATTTTCCTTGTAGGTTGCTTGGTAAACATATTGGAGAAACATCTGAATCTCCATATTTGGATCCCTGCCTTCCTCTGGATATTGAGGATGAAATTCAGAATGGTGGAAAGTCGCTTTATCTCCGTGGGACAGGTGACTTTGATCATTGCAGGGTTGTTATCCAGCCCTTCATGAACAAGACTAATGAAACACATTCATCTCTCAATGGAGTGTATCAGCCACTCATTGAGTACACAAACAGTGAATTTTATGGATTTTCTGAATTTTACTACTGCACAGAAGATGTTCTTCGTATGGGAGGTGACTATGATGCTACTAAATATTCTAATGCTGCTAAGGTACGGATGAAATTTTTTTCTGTCATTTATGTGCAGGGTAAAATAGTTTGCGGTATTTAGTTGTTTTTGAGCCAAATGCTCAGGTTAAATATTTAGCTTTAACTATAGTTGTTTTGTTCTCCTTACTTAAAGGGCATCTGCCATTTATATAGGCATAATGTAATTCACATACAGCAGAGCATTTAGTCAACATAAGACCAGGCATTTGAAGTTCCTTGCTTGTGTTGATGGGAATGATTCTTAAAAGAGAACACAAAAACAGCTTGTATTTTTTTAAGAAGAATAAATCTCTTTTTATGGTAATTCCATATCAATTCATATTTCATGTAATATATCACAGATTAGTCCTCACACTGAACAGGAGAGCACTTGTTTAGTGTCTTTTAATAATTACATTTTATATACCACGCCAAGAGATACTGTAAATGTACTGGATAATGATTACAATGACTAGAGGTATGTGAGCAGGCTTAGTAAAGATTCAGAATAGTACACAAAGGATTGATTTTTTTTCAGTTTGTTTTATTTGCCATATATCCAAGTACAACAGAATTTTTACTTTCTAAAATTCTTTACAGAATCAAAAAGCTGAATCAAGTTAAAAGAGGGCTCAATCAATAGTATTTATAGTTAACATACTTTTACTACCAGAGGACATTTGGGAATTCATATGGCATGAACACACCTGAAAAAAATGTGTTCATTTTGAGACAAGAGTATTTGCTGATGTGGGACATTGGCCTCTTGCAAAAGAAACATTATAGCATATTAGAACTGAAGTTAATACAAGTGCTCTGCACCACACATGCACAAGACTATTGACAGTTTTCATTTTTATTAAATAAACTACTTTAAGTTCTACTTACAGCTGGTTTTCTTTCTTTGTGTTCCTCTACTACCAAGTGGTAATTTATTCAAAATCTATTGTATATTTAGCAAAGTTAACATGCAAAGAGTGAAAAGAGTAAACATGATGAAGACTTAATAAAAGCTAAATTTTCTGTATAGAAAGATACTATATGTGGACATTTTATTCTTCTTAAAAACTGCCCATAGGCATACTTTAAATGGAAACAAAAAGTAAGTTTTGTCATTTACAGAATGTGATTCTTGGCCTAAAGGCTTGTCTTCTTAAGACCAATCACACTGTTCCTTATATGGCAACATCAGTATACTTAAAGAGGTCAAAGATTTTACATATGTAATGGATATGGTTAAATTGAACATTTCACTGCATATCTAAATGCAAAGAAATTAACAAAATCTCTGCAGTACAAACATATATATACACACACACACACACATTATTTTTGAACAGTTAAATTTATTTGTTTAAGTTAACAAAGAAAAAATAACAATAAATGTAGCACATGCCATTCAAACTGATTTATTAATATTTTATGTTATAATAATGTTTAAATTTCAGCTTGGAAGTTACTCTGTCAGAAGAATCATTAAGACATAAAATATAAAAGGAACTTTCTAGTCATGGCAATATCTGGAATATCCAAAATGCACAACTGGTAAAATTTCTTTAGAGGACCAGGTGCAAAGTGATTTAGGTGACATCAGAGGAGAGTAGTCAACAATACAGTATATCTTGCAGAAGAATGATCCCCAGCAAAGGCTTTCCTTTTGAATATTCTTTCTTACAACCTCCTCACAAGAGACAACATCTGAAGTATACAAAATCCATGCTTAATCCAGAAACGTTTTAAAGTGGTTTTGGACTGATGATACACAAACTGAAATATTTGGCCAAAGCCACAAAGAGTAAATGTAAAAAAGCAGAAAGCTTATCAATTAAAGAATAATTCTGTTATGTGTTTTATCTATGTTTACATACTGTTAAACAGAAGGAAAATCATTGAATCCAAGTTGGACATTTCACAATATTGCCCTTTCAAAGTGGGAGCTCCTAGTTAAGACAGTTGTGACGTAATGTTGATGTTTCACTTTAGTCAATAATATAAGATAAAAAAAATAACCTGGTCATCCAGAAATGGCATTTTTGTATTCAGATTATATTTGGAGTAGCGTGAAACTGTAAATGTGTGTAGCTTGCTGTTTATTTTCACAGAAAATAATGACAGCTTGTCTTGTTTTTTGTGCAGACTAAGTAAAAAATTAACAGTATACCTATAGTAGTGTACCAACTATCTTACCAGAAATTCAGGTGAATGAAACAAAATAAGAAAGTGAGATGTCACAAGAAGGAACTTCAAAAACCCTCTTAGGAGGTGAATGTAGTGTTTGTGTAAGTAGAAGAAAGAACATACTTAAGTTAATATCAAAAATCCTAAGAGCTTATGTCCCATAGTAAGAGAAGAGCTTTAGCCTAACAAGAGGCTGGATACTTCAGAATGATTAATGCTTTCAAGAAGGGGTTGAAGGCTAAATGTGTTTGTAAACATTGATAAAAATTGTCAACAGTGAGTTGTTTGATTTTACTACTAGATGGCACCAAGGCTTGCATACTTCAGGCACCTGGTCCACTTAGAGCACGGCATCATATACTAACTGTTACCACAGCTTGCCAAGCCGGCTAACTGAACACTATTTGTACTTTGCAGCAACTGGCGGAAAAAACAGTGACACCAGTGCAACACATTTTGTAGTTTTTAGGTGAATCTAGTTGGCTGCTTTCAATGATATTACACAGTTAAAAAGTATAATATATGGAGTATTTAAAGTGTTCATACATTTTCAGACATTTATTAGTTTTGTACAGGTTGAGTAATAAAAAAAATCATATTTCTCAAAAACTTTTTGTGGAAATATAAAAAATCTGGGCTCAAAAGAGTTAAGATCTAAAAATATGCTGCAAAATCAACCATTTGGTACTTGCATATATGAAACATCAGACATGAAGGACACAAAGACCTACAGTCATGGCCGAAATTACCGGCACCCCTGGAATTTTCCCAGAAAATGCACCATTTCTCCCAGAAAATTGTTGCAGTTTTAAATTGTTTTGGTATACACATATTTATTCCCTTTATGTGCATTGGAACAACACAGAAAAACAGAGAAAAAAAGCCAAATCTGACATCATGTCACACAGAACTCCAAAAATGGGCCGGACAAAATTATTGGCACCTTTTCAATATTGTGGGTAAATCGTATTATTACAACCATATGATGCTCGTTTGAACTCACCTGTGGCAAGAAACCGGTGCTGGCAATATAGCAATCACACCTGAAGCCAGTTAAAATAGAGAAAAGTTGACTGGAGTGTGCCAAACTAAGCATGGACAACAGAAAGAAGAGCAGAGAATTGTCTGAGGACTTGAGAACAAAAAGTGTGGAAAAATATCAACAATCTCAAGCCTACAAATCCATCTCCAGAGATCTTCATGTTCCTCTGTCTGCTGTGCGCAACATAATCAAGAAGTTCACAACACATGGCACTGTAGCTAATCTCCCTGGATGTGGATGGAAGAGAATAATTGATAAAAGACTGCAACGAAGGATAGTCTGAATGGTGGATAAACACCAATCAACTTCAAAACATATTTAAGCTGTTCTGCAGACTCAGGGTGTAACAGTGTCAGCTTGAACTATCCTTCGACATCTGAATGAAATGAAACGCTATGGCAGGAGAGCCAGGAGGACCCCACTGCTGACACAGAAACATAAAAAAGCCAGACTGGAGTTTGCCAAAATGTACTTGAGGAAGCCAAAATCCTTCTGGGTGAATGTCTTGTGGACAGATGAGACCAAGGTAGAGCTTTTTGGTAAAGCTGATCATTCTACTGTTTACAGAAAACGGAATGAGGCCTACAAAGAAAAGAACGCAGTATCTACAGTCAAACATGGTGGAGGTTCTAAGATGTTTTGGGGATGTTTTGCTGCCTCTGGCACTGGATGCCTTGACTGTGTGCAAGGCATCATGAAATCTGAAGACTACCAAAAGATATTGGGGTCCAATGTAGGGCCCAGTGTCAGAAAGCTGGGTCTGCGTCAGAGGTCATGGGTGTTCCAGCAGGACAATGACCCCAAACATACCTCTAAAATCAAACAGAAATGGTTGAAGACAAAGCGCTGGAGAGTTCTGAAGTGGCCAGCAATGAGTCCGGATCTAAATCCGATTGAACACTAATGGAGAGATCTCAAAATTGCTGTTGGGAGAAGGCACCCTTCAAATCTGAGAGACCTGAGAGAGCAGTTTGCAAAAGAAGAGTGGTTGGAAATTCCAGTTGAGAGGTGTAACAAGCTTGTTGATGGTTATAGGAAGCACTTGATTTCAGTTACTTTTTTCCAAAGGGCGTGCAACCAAATATTAAGTTGAGGGTGGCAATAATTTTGTCCAGCTCGGTTTTTGAGTTCTGTGTGACATGATGTCAGATTTGGCTTTTTTTTCTCTGTTTTTTTGTGTTGTTCCAATGCACATAAAGGAAATAAACATTTGTAATTGAAACAATTTTCTGAGAGAAATGGTGCATTTTCTGGGAAAATTCCAGGGCTTCCGATAACTTCGGCCATGACTGTAAGAATATTTGTAAGCTAGAAGAGTTCTGCAGCAAGAAATGAAAAAATCATGGGTGGCTGAAAACAGCATTTTCAGGCTGTGATTCTGCCTAAGGAGGTGTTTCTAAATACTGACTGACACAGTTCCTAGAGTTTTGTCCCTGGCACTTTGAATGTTTTATGTTTTTCAGTCTTCCAAATTTAGCAAATAAATAGTTCTGCAGTAAGATATGTATAATTATGTCCTGATGAAATTTATATCCTGCAGAGGTTTGCTAACTTCTTTTTCTTTAAAGGTTCATTGAAAAATGCAAATTACGTAGGGTACCCATGCTTTTCCATTTAACTGTAAACCTTTAATGTATGTTTTTCTGAAGTAATTTAATTTCAGGAAGTTGGTTAAAGTCTACAGGTATCCCTTATTTAATGTGTGCTATGTCAAAGAAGCATTTATTTAAGAAACTTGTACACCATACAGTGATATTAAACATTCAAAATGGCCCTGACAAAGTTGCACTAATAAGCTAGAAGTTTAAGTGCAGTCAACAAATGTATTTGGTCAGAGTGGCACATAAAATATAGATTTGGATTTTTCAAAAAGCTGTTGGTATGATTCCTCATGACTGTTTGTTGATCAAGCTACAAGAGGTATAGATTAAATTCAAGGTTTGCAGGTTAGTGTGGAACTGGCTTAAGTGCAAGAAACAATTAATTTTGGTGCAAGGTGGTTCTCTAATTTAGTCACGTTGAAAATAAGGTCTCATTGAGATCAATGTTTAGATGAAACTAATTTTGTCCCAAACTTCTTTTATTGAACACAACTTTTATGAAAAATAGGTCATGCTTTTAGCTCAGTCATAGTAGGAAAACAGCTTAATTTAATATTTAGTTGTTTTATTGTATTATGTAACAAATACATCAGAATCCTTATTTGTTCTTGCAAGCAAGCATATAATAACTTCCAAAGTATGCATTCTGTAAGTGAAATGCAACATACAGTTCCATTTAGTTAATATATACCAATGTCAGTAAGCAAGGACTGTTGAATAACATACATTTTATTATTATGTTGCTGTCGGACAAAGTCTGGGAATAGCACACAGAGTCACATGTAACCTGGTTCTCAGAACCCACCTGCCAAATTTCACTACCAATTGGAATTGCCGTTGCATTCATAGAAGTCTGGAAGAAGTGTTCTGCTAATGTGTGTGTGGTTTTTTTTTTTTTAACCTGACATGCAGTCTATTACTATGCACTGCAGTGATTCTCAGAAATGCAAGCGCAAGCAACTGCAATATGTCTGGTTCTCTCATTAAAACAAGAACAGAGAGCAACAACAAGTGAGCACTCGGCGAGAATTCATATTTGTTCCACTTTTTCATACGTACAAGGACATCCGGCAAAACATTTGTTTAATTTCGTTTCATACTGTTTTTGTATCTTTCCGCCAAAGCCCTCAACAAATCCTTTATTTAAAGATGTTCAGGACCAAGCTGTACACTAAATTCAAACAATGGTAGCAAGCATCATAGCTAGAAATGTAAACTACAATAAATTATGGCCATACACGTCAAACTACAGCCTATACTTACATTTATGTTTAGTGCTATTTTTAAAATCTTCATTTTAAAATTTAAAGTTTTATATAGTTTAGCCACACATTATCATAGTGAATGTATTAGTGGCTGTGTAAAATATAAGTATACAAGTAACAGAATTTGGCAAAAGTATTATCATACTACATATTGATCTACTTTGCAGTATCAGTGAAACCACATTCTTTGTGTTTTGTGTGTGTGTGTGTGTTTGTATGCATGTGTGTGCTCTCTGAGACTGTAGATCCAGTATAGTATACTCATTGGAATTGTTGATAAACCTGGCAATTATATAAATATAAATATTATATTATTTGTTTTGTTAACATTTGGTAATATTTCTGATACTACCCTCCCTTATTTTCTCTATGTATGTTGTCAGGTGGTGGATTTTGGAGTCTCAGTAGTTTTGAATAGCTTATTCTTAATTTTATTGGAGGTGGAATACTAGAATACAGATACTAGAGTAATTAGTTGCTTTTACCTTGCACAGTGGTGCATTGTTAGAGTGACCATGTAGCACACTGTATAAGGAGATGTCCAAGGTTGGATGGATTCTGAGTGGACTTGAGTGAAAGACTACAAAGCAGTGATGAAATAACCGTCCCTGTCTAAAAGGGGCTAGTATGAGCTAGTATGAATAATTGCCCTGGATGATGAATATACGATAATGTTTTTATCATATTAATGAAATTTACCAAAAATCCCTTTGAATACCTGACCTGCCACAGAAAATTCCAACTCATTAAAGGCTTCTGCAGCTTCCTGTGATTGTAGTTCTGTATGCACTGACAAAAAAGAACTACATAATGGCTTCATGGGTAGAGGATGGAAATTTGGTAACCACAAAGCCATTCACCAGGTTTTAATAAATATTCCTCTGGAAGTTGTCATGAAACTCAGATTTCTTCTTGAGTACTATCATTGTGGTGTTCTCAGTGGTGTCATAAATGAGGCAAAATTTGTCTGCACTGAGTCGCAGTAGTTATTTATGTGAAAGTCAAGACAATACCAGTTTTGTGTAGATTTTAATATGGAATTATAAGACGTATGTTTAGCTGTTTATGTAATCACTTTTTTGCTAACCATTATATGTTACAGTACAGTGTGTCTAGTTTTCCATGATCTAACAATGAATTTACCTAGCATTTCCCTTGATCACAGTGTACCGTGAACAGAACTCAATATTCATATTTCATGGTCTTCCTTTTTACTTTTCTGCTCACAGAGGCATAGTAAAATATATATACAGTGGAACCTCGGGTTATGTTTCGGACCACTTACAAATCGGGTTACGACCAAAAAGTTCAACAAACTTTTGCATCTGTTCACGACCACACACTTGGGTGACGAACAAGCTAGTTTCCCTTCCGGTTCGTACACACCGATGATTTCCGCAAGTGTTCAGTCTCTCCCTGTGCATTCGCTGTGAACTCTTTGTGCTCTATTTCGTTTCCCTTCTGGTTTGTATGCGCCGGTGATTTACGCACATGTTCAGTCTCTCCCTGTACAGTACATTGTTCTCAGTCAGATGTGCATCGCGCAGAGGGACTTTGTGGTATAGCGGGTCCACAGCTCACGTCAAGAGGCCAGTTTTAAATAAATAATCACCGCGCTACAGCTGCTACATCCTCTTCATAAATAGAAGCGTGAGGTGGCTAAAGGGAGGAAAAAGAAAAGAAAGACAGAGGTTGTGGAGTGAGGAAGTAAGCAGGAAGCAGTGTGGAAAGAACTGGTACGAGCGAGCGCGTGTTCGCAGGCAGGCAGCTGGACAGTGAGCCCAAACAGGGGTGTTTGGCTGACACTCGGTGGGGCAGAAGGAAGTTGTTGCTCCAGCTGAGTGATCAAGGAGCTGGAGTGACCAGAAGAAGGACGGCTGGCGTAAGGCCGAGAAGGCAGCGGGGGTCACCAGTTAAAGAATTCACCGGGCTTGTTTTTAAAGAGACTGCTTCCAGCATTGTTTTAACCTCGTTGTATTTAATGAAGACTTTTTTCTATTGGATTTTAACTCCACTTCACTTCTGTTTTTATGGGATTGTTTATTTATTGAAGGATTCTGAAAGCACTGCACTTTATTAAATTTGGACCTTGTTTTTGATTGTTGTTTTGTTGATTTTAATAAAAGCACTTGGTACTTTTTGCACCATCCCCTTGCTCCATTGTACAGTAGTGCCTCACTGTCATGCTCATCGGTAACATTACTGGTAGTGATGGGTTTAAGGGCTCCCGGAAGCGAGATGGGAGCATGCAGCGAACGTGCATCGTCACAGACTTTACCTCAAAACTGTAATCTCCTCTCCACCTAGTTCCTCCTCACTTCCTTCATGCCAGAACTCGACTCATGCAAGGTTAGTTTTCTTGGTTGTTTGTGGTTAGTTTTTGTATAAATTAAGTGTTTTTCAAATGTTCGTTTTTTTTCCCTGTGCTTAAAACTCATTAAAAAAAAAAAAGTGATTACAGTGATCGGTTCGTAAGGCTATGCGTGAACTCCTGCAAGGCTAGTTTTCTTGGTTGTTTATGGTTAGTTTTTGTATAAATTACAGATTTTTCAAATGTTCATTTTTTTCCCTGTGCTTAAAACTCATGGGGGGAAAAAAAGTGTTTACAGCGAGCGGTTTGTAAGGCGTGAACTCTTGCAATGTCAGTTTTCTCTGTTCAAGGATTTCTCAGTGTTATTCAATGTTTTTGCATTTAGTTTCTATTACACTGTGCATTCTATGGTATAATTAACAATTTTTGTGCTTAAAAATCTTTAAAAAAAATATATTTACATACAGTTCATAGGTCCGGAACGGATTAATTGTATTTACATACGATTACTTTTTTTTTTCTTTTTTTTTTTTTTTCATTGTAGAGCTACTGTGCCACCAAGTGGACAACACTTAAAGAGCGATTTGATCGAGGACTTTATGCATCTCATGCAGACCTTCATAGGCTCAAGTAAGTAATGGTCAGCTATAGCAATATCTTTACTTTTCTAGCAAAGTTGTATACATTCATTTCATTAGCAGAATACTTATAAATTGGTAAACACTTTGTTACCATTCCATCCAAATATATTAACTCAAATTAACATTTTTAATAAGAAACAAACAAAATAGTTTATTACTATACTAGTTATGTTTTGTTTTTAGCTTGCCATGACAAAATAAAAATGAGCTAGTCAAAGAATAACTATCACACCCTGAATTTGGACCTAATTGACTAAAAATGAGAACATGCTGCCTACATTATTTTATTGGTACCAAACACCTACCAATCTGGTTCTTCCAGAAACAAACAAATATACTTCACCACAGGTGACAGAAGGACAAAATACCTTCATTATTAGAGAAAAATAGTGTTTAAATTGATAGTTACTGTTGATTTAAATTCTTTAAGCACACCACATTTAAGGCACTCCAAAAAATCAACAATGTGTGATCCAATAGTAAAAACAGAGACATGTGAAAGATTTTTGTCTGTTGATGAGTTTTTGGCTCACAGTGCTCATTTTGTAGTGAAATATAAATCACTGTGACAGATAGAAGCGGGGTATGGCTATTTATATAATTTTAGCGAAAAAGTCTTTACAAAAAAATTCTAACATACAATTATTATTGTAAGTACAATGTTTTTAAATAAAAGCTTTAATATATACATTCTGTTTCACTTTCTTGTTCTGGGGTGTTAAGTGTTACTTTATGTGGGGGGAATAATTCATTTAAATGATGTTAACCCAAAGCTGTGAGATAGCAAAATGTGAAAAAAGTGAAGAAGTCAGAATAATTTCTGAATCTACCGTGTAAACATTCAAATAAAGACATCCTTGTTAAATTAGAATCTGAATGCATAAATAATAGCAATTTAACAATTTGGTAACTTCAAAAGAGTAAAGTAAAACCAACCAACTTATTCTACAACAGAATTCAGAAAATAGAAATGCCTGGAGCCAGTGGTCTTCAGAAAAGCACTGACCAAATTCCAAGGGTAATAAGCTGTTTGATTCTAATGTCATTGATTTTAAATAAAAGAGTAAGGTCAGGTTCTGAAACTGGATCAGTCCATGGCAATGCTACATTTGTTCTAAGATAGAAATGTTGGCAACTTCTAAAATTGAGTGAATTAATAAATGCAAAGGGAATGATTTAGCAACAGCCAGTTGCAATGTTTTCTTAATTATTAATACAGGTTGAGTACCCCTAATCTAAAATTACAAAATCCAAAAATTTTTGAGTGCAAAAACGACAACACGTACATTCCCTGTAAACAACATACAGTATGTGCAGATTGCAAACAGATTTATTTATTCTGATATGAGAGGGATAGATTGTCCTCCGTGAAGGACCACAAAGCTTGATCAACAACTGGGGTTTGGCTCCCCCATGAAGTAGCAAGCACCATCACTCAGTCAACAAGCGAGGTTCATCCCATGAAGCGTTGTGACAAGAGATAGATGCTGCATGGCAGTTTCAATATGATGTGTGGGGATTTTGGGACTCCCATCTGTAGATAGTGTGTTGCTAAGTGTAATATGAGTAAATTGCTCCCAATACGTTAAGAATATGTTAGGAAAACCAGACGCTGCTGCAAATTGGAAGTTGCCAAATCTGAAAATATCCCAAATACTTCTGGTCTGAGTTATTTCGGATTAGAGGTACTCAATCTGTATGAACTATTTTACAAAAAGCTTTAGGAAGAGAAACCCAGACATATTTTTTGCTATATTAACTTTAAAATTTACCAGAAATATGAGGAAATATTAAGCAGTCTTAATGCTTTCCCTTAATGGCCAAAAATAAACAACTTTCAAGTATTTTATGCTTTTCCTCTCCCTGTTTGTTCAGGTACCAATGCTTTAAATCTGCTTGGATGTATGAAGTTTTTCATGTGGGATTCTCCTTCCCAGAAAATTATAAAGGTCTCAAAACCGCCCAGCTGGTTTATGACAAAGAGGTTCAATGGACTCTTGGTGCTATTCTGTACAGGACACGTTTTCTGCCATTAAGGTAACTAACCAAATATTGGGAAACTGATGGTCATCAACTAAACTATTAACTATCTGCATTTCTCCCTGTGAATAAATAGGTTTTGATTTTTTTCCAAACTCTGTCGATAGTCAGTTTTATTCTGTAATTTTACGCTCAGGTTGAAGAACTGCTTACTCATTTGAAAAACATTGATATTTCCAACAAGGTGGCAAATGTGAACTCTACCAACAAGAAGGTTCAGGTTTATTTCATTCAGAAAGCAGGTATTGCTAGGTAGGTGACATATGTAGTCCATGCAGGATCTCAGAAATTTCAGAAAACCACACATTTTGCTATTTGATCTGAGAGAGAGTCATTTAATTTCTCAGAGAAAAGAAGCACATGTTCTCTGCTAAACTAATGGACTTTGTTATGTTGCAAGAGGTCCACGTATATTATTCCCTTCTTCCATAACAATCATTTTATAGGACATTTGGATATTGGTACCTTTAAAATATCTTACATTCTGGAAATCTTACACAGTTATTTATCATTTGCATGTTGGTAAAACCGAGGCATGGTTGCTTGTCTATTTTGAATCAAATAACAGATTTTCTGAATCACCTTTCCTAAGTTCCCAACAGTTGAGCACATCCATCCATACATTATCCAGCCCACTATATCCTAACTACAGGGTCACGGGGGTCTGCTGGAGCCAGTCCCAGCCAAGACAGGGCGCAAGGCAGGAAACAAACCCCAGGCAGGGCGCCAGTCCACCACAGCACTTGAGCACACAGTTTGCTAATTCTGTGTCAAAGTGGTATTTCAAATAGGTCCAGAAATGCAGCAGTCTCACAAAGAGTTCCTCAATGTGCTATACCCTTTGCAGTATTATTTGTAGGTTTTACTTGGGCTATGATTTTTATGTGGTTGATATATGCAAAATACTGTTGAGTCCCATTATAGACTTTATGCCAGTCTGTTAGATCTCTTAGAACATTTCTGAATAAGAAATGTTTGTTTACTAGTTTATTTTGTTTATTCTCAGGGACATCCAACAAGAGAACTTCAAAGGATCTCATTCACACTGGAGAGGATTCTCTTTTGTTTACAACCACTATTTGTTTCTAGTGTGTTTCCTTGTTGTTTTGCTGTCTATCCTTTTATACCTGCTGCGTTTACGTCGTATCCATCGAAGAATGCAACGTAACTTGTCATCTTCTGCCCTCTGGATGGAGGAGGGAGTATCCACTGGGATTGGTACTGGAACCATATAATTACCAGTGGATGGGTAACATTCATGGACTGTATATTTAAAAAAAAAAAAAAATCTTCTAGCCAATAAACCCATGGAAGAAGAGCCATGTTGATTAACTTTTATTCACAGAATTGAAGGAGGAGCTAAGGCTAATGAGACAGTAAATAATTATCTGCTCCAAATGTTTGTAGTCTCTGTGAATATTCTATAGCTTTTAAAAGCTTTGTACAATCTTTAGCAGACATACTTTCCTGTATTTGTGTGAATTTGCACCACAGTCGTAATCTTTAAATGTCTGAACTGGAATGGTCTCAGTACTGTATGGCAGGTTTTTTTTTAATTTCTGCCTGGAAATGTTTAGCTTTTTTTAAAACTCATGTGGAATAACTTATTTTTAGTCCTACAGTGTTTGAGGGGAAAACAATATTTCATAATCAAATTCATGAAGTATATGCATCTTTATTGTGAATTTTGGAGGATCTTCCACTATGTAAATCTTAAGTATTGTTTGTCTTCAACTGTTAGAAGTTTTTGCACACCATTAATGACCAGCAGTCATACATCGAAAATTTGACTTGCTGTCCTAACTTCCAAATGAAGCAATACACGTTCAATATCATAACCTTATTAAATTTCTACATTTCATTAATTGCAAACTGTTAATATAAAAATTGTCATACACTTTCTTTTTTGCTACTTGAGTCAAACAGCAGTTAGTGAGCAGCTCTTGTCTATATTTAATATTTTTAAAGCAAGTCATCACTCTTAATTCTTTTTGTTACCCATTCCTTTTTAAATTTTTGTCTTTTATTCCACAATTTTAGAATTTTCATTCCACATATTTGAAATAGCTCATTTCTGTCATTATGGGACATGCTTTGTTAAATTTTGATGGTATATGTTTCCCTTTGTGAGTACATCCCCTCGTTTCTGTGATCTTTCTTACTGAAAATGGTTAAGTTTTTTGTCAGTGTGTTTTTTTTCTGTTATTTTACACATTTGAGCATTGTTTGTAGTAGAGAGCTGGCGTATGTATAGTTTGTAAACTGCTGTATACATCGTTAGATTTGACCACTTTATGGTGTTATGAAAAATTTTGTTTTTGAAGTCAAGATAAGACATTTTTGTTAGATAAAATTTTAAATAGTAAAATCTGTTGGTAATTATTAGTTGATTATGTATTATAATTACTGAAAGATAAAAGCCAACTATGTTGGTGGCTTGCCTTATTCTAGTTTTTATGCAAAATGAAACTGCTCAGATCAGAATAGCCAGTTTAAAGGAAAATTTAGAATATCATGCATATCTATTTTTCTTTCAGGCAATTTGGATGCAATGTTTGTAATAGTTTATGTTTATTATGAACCTTGAATTCTCTTTGAGTGCCTAAGGTTTTTACTGTATAATGAAACAAACACTGTTTATTTATCAAACACAAATGATTGAGATAGTAGTTTTTTTGTCTGTTTAAGTGTAATGTTTCAGATTAGCATTGCATTATGTAAATAAGTGTCTTCTTCTCCCTCAGTTATTGTAATTTAGGTATCTTCTGGGTTTTGGGAAGTCAAGACTTTCCTGGAGAATCACCCCAAGATGTATTCGTCCTTTACTGCTGTGAATGTAAGGTTGAGCAGGTGGACTTTATACATTTCGATATTTGTCATGTTTTCTCATTGCTTCATTCTGCCTAAAAATCAGTTACTCAACACAAGCAGTTTTTTTTTCCAGTCTTGCAACCTTATTTCTTATTTCCCCAGCCAGAGCAAAGTCATAAAATTCAAATTGGCTTTGAAAAAGGCAGTTGTTATTTTATATACAATATATATATATATATATATATATATATATATATATATATATATATATACACACAGTATATATAAAGAATTGTCCACTGTTTCTTCTTGTTTATTGGCTTCATTTTCTGAAGCACTGTTGTTTTGATGCACATTATGTAGCTATTGTTATTTAATTAAATGGAGTACATATTTCCATATTTAAAACAACAAAATGTAGTATTTTGTACAAAGAGATGTCATCAAGCTGGTTTTCTGCCAATGAATATGTGTTCACTGTAATAAAATGTTTTTCCTTTTTTATCTTTTGGAAAAAATTAGGATTGTCTTTGCAGTTTAATATCACACATGTGAAAGAGTTATCTTTGAAACCATGAAAAAAGTGCCACTTGTGAGGTACAGTATATTCAGGCATGTATTTATTTTAATCTAGGGTCACATGGGACCAAAGTCTGTTCCTAGCAGCACTGGGTGCAAGGCACAGACCAGCCTGGACTGGTCCTTCACAGACTCCACTTACACGCCACCCAAACTTGTTCACACTGCTTAATGCACATCATTGGTATGTAGGAGGGAACTAGAAACCACGATGATTTTTTCTTGATTACATATGCATTACCTAGATACGTGCAAAGTAAAAGGAGCTATAATCACCTAAAAACATAGAAAAAGTGTTAGTATTCAATAATATCTGTTGCAGTAAATTGCTATAGGTAAAACTGTATTTAGCTACATTTAATTATGATAATGGTGGTGGAAATAAAAAAATATATAAAATTAAATGTATTACAAGGAACACGACAGGGACTTGGCAGCTTATTGTTCTCATTACATCTTTATATTTACATGGCATTTTCAATGTTTACACGTTATTGTTAAACTGACGATATATAAATTAAAGTAAAATTAATAGTTATTGATAGAATATGCGTTAAATTGAATATATTTTTAATATCGTGTACACATTCATATTCCCATGATACAAAAAATTCTGATGGTTGTTTAAATAAAATACTACTTCTAGTTGAGTAATTTTCTTAAATTTCATATCTGTTTGCTTTTTATCATTATAAATATCTATACAATATTTGAATCATCTATCTGTAATTATTACCATAGTTTACTTGAACATTCTCAAAAGTATTCAGTTAAAGTACTACTTCTGGTTACCGGATGTGGCCCAAAAGTTGATATAGTTTTGATATAAAGCAGGTGTACAAAATCTCATTGACCTACTGCAGGTCCAAGCGTTTTCAAGTTATTATGTTTACACACACTGGCATAATTTCAAAAATGGTATTTTCGGACCAAAGAAGGTCTAAAATGTCAAGATTCATCAAAATCTCAAGGTTGAATTTTTTCACGATTCCCAGACTTTCTCTATACTATGTATACAAGAAAGTGAAAAAGAATGGGAATGTGGTTAAAATTTGCTAACGCTAAATCTTCTAGCAAAGCTGCCTGTAACAAGCCTGATGAAGGAGCTGAAACCAGTGGTTTGCCTCGGACTGAGGAGAACTTCCCATCAGCTTGTGTCAACATTTGACAGGAACAAAGATCAACAAACAAGTGACCTAGAGAAAATAAAAGAGGCAAAAATATGATGACGAAATACATGGAGCTGGGCTTTACTTGTGCCTGTACCAGCAATTTTCCTCAAGAGCAGTGTATAATACAATCGTGGCCAAATGTTTTGAGAATGACACAAATACTGGTTTTCTCAAAGTTTGCTGCTTCAGTGTTTTTAGATCTTTTTGTGAGATGTTTCTATGGTATACTGAAGTATAATTACAATCATTTCATGAGTTTCAAAGGCTTTTATTGACAATTACATTAAGTTTATGCAAAGAGTCAATATTTGCAGTGTTGGCCCTTCTTTTTCAAGGCCTCTGGAATTTGCCCTGGCATGCTGTCAATCAACTTCTGGGCCAAATCCTAACTGATGGAAGCCCATTTTTGCATAATCATTGCTTGGGGTTTGTCAGAATTAGTGGGTTTTTGTTTGTCCACCTGCCTCTTGAGAATTCATGACAAGTTCTCAATGGGATTAAGGTCTGGGATGATTCCTGGCCATGGACCCAAAATTTCGATGTTTTGTTCCCCGAGCCACTTAGTTATCACTTTTGCCTTATGGCATGGTTTTCCATCATGTCGGAAAAGGCATTGTTTGTCACCAAAATGTGCTTGGATGGTTGGGAGAAGTTGTTCTCGGAGGATGTTTTGGTACCATTCTTTATTCATGGTTGTGTTCTTAGGCAAAATCGTGAGTGATCCCACTCCCTTGGCTGAGAAGCAATGCCACACTTGAATGGTGTCAGAATGCTTTACTGTTGGCATGACACAGCACTGATGGTAGCGCTCACCTTATCTCCTCCGGACAATCTTTTTCCCAGATGCCCTAAACAATTGGAAGGGGATTCATCAGAGAAAATAACTTCTGATTTTTTTCTTGGAGAGAAGTGGCTTCTTTGCTGCCCTTCTTTGACACCAGGCCATCCTCCAAAAGTCTTTGCCTCACTGTCAGTGACAAAATGAGTTTAAATCATTCTTTAATGTTAATCTATTTTTCCTTTCTTGTGGCTACATGATCCCAATTGTCTCTTGTGGTCAGGTTACCTTTGACATTTTTTCTTTTTCTTGGTTAAATTACTTAAATATCATCCTTCAGCATTTAACTGCTAATATACTTAATGTGCATGATAAAAATGAGGTTAGGTCGGGGAGCTAGACACTGGTACAGTGCGTTGCCTCACCCACCACAGAACAAAACAGCTTGGGATCCCAGTTGGCAACCCCCAGGCAGACATATGGTCCCATCCCACCCTCCAGAAATTACCATCTATCTGCTGAAGCCAGGTGTTACATGGGTGCCCCCATGGCCTGGTCTAGCCACTCGGGTCCTCAACAATGAGAATCCTACATGCTGGATCACCCTTGGGGAATCGCGCCACATGGCCATAATGCCATAATTGGTTCTCCCTCACAATGCAGGTAATGTGCTTCATTTGGGACTCTGTAAGCAACCGTCCATTCAACACAGTTAAACCAGCGGTAGTCAAGGAATCACTGAAGGGACACTTTACCGAGAGTCCAGTCTTCATCTCAGGTCACTGGATCGTGTCCATGTGTCACAACCATATAGCAAAACAGAAAATACCTCTTGTGCACCTGAGGAACAAACTGGTAAGTTACAAAGTTTTGTTTTTTTTGTTTTTTTAATTTTTATTTCTTTTATTATAAGGATGGTGCATGCAAACAAAAATGGAGCAAAGTACTTATTATTAGTCAATTACTACATTGAGAGGCGTTTCCTCACACGGTCCCAAGCCCAGATAAATGGGCAGGATTACATCAGGAACAACAACAGCAACTTTCTATGGCACATTTTCATACAAATGAGTAGCTCAAAGTGGTTTACAAGATGAACAAATAAAGAAAAAATGCAAAAATTAGGCAATACTAATTAACAAAGGATAAAGTAAGGTCCGCTGGCCAGGGAGGACAGAAAAAAAAAAAAACTCCAGAAGGCTGGAGAAAAAAAAAAAAAAAATCTGCAGGGGTTCCAAGGCCACAAAACCACCCAGCCCCCTCTAGGCCTTCTACCTCAAAGAAATGACCTCAATCAGTCCTCATGGTATTCAAGGTTCACATGGAAGAACTAAATGACGGTCATGTGGACCTCTTGTCTTCAATCCATCAATGTAGGGACTGCACGGTGCTTTGATCAGGTGGTGGTGGCGCAGATCACAACCACAGAAAACTGGAAAGAGAACAACAGAGAAAGTAGGGGTTAGTATGGATTACGGAGCCACCATGAATGAGAACGATAATTAAATGCATATACAGAATATCATTTACACTAAAATGAAGCTATGAGAAAGCTATGTTAAAGTAATGGGTTTTTAGCAGTTTTTTAAAGTGCTCCACTGTATTAGCCTGGTGAATTTCTATTGGTAAACTATTTCAGATTTTAGGTGCATAGCAGCAGAAGTCTGCCTTACCACTTCTTTTAAGCTTAGTTCTTGGAATTATCAGCAGACACTCATTTGAAGATCTAAGGTTACAATTTGGAGTGGAAGGTGAGAGGCATTCTGAGATATACAGTAAGATGGAGCGAGATTATTTAAGGCTTTGTAAACCATCAGCAGTATTTTAAAATCAATTCTAAAAGACATGGGTAACCAATGGAGTGACATCAAAGCTGGAGAGGTGTGCTTGGATTTTCTTTTCCTAGTTAAGATTGTGGCAGCTGCATTCTGCATTAGTTTCAATCTGCTGATGTCTTTTTTGGGTAGTTCTGAGAGGAGTGTGCTACAGTAATCTAGTTGACTAAAAACAACTATTTTTTCACCATCTTGCAGTGCTATAAGAGGTCTAACTTTTGCTGTATTTCTTAAGTGAAAAAATGCTATCCTGGTAATCTGTTTAGTATGCAATTTAAAATTTAGGTCAGAGTTAATAATTACCCCTACATTCTTTACCTCTGTCTTCACTTTCAAGCCTAATGGATTAAGTTTATTTCTAATACCCTCAATACATCCAACCAAGATTCCCAATTTCTCCTTATTTAGTTTGAGAAAATTACTACTCATCCATTCAGAAGCACAAGTAAGATATTGTGTCAATGTATCAAGAGTGTCTGGGTCGCCAGGTGCTATTGATAAATACAGGATATGTACGAGGAAAGTGTGACAGTGGTGAGGTCTACGGTAGGAGTGACGGATGCATTCAAGGTGGAGGTGGGATTACATCAGGGATCAGCTCTGAGCCCTTTCTTATTTGCAATGGTGATGGACAGGTTGACAGACGAGATTAGACAGGAGTCCCTGTGGACTATGATGTTTGCTGATGACATTGTGATCTGTAGCTATAGTAAGGAGCAGGTTGAGGAGACCCTGGAGAGGTGGAGATATGCTCTAGAGCAGTGTTTCCCAAACTCGGTCCTGGTGACCCCATGTAGCTGCAGGTTTTTGTTCCAACCGGATCCCTAATCAGTGACAACACCTGATAACACTGATCTCATTTAATTAGCTGGTATTTTCTTTTCTTTTATTTGACATTCACAAAAGCATAGCAGCATGATTTTTACATTTATAAGACATTTAGAAATATTTATGCTTTTGCTATAGATGTAAATGCTTAACTCTCTTTTGTTGATTTCGTTATACTTTGCCCTTTTTCTGTGTAGTTTTCCCCCTTCGTTGTATCTTAATAATGACAATTTAAAACAAGCAGAT
The DNA here is from genome assembly GCA_026402145.1 of Polypterus bichir lapradei. Taxonomy (NCBI): domain Eukaryota; kingdom Metazoa; phylum Chordata; class Cladistia; order Polypteriformes; family Polypteridae; genus Polypterus; species Polypterus bichir. Next base: position 62,779,152 of record JANRMT010062796.1, read on the forward strand.
CAAATACCCAGGCAAACAACACTGAAAAATCAAAGGCTGCAACTACTTTAGAGTCAGACCCAATAATTAGTAAATAATGGATTAATTAAACAATTAGAACACCTTGAAAAGTAGAATGAAAATCAAGATGAAAATACTGTTAAAAAGAAAAAATACATTATTCCTATAATAACTTAGTTTTCTAATTTCTATATTGTTCCCTAAACACAGAACTTGGGAAATATCAGTTCACTTAATTAGCCCCGGAGTTCAATTAAAAACAGAAGCTGGTTGGAACAAAAACCTGCAGCCACAGGGGGTCCCCAGGACCGAGTTTGGGAAACACTGCTCTAGAGAGAAAGAATGAAGGTCAGTAGGAACAAGACAGACTACATGTGTGTGAATGAGAGGGAGGTCAGTGGAATGGTGAGGATGCAGGGAGTAGAGTTGGTGAAGGTGGATGAGTTTATTGTCCATGTGAGTTGTTAGCTAGTTTGGTGGTATTCTTCTACTTGAACAATGGTGTCATTTCCCAGTTTCTCCTAAATATTGTGTACACGTGTCATACTTGCCATAAATATACGCAAGCTTTCACAGCAATGTTTGCGTGGGAAGTTGCGTGCGCACATTTTGAGTCTCTTTTTGTGTGTCCTCAAGCTTTCTAAATGAGACCCCATGTCACTGCCTTTGTGGAATTTGTACTGTTCTACCTGTGAGTATTCACTGTATGCTTCAGCTTTCCGCCACCTTCCAAATTAATACGTGCTGGGCATTTTGATATCTCCAGACTGGCAGCAGTTTATGATCTTGCTGGAACTTACCCTGTTATGGACTGATAGATCTGAAGTTCATATTACCTTGTGTTCACAGCTATCAGGGTCGCCACCACCAGGTTTTATGTAAAGTAGATTCAGAAGATGAACGGACTTTCAGTGTACTTCAATATAAAATTCAGATGTTCCAACAGGTACTATGCTAGTTAGAATAATGTATGAGAATCACAATTAAAAAGGTTACTTTAAAAATACAGGGTTTATCTGGACAGCTTTGATGGCCTAAATCTTATTGACGGTTCACTATTTATTGAAGTCTTCCAGTCATAGATGTTAAATGTTGTTCATTGTTTATTTGTCAGCCTTTTTTCTGTTTTTTTTTTTTTTTTTTTTGTGAGTTTATATGTGTAACAGTGCATCCTGACTTGTCAATTGGGAGGATAGGAATTGTTACCATGGCAACATACTAAATCTGGTGCTGTACTTCTTTAAATGGCGTCATCTTTGATGAACACTTTATTTTTGCTGAACGACACCAAGATACATGTTAGAGATGACTGTTCTGTCCATAGATTGTCATCCAGGTCCATAGAATGTGTGGATGGTGCTGTAAACAGCAAGAAGGGTGAAACTCTCCTGCTGTGGTGTGTACTTTGAATAGTAATTGGTACTTAACTCTGCATTAATTTACTATGGGAATTTTGGGAATTGCCACTTGTGAATTTTCTGCATTTTGGGAGAATCAAGTTGTCCTCCTTGATTGCTTAGTCCCCGCAAAATAAACACATTAACCCTGAATCACATTGTTCAGAATACCACACAAACTAGCTGATGAAAGCTGTATTTCGACTATGGTGGCTAAATAGTGTATGCAGCTGACCTTAGCCTGCAACATCATCCATCTGTTTTGCAGAATTGCACTTTCCAGTATCATGCCAGGTATTTGTGGACTACCTCAGAATCTAAGATAAGAATCAGCCCTGAATGAAAAGCCAGTCCATCCACACGTTCTCAATGTGTGTGCTTTAGAGTTGCTCATCTGTATCTTTATATTGTATGAGCAGACCCATTGAAACATTGGGATAACAGAGAAACTTCACCTTGAGGACACCCAGGATGAGTCAGTGCGGCACGTCCCAGCTGTGAGGTGGCAAAGCTGCTGGCATGTGAAAGAGCCAAAGCTATCAGTTTCCAGTAAAGTCATAAGGTGGGCTTTAGTGGCGGAATGGCCCAAATCAATGAGTTTCAGTTTAGCAAATTGTTCCAAATTCATTTACATTCACTTGCGAGTGGCATTTTATATATGAGGAGAGGACTAACGCAGCAGGAAAATGTGTAGGGTACACACAAATGGCACCTTCAATAATACAGAAAAACTAGAGGGTGGGACGACCATGTGGAGAGCTTCTTCTTCTTTCGGCTGCTCCCGTTAATGGTTGCCACAGTGGATCATCTTGTTCCATATCTTTCTGTCCTCTGCATCTTGCTCTGTTACACCCATCACCTTCATGTCCTCTCTCACCACATCCATAAACCTTCTCTTAGGCCTTCCTCTTTTTCTCTTACCTGGCAGCACTATCCTTAACATCCTTCTCCCAATTCTCCCAGCATCTCTCCTCTGCACATGTCCAAACCAACACAATCTCAAAGTACAAATAATCACTCTGAGTCTGCCAGGGTAGCTGTTGCATTCTGTAAATCAGGTTGTGCAGCTCATCCATGGGCCCACCACAAGAACCGGTTCCCTTCTCAGCTCCTCTCTCTTTCCCTCTCACCCAGGTGCATGGTGGATCTTGACTCCCAGTTCTCCTTTTGACTTCAGATTTTATAAGTAGCTGGCCTGCTGGGAACAGGGAAGACCAACACTGGTCTAGAAACACCAGGCTGAATCTCCCTCTGATGGCACATTTGTTTTTCTGCACCCCCGTTCACTACAGAATGATAGCTTTGCCTATCTGGAGGATGAAGAGGTTACCTTAGTCTCTCTTTTTAAATTAATTATTCTATTTTCACCTGTCACTTCATTTACAAATTTATAAAATGTTGGCCATTTATATTTTAGTTTTTATTTTTGGTGACTTACCTTAATTCATTTTTATTTGGTTTTCATTTAATCTTAAAAGATGATCATTCCATGAAGATCAAAAAAAGCAGACTGTGCTTGGCCTGTAGAACTACGGGATTATAAAAACATGCGGGTAAGCCCATGAAAGACTCCATGAGGCTCTCTTTGCTTGAGCCTCCTATACAGAGAGCCCAATATTTCACCCTGCTCAGTAGTAATGGTGGCAAAGCACTACAGGTGACGCTGTGGACGTAGCTCTACTTTCAGATTTGGAGGTGACATTTGCTGGGTTTTGATTCCTGGGAGAGCTTCACTTTGGTTTTAAACTGGAGAGGTCTTACTGCTGTTTAGGGTTTACATGCACTTTTTCAGCCTCCATTGTTGATGCAAAAACAGAGCTCTGCCACACACAACCTTCCTCGCCCCCTCTGCAGTTTTATGATTTTTTTTGTTATGCTGTCAACATAATTGTTGGTTAGAGTAGGACATATTTTTAGTGTTTTTTTAAACTTTGAACAGAGCTGCTTTTGAGAGTTTGCTGTGACTTTATCTATTCACCATTCAAAACTGCAAAACTTGTTTTTCAATTTTAGGGGAGCAAGAGCCTGGCATAGAGGGCAAGAACCACCCCATGGGACCATCAGTGCTATGAATTTTGAGCCACAGTGTATCCTCAAAGTCATTTACCAGATAAATATGAGCAGCTCCATAAAAAAAGTCCTGAACTTGATGAAAATGTGGACCCTGTTCTTAAGTGACCCAGAGCTGCACTGCGCCATCTTCATTCTTCTCATTCAGATGACTCTCTCCACGATGTGCAAACTTGAAGATTGGCCTGCATTGCTTTTCGGCCTCATTTATCCCATTCTGTGACCTTGATAAGCTACGATGAAAACCTCACACTCGGATTCCTCCACCTATATTTATTTTAGAGGTGGCTTAACATGGCTCATACATTATGGTTTTTGACCTTTGTGGCCAGTTATTTGTCACACTCGAATTGCTGATACAAACTGAATGAAATCTCGTGTGAAATTTGCCAAGCTGATATTTATATTTACCGAGTGTCACATCCTGATAGAATTTCACGTTTAAATTTAAATAGCAAAAGACATGCCGATGAATCTGCAGCTAATCTTGTGGATTTAAAACATTTAAAACATTGTTCAGTGTGAAATCCCTCATAAGCACCATTAAATATTGAGAGAACAACAACTGATTATGACTTGACTCCAGAAGCTTCTTCCGTGAACCCCTTAAGGAATTGTCTTTCCTAAAAGTCGCATTCAAAGGAGTCATAATAACGGGCAGGTGGAGTGGGCATGGTGGCCTGTTAAAGAAATGCAGGCTGCTGAGTTACTAGTGACAGTAAAATTGATACTTTCGCTGACTGTCATTTTTTATTACTTATTTATGGCAATGATGTTATCAGTTTGGTATTTTGTCAGCAACATTAATTATTATTATTTATCGTTTTCCCACTATGCTATAGTCATGGCTTTGAACTTTTGCCACTTGACATGACACCCTGTTGCATGTGACTTCTGCATGCCAATAGTATTTAAGATGGGGTCACTTACTGTTCTGCCACTAGGCTTATAGATAACTAAACACTTTTCACAAAGAAATGAAATATTTTAGCATACTTAGGGTAAGGATGTTTAGTGATGGGTAGTTTTGCTCTCCAATGTTTGCCTCAGGCCAAGGCTCGTTCATTCCACCTTTCTTTTAAATGCTCCTTTTCAGCTCATTCATCTCCTGGTTATATTATACTAGGGGAGCAAGCCCCCCTGGCGCCTTCATTGCCCAACTCTCCCTGGCACCTGTGGCGCGCAACCCCCAGTTGTGGCCAAAATATTATTAAATCTGTAAATGTACAAAAGAAAAATTATTATTTATTGGAGTCAAAATCACAAAATTCTATAAATATCAGTCAGTCATTTTCTAACCTGCTACATCCTAACACCGGGGTCTGCTGGAGTCAATCCCAGCCAGCACAGGAACAAACCTCGAGCAGGGTGCCAGCCCACCGCAGGGCACACACACACCAAGGACAATTTAGGATCGCCAATGCACCTAACCTGAGTGTCTTTGGACTGTGGGAGTAAACCCACGCAGACACGGGGAGAACATGCAAACTCCATTCAGGGAAGACCTGGGAAGCGAACCCAGGCCCCTTACTGCAAGGCAGCAGCGCTACCACTGTGCCACCGTGCCGCCCTTCTATAAATATGTAAAAGATTATTTAACGGAGTAAAAATCATGAACTGAGAATAAAATATTTACTCTCTTACCGATTGGATTATTCCCGTTAAACTGAGGTCCACTATGCTCGATGAGTATTTATAAGAGACTGAACAAGCGATCCATTCATTTTAACTGAAATTCTTATAGATAAAAAAAAACTTTTTTTAAAAAATAAAAGGACAGGAAAAATCACGTGAAAACTAAAGTGGTATGCAATGGGTCATCGTAACTCGACCTTCAGCTAACTAAATCACCTAAATACAAACATTGGTGTTATGAATCGATCTTTTTTTTTTAATAGTTTGCTCCTGTGAAAGAAAGTTTACTCGATCAAAAATAAAAACCCCGACTTTCTTGATATTAAAAACCACGACTTTCTTGATATTTTAGTTTATAATTTAAAAACGGAATAAGAATCTGAAAATCTAACAACATCACATTAAAGTTTGATAAATTCTGAAAAGAATGATACCAAACATATACAGTATATGTAGGTTTTAAAATAAGCCCAAAGATGAGTCCAGGTTTTTGGGACAGATCTTATGACTGGATTTAGTTATAGTGACAGGATCCCACCAGTTCCCTGTTGAGTTTACCTGTTGTCATTTTTCATCTCCAGATGATGAGGCTCAGTTATCCTCAATATGTCATCGCTCTGCCTCCATGACAATTCCTTTCTCCATTTCCTAGTACATGCCTCTTCTGTTGAGCCCGCCATCCATTCTGTGACTTGACTGCCTTGGCAAAACTTCAAACATGTATTACTATTTAATACATCAAGTGGCATTAAAGCACTGGAACCCCTTTGACAGTTGGTGCCTGGCTTCTGCTTCACGCTGCCCCTGATATTAAGCTGGTTTAAGAATATTTGTATGCATATAATTTATACCAGTTAGTAGCATAACACGTAATCTACAGTAAATTAGTGCTCGGCAGCATTAGGCACAAGGCAGGAAGCAGCCCCACACCAGGTACCAGTCTCTTGTAGGTCCCACTAGTAATAATAATATTATAATAATTCTTTACATTTATACAGTGCTTTTCTCACTACTCAAAGCACTCTCCGTGTAGGGAAGACCCGGGGCGTGAATCCATGATCTCCTAACTGCGAGGCAGCAGTGCACACATTCTCATCCCCCACATTGCCAGTTTGCAATCTACAAAAAACTTAACCTGCATGTCTTTGGGATTTGGGTGGAAAATCCACGAAGATACCAGAAGAAAATGCATACTCAACATAAAAATCACACCCGGCACACTGCATCTGTAAGTCCAATAGCGCCAAGCACTGTGCCTCACTGGATGATAAATAGTTCCATTTAAATTAGGACATTTACTTTTAAAATCATTTTGCTCGAGGCTCTAAAACAATTGCATAATGCTTAAATCAAACCAATTCAGATAATAAAATTGCAAGTGGCCATATCCTCAAAGACATGCGGTTGGCAGGAAACATCTCACGTCTCATGGTTATTTCCATGTAAATTAGACTGATGAATATGCGTAGAGTAAAATGTGGAGGATGATTCAAAATGACGACAAGCTGAGTGAAACCTGCTTTAAATGCATTTCTGACTCAGGCATGACTCAGACATGGAATCAATCCAGAAATTAATACCAGACCCTGAAAAACTGAGGCAAGGGTGAAGTGGACTCTCAAGAAAGAATCTGAGAGATGAAACCCACACAGGTAAGCTTGGGGCCTGCTGGTTAAAGTAGCATTAGGGATTCAGAATTGATGACAGTGAAGAAGAACCTGATTCACAAATGAGCTTTTGTGCCCTGTGATGACTGCCTCAAGGGACAATGATGATTTTTGAGGAGATGAGAGAGTTTTTAGTCAAAAATTCTTAACAAATGTTCAAAGCCTGGGAAGTCAAAAATATCAGTCATCAAAGCCAAACCACTAACCAAAAATCAAAACTCAAAGTGCACACTAAAGTCCTACCCCTCTGAAAGATTTATTCAGGAACTAACTTATAAGGTTTTCTTTTACAATATCTAAACTTGGATGTTGTTAATAGTGTGCCACCATCTTATACAGTGATGCCATAAAACTGGGTCATGTGCTGTGACTTTCACTCACATTTGTCATCCTACAGGATTAACACTTTATTGTTATTCAAACCATACAAGAAGAAGTGCACAGCTGAATGAAACTGCTTTTCTCCAGGCTCAGTGTACAAACACAAACATAGAGAGAAGGGTATATTATATAACAAAAAATAGATCTAATGGACAGCATTAGCAGACATAATACAATATATGTATAATCCAAAAGACACATTGGTGAATAATTGTAAAGTGTTCATGTGATGAAAAACATTAACATAATTTACTGTTGGTGATGAAAGATTCACTGTTCTTGACTTTGCTGACGATGTTGTGATCTTCATGGAGTCAATGGAGGCTCTGATCGGGGCTCTGAAGAAACTGAGCGAGGAGTCTGAGTGTCTTTGCTTGTGAGTTTCCTGATAAAAACCAAGATCCAGGCCTTTAATGACCTCTTGGGCGTAGCCATCGGTAGTGTGTCTGTTTGCGGAGAGAGTGTCGACCTTGTTGAGAAGTTGACTTACTTCAGCAGTGACATTCACATCTCTGGTGACTCTTCCTATGAAGTCAGTAGATTGATTGGGAGAGCATGGGGTGTGGCACTCCTGGTATCTCTACAAAAGGACGAAGATCCAAGTCTTCAGAGTCCTTTTGCTTCCTGTTTTGCTAAATGGTTGCGAGACATGGATGCTATCCAGTGACCTGAGATGAAGACTGGACTCCTTCGTACTGTATCTCTTTGGAGAATCTTTATAACTTTGTGTCAAACTAGCTGTTGCTCACAGAGTCCCAAATGAGGCACATTACCTATATTGTGAGAGAGCATCAGTTACAGCACTATGGCCATGTGACACAATTCGCTGAGGGTGATCCAGCTCGTAGGATCCTCATTGGTGAAGACCCCAGCAGCTGGACCAGGCCAAGGGGACACCCATGTAACACCGGCCTTCAGCAGATATAGGGTAATTTCTCGGGGGTGAGACTGAACCGTGTGTCTGCCTGTGGGGGATGACAACCAGGATCCCAAGCTTTTTTATCGTGTGGTGGGTGCAGCAACATGCTGTATCACTGCATGCTCCCCAACCTGACCTGATCTGACAGACATAACAGCATTTTAGGAGATGTGACATTCTGAATGTATGTGTTCAAACAGTCTATATGTGTGTTTGGGAATATAACAGCCCCAATAGGTCAGCATGTTGTTTGTTGTTAGAGGGAATTGAGTAGTGTGATAGCCTGTGGGAAGAAACTCCTACTGAGTCTGGCAATACTGTGGTAGCATTTGCCAGATGGCAAAAATTTGAACAGTCCATGGGCTGGGTGGGTGGATTCTCTGACTATTTTGAATTGAAGACAGGACTCTTGACCAATGAATGAGAGAAGAGGCAGGTCTTCAATTCACAAGTGCAATATGAAGGGGCTTCCTGTTTGAGGACTACTTTCTGTAGTTACTAATTTAACGATATTTTAATAAAAGATGCACACATATTGCACGTTGTGATCATATGATTAGATGACTTGCCATCTAGTTTATGCAACATGGGTAATGTCAGATTTTTTCATGTATACTGGTGGACTAGACCAGAGAAACAGAAGCGCTTTGCAGCTTATAAAAGATAGCACTCACATGTTAGAATATTCTCTTTTGCAAAAACCAATCTGTCTTGGCGTTTTTGTTCCTGGACAGTCTACATCCTCACATGAGTGGGCTCAGAGAGATGGGGAGCGATACAGAGCTGCTTCTTCAAACCCCATGAGCAACAACTGGCATGGGTGGTGGACACCAAATAAGATCAATGAATTTGGGTGAGCGAGACAGGAGTGCTGACTCAATGCATGAGGACCATGACAAGGAGTAATGGAACTGAAGCGCAGCCTATCAGAGTGTAATTATTGGTCCCTGTCCCATGCCCCGCCCCCCTTGCATTATCACCAGACAGCTGCACAAGTATCACTCCAGATGACAACTGTCTCTAACCGCACTAGTACAGAACTACTTTACTGCAACAGTTACATAACATTTTCTGATATATTTATTTTAAAATTAGGTAAGGCAGTTATCAAAATAGGAAATGTTCTTTTTTTTAAAAAAAAAAAAAAGAACGTCAGCCTCGCTAGAAGTGCTGTGGCCCCCCCAAACACAGCCTGGCGAGCTCCCAGTTTGAAAACCACTGTCATGATTTTCATCTTTTACATGATTTGAAACTAAAATCTAACTACAAAACGGACATTTCAGACAAGAAATGTGACCGGGGATCTTTGGTCCCCCTACCTCCTGAGATTGAGTCTAATGCTACTAATCTCTGTGCAGAGGGGGCCAGGTCAGTTTGCATTTCCTGCTCGTCATTTATTCATTTACCAAACCTGCCAGTTCCAATACAGACTCTCTAAGCCTGAGTCTATCCCAGCACCATCAATCGCAGGATGTGTGTTTAATATTTGTTTCAACAGTTTGCAGAGACCATACTGAATAAACGTGGTGGTGTTGTTCATCAAACAGGGAAAGTCCTTCAAACAGTAAATGTCTACTGTGAATTACAACACAATTCAGAAATTCAGTGAATGAATAACTATCATGGATATGTGAAGGAAAATAAAATTGTCACACTCTGATGCTTCACTGAGCGCTGCCAGAGAAGGGCTGCATCATCGTGCACCTGTCAAAGGAAAAAGAGATATTCTTATTTCTTCAGGGTAGAAATACAATACAATACAGTTTATTTTTGTATAGCCCAAATTCACACAGGAAGTGCCACAATGGGCTTAACAGGCCCTGCCTCTTGACAGCCCCCCAGCCTTGACTCTCTAAGAAGACAAGGAAAAACTCCCAAAAAAACCTTGTAGGGAAAAATGGAAGAAACCTCGGGAAAGGCATTTCAAAGAGAGACCCCTTTTCAGGTAGGTTGGGCGTGCAGTGGGTGTCAAAAGAAGGGGTTCAATACAAGTATACAGAACAGAACAAATCCTTAATACAGCATAATAATAAAAATTTTAGAAGTACAGAGCAGAATTTAACAGTAGATGATATCACATAATAAGATTTTGATATTTTTAGAGTGCTGGAGATCTCATCCGTCAAGCTGCCTCCCCATTGAAATATGAAAATGAAATACCTATCATTTTGCTTGGTTAAACAGGCCAAATGTTGTTTCTCAAGCCAAACCTTTCTGCTATTCATTTCAGTATGCAAATAGCCTGATTTTTGCATTTTGTTGTTTAGAATCGGCTTTTTATAATGAAGTCTCTATCAGAAAGCACAAGTGTTGAAGCACTACCTGACGTTTTTAGCGATTGATTCAGCTATTAAGAAACTACAACTCAGCTCGAGTCTTTTTGTGTTTGCCCTCAGATATCTGTGCTTACTTGATAGTATATTGACTTTGGCAGTACTTTATAAGTTTGTGCCAGCGCAAAACTTGATTGATTAAGAGCACATGTGAAGCTCAATATTATTGCTTTTGGAAAAATGCCACACACCTAATTATGGTAAATGAAATTTGTTTCTCCAGCTTTATGGGATTAAGTAAAAAATAAAATGAATTAGAAGGTGATTGAACAACAGCCTGCAACATGAGACATACAGCAAATGCTTTATTCATCCATCTATTCTTCCATTATCTAAACCCGCTTTTCATGAGCAGGGTCTTTTGAGAGCCTGGAGTCTATCCCAGCATGCATCGGGCTCAAAACAGGGACAGTCCCTGGACAGAGTGCCAGCTCATTGTAGGGTGAAAACCCACACTCACACATATCAGGGGCCAATTTAGTACTGCCAGTCCACCTAACCCACATGACTTACAACTGTGGAAGGAAACCTATGGACATGGGCACAACATGCAAAGGGGCCACCAAGAACATGAGCTCCAGGCTCCTTGTTGTGATGCAGCCTTGATATATATTAAGGGAGGTGGGCTACTTCTTAAATAGCAGCTGTGACAAGAAGAGACCTGAGACATTGTAAAGGTTTGGGGCAGCCACCCGTATAATGTGTTCCAGGCTGCAAAAAGTAAAAAGGTTGGTAGCAAGTAAAGTTTACAAGACAGAGTCCAAAACAGAACTGAATTGTTGTGAGGCTTTATAGGAAGTCTGGGGGAAGTGATGTCGTCCTCGGGGCCGGGACCGAAAGTGGCTCCCGGGAAAGGTCTGCAGGGAACTTAGGAAGAGCGTTAGTGCACCCCGCCACCCCTGGGCAGATGTGTTACCATTATTCTCCAAGCCCTTCAGCTGTCTCCTATTCACAAGTGTGTGACACAGCCAAACAAACATGAGATGTGAAGAATAGATGACCAGCTAGATCAGACTCCCAACAGTTTCATTCCAACCAGTTTCTTAATTAGAAGACAATTATTGATGTTAATTAAACCTGCTATTTAGTTCTGTGGTTTATTGGTACCATAATATTTTGAAAACAGTTGATTTTATTTTTTCTAAGAGCTCTGACAATATGTTTTACAGACCAGCATTACTAAGACTTTTTCCTTTATTTATTTTCAGATATCGCATGATGGACACAGGTCAGCTGGTCATGTGTTGGCTCATTTTATATCTCTTTATTGTATGACTGCTATTTAAGAATTAAGAAAAAGGAAACAATTAAGGGGTCTAACTCTGAAATAGCAAGTCAGTTAAGGCAAAAGCTGTTAATTAGAAACCAAAACTGGTCACTAAAAGGTTAGAATGAACGGCTGCAGCCATGGTAGCACTCCAGGATCAGAATTGGACACCCCAGTACCCAGACTTCTGTGTCCAGAGTGGCCCAAACTAATCTGCCTGAGAGGTGGAAGAGGTACTTCTAGTTGGGAGAGGCTGCTGCTGCCTAGCAGGTAATTCTTGGCATCTTCCCATCCTTCTTCTTGCTTTAACAGACAATACAATTCCCTATTCTTGTGTCTTGAGACCATCAACTGTCCCTACTGACCAGATGATATTTTCAACTTAAAATATCTTTCTTTGATCTCATATTGATGTAAGTCTAAGGACTTTTGGTTTTCTGTGTAAAACCGTGAAATGGCACACAGACAACCAGGTGGGCAAGTTGTACTAATAACTTTTTATATGTGAACATCAGGTAGTTTCTTAGAACACAATTGACCAATTCACAAGTATTCCTGTTTATGACTATAACTCTATTGAGGTCAAAGGACACTTGGGTCCTTCTGAGTGTAGGCTCTAGGGACGGACTACTCAACACATGCGGCCCCCTAAAGCATTTTCTGTGGTCCCCAGGAAGTAAGAAATGTATTAAAGTCAATTAATCATTTTCAGAATTTAAATTCCTGCTCAAAACAAGAACATTCCTTTTTTTCTCAAAAGGGGGCACACAAGTGTTTTCAGTTCATGTGAAGTTTCTTTCTGTATCACAATGCGAAGTAGACAAAATGTTTAGAGAGCTACTGGTGAAAACGACAAGAAAATGGCAAAACGCAATGGCCAAACGGCAAACGAGCATAGAACATTTAACAAAGCACGGGAAGAAGAATTCACATTCACTGAAATAAACAAGGGTGGCGCAGCGGTAGCGCTGCTGCCTCGCAGTAAGGAGACCTGGGTTCACTTTCCGGGTCCTCCCTGCGTGGAGTTTGCATGTTTTCTCAGTGTCTGCATGGGTTTCCTCCGGGTTCTCCGGTTTCCTCCCACAGTCCAAAGACATGCAGGTCACCTGTAGGTGCATTGGCGATCCTAAATTGTCCCTAGTGTGTACTTGGTGTGTGGATATGTGTGCCCTGCGGTGGGCTGGAGCCCTGCCTGGGATTTGTTCCTACCTTGCACCCTTTATTGGCTGGGATTGGCTCCATCAGACCCCTGTGACCCTGTATTAGGATATAGTGGGTTGGATAATGGATGGATGAAATAAACAATAAACCTCTATGTGTGCTTTGTCAGAGAAGTATAGCGGTACACGCATATATCCAGCATCACCAAAAAAGCTATCATGCTGACTTTAGAAAACTATATCCCCATCAGACCAATTTTAAAAAGGATAAAATCCACTCACTTCTAGACGGCCTACATGGCCAGCATAATTTACTGCGATGCAAAGTATTCCATTACAGAAGCCAGATATTAAATAGCGTGGAACACTGTAAAGAGCCGCAGACCTTTTACTGAAGGTGAGTTTGTTAAAAAATGTTTCTTGGAGTGCAGTGAATCTCTTTTCACTGATTTTGAAAATAAAGATATCATTGGTCAGATAACCAAATTGCAACTATCAGATTCTACACTGGTCCAAAGAGTTGAAACAATTTCTGGTAATCTTTTTGAAAAGCTTGTAATGTGGAACATTTTAGTCTGACCATCGACGAGTTAACCGATATATCAGACAGGGCCCAGGTCATGGTGTGGGTGACCTTGCTGAGGAAACGCTCACACTTCTTCCACTTAAAGGCCGAACAGTCAGTCAGTCATTCTCCAACCCGCTATATCCTAGCACAGGGTCACGGGGGTCTGCTGGAGCCAATCCCAGTCAACACAGGGC
>JANRMT010062796.1:62792752-62806926 GCA_026402145.1 Polypterus bichir lapradei
CAGGGCACAAGGCAGGAACAAACCCCGAACAGGGTGCCAGCCCACCGTAGACCAAGTGCACACACTAGGGACAATTTAGGATTGCCAGTGCACCTAACCTGCTTGTCTTTGTACTGTGGGAGGAAACCCACGCAGACACGGGGAGAACATGCAAACTCCACGCAGGGAGGACCCGGGAAGCAAACCCAGGACTCCTTACTGCGAGGAGGCAGCGCTACCCACTGCACTGAACAAGAGGAGAGGATATTTGTTGACAAGAGGGAACGTTAATAAGCATCCTGATTGTATTGCAATTTGTATTTATGGTGGAGCATGGCAGTATTCATATGTTACTTACATATTATCCTTATATTCAGGCATTTATAGAGCAAAAGTAGATGAGTCAATAAAATGTTAATTGATCTAAATTACATTAACATTTCAAATAGCTTTCATAATTTTTTTAAGATGCATTTTACTTTACTCCCATTTTCAGATAAATGTTATTTGTTAAAATTGTTCTGATTGCAACAAGAGAAGTCTTATGTTAGCTCAAACTTTAAATAAAGTGCTAATTTCAACATTTATTATTCTTTTGAAGGATTATTTATTAAACGTAACCCCAAATGCAAAGAAAATTTGTTAAATAGATTTGCTAGTTTTAAAACATTCTAACTTAAGTCTTTAGGAAACAATTAATGCCAAAAATGTCAGAAAATGTTAACTTGTTTTGCATTGCGGCCCTTTAGTCAGGCTAATTCCCAGTTTTTGGCCCCTGAAGTACATGAAGTTGAGTAACACTGCTCTGCTCTAGGGTATGCAAGTATTAAGCTGATAACAGAGTGGAGCCCCTTCTTTCTCGTCTTTCACACTCTTTCTGGAAGCAAACTGAATATTCACTTCCTGGTCCCCCACTTTTAGCTCTTGCCTTTGTGTCGTAAAGCCCAAAGTGACCGGACTGCTGTGTATCCATGTTGCCGTCACTGCACTGTCCTTGTGTCCAGGATTTCCAGTTAATCTTGGCTGTCCATCTCCCTCAGGGCAGTGGCTTACACTTGCTCAGTGCTCTATCTAACTGTTGCTGCGTTTAACCCTTCCTCTCCTCCGTTTTTCCCATATTTATCTGCACTGAAAATAGACTATCTCCTAATTACACTTCTCTGCCTCTGTTTATTTTAAAGGTGGTTTATATCAGATATGAAAAACATGGCTACTCACTCTAATAGGAGATTGCTTATCACAATGCTCTTTATGGCAACAGCTGTTGAAGATCTCATGTGACATTTCACAGCTGATATTACTTTGACCTGAGCTCCTCAAGACAATGTGTTACAAATTTGTGAGGAAAAAGTAATACATAATCCACAGAGTGGCCACTAAGCTTTTTGCTTTTAAAAATGTTTGATTGTTACTCATACTTAAGCAGAATTAAATATCAAGAGGAGCATACAGAAGCTTCATGTAAACCAATGATAATTTGTAAGTTTCAAAAATCTGAAGAGTCAAATTGAAAAGTGGATTTGGCTCAATCACAAATTCACTCTGAGATTCAGTCCAGTCCCTGTCACCAAACGTGTGGCACCTCACTAGTTGCATCTCCCCACAGGCCTAACAAGCACACTGCCTATGATCTCGTGGTTTGTAAATACTTTGGTCTGTTTTGGACATTTTTCCTCATTTTATTTTTCTTTTTGTTATGTTATTTTCAGTCACAATTAATATATAAGAAAGGGAATGACACAAAAAAATGCATTCCTTTAATTGTGGGTAGTGACGTCCTGCATGTACAGTAGTAGTGTGATTATCTACACCGTTGTGAGCTGGGCTGGTAACATCATTTCAAAAGAGGCCCACCGAATCAACAGGTTATGGGATGCACTCTGGACCCCCTGCAGGTAATAGCAAAGGAGAGAATTCAAATAAAACTGAGTGCCATTATGAACAAGCTGCACATCCTCTCTCTCTCTCTGACACACTAACACTGAGGACTTTCAGAGAACAAATCATTCAGCAGAAGCGTGTCAAGAAACACAACTGGGGCTCCTTTATATCATCAGCAATTCACATTTGTATTTCCACATTTTGATATGCTCTCTTATCTTTAGCCAAGTCAGAAGTTGTTTTTGTACTTTTTTGTAATTCTTGTATATATTTGAGGAAGCTGTTCTTATTTGTATTTAGCTTCTATGAAAAGTTAAATATGCCCTTTTACTCTTTATCTATACTTTATATCAGTACTGTAAAGTACTCTCTATCAATAATAACCATTACTATATATATATATATATATATATATATATGAAAAAGTTTGGGCACCCCTCTTAAATGGCTGAGCTTTCCAAGCAGCAACTTCCTTTTAATATATGACATGCCTTATAGAAACAGTAGTATTTCAGCAGTGACATTAAGTCTATTGGATTAACAGAAAATATGCAAAGTGCATCATAACAAAATTAGACAGGTGCATAAATTTGGGCACCCCAACAGAGATATTACATCAATACTTAGTTGAGTCTCCTTCTGCAAATATAACAGCCTCTAGACGCCTCCTATAATGAGTGTCTGGATTCTGGATGGAGGTATTTTTGACCATTCTTCCATACAAAATCTCTCCAGTTCATTTAAATTTGATGGCTGCAGAGCATGGACAGCCTGCTTCAAATCATCCCATAGATTTTCGATGATATTCAAGTCAGGGGGCTGTGATGGTCATTCCAGAACATTGTACTTCTCCCTCTGCATGAATGCCTTTGTAGATTTCGAACTGTGTTTTGGGTCATTGTCTTGTTGGAATATCCAACCCCTGCGTAACTTCAACTTTGTGACTGATGTTTCAACATTATCCTAAAGAATTTGTTGATATTGGGTTTTATTCATCCGACCCTCGACTTTAACAAGGGCCCCAGTCCCTGAACTAGCCACACAGCCCCACAGCATGATGGAACCTCCACCAAATTTGACAGTAGGTAGCAGGTTTTTTTCTTGGAATGCGGTGTTCTTCTTCCACTATGCAAAGCACTTTTTGTTATGACCAAATAACTCAATTTTTGTCTCATCATTCCAAAGCACTTTATTCCAAAATGAATCTGGCTTGTCTAAATGAGCATTTGCATACAACAAGCGACTCTGTTTGTGGGGTGAGTGCAGGAAGGGCTTCTTTCTCATCACCATGCTGTCACTCTTCAGAGGAGAGTCAAAGGGAAGCACAACTTGCAATTGACCACCTTTAATACCTTTTCTCATGATTGGACATACCTGTCTATGAAGTTCAAGGCTTAACGAGCTAATCCAACCAATTTGGTGTTGCAAGTGATCAGTATTGAGCAGTTACATGCATTCAAATCAGCAAAATTACAAGGGGACCCACATTTTTGCACAGCTAGTTTTTCACATTTGATTCAATTTCATACAACTAAATACTGCTTCACTAAAAATTTTTGTTCAGAAAACACCCCAGTACTCAGATGTTCCTAGGAAATGAAAGACATACCACTGTTATCTTTTTTATTGAAAGTAGAGTAAATTATTATGCAGGCTGAGAGGGGTTCCCAAACTTTTTCATATGACTATATATAGTGAGAGTGCTGAACCCTTTTGAGACCCTCCCCAATAGGGCAACACCCTGAAAAGTGATTGACTCATCTGTCTAGGACTGCTTGTCTGTCGCCAAGGCAACCACAGGTTCATAGCACCTCGCAGATTCACATTGTCACAGAGGCAACTGCAAGCTCACTGCCTCCACATGCAATGTGTCTGTCGCCCGATGGGTGTTTCAGGCAACATTATATCTTTGCCACTAACCTTTGCTGGCTGTGTCTGTGTGTAGTAGAGTGGTAGCTCCCGCTGCAATAAATAACCTTGCTGTTCCTGTTTTAACCTGACTAAAGATGGTTTTCCTGATGTCTTTAGCCTCAGCCTCGTCTTTTGGGTGCAAGGCAGAGACTCACATGTCACAATATATAACACAAGAGAGACAGGATGAAGGTTTGGGGTTTTCCACCCTGAATACTTGAACTTTTATGTAACTTTTAACTACAATGAAAACTCCAACTGAGTATTCTCAAAGGACTGAGTCAAAAGTATCGCTGATTCAATAGGAGAAATGTGGCGGATTTATAGTGGTTAGGGAGGAAGAGGTGGGTCTCCTGAGCTACAACTGGTAGTGAGGTCAAGAATGGGAGTAGCTGGGCGGTTTCTGGAGATGGGTCAGGACGTGACTTCAGGGACCAGAAGTGGTTTTAAGTGGATTTCCCTTCTGGAAATCTGAAGAGGAAGGAAAAGAGGCAGAAGTGCACACTGTCAACCCTTGGTCTGATGTAATTACACAGTTAGTCAAGCCCATCGACTGCTTCCCAAGTGCACATGTGTGACAATACACACACACACACACATATGTATATATAAAGCTTACAAGGTATATAAAGGGTCCACATTTTGTCATCTACTCTGGTACTCATTCCTCATAACATTTGTGTGTTTGCGTGAGTGGGCACATGTGTGTGTGTTTGTGTGTGTCAGTTAATTAGATTTTTTGTTTGTGAAAACGATGAATGTATCAAATGATTTCTGATGGGTCACATGAGCACCGGGCTCTCCTCCATGAAAAAAAAGAACTTTTCTGCTGGTGGTCAAACAACCTTGAGCCATGCAGTTTGAGTTCAATGCAGTATTTTCTTCTTCAAAAAGAATGCGTCATGTATATATACAACCCCAATTCCAATGAAGTTGGGACGTTGTGTAAAACGTAAATAAAAACAGAATACAATGATTTGCAAATCCTTTTCAACCTATATTCAATTGAATACATTACAAAGGCAAGATATCGAATGTTCAAACTGATAAACTTTATTGTTGTTTTGCAAATCTTCACTCATTTTGAATTTGATGCCTGCAACACGTTCCAAAAAAGCTGGGATGGAGCATGTTTACCACTGTGTTATATCACCTTTCCTTTTTACAACACTCAATAAGCGTTTGGGAACTGAGGACACTAATTGTTGAAGCTGTGTAGGTGGAATTCTTTCCCATTCTTGCTTGATGTGCAACTTCAGTTGCTCAACAGTCCGGGGTCTCTGTTGTCGTATTCTGCGCTTCATAATGCGCCACTCATTTTCAATGAGAGACAGGTCTGGACTGCAGGTAGGCCAGTCTAGTACCCGCACTCTTTTACTATGAAGCCACGCTGTTGTAACACATGTAGAATGTGGCTTTGCATTGTCCTTCTGAAATAAGCAGGGACATCCCTGAAAAAGACGTTGCTTGGATGGCAGCATATGTTGCTCCAAAACCTGTATGTACCTTTCAGCATTAATGGTGCCTTCACAGATGTGCAAGTTACCCATGCCATGGGCACTAACACACCCCCATACCATCACAGATGCTGGCTTTTAAACTTTGCGCTGATAACAATCCAGGTGGTCCTTTTCCTCTTTGGCCCGGAGGACATGACGTCCATGATTTCCAAAAACAATTTGAAATGTGGACTCGTCGGACCACAGCACACTTTTCCACTTTGCGTCAGTCCATCTCAGATGAGCTCGGGCCCAGAGAAGCCGGCAGCGTTTCTGGGTGTTGTTGATATATGGCTTTCGCTTAGCATGGTAGAGTTTTAACTTGCACTTGTAGATGTAGCAATGAACTGTGTTAACTGACAATGGTTTTCTGAAGTATTCCTGAGCCCACGTGGTAATATCCTTTACAGAATGATGTCGGTTTTTAATGCAGTGCCGCCTGAGGGATCGAAGGTCATGGGCATCCAGTGTTGGTATTCGGCCTTGCCACTTACGTGCAGAGATTTCTCCAGATTCTCTGAATCTTTTAATGATATTATGGACAGTAGATGACGAAATCCCTAGATTCCTTGAAATTGTACGTTGAGAAATGTTGTTCTTAAACTGCTGGACTATTTGCCCACGCATTTGTTCACAAAGTGGTGAACCTCGCCCAATCCTTGCTTGTGAACGACTGAGCCTTTTGGGGATGCTCCTTTTATACCCAATCATGACAAACACCTGTTTCCAATTAACCTGTTCACCTGTGAAATGTTCAAAACAGGTGTTTTTTGAACATTCCTCAACTTTCCCTGTCTTTTGCTGTCCCTGTCCCAGCTTTTTTGGAACGTGTTGCAGGCATCAAATTCGAAATGAGTGAAGATTTGCAAAACAACAATAAAGTTTATCAGTTTGAACATTAGATATCTTGTCTTCATAGTGTATTCAATTGAATATAGGTTGAAAAGGATTTGCAAATCATTGTATTCTGTTTTTATTTACGTTTTACACAACGTCCCAACGTCATTGGAATTGGGGTTGTAAATTTAAGGATTTTACTATTCATGATACTATTTTTACAGAATTTGGTGCCAGAAGAGATGTGTATAACAGTCACGTCAGATGGTTGGGCTCTGGCTGTGAAGCTGTGAGCAGTGAACAACGGACTGAGTAGCGGTCAAACTCATCGCTTCTCAAACCCGGCCTCAAGCAGCCAACCAACCCCTTGCCATTTTTTCTAAGTGTCCTGTATGCATTGTGTATATTCATTCTGAAATGCTTTTAATTACATTGACTCTACACTATTCTATTTAATGTGTTTTGGAAATTTTAGATGAATTTTCAGAATGTGTCAATGCTTTACTGAGCTTGCATTGATGCTCTTGTATGCACAGTTCATTGTTTTGACTCTAAAATAAAGTTTGTGTGTGCCAGAAAAAAGAATGGAGTTCCATGATTGCTTGCAGCGGACAAAACGTAGGAAAATTTTATCCAGAGTTGCACAGCAAATCCAGCTTGTTGAGGCATCTGTTAGAGCTGCTGCTGCTGATGTGATTTAATGTCCTCGATGTTACAGGCAGCATAACGTTCTCCACGGCTTCTCCAGACCCTTTCACATTTGTCACATGTGCTCGGGGTGAATCTGCTCTTATCTGTGAAAAGCACAGGGCACCAGTGGTGGACCTGCCAATTCTGGTATTCTTTGGCAAATGCCAATCAAGCTCCATGGTGCTGGGCAGTGAGCACAGGGCCCAGTAGAGGACGTTGGGCCCTCAGGCCACCTTCATGAAGTCTGTTTCTGGTTGTTTGGTCAGAGATATTCACACCAGTGGCCTGCTGGAGGGCATTTTGTAGGGCTCTGGCAGTGCTCATCTTGTTCCTCCTTGCCCAAAGGAGCAGATACCAGTCCTGCTGATGGGTTAAGGACCTTATACCGCCCTGTCCAGCTCTAATAGAGTAACTGCCTGTCTCCTGGAATCTCCTTCATGTCCTTGAGATTGTGCTGTGAGACACAGCAAACCTTCTGGCAATGGCATGTATTGATGTGCCATCCTGGAGAAGTTGGACTACCTGTGCAACCTCTGTTGGGTTCGGGTATTATCTCATGCTACCAGTAGTGACACTGACCATAGCCAAATGCAAAACTATTGAAAAAACAGATGAGGAGGGAAAAATGTCAGTGGCCTCCACCTTTGAAACCATTCCTGAAGTTTCATTGACTAGATGTTATACTCTGATTAAGAAGTGTTCCTTTAATTTTTTGAGCAGTTAATAATGAACAATATTAATGGTATATTCTTTGATTGGGCTCTTTATTCTTTTATTTGGGGTGTTGGTTAGACATGGCTACTGTAAAATAAGGTAGCCCATACAGCCCACAAGACACCCTTGAAATGTCCATTTACAACACATGCAGGAACCTATATGTACCGTATACTGAAGTTGCACTATACCATACATTAAACTCATATGGGGCAACTGTGTTTACCCACAAGGTTCCCTCTTGTGACCCATCTGATATCCATCATTATATGGAACCTGTGGACAAAAGTTGTTGGCTCCCAGTTTCCAGCTCATTTGGGACCAACATAAGCCCCATGTGTGCATGCTGGCTGGGGTAGCATAGGGTTGGTGCTGGCAAGACTGAAAACCTAGCGCCATACCAAAACATAACTGAAAGTCAAAGTCAAAAAACAGAAACTAGTCTTGTATCAAAGGGGAGCTTCTTAAAATATGTCAGAATTTTTTTTTTATTATCTACTCACTCAAATAATCTGGAAGTCCCAGGGGCTGACCATTATACTCTAAGACGTGCAACATCATACAAATTGTGACCCCAGATGTCATCCCCTAACAACCACATAGCAAACGTTGTGTTAACACTGTAAATAATAGTGACGCATGCAAAATTACAAAATGGCACAACATTTCTTGTACTACCTTTGATCAAAATACAATGAGATACAATGAGAAGTATAACATGCAGAAGATACTATTCCTCACGATGATAACAAATTTACCTTCAACTTAATATTCAATGATGTATCCATAGTTGTTAAACCCTGTATTTCTAATTCCAGAAGTAGAATTTCATCAGGTATGCAAGATAATATGGAGGTGAGCCCAATAATTAGTTTTGCTTGCTCAGCTTGTATTCATTCAATCAAATGTTCCATCTCAGGATCTTGGTTAGTACTGCCGACACTAAAAACCTGATTGAATTTGAATGGAGATGCCCTGGAGGATGCAAAGAAATATCAAAAACAGGTCTTAGGGAAAAATGGCAAAATCACCCATACACTAGTCATACACTAACCAAAAATGGTTTTCAAGAATTTGCTATGGTCAAAAATGTCTTTAAACGCTAACTAGAGCTGTGAAATTTGTTTTAGATTTAACCACAAACACAGTAATTGTGCATCCGGCAACCCAATGGCATCACATTCCATGACTTCCAGGAGACACGTGACAGCAAGGAGAGCCGTTACTAACAACAGAAGTGGCAGTGCTCGCAAATGATGGTGCAGTAAACAAGTAAAACTGATAGTCAAAACATTTTTAAACCTGAAAATAAGACAACGTTTCAGTTCTTTGCATTCTCAAACCACAAAATTATTGCAAAGAAGATCAGGCATTGCCAGCCCTTACTGCGGTGCCCATCCCATAGTATGCTGTAGATTTCTTTTACTGCCCTTCAGGCCGCCTCTCCTTCTCTAGTTCTCTCTCTTTACCCTGGTGTCCCCAGAGGCTTCCCTTGCAGGACATGACTCTTCATGGTGGGGTGTTCTGCCATAACCCATCAATACCTTGACTTTCCACACTAGTATGAAGATTACAGGTCCATACTCTGTCATGTGCCATTCTAGTCACAGCTCTGCAACTGGCACCTCTTTACCAGCAATACTGCAAAAGTTCATTATTTCTCACAGAAGTATGAGAAATTACGTGTATTGAGAAGAAATATCAATTTAATTTTGCAGTCAATGCAAAAGCACAAAAAACACTCAATCAAGTCCTTCCAGTGGGGAATGTAAATATGGCGACTTTCATATCTTGCTTTCTTATCAGCATCTTTAAACAACTGTAGTGCCATTTGCCAAATGATAAAGTGCCTCCACCTCTGTAAACTGGTAAATATTTTTTTACAGCCCTTCTCATTTGTCTGTTTGCTTTTTGAGTGTGTCATTGTCGGGAGTGAGTATATAGGAGGGTGCGAAAAGGAAAAGCGGTACACATCTTCACTCCGGTGTCACAGGACCACAGGGACAATGCTGAAGGTAGGAATGAATGAGCGCTGATCTTGTGAAACGCAGAGCTGCTTAGACTTCTCATCATTACCAGGCTGCCGTCCTTGAGCTCATTACAAAAATGAAAAGAGTGCTGACTGTCATGACTATTTCTTGCAGATCATTGCTGTTGTCGCTCTTCTTGGTGCCTGCCTGTCTTTGGGCTTGGCAGACGAGGTAAGTCTGCTTTCCGTTCGACAGAATTTAAAGGTTTAATGAAGAAGACTTTAATGATAAGATACCTTAAATACTTAGGAACTTACCTAGATAACAATCTTAACTGGAATACAAATACAAAAAATTATTCTCTAAATGCAACCAGCGCTTATTTCTCCTCCATAAACTCAAACTATTTAAAGTAGACAAGGACCTCATGTTGTCCTTCTATCGCAGTCTGATCCAGTCTGTGATCACTTTCAGTTTCATTGCCTGGTCTAATAGTCTGACAAACCAAAACTCAAAAAAGGCCTAGCAGATTACGAAGTATGCAGCTAAAGTTATTGGGGCTGATGTAGATGATTTGATGCGTGTGTGTCAGAGGGCAATGTTAAAGACTCTGGAAATCATCTCATCTGATGACAGACATCCATTACATGTAGAACTGAAGTTCAGTAAATCAGGAAGGATAGTCGCTTTGAAAACTCACACAAATTGCTCCAGAAACTCCTTTCTTCCTAGTGCCATACGACTTTTCAAAATAAGAAATATCAGAGATAATGATTTAGGTTTTGATATATATCATGTAACCTTTTTTTTGGTGTAAATTTGCATTATCTAACTGCCTTACCTTAACCTTTCTTGTTTCTATTTGTCTGTTTTATTTCATTCTGTCTGTTATTAGATGCAACTGAGGAGGCAAATTTCATGTTTTCTTGTGTAAACATGACTAAATAAAGAAACATTAAACCTTTCATTTCTTCATTTTATTATTCCAGGGAGCATCTCTCACTGACCATGATAAATCTGGTAAACCGATTCACCACTCTCTGGTGATCAATAAGCAGGAACAGACCGCCACAGTGACTCTGGGAGCTGGCAAGAACTCTTACACCGCCATCCTTGATTACAAGACCGTACGTACCAGAAGTGTTTGCAAATCTAGTTTGAGAGATTTAGAGCTGTGATTTTTCAGAAAATTGTGGTGTAGTTTAAAGGAAAAACAAAGAAAAATAAAAAAATAATTGTTTATGTGAGTGAAGAACATATTCTGCGTTTTAAGTTATTAAATATCTACAGCCAACATGTAAACAAAATCTTTTTAATCAAGGAGCCAATGTTAATATTTAGAAGTTGAATAACCTATGCATACACACTCACTGTACATCCATCCATCATCCACCCGCTAGATCCTAACACAGGGTCACGGGGGTCTGCTGGAGCCAATCCCAGCCAACACAGGGCACAAGGCAGGAACAAACCCTGGGCAGGGTGCCAGCCCACCGCAGACCGCACACACACACACACACCCCACACACCAAGCACTCACTAGGGACAATTTAGAATCGCCAATGCACCGCAGGGCACAAACACACATCCACCAAACACACACTAGGGACAATTTAGGATCGCCAGTGCACCTAACTTGCATGTCTTTGGACTGTGGGAGGAAACCAAAGCACCCGGAGGAAACCCAGGCAGACACGGGGAGAACATGCAAACTCCACGCAGGGAGGACCCGGGAAGCAAACCCAGGTCTCCTTACTACGAGGCAGCAGTGCTACCACTGCGCCACCGTGCCGCCCCTCACTGTACATTCTCAAACCAATTTTGGGTTGTGGGAGGCTGCAGCCTATTATGGCTTTATTTTGAACAAGGGGGGACCAGGCAACACTCTATTCCATTCCATGGTCCACTCACGCACTCCCTAACACGGGAGCCAACTTAATCTCACCGTTTGACCAAATTTGCAAGTTTTACAAAATTTGGGAGACTTTGTTGGACAGTTATCTTATTCAAAGATCTTGCCTATACATTGTTCTCCTCTCTTGCTTAATGAATGTTGAAGAAGTCTATTCATTTTTTACATCTAAGATGTCTCACTTAAAGGTTTTCTAATGTTGTGTCTGTCCTGGTGTCTATATAAACACGGGGAATTCCAGTTTCTATATTACATCTCGCCTGAAGAAGGGGCCTGAATTGCCTCGAAAGCTTGCATATTGTAATCTTTTTATTTGGTCATTAAAAGGTGTCAATTTGCTTGACTTCTCACTAAAATATGGGAGAAAAATCCACACAGAAAAGGGAAGAACGTGCCCACTCAACACAGATGATGACCAGGTGTAGGATTTGAACCATCATTGATGGAACTGTGAGACAGGAGCACCAAACACTCATCGCCTTACCAGTCTGTGTTATAATTTATTATATTACCTCCTCTCATTTTCAAAGCTGCTTACTCCACTGGACAGACCACCAGTCCATTGTGGGACCCACTCACTCACACACTCACTTCGGTCCTGCTTTCTCCTTTTCGGTAGTTGTGTGTGTGTGTTTTTTTATTAAACTGCTGTGCAGTGCAGTTTGTTCTCAAATCTTTGAGAGTTACCTGAAATAGATGACTGCAAACTCTAAACGTACACATTGTAGTCAGCAATTTAAAGTTTATGCCACATCCATTGAATTATTCTGTTAATGATTGCCATAAAAGAGGTGTCATTGAGGCCAACAGGGGGCACTTCCCTTGTGGTCTTAATGTGGACCCCAATACCCCAGTGCAGTGATGGGGACACTGTGCCTTAAAAATGACATCGTCCTTCGGATGAGACATAAAACTGAGGTCCTGACTCTCTGTGGTCATGAAAGATCCCTGGGCATCCTTGATAAGGTGTAGGGAGTATTCCGATGTCCAGGCTAAATTGCTCAACTAGGGTCTGGTCATTCTGGTCCCCTAATCATCCCCTCACTATAATTGTTTCTCTCTCACCACTTCACCACCTAACATCTAACGTGTGGTGAGTGTACTGGTGCAAAAATGGCTGCCATCACATCATCCAGGTGGATGCAACACATTAGGGATAATTGAAGTGGCTCCCCACTCACTATGAAAAGCACTTTGAGTAGTGAGAAAAGCTCTAGACTTACTATTAATATTTTTAAAAATGCTATACATACTAAATGTCGATTGTTAGGTTAAATAAGACATGCTATTTTGGCTTCCCTGGACACCCTTTTCAGCTTTTTGCAATTAATTTTTTGTCATTTTTTATAGTGTTACTCTGAACTCATTTTAAGTATAACTCTTCATATCCTGTTAGGTCAGCTTGAATGTTTTACTTTCAGAGAAAGGATTTCATCAAGTCCAATTCAATTTAAAGCAAATGCTACAGTGGATGACTACCATTGTGAAACGTTCCTAATTTAACAGAAATAAAAATCTCTAACTTTCTGATTTTTTCTTTTTCTTGTTTTTTTTCCACAGGGAATCATTGCCTACAGATCCTTCAGCCAGAAATCCTGCTTTATTTCCAGGATGAACCGGGCCACAATCCCATCTCTAGAGAAGCTGAGCAGTGCTATGGAGAGCAGAAAGGTTTGTCACCTTCACAGAGCTGAGCCAGTGGGTCTTAAGACAGATAACTAGCTGTGGAGACTGGCACTGTGATCCATAAGATTATTTTTGCAGTTAATCTGAGTGACTGTTTCTTGTTTTTCTATTCATCTCCACTGACAAACTGATAGGTTGATTGATTGATTTACGGTCTACTTGATCTATTTATTGATCAACTGATTTTGAGCTCTGATTTTGCTTTCCTTACAGAACAAACAGGGACCCCCTCCTCCATCAGTGCAGTACAACATCAGCCCTGATCCCATCAAGGACCAGTCCAATTTGGGTGCACCAGTTCAAGCCCTGTGCCAAGGACTGCCATCCTTTTGGGTTCAAGAACAAGTCGGTGAGTATGATGCCTTTTTTTTTTTATTACTTTTACAATGCTTAAAAGTGAATAGTCTGGACCAAGGATGACACTCACTGACCCTGCACTTGTATTACTCACTATGTATATGGGATGTATTTATTTGATCCTGAGAAAGGGAGATTTGAATGGCTTTGGCATCCACTGAATGTTCATTTTTATTACTGAGATATAAACCCCAGTGTATATAAACCCCAATTATTCAGATGTTGCTGCAAAATATCCCTAAAATGTACACACTTCAGATGTTTCTAATGCTGTACTTGTGAAAAAAACATACGCCTACCACAAAAACACAGTTTTAATTTTCTTCACTAAGCCTAAGACGACTGTCCATCTTTTAAATGCACAAACCTCTTTCACTCAGGCCACTCTCCCTCTGACACCCAAGCTGTTGCCTTTGTCCTCCCATTTCTAAACAACTTTGAGGCAATTTATAGGGAGGGTTACTAGGAAGCTATTTATAATGCTCTATTGTTGTAATGCAATATGAGGTCAGAGGTTCCTCTAAAAAATTGGTAACTGCTATGGCAACACCATCCTAAAATGCTTTGTGAGTGCGGCCTAGACAGGTACTGTATGTCTTTACTGGAATAGAATAGACTTCCTACCAAAGCACTGATGTGAAATGTATTTAGTATCTCATAATACTTCAGTTTCATTCAGAATTAATAAAGCATCTATCTATCTATCTATCTATCTATCTATCTATCTATCTATCTATC
>JANRMT010062796.1:62806936-62826878 GCA_026402145.1 Polypterus bichir lapradei
TCTATCTATCTATCTATCTATCTATCTATCTATCTATCTATCTATCTTCATGTACAGTATATAAGTATTGTGAGATACTACATGGTGGTTCATGACCTATGTGCTCCCTATGTGGAGTTTGCATGATTTCCCAATGTCCATGTGGGTTCCTTGCAGGTTCTATAGTTTCCTCACACAGTCCAAAGACATGCCGGTTAGGTGAACTGGTGTCATTTAATTGACCCCTGGTGCATGTTGAGGTCCTGAGCAGTTGGACCAGGGCCACGGGACACCCATTTAACACCTGGCTGCGGCAGATAGATGGTAATTTTCGGAGGATGGGACTGGACCGTGTGTCTGTCTGGGGAGGAGGGTTACCAACAGGGATCCCGGGCTATTTCGTTGTGTGGTGGGTGTGAAAACGTGTTGATTTGACTTGACCTGACCTGACCTGACCTGGTGTATGTGTGTGTTCACCCTGTGATGAACTGCTGCTCAGTCCAGGTGTTGTTCCTTCCGTGTACCCAATGATTGCTGGGATAGACTCCAGCTGTCCCGTAGCCATACCCTGGATAAGTGGTTTAGGAAGATGAATAGATGGGTGGTAGTACAGGGAGATTTGTTTTCAAATAGAACTTTAAGATATTAAGGTTTAAATTACGAAGCATAAATGGCAGTAAAGTTAAGTACACAAGTGAAATATTTAATCACCTTCTTATCGCACTGCTCAGCATGTACTTATGATATAGCAGAATGCCTAGAAGGGTCAGTTGGCCTAGGTGACTTTGTCTTTTATTACTGACTGTGGACCCCCATAGATTTAACGCTATTCAACAATGAACTGATTTGAGCTATGTGTTCAGTGAATGAATGGATTGTTGTGTATAAGGATAAAGGATCACAGCATTCTAATATACTGTACTTGGACTCCTTTTTGTCTTACAGGTAACATGTTCTTCATTGGAATTGGAGCCTGTGTTAATTTAGATCTCCTCTTCATACTTGATGTTGGTCTCTGTGGGCATGTTGATGCTTTTTAAAGAAAATGTTCATTCTAATCATGAATGCCTCCTCTTATTGCATATTAAAAAACAAAACACTTTCAAATATGTATAAAATGAATTCCTATCGATAAAATATCATACTTCAAAGTGTACTGTTTACATAAAAAATGACTATTAATTAAAAATGAAAAATAAATGAATCTACAGAAAACTGCTCAATGGAACTGTCATGTAAAAAACATCATCTTTGGTGCTTCAGTCTGTCACATAATAGTTTATAAAACAGAAAAAGAAGAACAAAAAGTAAAGCTCAAGGCTGCCAGCCATCTCAGTGCCCATCACAGATCCACTGTACGGCGTTGGCAGCACTCAAAGGGCACAAACATGGAATCACCTGCAGTATGAACAGTACTTGCAATTTGGGTTACAGCGTCAACTAAATAAATGTAAATGTGCTGACGGGACAAGAGAGTGAAAATGAGGTAAAAAATAATCAGGATGTGCACAAAATACAATCCTGAAGTCATGATACAGGGTGGCACCTGCCTTCAAATGCCCTCCTGACATAACAAGACCAAGAAAATTAATTTTAGTCCCATTTCATTTTTTGAATGTTGCAAATTGAAGGATACAGGGACACATTTATAATGCTGCTAATGGACTTTCAATCAACTTAATAATATGAAAAATTTAAAGTGTTGGGTCAAATATAAGATTTAAAAAAATGGCAAGGAAACATCCACACAGTACTTTTGTGTAAATTTCACTTTAATGAATCCCTCAATGGATGATTTTAGAATACAATTCAACTGATTAAACTGCACAATAAGAAAAAAAAATCACGTAGATTAATTTACATAATCCTATCTGTGTTACCTGGCTTTGCCCTGAGTATTTCATAAGACAATGGGTATCAGTTATAGTGTCGTCAGATGTAACTAACCACTTTTCTGTATACCATATTTCTATTTTTTTCAACAAAGGGCTATTATTAATGGCAGGCAGTGTGGAGTAGTGGTTAAGGCTTTGAACTTCAAACCCTGATGTTGTGGGTTTGAATCCTGCTACTGACACTGTGTACAGTATATAAATTCCAAGAGCAGGGTGAGGTCCCTTGGGGGTTTTGCACATGTTCATAAAATGGCTACATTATTTATGATGGCCAAAAATATCAGAGGTTTACTACAATTGATCATGTATATAATCAAAAAAGATCAGGGGCTGTTCTGAATAGATCAGGGAGTTAAGTCTCCAGGCTTGTCTTGAGCCCGAGGACACCGCTTTTGCCTCTATTTCTCTCTCCCTTCATTTTTGCTCCTAATGGCGTAACATCTAGGTTCATAGCCATGATGTATGGCACCCTGGACTCGAGGTTTATAGCGCTACCTATCCATTGAGCTTTGCATCCTCCTTGAGCTTCACCAAACTTTCCCTTTCCAATTCCCCCCTGAGCGTACATGTCAAACATGATCATGTCTCTCTTTTCCTGGCCAGGACACTCCTCTTTCTTCAGCTGTCCATTCACTCTATTGCTTAGTGCTGCTGTTTGCCCCATCAATTGTTTCTGCTGTATCCTTTGTTTGCATAAAGCACTCTCTCAATGCAGCATGTATGTTAGCATAATGTTAATAATAATTGACTAATTAAAAAACAATGGTTGGCTAATTTTTTTTTTTTTTTTATAATGTCACCAAATCTCAATCAAATCAGTCAAAGCATTTTTGATATTTTGAGTTTTTCAGTTGCTGGTGGGGTGGGGGATTTCCCCTACATATCAATATATCAAAATGTCCTTTCCTATTCGTATATGTGCTGGTCTAGATTTACCAGCCAGCCAAATTTCAGTTTTTTAAGTAAATGGGAAATAGCGTTGTTGTTGATGGGTGAGTGAATAAGGCAGTTGACTTTGTATTTCAGATAATATATGTACAAAAATAAATGTAACAACTTTCATCATCACATCTTCAATTTCCAGCTTCATAATCTGACACCCTTTTCACCTCCAAAACACTCTTGACATACTGTTCCTTCAGAATAACTCCTACCCCATTTCTCCTCCCATCCACACCATGATATAACAATTTGAATCCACCTCAGATCCACCTGGTCTTACTTCTCTTCCATTTAGTCTCTTGCACATACATCTGCTAACTCTCTCCCCTTACCAGTCATACTTCCAACATTCAAAGTTCCTACCCTCAGTTCCACTCTCTTTATCTTCCTGAGATAAAGCTGGTCTGCTGCTCTAAACGAATGGCCAGTTTTTTTAATTAAAAATTAGCAGTTTAAGGAGGGGGCATGATAGTGTGGCCAGAGCAGTTCCCGGGTGCAATACAGGCATAGGCGTTTCGGCACTGAAGTGCACAGATGCAGGATCGTCTGTGTCCGTAATGAGGAGAAGCATGAGTGTCAAAGGGAAAAAAAAGGAAGAAAAAAGATAGAAGAAACAGTAGAGGTTAGAGGAAGATGAAGATGAAGGCAGGAGGTGCAGAGAGCCAGTGCAGAAGTGAGCGAGTGAGCAAGAGAGAGAGGGAGCAGGCTCGCTGGTTAATGTAGGCAGCTGGGAGTAGAGCCCAGTGTTTGTCTGACACTCGCGGGCAGTAAGAAGCAGTCGCTCCAGCTGAGCAATTCTGAGGAGCTGGAGTGACCAAGAAGGTGGTTGCTGCTCCGTTGAGGGCAGCAGAAATCAAGCAGGCTTGGGATAGTGAGCCCCAGTGTGAGCGCCCTGGTCGCTGGGGACCCAAGTCTCAGTCTGGCGGATGAGCTGCATGGAGCCAGGGGACGGAAGGCAACCAGGTAGAAGTAAGGTCAGCTTAACCTGTAGATAGGGCGACTCCCCTGTTGCAGGGCCCTTATGGGAGAAGCAGGAGAGCTGCCAACTAAACGGAGGAGGCACCAGGTTTTTGAAAAAGGGGACAGCTTACAGCCTGTCGATTTTAACCTCGTTTTAATGGATTTATTTATTTGGGATTTTAACCTCCAGTTATTACTTGTTGTTTTTATGGATTATTTATTTATTGAAATGTGGCACACTGCACTATGGACACTGTTTTTGTTTTTGTGTTTGTTTTTAATAAACACACTTTTACACTTTTGCACTTTTACACCATCCCTTTGCTACAAATGTGATTTGTCCCCATCTGCCAGTTCATCCGGTTACATTACCAATGGTGTTGGGTTCGAGAGACTCCCAGAATAGAAGTGGGAGCATAGAACGGAACCTGCATCATCACACTTCCTCCGCTCATCCTGCCTCCATCTCCCCCCTCTTCTTCTTCTTCGGCCAACAGTAGCCCAATTTCCACCAGCACCCTGTTGGCTAACAGTACTGGTGGCGGTCGTTGTTAACCCAGGCCTCAATCGATCCGGTATGGAAATCTCTATTGTTGTCCGCATATTGATCTGGCAAAATTTTACACCTGATGCCCTTCCTGACGTAACCCTCCCCATTTATCCGGGCTTGGGATCAGCATGAAGAAACACACTGGTTTGTGCATCCTCTGTGGCTGGGTTTACTCTGCTAACAAATGACTATACTGCCAAATCCAGCACAAATTAACTCATTAAGTTTGCTGATGATACAACAATAGTAGGACTCATCAGTAATAAAGGTGAAACATCTTACAGGGCAGAGTTGTAACAGTGTGTGACCTGGTGAGGGTACAACAATCTGTCTCTTAATGACAACAAGACAACAGAGTTGATTGTGGACTTCAGAACAAAGGCTGAATATTCCCCATTGCATATCAGTGGTCCCCCTGTGAAGAGGGTCAGCAGCAAAAAAATCTTGGGTATCTATGTCACTGAAGATCTCTCCTGCACTCTCAATACCACACACCAGGTCAAGAAAGCTCAGAAGAGATTGCACTTGCTTAGGAGGATGAAGTGAGTGAGAGTCCCTCCTCCTCACCACCTTCTACTGGGGCACTACTGAGAGTGTTCTGATGAACTGCATCACATACTGGTTTGGAAACTGCATTGTGTCTGACAGGAAGACTCTGCAACATGTGGCCAGGATGGCTGAGAGGGTTATCGGGGTCTTCTCTTCTCCATTGAGGACGTTTTTAAGGACAGACGCAAGAAGAAAGTGAAAGACTCCTCACACCCCTCTCATGAGATGTTCGATCTCTTGCCATCTGGTAGGAGACATCGCTCCATAAAATCAAGAACAGCCACAATGTACAATAGCTTCTTTCCATAGACAATAAGATTGCTAAACTCTCTGTAATGTGCACATAATAAGCCAGTTTTTATACACATATTTATTTTTAGCTGTATTATTTAATTAACTATTTTACATTAAGTATTGGTTGGACTTTGTGAAGTTAGGAATGTTTTGGTTTACTTTTTTTGTGGTTTTTCCTTTTCCCTTTTTGCACATTTTCTGGTCTTGAGTAATGCAATTTTCATCCCACTCTATTTTAGATATGGCTGGAATGACAAATAAAACTTGAACTTGAATTTGAACTTGAGGCAAATAGAACTTGCCTCAGTGTACGTTGATCTATTGTGGTGTTTGTGTGTGTTCCTTTCTCTACAACAACAATTACATTTATTTCTATAAAACATTTTCATACGCAGGATGTAGCTCAAAGTGCTTTACAGGATATCAAAAAAATAGTTTACAAGAAAAAAAAGTTAGAAAATGTACCGTAGGAAATAATTCTCACTCGAGAGAAAAATAAGAGATGGGAAATTGTCCCTGGATAATGTTCGGCAATCTTCAGGAAAAAAATGCAATAGTGGTCAAAACCATAAGCATTGATGATGATACAAGGCAGTTGAAGGAGAGTATTTATAGAAATGGCAACCGGAAGGAAGCAATGGTGGGAATGATGTCATGATTGATGTGATCTGGGGTTGGGGGATGGAAGTGATGTTGCTGGAAGTGATGTGAGTGGAAGTGATATCATTTGGTAGGGCCGGAAGTGATGTTCTCAAGATGCACCCGGAAGTGACGTTGTCTGTAGGAGTCAGAGGCGGAAATGATAAAATGGAAAAGGAGCCATTTTGGAAATCCAGGACTGTCGGTGAGTGAATTTGATTACTGCTTTTCTTCATTAAATCTGGTGAAAAAAGGAGAGAGGCGTTAGTACCTGATACTACCCCTTTGTCTCGCGATCTTTCACTCACCTCTGGGCTTGTTGCTTGCCTCCTAAGCACACGTGTGTGACAGTACGCATGGCGCAACATTCAGGTGCATTCAAGGACTGTTGACCAATTCTCAGTTGACCAAGGTCAGTAGGTTGGTTCTAGAATTTTCTCAATCCATTTCACGGTTGTGGGGGCCAGAAGCTATCCCACTAGGACTGGGCAAAAGGCTGAAAACAGGCCTGGGTAGAACTTCAATCTATCATAGAGACCACTCTAACTCTCATTCACTTACACTATATTCGCATACAGTGACAATTTGCAAGTTCCAACTATCCATCCATCCATTATCCAACCTGCTATATCCTAACTGCAGGGTCACGGGGTCTGCTGGAGCCAGTCCCAGCCAACACAGGGCGCAAGGGAGGAAACAAACCCCGGGCAGGGAGCCAGCCTATTGCAGGGTGTGCACACACACACACACACTAGGGACAATTTAGAATCACCAATGCACCTAACCTGCATGTCATTGGACTGTGGGAGGAAACCGGAGTACCCGGAGGAAACCCAGGCAGACACGGGGAGAACATGCAAACTCCACGCAGGGAGGACCTGGGAAGCGAGCCCGGGTCTCCTAACTGAGAGGCAGCAGCGCTACCACTGCGCCACTCCAAGTTCCAACTAACATAACCTAAATAAATAAAAAAAAAAACATTTTGTAACTCCTTCTTTGCTTGAGCATGTCTAGCGTAGTAATTCTCATGAAATGAGACTTGCAAAGCTGTTCAGTTATGACAACTGTTAGGGAATACAGTAACAGAAATAAAAGACCAACTTTATTGCAGCAACAGACCGTTATGGATACCAGGCGAATGTGGCACTCTGATGGTAAATTACAGGGTGTCAAGATTTTCAAAGTCCCAAACGGAGCCACGTGTAGCATGTATACATAGCAAAAAAAAAAAAATTAAAGCAAATAAAGACCACACAATACTTGAAGTAGAAACAAATAAACAAGAGTGCTGTTTTTGTCTGCTTCTTAGATGTCCTCACGATGCTGTTCAAATAAAACACAAGTTCTTTACGAAGCTTTCCCTGTCGTGAATGTAAACTATCTGGATAATGAGCAGTTCAAATACAGAGGTACTTTAATCAGTAATTTTTGCTGATCACTTTGTGCTCGTGTGCTACTTCTGAGTTTGAATTAATGCCTCTTTAACACAGGGGTCCTCAATCACAGTCCTGGAGGGCAGCAGTGGCTGCTGGTTTTTGCTCCAACCCAGTTGCTTAATAAGAAGCACTTATTGCTCAAGTAACACTTCTGCTTCACTTTAGTTGTCTCGCTCGTTAAGATTTTGAACCCTTATTGCTTATTTTGGTCTTAAACAGCTGTAGTCTTGGTTTTTAATAGCTCCTTATTAGCAATGAGATGCAAATGACAAAAGAAACCAGAATTTCTCCATTTAGCTTGTTTCCATTTACACCTGTGTGTATTTATCATGCACTATTGGGTTTAATTAAATAATTGGAAGGAAAGTGAAGAGAAAAAAGTGAAGCACTGAGAATTACTTGTCCATTTTAGCCTTCAAATCATTTGGATGATATCCTTAGAAAGGGGAAGAAAATCTAGGCTATGAGAATGACCTCACATAGC
The DNA here is from genome assembly GCA_026402145.1 of Polypterus bichir lapradei. Classification (NCBI taxonomy): domain Eukaryota; kingdom Metazoa; phylum Chordata; class Cladistia; order Polypteriformes; family Polypteridae; genus Polypterus; species Polypterus bichir. Next base: position 62,814,665 of record JANRMT010062796.1, read on the forward strand.
AGAGATAAAGCACTAACAAGCCATGAAATTAAATTATTGGCAAGAATTGCTTTCTAATTAAGCAACCAGGTTAGAACAAAAACCGACAGCCACTGCAGCCCTCCAGGACTGTGATTGAGGACCCCTGCTTTAACATGTACTGTTTCTTTATGTAACTGAAGAAACATCTTTTTTCAGCTGTTTAACTGAAACTGCTATTCAGCCACTTTTCACATATTTTTTATGCATGAATAAGCAGTTTTTAATATGTTGCACTCAGATTTCTATGCCTATATTTATTTTAGAGGTGGTCACATTAGGACAAAAATGATTATTCATCTCAATCAGGGCATTGTTTATATCACAACCATTCATGATACAAGTTGAATAAAATTGTGACATCTCCACCGCTGATATTCATATTTGCAGAGCTTTACGGGAGAGCGTCACACCCGACTGGATACGAGAGTCATATTGAAGTATCAATACGCAATCTGATGAAACTGATACTGACCACTTGAAAGTAAAACAGATTAGGGTCTTAGTGCCTTTAGAGACTACAAAGTTCCCATCTTGAAGTCTATGTTTGTATCGTGAGATTTGACTTTATGCCAAAAATTGAAAATGTACAATCTTTATGTTCTTGGAGTTTGAACTCAACTTCATCAGCTAAATGAGTCAGAGATCTCACTGTGGTCAGCTGGTCTTTCTTTCTTTCTTTCTTTCTTTCTTTCTTTCTTTCTTTCTTCATTCCTCCCACCCTTCCGAGTCATTTGTGCAAATCACAACATTCCCTCTCTATTAGAAACAATTCTTAATTTTTTTACAAATAAGATACTTCACTTTTTAAATGTACTAATATTGCAACATTAAGCCCAAACAGCAAGAGATACATTCCCTTAGAGGTGGTCCGCCATAGTCATTTTCAAATGTAAATGAATTTCGTTAAGAATTTGCAGAATAACAACATATTATGCCTTGGAATAATCACCATTGTCAAGGTCAGGGCCAGAGCCTTTGAAATGAATGCGTGACTAATTCTTGTTCTTACTGTAATTCACAGAAGGATAACTTTTTGTGTAGTTATTAACAGTGGAGTGTTGTTATGAGTAAAATTAGAAGAAGCCAGTAGTGTTTCTTCAGTAAGGGCCATTGTGGCACAACCTCACTTGATGGTGTACAAAATAGGTAATAATCTTCTCTCACTAATTTAACTGATAGTTTTTCACACTTGATTTGACACACTATACACATCAACAACAGCAACATTTATTTATATAGCACATTTTCATACAACAATGTGGCTCAAAGTACTTTACAAGATGACAAAAGAAAGTTACAAGAAGAGAAAACATTTAATATTAGCAATAATATTAAAGAATAAGTAAGAACAAAGGAAGGTAAAATCAGATGACCTGGGGGACAGCAAAACCAAAACAAAACTCCAATTAGGTTGGAGAAAACAAAAAAAATCTGCAGGGCTTCCAAGGCCAAACATCCACCTGGCCTTCACTTGGCATTCTACCTAACATAAATATTCCTAAATCCAAACCTCTTACTCTCACATCAGAAACATCTGTCTCACAACTGTTAAAGCATTTCACTAAACTGTTAATGCAGTCCTCAAAAACAGAAGCACACCCATGCCATATGCCTAAAACACCAGATGCAGTTACTACAAAATTCACAAAGCTGATTACCCTCAACAAATGGTTAGATTCCGTTCATCATTTACAAACACTTACACCACATTAAACTCATTCTGTTTACCGAAACAATAATGGGACACATGAGAACATATTTACTGTATACATTTAAATATTAACTAAGTAAAAACATGAAATCAATACAGGAAATGAACATGGCACAAGTCCTGATATTATTCAGTACCGAAAAAAAAACGACATTACATATGCACAGCTGCTGTTTGTGGATTACAGTTCTGCTTTTAATACCATCATACCCAGCAGACTGTTTTCCAAGATGTCTGATCTAGGCCTCCAGCATAACATCTGAATGTGCATACAGGACTTTTTAACAAACTGGCTATAGTCAGTCAACATAGGAGCACCACAAGGCTGTGTACTGAGCCCTTTCCTTTACTCTCTGTATACAGTTGTGCTTGAAAGTTTGTGAACCCTTTAGAATTTTCTATATTTCTGCATAAATATGACCTAAAACATCATCAGATTTTCACTCAAGTCCTAAAAGTAGATAAAGAGAAACCAGTTAAACAAATGAGGCAAAAATATTATACTTGGTCATTTATTTATTAAGGAAAATTATCAAATATTACATATTTATGAGTGGCAAAGTATGTGAACCTTTGCTTTCAGTATCTGGTGTGACCCCGCCTTTGCAGCAATAACTGCAACTAAACGTTTCCGGTAACGTTTGATCATTCCTGCACACCGGCTTGGAGGAATTTTAGCCCATTCCTCCATACAGAACAGCTTCAACTCTGGGATGTTGGTGGGTTTCCTCACATTAACTGCTCGCTTCAGGTCCCTCCACAACATTTCGATTGGATTAAGGTCAGGACTTTGACTTGGCCATTCCAAAACATTAACTTTATTCTTCTTTAACCATTCGTTGGTAGAACGACTTGTGTGCTTAGGGTCGTTGTCTTACTGCATGGCCCACCTTCTCTTGAGATTCAGTTCATGGACAGATGTCCTGACATTTTCTTTTAGAATTCTCTGATATACGCTAATTCAGAATTCATTGTTCTATCAATGAAGGCAAGCCATCCTGGCCCAGATGCAGCAAAACAGGCCCAAACCATGATACTACCACCACCATGTTTCACAGATGGGATAAGGTTCTTATGCTGGAATGCACTGTTTTCCTTTCTCCAAACATAACGCTTTTCATTTAAACCAAAAAGTTCTATTTTGGTCTCATCCATCCACAAAGCATTCTTCCAATAGCCTTCTGGTTTGTCCACGTGATCTTTAGCAAACTGCAGACGAGCAGCAATGTTTTTTTTTGGAGAGCAGTGGCTTTCTCCTTGCAACCCTGCCATGCACACCATTCTTGTTCAGTGTTCTCCTGATGGTGGACTCATGAACATGAACATTAGCCAATGTGAGAGAGGCCTTCAGTTGCTTAGAAGTTACCCTGGGGTCCTTTGTGACCTCGCCGACTATTACATGCCTTGCTCTTGGAGTGATCTTTGTTGGTCCACCACTCCTGGGGAGGGTAACAATGGCCTCAATCTCCTTTGTTCGTGCCATGATACACTTCCACAAGCATGTGTTGTGAAGAGCAGACTTTGATAGATGCCTGTTCTTTAAATAACACAGGGTGCCCACTCACACCTGATTGTCATCCCATTGATTGAAAACACCTGACTTGAATTTCACCTTCAAACTAACTTTCAATCCTAGAGGTTCACATACTTTTGCCACCCACAAATATGTAATATTCGATCATTTTCCCCAATAAATAAATGACCAAGTATTATATTTTTGGTCTCATTTGTTTAACTGGTTTCTCTTTGTCGACTTTTAGGACTTGAGTGATAATCTGATGATGTTTTAGGTCATATTTATGCAGAAATATAAAAAATTTCTAAAGGGTTCACAAACTTTCAAGCACAACTGTACACAGGACTGCGTACACTCCCATAACACCAATGTCAATATTAAATTTGCAGACGGCACAACAATAGTGGGGATGATTATTGATGGAGATGAATCTGCCTACAGGGGTAGACTGGTGCATCGAGAATAACTTGATACTTAACACCAAAAAAACTAAAGAACTGATCATTGATTTCAGGAATAAGAAAGATGACCATCAGTCGCTGTGTATAAACAGTGACAGACTGGAGAGAATGGAGAGAGTCTCTAGTTTTAGGTTCTTGGTTACCTACATGTTGGAAGATCCTACATGGACAATAAAAACAAACTCACTGGTTAAAAAAGTACAACAACAACTTTACTTCCTGAGGACTCTCAAGAAGGTTGACTTGCCACAAAAGCTTCTGGTGTCTTTCTATTTTTCTTCCATTAAGAGTGTCCTGACTCATGGGATACTCTTGTGGTATGGCAACAGCTCATCAGCTGTCAAAAAAGCTCTGTGGAGAATCATAAAAACAGCTGAGAAAATTATCAACACACCTTTGCCTATCTTGGGAGACATCTACACCTCTCGATATCTGCGGAAGACATCCAACATTATAACGGAATTGTATCACCAAGCATTAAACTGTACAGGGTGGTCCAGATCCAATTATGCAATTATGAAAAGGCGAACACATCGCACCCGCTATTCGACTGACAACCGTCTCCCCGCCATTTTGGAATGCAGGGCAGGTGCTGCCATCTATCGGCAACAAAAATAATTTTTTGTGAATTCTCTATGTAATAAACTTAATAAATTATAGCGTAATGAAAATTGCATAATTAGATCTGGACCACTCTATAGATATACGGTAGAGCACGAACCACAAGACTCATGAATAGTTCTACAACAAAGCACTGAATTCTGTACTGAAATCATATACCTTATAGACTGTGAAATACAATATTCATCAATTTTATGTGTTTATCTTAACTTGTGCGATATTTAAAAGATTTTTTTGCATATGCTAACAGTTGTGTAGTGTGTGAGCTGTATATGTGAGAATATGTGGATTTCCCGGAGTGTTATGGCATCGTTAGTGGTGATCATGTCAAAGACAGATTTCAGCCCAGTGGCAAAAAGTCTGCCTATGCCCCTTATGCAAGGTAATCTTTGGATCCTAAAGAACAAAAACAATACTAAATATATGTCACTTTACTATATATAGTAAATAATATAAAGTAATGTTCACTTCTGTCTGACACCACTGAAGAATGTGCATCTTACCTGTTGGTATGGGGGAACGATCTTGTGATTGATGCAACCACTGTGTGCTTCAGATTTGGCTGTACTCATAACCCTGCTTCTCTCAGAGAGAGTCCATGGTTGATAACATGGTCAATGACTGTAGCCCTTACTTCATCTGTGACCACTGCCCTTGTCCTTCCTCTCCTTTGTTGTCCTCTCCTTCTTCTTGCAACACATTTTCCTTTTTGTTGCTGCTGTTCTGGTTGGCCCATGTTTACAAAGGAAGTTATTCCAAAGATTACCTCATTATATACAGTGGGATGCAAAAGTTTGGGCAACCTTGTTAATAGTCATTATTTTCCTGTATAAATCGTTGGTTGTTACGATAAAAAATGTCTGTTAAATATATCATATAGGAGACACACACAGTGATATTTGAGAAGTGAAATGAAGTTTATTGGATTTACAGAAAGTGTGCAATAATTGTTCAAACAAAATCAGGCAGGTGCATAAATTTGGGCACCGTTGTCATTTTATTGATTCCAAAACTTTTAGAACTAATTATTGGAACTCAAATTGGCTTGGTAAGCTCAGTGACCCCTGACCTACATACACAGGTGAATCCTATAATGAGAAAGAGTATTTAAGGGGGTCAATTGTAAGTTTCCCTCCTCCTTTAATTTTCTCTGAAGAGTAGCAACATGGGGGTCACAAAACAACTCTCAAATGACCTGAAGACAAAGATTGTTCACCATCATGGTTTAGGGGAAGGATACAGAAAGCTGTCCCAGAGATTTAAGCTGTCTGTTTCCACAGTTAGGAACATATTGAGGAAATGGAAGACCACAGGCTCAGTTCAAGTTAAGGCTCGAAGTGGCAGACCAAGAAAGATTTCGGATAGATAGAAGCGACGAATGGTGAGAACAGTCAGAGTCAACCCACAGACCAGCACCAAAGACCTACAACATCATCTTGCAGCAGATGGAGTCACTGTGCATCATTCAACCATTCGGCGCACTTTACACAAGGAGATGCTATATGCGAGAGTGATGCAGAGGAAGCCTTTTCTCCGCCCACAGCACAAACAGAGCCGCTTGAGGTATGCTCAAGCACATTTGGACAAGCCAGCTTCATTTTGGAATAAGGTGCTGTGGACTGATGAAACTAAAATTGAGTTATTTGGGCATAACAAGGGGCATTATGCATGGAGGAAAAAGAACACAGCATTCCAAGAAAAACACCTGCTACCTACAGTAAAATATGGTGGTGGTTCCATCATGCTGTGGGGCCAGTGCAGGGACTGGGAATCTTGTCAAAGTTGAGGGATGCATGGATTCCACTCAGTATCAGCAGATTCTGGAGACCAATGTCCAGGAATCAGTGACAAAGCTGAAGCTGCGCCGGGGCTTGATCTATCAACAAGACAACGACCCGAAACACTGCTCAAAATCCACTAAGGCATTCATGCAGAGGAACGAGTACAACGTTCTGGAATGGCCATCTCAGTCCCCAGACCTGAATATAATTGAAAATCTGTGGTGTGAGTTAAAGAGAGCTGTCCATGTTCGGAAGCCATCAAACCTGAATGAACTAGAGATGTTTTGTAAAGAGGAATGGTCCAAAATACCTTCAACCACAATCCAGACTCTCATTGGAACCTACAGGAAGCGTTTAGAGGCTGTAATTTCTGCAAAAGGCGGATCTACTAAATATTGATTTCATTTCTTTTTTGTGGTGCCCAAATTTATGCACCGGCCTGATTTTGTTTGAACAATTATTGCACACTTTCTGTAAATCCAATAAACATCATTTCACTTCTCAAATATCACTGTGTGTGTCTCCTATATGATATATTTAACTGACATTTTTTATCGTAACAACCAACGATTTATACAGGAAAATAATGACTATTAACAAGGTTGCCCAAACTTTTGCATCCCACTGTATGGTTGATAATGAGATCAGCTGACAACAAAACGCCTGGTTAGGTAATCAACTGAAATGGATACCCAATGTATTTGGTCTCATTTGTATTATAAAGACCAAACACATCAGGTATCCATTTCAGTTGATTACCTAACCAGGTGTTTTGCAGTCAGGTGTTTATTTATTTTATATAATGTCATTTTTACAATCTATTTTACAGGGGTCTTGATAGCGATGTCGTAAAGTGTAGTAATGTAGTTTTGAATGAATGTTTAATAGTTTTGATAGCCATATGTAAATATGTGCAAAATACCCTCTAAAAATGTAACATTTTGATGGTGGTGGATTTTGAGCGAGAAAAGTATCCATGAATTTTGAGGCATTTAGTCATTGACTGCAGTTTATATGAAAGCAATGAGAACTGATTCACAGTTTAGCCCACATAAACTGAAGTTGTGCCAACTTTGTGAAGAGTTTTGTGTAAGTGATTTTAATATTGCAGACCGTCTCTTAATAATTGAAAAATACTGTTAATGGGGTCACCTGGTTGATGCCCCAATACTCTCTTTGAATTCCTTCTGTTCTTTGCCACTGGTCATATCATTCATATGATCCTTTTAAGAATCATTGCATCACCCCTATCATAAAGAAAAATGGATTTCTCTCAGCTTTCCTAAAGCGTACATGAAGCATTTACATTGGCAGTGACATACCTCAGGAATTCAATTTTTGATTATTGTTAACAATACGTTTGCTTATCACATTTCTATTTTAGTAATATTCATGTGAGAAATATCCTTGAAAGGAAACAAAAATGTTTCCTGTTTTTTATTGCACTGACATTGTTATTTATCTATTTACAGCTCTGATGTCATTATGGTAATAATCTTCTTCCTGGGTCCCAGCATGTTACCACTTTTCTTAATTTGTTTCTCAGAAAAAAAGTTTAAGAACCCCTGCCCTAAAGGAAACAATGTTACGAGTTATTGGTTTCAGAGTTGTTTCTGCCTAATGACTTTGCTTCTTGCTGCTTATACACAATGCTAAAATAATCCACAGACTACTCCACAAAAAAATAAAACATAGTCTTTGTTTTATACAATCCACTTGCTATAAATAGCCCATAATTTGTTGAATCTCTTCATAATGTCTTCAGGTGAGAATGCATTGCAGCATTTCATTATATCAATAATGCAACATATAACAGCAGTATCTTCCCTCTTTTCATGTCTAATTATTTCATTCTGGACACCAGAAAAGGTGTAATTACTCTGCACTAAAATTAACATTTAAGACTGATCTGAGGGTTGACAAACAAGATAATGCTACCATATCATATACAGTAGAATAACTGGGTAGTGTAAACTTCATTTTTTCCTTTTCAGACACTAAAACATACCCATTAAGAAAAGAAGAATGGCAGAAGAATTTGCCATCTGAGCAAAAATAGTTGGTCACAGAGGCCAATACATTACAATAATCTTTTTAAGTGTTGAGAGATATATATATACTCAGCAAAAAAAGAAACGTCCCCTGACTTTCAACTGTTTTTACTTTCAGTAGACTTAATGTGTAAATATTTGTATGAACACTAAAAGAGTCAACACCATAAGACATAAACTAAAAATGTTTCACAATGTGTCCCTGAATGAAGGGAGGCTCAAAATCAAAAGTACCAGTCAGTATCTGGTGTGGCCACCAGTTGCTTGAAGTACTGCAGTGCATCTCCTCCTCATGGACTGGACCAGATTTGTCAGTTCTTGCTGTGAGATGTTACCCCACTCTTCCACCAAGGCACCTGCAAGTTCCTGGACATTTCTGGGGGGAATGGCCCTAGCCCTCACCCTGCGATCCAACAGGTCCCAGACGTGCTCAATGGGATTGAGATCTGGGCTCTTCGCTGGCCATGGCAGAACACTGACATTGCTGTCATGCAGAAACTCACGCACTTTTTGCCACTCCTGTCTGGTCCAGAGAAGGTGGGTTTGTGCCCATAGGCGGCGTTGTTGCTGGTGATGTCTGGCAAGGACCTGCCTTACAACAGGCCTGCAAGCCCTCAGTCCAGCCTCTCTCAGCCTATTGCGGACAGTCTGAGCACTGATGGAGGGATTGTGTGTTCCTGGTGTGACTCGGGCAGTTGTTGTGGCCATCCTGTACCTGTCACGCAGGTGTGATATTCGGATGTACCGATCCTGTGCAGGTGTTGTTACACGTGGTCTTCCACTGCGAGGATGATCAGCTGTCCTTCCTGTCTCCCTGTAGCACTGTCTTAGGCGTCTCACAGTGTGGACATGGCAATTTATTGCCCTAGCCACATCAGCAGTCCTCATGCCTCCCTGCAGCATGCCTAATGCACGTTCACGCAGATGAGCAGGGACCCTGGGCATCTTTCTTTGGGTGTTTTTCACAGTCGGTAGACAAGTCTCTTTAGTGTCCTGCGTTTTTAGAACTGTGACCTTAAATGCCTACTTTCTGTAAGCTGCTAAGGTCTTAACGACCATTCCACAGGTGCATGTTAATTAATTGATTATGGTTAGTTGAACATGCATGGAAAACATTGTTTAAACAATTTACAATGAAGATCTGTAAAGTTATTTGGATTTTTAAAACATTATTGTTGAAATACACAGTCCTGAAAAAGGGACGTTTCTTTTTTTGCTGAGTATATATATATATATAAAAGCCAGATACCACTGACTCACTTATCATGAAATCTCCTGAACCATGAGGACTTGGGACTTGAAATTTGGAATGTAGGTTACTCTTGGCCCATAGATGCTCACTAAGAAATGGTTTTAAAAATTTTGTGGTCCAAGTGCTAAATTTCTTATAGTTTTTTAGACCCATTTGTATGTCTGTCCGCTTTTCATGTATTTAGATCGGGTTTTTGTCTATAATTTGCTTGAACATTCTGTTGATTTTGTGACTTTCTCATCGCACAAAGTATCATAGTTTGCTTGCGGTACCGATTTATTAGCGTGAATCCAAGAGACCCTTGTCACTCACGCATCTGCCTTGGGGTGTAACCTTAACTCCGCTTAGTTATTGAATGAGAGAACTACTTCATGGATTTAGATATTTTTTTCTGTATAATTTACTTGAACATTCTGGTTGATTTAGCGACTTCTCTCATTGTGCTAAGAATCATAGTTCGCTTGTACTAGCGATATATTCATGTGAATCCGAGACTGAGGCTGCGGGCCGAGGGGAGGGGAAGAGTGACGTCAGGAGTAAAGAGCTCGGCGTGGCCCTCCTCACTGTCCTGTTTCACTACCCCGAGGGCGAAGATGCGAGAGATGACTAGTAATTCTACAAAAGGGCAGTTAGTGGGTGAGGATCTGTAGAGATTCGAAATGTCTCTAAAGGCAGAATGTAAACAGATGTGAAGTAGAGTGAAGAGCAAAGCCAAAATGTGAAGACTGATGCTTCACAAAATTACAAATCTAGAGTTTGGACATCATGAAAGAATAAAAACCAGAGACGTAAACAGGTTTGGTGTCCCAGAGGGAAAACCTCTTTAAATTGCTGTTATGGCTCAGACTGGAAACGAAGTGCACTGAAACAACTCTGGCGTATCGTCAGCAGTCATTGCAAGTTGGTCCTTCAGAAGTGAGATGCTATGTTAGTGGTTTCTGAGGCTGATATACTTTAGTATTCAGGAAGGCTAGGGCACTAGTGGAGTTAATAGTCTTCTTCGTGTGCAACGCCCAGAGCTTTCCTTATTGTCCCCTTTAAATCAGTTCCTGTGAATGTGGCAACATAATCACATATATGACAGCACCATGGCAAAATTAAATTCTCTTCATGTGAGAGACAGTATTCTGTGATTAAATGCTAAGAGAGATTTATCACAGTATAAAATAGAATGGATACTAGGAATCTCAGGAATAAGCAGTTTGATGCTGTGACCATGCTGCCACAGTATCGCTGCCCCATTTCATCTACATGTATAGTAACCTTCCTCATCTGTAAAGCACAGATGTCATCTGAGCTCAACAACTGCCAGAAAGAAAACACACATATACTTCTTTCCCTATGTGTCATATTTATTTGTATAGAAGCACTATTTTCTGTGCTGCTAATGACATACTTCTAATAGCTTTCCACAATTTCTCATAATTTGTTGTATCTAGGCAATTGAGTCAATTTAATCTGCACATTCAGCACCTGATGGATGTATGAGTAATGCTTTTTCTCTATCTGTAGCCATACTCTCTGTAATTGTCATCCCATGGGAGAAAAACTTCATACCACAGTCAACGAAAAAAACACAAAACACATCCTATCGAGTCTTTCCACCTGGGCCTTTCAGTAAGGTGACTTTCATATCTTGCTTTCTTATCAGTGCCTTTACACAACTTTTGTGCCATTTGCACATGCCTCCACCTCAGTAAATTGACAAATATGTTCTTATAATCTCTTATGACTGTCTGTTTGCCTTTGGAGTGTGTCATTGTCGAGATTGAGTATATATCAGGGTACGAGATGGATAAGCAGCACACTTCTTCACTCCAGCATCACAGGGACAATGCTGAAGGTAAGAATGAACATTGATTTTGTGAACTGTGGAGCTGCTTAGGCTTCTCATCATTTGCAGGCTGACATCTCAGTAATCATCACAAATATGAGATCAGAGCTGACTTCTACAATGATTTCTTACAGGTTTTTGCTGTTGTTGCTCTTATTGGTGCCTGCCTGTCTTTAGGCCTGGCAGATGAGGTAAGTTCAGCTTTAGTGCACAGGATTCAAAAGAAATACAAGATAAAGTACTTTAAATTTTTTTCATTGTGTTCATCCAGGGATCATCTTTGACTGCCCAGGATAAAGCAGGCAAGCCGGTTCACCATTCTATCGTGATCAATAAGCAGGAAGAGACAGCCATTGTGAATCTGGGAGCTGGCAAGAAATCTTTCACTGCCGTCCTTGATTATAAGACGGTATGAACCATAAGTCTTTGCAGATATTGATTAAAGGAAATGAGGCTGTTATTTCCAGTAAAAACATTCTGCAGTCCAAAAGAGAAAAACCTAGAGAAAGTATTATTTATTAATGAACAGTATTTACATGAGTGAAGAGCAGATTTTGCTGTTGAATGCCTAATGCCTGGTGAGGCACGTAAGAAATGTCTTTTAAACAAAGGACCAATTATTTTTAGGTGGATTATTAAAATATATTACACGTGCATACATTCTCATACTAGTTTAATTTAATTGAGGGTCACGGGATGAGAGAGCTAATCCTAAACACTCTGGGCACAAGATAGGAAACAACCCTGGACAAGGTCCCAGTCTATTCCATCCTAGCCCAGAGCCCACACATGCATACCCTACACTGGGGTCCGTTTTACTCCACAAATTGAGCAAACCTGCATGTGGGAAAAAACTTATACAAACAAGGGGGAATGCGCACACTCCACACGTAACATTAACCACTGCACAATGTCTCACTATATTATATTATATTATATTATATTATATTATATTATATTATATTA
>JANRMT010062796.1:62828923-62864375 GCA_026402145.1 Polypterus bichir lapradei
TTATATTATATTATATTATATTATATTATATTATATTATATTATATTATATTGTATTTTAGCTGAGCTTAATCCAATAAACTGTCATGGGAGGCTGGAGCTTAAGTATATCAGTATTAAGCATAATGCAGAAGTCTGTTAGCCCATTTCATGACTCACTATTCATACACATACACACACAAGCACACCCTCAGTTAAGTAACGTATTATCCTTTTTAGCATTTGTATATACGAGACTGCAATAAATTAGTTCACAAATCTCTGTGATACATCTGCATTTTTATAAAACTTGTGACTATTATTGACAACTAACGGGATTGTAAAAGCTGAATGCGCACTCTCCAGCTACACAGGTTGAGTATTTGCCTACTCCATTTATAAATATATTTCATTATTGATTGCCACAAAATGTTCTATGAACATTTAGACTGATTAAAGTGAAGTCCAATTCTGATATTCCTTATTAAAAGGTCATCTGATACCAGGATCCTCCTTAACCCGCCACTCATTCCAGTTTTTTTTTTTTTTTTTACAATTAAATATTTGCCACTGTATGTTTGATGTCTTTGATCAGTTCCAGTGTTGTACACCCATATAAAAGATTTTTGTCAGGCCCAAATCAAGCTTTTCAATTTAAAATTAAATGCTTCAATAGATGTCTACCATTGTGAAACATTCCAGATTTAGTAGAGGAAACCACTCTGACTTTGTGATTTGTTTTTTTATTTTTTATTTTTCACAGGGAGTCATTGCCTACAGGTCCTTCGGCCAGAATTCATGTTTCGTTTCCAGGATGAACCGAGCCACAATCCCACCTCTTGATAAACTGAGCAGTGTTATGGAGAACAGAAAGGTTTGTCAGTTTATGGAGCTTAGCTGAGTAGGGAATGGCAACCAGTAGGTCTTCAGACAGCACTGTAATCCACAAAATTATTGTGTCGGCTAATTTTTCTCATTTTTATTCATCGCCACTGCCTAACTGATTGACAGACTGGTTAATCAACCTATTGACTGAAACACTGATTAATCGCTTCACTGAAGAGGTCTTTGCCATTGAAACTCTTATTTTGCTTTCCTCACAGAACAAACAGGGACCCCCTCCTCCACCAGTGCAGTACAACATTAGCCCTGAACCCATCAAGGACCAGTCTAATTTGGGTGCACCAGTTCAAGCCCTGTGCCAAGGACTGACATCCTATTGGGCCGAAGAACAAATTGGTGAGTATGATGTAAAGCTTTTCTAATGTACCACCTAAACAGAAATGGAAATCCTGGAAATGTCTTTACCAGAACAGAAAGCATTTCCTAGCAAAGCACTGATGTGAACTCTATTCATGGTATACATCAGGGGTGCCCACACTTTTTCAGGTTGCGAACTATTTTAAGATGACCAGGTCAAAATGATCTACCTACATTAATATGCTGAGTATCAGAGGTGGGTAGTAACGATTTACTCCGTTACATTTACTTGAGTAACTTTTTAAACAAATTGTACTTCTAAGAGTAGTTTTACTGCACCATACTTTTTACTTTTACTTGAGTACATTTGTGAAGAAGAAACGCTACTCTTACTCCGCTACATTGGGCAACACTCAAATCGTTACTTTTTTTCCCCTATTACATAAAGTCTGACAGACAATTTTCAATCTGCTCTGGGTAGCGTATGCTGTCAAGTTGCGCATACGCCTGCCATTGCGTCTCCAGCTCTGACGCGAGGTTTTGGATGTTCCCCAAATCAAGGCGCTGCAGCTTTGAGGACAGATGTTGCATTTTTCGTTTGAAAGTATTAACTGAGCTAATCATATTGACCATGGTTTTCTCTTTTCCTTGCAGCTGTAAATTAAGCTCATTAAACATGTTGGTCAGATTGGAAAAAAAATACCAAGTCTAGCGGCCATTGATCGTTATTAAGTTGCTTGTATTCTGCATGTTTAATGACAAGGAGAAACTCCTTTTTCTCCGGCCAGGGGTCTTGAAATCTCAGCAGGAATTTCTCCCTAGCCATCTGCCTCAACGAAGGCATATTTTATCATCTCTCCATCTTGGAAGGACTTCTTATGCTTAATGATCGAGTGACTCACCCAGAACGATGCTTCGGTGTGTCTGCCTTTGCTTTTTAATTCAGCCGAGTAAAAAACGACGGCTGTTTGACTAACTGCGATTTTAGTTCCCTCTCCTTTCTCTTTCTCTGATCGCTTTTCGGAAGGAAGTCAGTTTCGTAGTTTTTAAAAACAGTTTGAAAGTGCCTTTCCACATTTTCCTTCATTGGAATAGCAATGACAGATTGACAGATCAGACAAACGCACTTCGATTGTGACATTGTGAGAGAAAAAAATCCTCTTCCAATTCCACATCCAGTCCATAACCAACAATTTTTTTAAATCCCTTCTTTAGTCGATATAAATTGGAAGGCTAACTAAATCACTTAGATAGCCGGAGTTTTGCAGTAGCTCGCGCGTTTCATCGTGTGTGCGGGATGACCAGTGTGTTAGAAGAAAAGAGATCTAAGGCTGGCTGCCCTGTATGTGAATCAAGTTGCAAATGACATAGGGAGGATATATGATAGACTAACATTAAAAAAAAAATTTTTTTGAATGCAACGCAATCTACCTGCACTACCTTTCCGATCTACCGGTCGATCGCGATCAACATATTGGGCACCCCTGGTATACATGTATGCTGTAATGAATGTACTGCATGGAATTTTATGTTCAAATGACACACTTATTTATTGCCAACAGGCCATATCTCAATTATAATGTTAGTGGACTTCACTGTTGGGATTAGCTTTGGTTAGTCATTGCAATTATCCGTTAATGAATGCAAATGCTGTATGGTTGACAGTTTATTGTAAATTCATTATAGCTGTAAAGTTGTGCATTCACTCTGTGCCGGTCCTCAGTAATGAATGCTATTCAGCAATGGATTGATTTGAGCCGTGTGTTCAGTGAATGAATGGATTGTTTTATAAAAGCATAAAGGATCAACACATTTTAATATACTTGGACACCTTTTTGTATTACAGGTAACATGTTCTGCATTGGAGTTGGAGTCTGCATTAATCTGAACTTACTGATACTTGATGCCGGTCTCTGTGGGCATGTTGATATTTTTTAAATAAAGTGTTATTCATTCTCAATATGAACAATCTCCTTGTTATTGCATTATAAAGAAATAAAAAGCTTTCTATTGTGTATCAAATAAATTCTTCCTACTGAAATATCTTGCTTCGAGGAGTGCAATTTTTTCACATAAAAATTACTCTTAAATGAAAATTACACAGTAAATGAATCTACAGAAAGCTGATCAATGGATTTTTCATGTAAGGAAGAACATTTTTTGTGATTCCGCTTGCCTCAACTGACTAATAGTTTAAAATGAAGAAGAAGAAGTAGTAAAACTTCAAATCAGTGCCCACCACAGATCCACTGTATGACATTGTGTGACACACCTGCCAGCATTCAAAGGGCACAAACATGGAAACATCTGTAGTATGAACAGTATGAGTGATTTGGATTAAAGTATCAGATAAATAAATGTAAATGTGCTGACAGGACAATAGAGTGGGGAGAAGGTAAAGATAGTGTAATATCGTGAAGTTTGTGAGACTTACCAGGAACGTTTATTGGATTCAGCTACTCTTGCCTTTGAAGAGTAACACACACATAGATACACACTCATACGTATAGAGATCCTAGACAGGCAACAGCAACGTCATACTGTATGTGAAGTAGCCACTGAGACTCTGTTGTGAAGCAAGCTCAAGACTTTTTGAATCCAATTACACACAGACAGACTAGACAGTCCCTCATTGTCCACAGATGAAATAAAGAAATCTCCGAGGAGAGTGAACACTTGTAGAGCTGAGATCCAGATAGAAACCCTATTTGTGTTGAATAGTTGTAGTATTTTCAGCGCTATTTTCAATACTGTATGTCCCAGGCTCAAGCCATATTCTTTAAGGTAATTGCTATTATCCCAGGGCCAATGAAACCAACAGTCACATGTATGGATGACTACCAGCTTACTTCTGACATCACGATGTGTTTCAAGGGGCTGGTCATGGCTCCAAAACATATTTGACTCATGTCAGTCTGCATACTGCACAAACAAAGCTATGGAGGGGGATGCAGTTCCTCACATAGCATTAACTTACCTTAATGAAAGACACTTACTTATGTTGGAATGTTTGGATTTGGACTTCAGCACAACATTCAATATCACACCTCTGAAGTTAGTAGGCTTGGACTGAACACCATCCTGTGTAACTGGATCCAGGGCTTCAGGACTTTTCTTTATTTCCACTTTCATTTGGTTAAAATATCATTGAAGTGTTTCTTTTTCCTTTGTTCTTTATTTTCAAAAAGGAAATAAAAATAAAGACATGGTAGGATTAAATTCTTGTAATAGACTAACATCCCTTCACGGGTTGATTCCTGCATTGAGATCGATGCTGTCACATCTGTAACTCCCGCTAGGTGAACAATTTTAGTATTTGTGTTCAAAAAGTGAATGCACGCCCCTGATAAGCCTGATATGATTGTGTGAAAGCATAGATATTAACATTACATATTTCCAACAGTTAGAAAGGGCATTTGCCAAATCCTTAGTATGTGTTGTTAAGTACGGCCAGGACGCGCTTATGGTGGAAGGATCAGGGGAGAGAGCATGAGGACTGCCCCCCAGGTTGCTGTGGGTCCATGGAGTCCTGCAGGGCACACTGGGAGTTCACTGCAGCACTGTTGGGTCCCGGGGATGCTGCCAGGGGGAGCTGTGGAAACGGCAGAGCCCTTCAAGAGAGGAATGCCATCACACCCAGAAGTGCTGCTGGAAGGAGATCATGGGACATCTGGAGCACATCCGGGTGCTCTCTAAAAGGAGTGAGCTGCAGCTACTCCAGGAGCCAGAGTTGAAAGGGAGAAAGATGAAGCTTGTCAGAGGAGGAGTTTAGGTGAAGAAGAGAGAGAAAAGAAGGAAAAGAAAAGAAGGCACTGCGTTTATTCGTGTTTTGTACCGTCTTGATGGGGGGATTGAGGGAGAAGCGCTTCCAACTTATAATAAACGTGTGCTGTGCTTTGAACTTGTGCCTGGTGTCTGTCGGGTTTGGCAACAACTGCAGGCAACAATGTGTTTAAAGGATAACTGGGTTCATAAGACTGGTTTTTGAAAAGTTTTATTATTTACTTTACAAATAAGATAAAAGAGTGTTTTGGGAGTGAATATTTATTTTTAAAAAAAATGACTAGAAAGAGTAGGTCTGTTACTGCTGATTTAATTATGTATGGAGCATTATGACACCTTTGAAGTCATGTTACTACCTTGTTAAAAAGCAAATAATACATATGTAAGAAGAAGAAAAAATTCAATGCCTTAAGTAAGCATAAAAATTTCCATGAGTCAAATATTTTATGAGGCTTTGAGATATCCGAGTTTATTTGATTTTAAAGTACACCCTGATATTGAGGAATGGCAAATTTTGTCTTGGTTTTGAATTGCTGTAAAATTCCATGTTATTGTAAATTTATGAGTGTTTGGAGAGAAGCAAAAACAGAAAAATAATCTCTTACTCAGAACATGTACTGTAGGGTATCCAGACTGAGCCAATTCTGTGCACTTTTATGTCTACAATTACACTGCATCTCCCATTATCTGCAATTACCTGAAATGCTACATAGGAACTGCTTCATTTATTAATATCCTTGCACCTCTAATTTTGACAAATGAGTGGTTTGATGCTGTCTCAAACAGCCAGCATCCAGGATTTGTATCACCCGTCTGGTTGTGGCAGGTGTGTGCGACGTTTCCCAATCTCCCTTTTGTGTGTTTAAGATTCTTCTGGGCACTGCGATGTTCCTAGGTGTTGTCACACATACATGAGTAGGGGGCATCTAAAGGACCCGATGTGTGGTGTGAACCTGCAAGACAGGGGACAAAGCCAGTGCACTAACCCATCTCTCTGCTCTCTCACAGGAAGAATGATCCATAAAAGAGCCCGGGTCTGTGACTTTACTCCTCATGCTACAACCAGATGATTGTACTCCTTCCGCATCACATAAAGTCATGTGTCATCCCTCCCCAATGACATCACCTTGCTCCCAGGATTCCCTGTTGTTCCTGACACTCTTTTCGCCATCCCCGCCTCTACAAATACGCCATATTGCCACCAAAATGTTGTCTGTGTTGTTGTATGCAGCTAGGCTGTTTGTACCTAATAAGAGAATGAGAAAGAGTGATACTATACGGGGACGGTTTCCCCAACCCTTAATATTGTTTCCGTGTGCTTCCTTTTACAGTGGTGTAGCCGGCAGGATACAGTCCAAAGATATCTGAAGGACAGGACCTTGGAACGGTGTTGAACTCCTTTATGAATGAAGTCTAGACCAGGAAGATGGAGTTGGCAATCACTCGGACTGAGCTCGCTGAAACCAAAACCCGGTTGGAGGTAGCAGAGGCAGTGCAGCCGGAGCCGGCACGGCCTCCACCTTCCCAACTAATAGCACTGACGGACTCCGACGATATCGAGTCCTACCTGGAGGTTTTCAAGAGGACAGCCTCTCGTAATCTTTGGCTGAGGGCGAATTGGGCACAAATTCTGGCGCCGTACTTGAAGGGCAATGTGCAGCAGGCTTATCATGATCTCCCAGTCGCAGAGGCCACCAACTATGACCTTCTTCGGGCTGTAATCTATAAGCACTACGGCGTAATCTCCGGCCAACAGGCAAGGGTATGGCGTCAGTGGAAATTTGACCTAGACCGCCCCGCTACAACCTAGGCATTTGAGTACTGGGGCAAGCTAGGTCACTGACTACGGCCCGATATTAACAACTCGTGACATATAGTGGAACAGGTGGCTTGCGAGGGGCTGGACTATCTCGCCCAGCACGTCAGCATATAAGGATATGGATGGCCTGTTGGAGATCTGGGATCACCAACTGGCAGTCACCCGACTCGGGGGGTTGGAGTGGTCCGCTCGCAGAACCCGACAGGGACGCGTTGCTACTCACATGCCCACCCATCGTGCAGCTGAAGCTCCTGGTAAATCCCAGGAGAAAAGTTCCAGTCTTCCCCGCTGTTTTAATTGTGGGGAGCTGGGACATATTCTCACCGCTTGCCCGCTGACCCTGGAACCCATGGACTGCACCTGGCCGAAAGGGGAAAGGTACTGTGCACTGGTGAATTCTCTGTCTGTTCCGGAGTGGTGTTGGTAAATGGGCACAGGGTGCTGGCCCTATTTGATTCCAGGAGTATCATCTCCTATGTTGTTCACCGTTTTGTCTTACCACAACAGTGGTTGGCTCAGGAAACAAGTGTAAAGTGTGTTCATGGAGAGACCAGATTCTATAAATCCGCCAAGTGCTTTATAACCTGGGAGGGTGTACCCAAACAGTTAGTGGTAGCTGTTTTGCCCGAACCCCACTATCCGGTTATATTGGGGCGGAACTGGTCGGAAAACAGAAGCGGTAAGCCTTACATTCCTCCCAAACATGAATTGGGTCTGATAATGGATAGGTTGGAGACTGCCCCTGTTGCCCTCACGCTGTGTTGTCTGGCAACTACGGATGATGTCACAACCCTGAAGACAATCTTCCCCACTCCGAACCCTGACCCGGAAACACCTCCAGCCGAGGGTTGCGAGAGGAGAATCCGCCTCTGGGAAGTGATGTTAACCCTTCAAGTGGCCTAGACTATCAGTTTTGGTCTACGTCGGCCTCCTTCAAACGGAAGCAGTGAAATGACGATTCCCTGAAGTTTGCCAGGAACGCGATCGTCTCCGTGGAGGGCAATTCCCTTGACACTCCCACACCACAGGGCCCCTATTTTGTTTTAAAAAATGATCTGCTGTATTGGATGGCAGAGCACGAAGGCGAGGTTCGGATGCTGAGGTTAGTGCTGAGGACTTACCGGCGGTAAGTCTGTGAACTGGCACACGCCCACCTCCTGGGCGCCCACTTGGGAGCCGAGAAGACGTTGGAGAGAGTGATGCTCCATTTTTTTTCGCCTGGAATAAACAAGGAGGTAAGGCAATTTTGTCAGTCATGCCCGGAATGTCAACTTCGCCAGATACCCCGGAGGGACCATGCTCCTCTTGTCCCTCTCCCCCTCATTGACATTCCCTTTGAGAGGATTGGGGTCAATTACATCTTGGTGATGGTCAATTATGCTACTCGATTTCCAGAGTGCTCAGCTAATACAAAAAATATCGCATGTGAATTAGTAGGGCTCTTTGCACGAGTGGGTATACCAAAAGAAGTCCTCATCGACCAAGGTACACCTTTTACGTTAGGTACGTTCAGGGAGGTTGCCAGGCTACTCCATTTTACGCATGTTAAGACGTCTGTATACCATCATTAGATGGACAGACTGGTCGAATGGTTTAACCAGACCCTTAAACAGATGCTTCGCAAAGTAGTCAGCACGGACGGTAGGAACTGGGATCAGCTCCTCCCCCTCATACTTTTTGCTTACCGGGAGGTCCCATGGACCTCTACGGGATTTTACCCTTTTGAATTATTGTATGGGTGACAACCCTGGGGAATTTTGGATATACTAAAGGAAGGCTGGGAAGGAGAGGCCCTTCCCTCCAATAATATTTTGGAATATATCACGCAGTTATGCGAGAGATTGGCAAAGATTCGACCCCTGCTAAAAGAACACATGGCCAAGGCTCAATCAGCGCAGACACGGAATTATAACCAAAACTCCTCTTTGCAGGAGTTCCAGCTGGGAGACAGAATTATGGTACTCGTGCCCACTTCCCACTCTAAACTGTTGGCCCACTGGCAAGGCCCTTATGAGGTATAAAGAAAGAAAAGGGCTCGTCGACTATCTGGTAATGCAACCGAATTGTCAGCCGAGCGAGCAGGTTTACCACATCAGTCTTTTGAAGTTGTAGAAGGAGAGGGAAGAAAACCCTTACTCCGGCCAGACCCACTCCCTTTTCATGTCAACATCCAATCTTAACCTCGGTCCCAATCTGACAGCCCACCAAAGACAGGAGCTACGTTCTGCAATCCTGTCCATTCCAGAACTGCTCAGTGAGGCACCTGGCCATACCTCGCTGATTCAGCACGACATAGTGACAGACCCCGGGGTGGTCATCAAGGAACGCCCCTACCGCCTCCTGGAGGCAAAACGTGCTGAGGTTGAATTAGAAATCCAACACATGTTGCACATGGGCATTATTGAGGAGAGTCACAGTCTCATCGTCCTCGTTTCCAAACCCGATGGTACGTGGAGTTTGTGCAACGACTTCCGCCGTCTCAATCAGGTCTCCAAGTTCGATGCCTACCCCATGCCCTGGGTTGGTGAACTCCTCAAGCGACGATATTTGACTACTTTGGATATGACGAAAGGGTACTGGCAAATTCCCTTAACGGCATCCACGAAAGAGAAAACCGCATTTAGCACCCCTAGTGGACACTGGCAGTACAAGGTCCTTCCATTTGGATTACATGGGGCACCCGTGACTTTCCAGCGTCTGGTAGATAGAGTGCTGAAGCCCCACAATGTCTACTGTGCCGCCTACCTGGATGATGTGGTCATTTTTTCCAGCACGTGTGAGGAATATGTCCTGCAAGTTTATACCGTTCTTCTAATGCTAGCGAGAGCCGGTCTGCACATTAATCCCAAGAAGTGCTTCTTCGGGTTAAATCAGGCTAGGTATTTAAGCTACCTGGTGGGAGAAGGGACGGTTAAACCACAGTGTACCAAAATCAAAGCCGTTCTGGACTGGCCCCGTCCGATAACCAAGCGGCAGGTATAAGCTTTCCTGGGTTAGCTGGTTAATACTGTCGGTTTGTACCTCACTTTTCGGAGAAAGCTGCACCCTTGATGAACCTCATAAAGAAGTCGGCCCCGCTGCATTTGGTGTGGGATGAGGCTGCAGAGCGGGCGTTCAGTGACCTGAAAATGACCCTGACTAAGGCACCTATCTTAAAAACCCCTGATTTCTCTGTTCCTTTTATTCTATAGACCAATGCTTCGGACACAGGCTTGGGAGCTGTGTTGAGCCAAAGCATCGATGGTGTTGAGCACCCAGTGATGTACCTGAGCCAGAAACTGCTTGACCGGCAGACAAGGTATGTGACGGTGGAGCGAGAGGCCCAGGCGATAAAATGGGCGGGGACCCAACTGTGATACTACCTTTTGGGTCGGGAGTTCACCCTCATTATGGACCATTCCGCTCTTCAATGGATGGCGGTGCATAAGGAGGCTAACCCTTGGGTCACCAGGTGGTTTTTGGATCTGCAGCCTTACAGGTTCACTGTCCTTTATTGTCGGGGGACTCTCCAGGCTAACGCTGATGCCCTTTCCCGGTTATACGACCTCTCGATTCGGGTAGCCCATCCCGGTGGGTCTGGGCTAAGGGGGATCATGTCACACATGCATGAGTAGGGGGCAGCTAAAGGACCCGACATGTGGTGTGAACCTGCAAGACAGGGGATAAAGCCAGTGCACTAACCCATGTCTCTGCTCTCTCACAGAAAGGACGATCCACAAAAGAGCCCAGGGCCGTGACTTTACTGCCCGTGCTATAACCAGATGATCGGACTGCTCCCAGGATTCCCCATTGTTCCCGACATCCTTTTCGGTGTCCCCGCCTCTACAAATACCCCATCTTGCCACCAACATATTGTCTGTGCTGATGTATGCAGCTAGGTTGTTTGTACTGACCTAAAAAGAGAAGAGAAAGAGTGATACTATATGGCGATGGTTTCCCTAACCCATAATATTGTTTCTGTGTGCTTCCTTTTACAGTGTGCTGTCACAAAAACGACGATAAGACATTGAAAAGGTTTGGGGCAGCCACTCGTATAATTGGTCCTGGCTGCAAAACTCAATTCAATATCAAAGACATGTTCATTCAACTGAGTCCAAAACAGAACTGATTTTCTGGAGACAAGAGGGTGGCTTTAAAGGCCAGTAGAGGAAGTGATGTCATCAATACCTGAACCGGAAGTGACGTCATTGGCTGCCCCAGAGCCGGGCGGGATTTCCCTAGAATGGTCTGCAAAAGATCGAGAGGGAAAATTAGTGCACTTCGCCGTCCCCTGGTCTGGCATGGAATTACATGTATTCAAGCCCTTTAGTTGTCTCCTAAACACACGTGTGTGACAGGGCCCCCCCACCAGCCCAGACCCATTGGGTCGGGCGTTCTGCACCGAGAGGTCATGAACGCGAGAGAGAGCATTGGCGTTGGCGTGGAGAGAACCCTACCAATGAATGACCGAGAACTTATAAGGTTGTAAATCAAAGAACCACCTTGTGACTTGAGGTTAGACTCCTTATGCAGAGCCATCCACTGTAAAGGTGCATGGTCCATGACAAGGTTAAACTCCTGACCCAAGAGGTAGTACCTCAACTGTGTAATCGCCCACTTAAATCGCAAGAGCCTCTCTCTCCACCACCGCATACCTGGTCTCCCGATCCAGCAGTTTCTGACTCAGGAACATGACGGGGTGTTCAGCACCATCGACGCTTTGGCTCAGCACTGCTCCTAGGCCTGTGTCCAAAGTGTCTGTCAGGAGGATAAAAGACAGTGAAAAGTCAGGTGCTTTTAAAACAGGTGCCGACGTAAGGGCCTTTTTTAAGTCACCAAAGGCTGCCTCAGTCGTCTCAGTCCATACCACAATGTTAGGAGCCCTTTTCTTTGTTAAATTAGTCAAAGGCATGGCTCGCTCCAAAAAGCGTGGTACAAACCAGCGGTAGTACCCTGCCAGGCCGAGAAATGCCTGGACCTGCCGCTTGGTTCACGGACAGAGCCATGTTAAAATGGCTTCTATTTTAGAGCACTGCGGCTTCACAGTACCACGATTCACCAGGTAGCCCAAATATTTGGATTCTTCCTATCCAAAGAAACATTTCTTCAGATTGATTCGAAGACCTGTTTCACCCAGAGTCCGTAATACCGCTCAGACATGCTGTAGGTGTTCCTTCCAGGTGCTGGAATAGATGACGACATCATCTAGGTAGGCAGCACTATGCGAGTTATGGGGGCGGAGCACTTTGTCCACCAGACTCTGGAAAGTTGCAGGAGCCCCATGTAACCCGAATGGAAGAACACGATACTGCCAGTGTCCACTAGGGGTGCTAAACGCGGTTTTACCCTTTGTGGAATCCGTTAAAGGAACATGCCAGTACTCTTTGGTCATGTCAAGTGTGGTCAGACGTTCAGCTTGTCCAAGCCTCTCAAGGAGGTCGTCCACATGAGGCATTGGATAAGCATCAAATTGTGAGACCTGATTAAGCCGATGGAAGTCATTGCAAAACCTCCAACTCCCATCAGGCTTAGAAACCAAGACAATTGGGCTGGACCAGGGACTATGACTCTCCTCTATGACTCCTTCTTTGCCTCCGGAAGATGATAGGGGCGTTCTCGGACTATGACCTCGGGCTCTGTCACAATATTGTGGGCAACCAGAGAGGTCCTTCCAGGTTTTCCATCTACCACCTCCGGGACGGACGAGATAACTGCTTCGAGCTCTTGCCTCTGTCAGGTATTCAAGACCCAAAGTTAAAGGTGTTAACCTGAGCAAAGAAGGAGCGGGGCTGGCCGGAGGTGGGATCAGGGTTCCTTTCCTTCCACGGTTTCAGCAGATTCACGTGATATATCCGCTCACTCAGTCGACGATTGGGTTGTTTCACCAGATAGTCGACGAGTCCTTTTCTCTCCTTAACTTCGTATGGTCCTTGCCAGTGGGCAAGTAGTTTAGAGTGGGAGGTGGGAACCAACACCATGACTCGATCCCCCAGTTGAAACTCCCGAAGTGTTGTGCCAAGGTCATAATAGTGGGCCTGTGCTGCTTGCGCCTCCTCCATGTGACTTTTTAATATGGGCCAAATTTTTTCAAATCTATCGTATAATTGCGTGATATACTCTAATATATTAGTCGAGGGAAGAGCCTCTCCTTCCCACCCTTCTTTTAAAATGTCCAATATGCCCCGGGGTTGTCGTCTATATAATAATTCAAAGGGTGAGAACCCCGTTGAGGCTTGAGGGACTTCCCTGTAGGCAAAGAGTACAAGGGGGAGGAGTCGATCCCAATTCCTCCCATCCCCTCTGACCACCTTGCGAAGCATCTGTTTGAGAGTCTGATTAAACCTCTCTACTAAACCGTCGGTTTGAGGATGGTACACTGCGGTTTTCAAGTGCTTTATTTTAAGTAACTTGGCTGTTTTCCTGAACGTTTCCGAGGTAAACAACGTTCCTTGATCCGTAAGGACTTCTTTAGGAACCCCAACTCGTACAAACACTCACATTAGCTGCCGTGCGATTGCTTTAGAATTACCTGAGTGCAACGGAACAGCTTCAGGATATCGGGTTGCATAATCCACGAGGACTAATATATATTTATGTCCTCAGGCCGAGGGCTCCAGAGGTCCCATTATGTCAACCACGATTCTTTCAAATGGGACATCAATTAAGGGAAGGGGAACAAGAGGAGCACGGTCCCTCCTAGGAATTTGCCGTAGCTGACATTCCGGACATGAAACACAGAAGCAGCGAACCTCGTCGTTAATTCCCGGCCAATAGAAATGGAGTTTAATACGCTCTAGTGTTTTTTTGGTGCCCAGGTGGCCTCCTAGGAGGTGGGTGTGTGCTAACTCTCAAACTTGCTGCTGGAAAATCGTGGGATTAGCAACAACTTCCGCACCCCCTCCTCGTGCTCACTAACCCGATATAATAAATCATTTTCTATAACAAAATGGGGTCCTTGTGGCATGGACTGATTGGTGCGTTGGCTGTTGACTAGGACAACTGCATTTTTAACAGATTTAAGGGAATCATCATTCCATTGTTCCCTTTTAAACGAGGCCGGTGTTTGTCTAAATTGGAAGCTTAGATCTGAGAGGGGGTCTGGTCTGACCTCAAGGGGCGGAGAGTCATCCCGTTCTAGCAAGATGCGGACAGATGACGTAGTGGTCTGCGATGGTCCAGGAAGTTCCCCATCCTTCTCTTGGTCTCCCATATCTCTCTCCACCGGCTGAATACACGGTGTGGAGACAACTTGAGACGGCGGATTCCCGTCTGTAACTAGGCCCAATTTTGGATTAGGAGAGATCAGTACTTCACCGCTTTTAATATCAGACCAGTCTCGCTTGAGAATCACAGCACACAGTGGATTTGGGAGGACCACTACTATGATTCTTTTAAGGGATCCTCCGTGGCCGATAAAACATCGGCCAGATCTATAGGAGCGATTATTTCCGTGTACACAGGTAATTCTGGTCTTTGTTTTTAACCACTGTCGCGGTAGCACGTATCGGCGATAAACAATAGAAATGTTGCTGCCGGAATCAAATAGAGCTTTTTACTTTGAAACCGTTTACTATTACCTCTCCCGTATGAGCCATTAACAACGGGTTTGAAAGTGCACAGAATCCACCCCTCTCTCTCTGTTTACATTCCGTCTTGCTTCCGAGCGAGGGCCATGCCCGCGGAATCGGGGACTCTGGTGCAAACTCCGGTTTATGCCAAGAGGGAAGATTAAGAGGGACATAATCTCTACAGCGTCCGCTTAAGGACCGTTCTGCACTCCCAAATTGCGAGGCTGCCCTAGATGTCTCAATGAGCTCAATGAAATACTCTGGCACGCAGTTTATTAATATAAAGCATGCTACCTTTTTAACTATTTGGAAGGTGGTGCATTCAGCGGGCCTTAACCAACCTGCCACTTCTTCCCAGAGAGCATCAAGCTGTTCCCGGGTGGACCGCTCAGGGTCAAATCTTCAGTCTTGTACTTTCCTCACCTGCTGGTCTGTGGAATCCACACTTTCCTCTGGGGCCTTAGCCCTGTTGGGGAGGACAGCTCTCTCCTCTGAGAGAGCATAATAATCCCCATTGATTCCCCCATAGAAACCAGCCCATGTATGTGTGTCCCATTGACACTCTCCCTAATTGGTTTAGGTGTCCCGGAACTAGACAAAGGGAGTGGAGTCTGCACCGGTTCTTTCTGAACTCCGAGACACAATCCCCACCCGAAAGCTCGGCCCAGGTACTCTCCCACCTGGACATGATTCAGGTTCGGTCCCGTTCTCTTCTGGGTTTTCTCAATCCTGCCGGCTAAGCCACTTTCACAAAAATGACGATAAGACATTGAGAATGTTTGAGGCAGCCAACCGTATAATTGATCCTGGCTGCAAAACTGATTCAATATCAAAGACATGTTCATTCAACTGAGTTCAAAACAGAACTGATTTTCTGGAGACAAGATGGTGGCTTTAAAGGCCAGTAGAGGAAGTGATGTCATCAATACCAGAACCGGAAGTGACGTCATTGGCTGCCCCAGAGCCGAGCGGGATTTCCCTAGAATGGTCTGCAAAAGATTGAGAGGGAAAATTAGTGCACTTCACCACCCCCTGGTCTGGCATGGAATTACATGTATTTAAGCCCTTTAGTTGTCTCCTAAACACACGTCAGGTTAAATAACAGTTCAGAATTGGCACTGTGTAAAAGGAACACGTCATTTATTTCATTTGCTTTTGTTTCCATGCATTACAAATTACCATTTTCGTTGTTCATTCTATGTTGTTATTTTGGTGTGTCAATGTGTTACAGTACTGTACATTTATTTTTTTCATAGGTTCTGCCATTTTTTGTTTCTAGATTTCATAGCCATTGCCTTCTTTTGTTCCAGGTCACTATAATTTACCCAATCATCTCTTTTCTAAACCTGCTTACCCAGAGCAAGACGGGGACAAAACCTGTATAAGGCCACCAGCCCATCACAAATGACAATGCCGAAAATACAAATTCAGACAAAATTAATGCAAGAAAAAATTCAGCCAATATGCTGGTTACTGATCCAATGAGGCTTGAAAAGCGGCAATAAAGAATTCAGTAGATTCTTATTTAGGCTGTACTTCTGTAAACTAAACCTCCCCGATTATCTTCAAAAGTTGTCAAGTGTCTTAAGTGATGTTTACAAAGTAGCATAGCTCTCAAAATTACAGGACAGATCTAAATGATTGCAAAATGCAATACAAGCAGACTCAATGCCAAAAAAGTCGACTCACTTATTAAGCCAGTGTCATTAGTATTAAAGCATTTCATTATTGGTGGCACTGCATAGCATAAATCATCCTGCAAAATAAAAATAAAGTTTATCCTCTTAACTGCAATAAACAAACTCTCTAATAAAGTCCCAGCTCCAAAGGTTCATTTATCTGGACTATACCCTATCAAATGCCACGTCAAGTCCCAGCACGGATTCCAGATCAAAATAGTAAAGGGGAGCATCTGAATTACTAGGGTGTGAATGGTGTGATAAAGTCCTAAACATTCAACATCAAGCATATCCGAGAGGAGGGCTGGCACGTTAAATAATGCCACCTGATTACCTGATTACCTGAATGCCACCTGAGACAAGGTACATTTTTGCTGGCCATTCGTTCTGACCCTTATATATCCTTACTAGGCAGGAGATGTTACACTTTGCTCACATACGTTATGTATTGCTGTACAGGCTTTGCAAAACAATGCATTCTCTGGAATTTGGACAACAAAATCAATGACTGATATATTATGTAATGTAAATGTAAATAAAAAAACAGTTTTAAAGCAACAAAACACACTAAATATTCATGAAAAACAATACAATGTACAATACAAAATTGAATCCATTCATTGTCCTAAAACGCTTATCCAGGGTAGGATTGTAAGGCAGCTGGAACCAATCCCAGCAAACACTGGGAATAATGAAAGAAGAACACCTGGACAGGATGCCAGTCTATCGCAGTGTGAACACACACACACAAACATCAGGGGCCAATTTAGAAATGCAGATTCACCTAACTTGTATGTCTTTGGACTGTGGGGGGTAAACTGGATTACTTGGAAGTAACTCACATATACACATGGAGACCATGCAAATTCCACACAGGTACGATCTAGACACCGGTCTCCTTACTGTGAGGCAGCAGTGGTAAGTTATTTAAAATACTTCCATCTGTTGGACTTATGAGGTATTGCAGTTCATTTCAGTATGTTCATATTCTATTTAAACTTGTCACCATTGGACAATGTTTCCCTCTGTTGTACACAAGGTCACTATGAGTCGGAATCACACAAACAAACTGGTCATGAAATCATAAGTAGTTATAGGAAGAAACATTGTTGTCTTTATCCACCTAATCCTTTTCTTTTTTCTGTTCAAGCCCCTCAACACTTTGTTGGTACAATTAGGATTCTTTATATGTTTGTTTATTGCAAGGTGCAATATTTCTTATATTAGAGTAGTGCATGTTGTATGTTTTTTGCCTTGTAATTTGAATTTGACACTGACATGTGCTGAATGATACCCAACAGTTTGAGATGCTGTCAGCAACTGTAATATTAACCTCTGTTTATGCATTATCAATGTTTCTATAGATTGATACTTATGTGCAGTCAATTCAGAAAGTCTTCAGACCCTTTTACATTTAAGACCTTTTATTTTGCTCTGTTGCACTCTTATACTAAAATTATTTCAATTAATAGTTTTCCTCATCAAGCAACACTCAATACCCCAGAATGGCAAAGCAAAAACCAAATTTTAGAAATGTTTGCCAATTTACTAACAATAAAAAAGAGAAATGTCACATTTACACAAGTATTCTGACCCTTTAATCAGTACTTAGTTGAAGCCTGTTTGGCAGCAATTCCAGCCTGCAGTCTTCTTGGGTGTGATGTGAGAAGCTTTGCACATCTGGATTTTGGGATTGTCCTGTGTGATGGACGGCCAGCGTTTCAGTCTGGCCGGGGTGTCCCTCAACTGGAAGAAAGAGCCTTTTTAGGGCACTGCATCCCCCGGGACGCTAGATGGCAGCGCCCCTGGACGGAAATGGTTCCCCGGATTCCCACAGCATGGGGCATGGAGTCCAGTTCTTCAGCCCTGTTGGGTGCCATGGGTGCCGCCTGGGGGAGCTCACCAAGAACAAGGGGGACATTTTCACGACGTTAACCCAGAAGTACGTAGGAGTCACAAGGACGGAAACCCACAGTACTTCCGGGGCACCTGAAGAAGGCGTTTGACCCGGAGACAGAATACTTCCAGGTCATGGACTATAAAGGATTGTGGGAAACCCCAGCAGATGGAGCTGCTGGGAGTGGAGGATTGTTATTTGTGATTGATTGTTGTATTTATTTAATTATTGGACAATTGTGGAGAGAGCGGTGCTTTGTGCACTATTATTGAAGAATAATATTAAAGAAATATTCTTTGTGCTTTTACATGTGTGTCTGGGATGTCTGTCTGGTGGGTTCAATGGGGCAACAGCGGCTCTAGTGTCCACACCTGCCATTCTTTTCTGCAAGAAGGTTGAACTGAGACTATCAGCACACAGCTATTCTCAGGTTTTTCTAGAGATTTTTGATTGGGTTCAGGTCTGGGCTCATGATGGTTCACTCAAGGGTGTTTAAAGAGTTGTCCCTAAGTCACTGCTATGTTGTCATTGCTTCAGGTTTAGTGTCATTGTACTGTTTAAAGGTGAACCTTTGGATTATTCTGAATCCACAGTACTTTGGAGCAGGTTTCAGTTACAGATATCACTGTACTTTGCTCCATTCAGCTTTCCGTCAACCTTGTGTAGTCTCTCCTAGTCCTAATCCCACAGCTTGCTGCTGCCACCACTGTATTTCACCATTGGAATGGTATTGCACAGGGAATGAGTTGTGCAGTTTCTTTTAGGCATAATGCTTAGAATTGAGACCAAACAGTTCAAACTTGAATCTGAGAGTTTAGTTCCACACAGACTGAGAGTCCTTTTTTTAACCTTTGAGCAGGCTTTCATGAAAGCCCAGATAAGTACAGTGTTGTAGCAATTGTTGTCTTCCTGAAAGCTTCTCCCATCTCCACATAGATTCTCCGGGGCTAAGCAAGAGTGCCCATTGGGTCCTTGGTCATTTCTGTTACCAAGGTCCCTCTCCCCTGGATTGTTCAATTATGAAGGCAGTTGTGTTCTTGGGAAGCTTCACTGCTGCAGTTTGTTTTGCAGCCTTCATCCAGATCCATGCCTCAGCACAATCCTGTCTCTAAGCTGTGCAGGCAATTCCATTGACCTCATGGCTTGGCTCTGATACACATTGTCACCTATGGAACCTTCTATAGAGAGATGTGTGTCTTTGCTAATCATGTCTAGACGACTAAAATGATGATGAATAGAATGGAATGCACCAGAGTCAAATTTCACATGTCATAGTAAAGGTCTTCTCCTTCTTGCCACCCTCTCTGTCCTTGGCATCACTGGGACTGCTCTCAGATGGTTTGAGTCCTACATCTCTGGCAGATTCTACAGTGTGTCCTGGCAAGGGGAGTTGTCAAAGGCACCCCAGTCATGCACAGGGGTGCCCCAAAAATTAGAGCTGCATCCTTTAATTTTCTCTCTGTACGCCACCTCACTGGACTCCATCATCCAATCCCATTGGTTCTCTTATCAGTGCTATGCTGCTGATACACATTCCCTCCTGAGGAAAACATGGTATCAGCTAGAGTCTCTGCATGTCTTACTGATATCTGAACCTGGATGAACAACCACCATCTACAGCTCAGCCTGGCAAAAACCGAGCTCCTTGTGATCCCGGCCAGCCAGTCTGTTCAGCTCCCCATCTCTGTACCGCTTGGCTCACTGTCGCTAACACCTGCCAAGTCAGTACACTACCTTGGGGTGGTGATTGATGAGCAGCTTTTTCTGATCACAGTTTTTCATCCATGCAGGCTCATGTTGTACAAAATCAGATCTTATTGTATGGAATATGCAGCACAACTTCTGGTCCAGGCTTTGGTCTTGTCACATCTGCAACTCACTTCTGAAAGAATTAACCACATGCGCTATCAAGCCTCTGCCGATGGTCCATAATGAAGTGCGCGTCTTGCATTTAACCAGCTAAGACGGGCACATGTCACTCCTTCAAGTTGCTACATTGGCTCCCTGTAGCAGCATGCATTAAGTTCAGATCTCTCATGCTTGCCTACAGAGTAGTAAATGAGTCAGCACCTGTGTAATTGGTAAGACTGATGAGGTGCTATGCTTCTTCTCACCCACTCAGGTCTGCCAGTGAACAGCATCTGGTGATGCTGCCTCTGCTTGGTATTAAGTCTCAATCCAGATTATTTTCCTGTATAGTTCCTAGTTGGTGGAACAAGCTGCCCACCTTAATCTGAATTGCTGGCTCCCTCAATGTATTTAAGATGCAATTGAAGACCCATTTGTTCTGTAAATATCTAAAAAAAAATAAAACTTTGCCCTGTGATCTTTCACAGTGTTGGTTGATTTGTTGTTGCATTACTTTAATTGCTTTATCAATTGTTAATCTATGTTTGTAAATGTATTATGTGAGGTTTCTGAACACTTTGAGACCACCTCAACAGGGCGACACACCGAAGCACTATTGCCACGTCTGTGGAGGACTGCTTGCCTGTTGCCGAGACAACCGCAGGTTCGCAGCGCCACAGCACAACCTCAAAGAAACAACTACAAGCCAATCGCTGCCGCACTATAAACGTCTGTTGCCAATACGTAATGCAGGGAACATTTTAACTTGGCCACTGACCTGGCCCCAACTATGCAAGGTTTGCTGTGTCTGTGAATAGGAGACTGGCAGCTCCTGCTGCAATAAATAACTGTGCTGTTCCTGTTTCAATAAAAGCTGGTTTTCCTAAAGTACTGAGACTCAACCAAGTGTTTTGGGGTACAAGACAGTGACTCACACGACACAATTAGTTCAGGGGTCGCCAACTCCAGTCCTGGATGACCACCGTGGCTGGAGGTTTTCATTCTAACCTTTTTCTAAATAAGTGACCTGTTTTTGCTGCTGATTAACTTCTTTTGAAATCATTTTAATTGACTTGCTCTTGAAGGCTCAGACCCCTTAATTGTTTTTTTTTCCTTAATTAGCAGCCAAACAATAATGAGGTACAAAATGAGCTAAAACAACTGGTGTCTATCATACAATTTCTGAAAATAAAGAAAGATGAAGGTCTCAGGAATTTCGTTCTGCTCAGGCAGGTCCCCAAAACATTTTAATAGTGCAAATAGGAAGAGAAACTCAACAATTTCAGAAATGTCTGCTAATGCACCACAAGAGCAGCAACAAGCCATGTAATTAAAGAACGGGTTTAATTAACGACAGGAATTGGCACCTCATTAAGAAGCTGGTTGGAGTGAAATTGGTTGGAGTTTGAGGCCCTGACTTAGTTGGTCTCCTGTTGGCTCACTCACTTCACACTTAATTTCTGTTTGGGTGCCATTTTAGGAAAGAAATGAAGCAATTCAGAAGAACGGTGAAGAAATTCAGGAGAAGAAATCCTAAAAAAGCAATTCAATTAAAATGAATGCACAAGAAGTTAATTAACAGCACAAACAGAGCACTCAATTAAAAAGGGTTAGAATGAAAACCTGCAGCCATGGTGGTCCTCCAGGACCGGACTAGGCGACCCCTGAATTAGTTATTACCTCTTTTCACTTGTGGAAGTCAACTTTAGCTACCTGTCCTACTATGCTTGCTGAACAAACAGGCCCTACCCTAATGTTACTCGATTATATTTACCTCTTTTGTAAGTTGCTTTGGATAAAAGCATCTGCCAAGCAAAGAAATATAGATTTAAATATAAATGAGTCTGAATACTTGTGTTAATGCTATATTTGAGTTTTTATTCCTTTTGATAAAACTGAACAAATTTCAAAAAGTTTGTTTTCACTTTCTCTTTCTAGGGTATTGAATATTGCTTAATAATAGTAAACATGAATTTAAATAATTTTAACATAAGACTGCAGCATAACAAAATGTGCAAAAAGAGGACTTAATACTTTCTGAAGATGCTGTAGATATCATTTTATGTTTACGTTTTATATTTCCCAATTGCTGCTTTAAATATGTTAGCCAAACTTCTCCAGTGTGGTAAAAAGAGAATGACTTTAACTTGCCTATCAAATTATACTCAGGGTATAAGGTGAACAGAAGAATGATTTTTCAAATTAAGCAAGCATCCAAACCTTGGAGATACCTTAAATTAAAGACTAGTGTTCAAGCAATCTAAAATAAGATTATTTAAGAGCAGTTCTGGTTTAGGCTACCATCTTGTTTTTGTTTTGATTCTGGTTTAGTATTTCAACTTTGGGAAGAAGAGATAGAATAATAATACTCCTTATGAAGAGCTCACTAACACCTCTGATACCCTTGTTTAATCTATAAAAGAAGTGCTTACTCATCTCTATCACTCTCTTATTAAATAAATGTCTGGACACAACCCTCTGTTGAACCTAACCGTGTGAGAGTTGGACCTTGCAATGAACTGGCATCCTGTCCAGTTTTGGTTCTTGTCTTGTTCCCAGTGCTACCTATTTAGCTCTCATTCTCAAATTGGATTAGCCATGCTAATAATGTTATCATAAATTAAGATGGGACATCTTTTCCCAACTATTGTTTCCTAAATTTGAAATTGTTCTGGCAAAAACAAAAAAAAAAATGCCTTCTCAAATAACACTGAGAACAACTGTTGGAATTCCATCTAATAAATTTTACTGAGCAGCCCCTGATCCATTTCATCATTTTTGCTAATTCACAATTATAGGGGAGTATCTGAGTTATTGTTAAGATATTATAATACCCTAGTTTAAAATGCTTCAAACTGGCGTCCCTTTGGTGGCAAAGTTATAAATGCATTCTTTGCAGTGCTAGGGATTGGAGGTTAGGAGAAAAATGGTTATTGTTTCATTGCCATAAGCCTACTTTGTTATATGCATAAAGTCAGTGAGTTGGTGAAGACCTAAGCTAAATAATACTTCAAGGCCCTTTGGTATCAAGTTACATAAGAAGGTCTCACAAAGGTGTACGCCAAAATAGGAGCTTGAGTCGCCATAAAAAACTAAAAACATACATATGCCTTTTATTTATTTAATAGCTATATAAATATAAAGTATTATTATTAATAATAATGGCTAAAAAAGTTATGAAGAGTACACATTACTTTCAAATGATTGTATTTATTAATTACACATTTAAAATTACAGTACAGATAAAAAGACAGATAAAATTTTCAAAGCCAAAAAAAAAAATATATTAAACATTTTCTGATGCCCCTGCGGTAATTGTGAGGCCTTATGCTGTGGTTTGTCTAGCTTAATGCTAAACTGGATAAAATATTTGCTGTTCTACTGAGTCATAAGAAGACCGTGTTTTGTGAACTTGCTGCGAATATAATGAAAAAGTACATCAAGTCAAACATGAATTAGCCTTTCAGCCATATTTTGCCTATCCTTATGTATTGATTAGCAGCTCTGAGTATGTTGCTCTCATATTTCTCTTCCTATATTTATTTTGGTGGTAGTTAATCAAGTTATGACAGTAATTGCTATTTATCTCAACCAGTGATTTTATATCACACTACTTACTCATGCAATATTATTAAGATCATCTTCTGAATTTTCATAGATGTTATTCATATTTGCAGAACCCGGATATAAGATTCATGTTGAAATATCAAAATGTTGAACCTGCTACTGGTCTGTTAAATTCAAATGAGTTTAGATTGTTTTGGTTGAAGTCCTGCTTCAGCAGAATTAAATTAAGTAATTTGTTAGTTTCAAGTATATCTTAAACTAAACATCTCTAAAATCAGAACGTTTCCATCACTACTGCCAGCATAACCATTAATTCATTATTTGATGCCAAGTCAAGGCCCTTTCATTGGGCTCATAAATACAAGTATGTGAGCACAGCCTTAGGGGTGAAAGCCAGTGGATGCTCTGCTGGTGTAACACATCCAATCTACAAGACTTTCATTGCTACAGACATCAAGATTTATCTCCCCTTAAAAGTCTAAAACTAATTTTGTTATTTGGCTACTGGTCTGCCCTACATGGGAAATGAGTGGTTTAGAGTCTGAACGCTATCTTGATTTTACCATCTTTGTCACTGGTTCAGCAGGCATTTTGTAGTCCTTTGCATGTTTTATTAAGCATTGTTCTGTACATCCATTAAAAATAACACAAGGCCTTGTGCATCATGACGACAAGCAATTTACTGGTGTTATGGACTAGGAGTACCAAAGCACTAAAGAGCCAATAATACACACTAGGGGAGATTTACCATCAAAGCACCAGGCAAACACAGATCTTTATAAAATAAAGAGGTTATTCTCACAATATATTCTGTTACACTGTAAAACCCTGAAGAGCACAAAATTCATAATGGAGTTGCGGGCAAAGACAGTACAAGATGAGCAAAGTCTCAAAACAAGAATCCAATGAGTGGTCAAAAGACAGAGCAAACAGGTTGAAAATCCAATAAATCACAATAAGTACAATAGCAAACCAATAACTCACCAAAACCTCCTAAGCACATTTGAAATGAACTGCCGTCAACTGTGGGATACCCTCTGCATTTATAGGGTTGGGGCGGTTCCTGGCAGTGATTGGCAGGTGGCTCCACCTCTTGGGGAGCCACCCACAAAGCACATGAAACATGACACAGGCTTAGATTCAGATAGATAAGCTGTGAAGAATACTGTAAATCATAAACAAAAAAATATTAACACTTACAAGCAAATCAAAAATGTACAATAAAGACACAAAAGAAGCATTTGAACATATACATATAACAACTTGCAATTGCTAGGTTTGATTTTCTCATCACAAAACTGAACTGAATAAATGGTCCAAAAATGAATGGATGATTGAATGGATGGATGTTACAATTAGACAATTAATAAAACCATTCCTTCATAACATACCATGCTGTGTTTTAAGTATATTCCAACTTTTATTTGAAGAAAAATTCTAAAAAGCTATAAACTTATTATCTTGAACTCAATGCTTGTGGCCTGAGATTTAACTTTATGTCAGTCTTTTTGCAGTTTATTTGGGGTTTGTATATAACTGTGCCAACCACAGAGATCTCACTGCAGGCACTCTTTTTCTTTCTTTCTTTCTTTCTTTCTTTCTTTCTTTCTTTCTTTCTTTCTTTCTTTCTTTCTTTCTTTTTTTTTATTTTTTTCTTTCGTGTTCCTGTCAGTCTATTTAGCCATAGTTCTTACTGTTTTTAACTCTCCACTATCTACAGTAAGAGTAATAGTATTGCAAACATCAGATATTAAGAGTTCCTGTATTTTCTCCTAGATTCCACCTCAGTAGTTTTCAGGTATAAATGAGTGTGACTAATAACTGGTGGAATGGAAGCATTTGGAGTTTTGGATCAGTCACCACTGACAAAGACAAGTTATTAAGGGCCAGGGGTTTGGTAATTTTTTAATGACAGATTATTTTCTTAATTCACAGGAAGATACCATTTTCAGCAATTAACAACAGTATGGAGAGGTTTATGAGTAAAAGCAGGAGCAGCTAGTAAACACAAATCTCAAGGTTCATTGTTTTTTTTCCATAAAATCTTCATTTAACTAAGCATTATAATATTGCACCATCCCAGTAATGTAATAAATAACATTTTACCCCTTTATAGGTCTCTTTTCTCCATTCTGCATGATATAATCTGCAAAAAGAAAAGGCTTAAGATTGCTCTGAGGGTTTACAATAAGAGCTGTATCTAAAAATACTGCTATATATTTTAGCATAGCTCATTTTATAAACCTCATTTTGTTCAGTTTCAGAACACATCTTTAAACTATTAGGAAGTAAAGTATATATTGGAATTTTCCATTTGAGCAGGAAGTCAGCAAGATAGTAAAACCAGAAAGGCCAGTGCCTTGGAAACATCTTACAGGATGGGTGCTGCATCTTGGATAATTCTTCAAAGGGCAGTTAATGGATGAGGGTCTGCTGCGATTCCAAATGTTTTGAGCAGCAGAATATAAGCAGATGTGCTTACGAGTCGAGGACAAAGCCAAGGTACATGGCTAAAGTAAGTCAGTGCTTGGTGCAATTACAAAGCCAATGCTTAAGCACTACAATAGAAGATAATTCTCTCCATATGAGGTGCTTCTGTCATTAAATCCTGAAAGAGAAAAGAAATCACCTTAGCTGAAAGTTTGATCTTTCACAGTTTAATAAAGAATGGATATTAAGAATCTAAGGTTATTAGCAACGTGAGTCAAACATCAAAAAAGTGTCAAACAGATGCTGTGACCACACTGCCTCAGTAAGACATGGCCTTCATCTACATGTCATGCTCTTGATCTGTAAGGCTAAAGGATGTCACCTTGTACAGTTCATAAAAGAGGAAACAGTGTGAGCTCAGAAACCTGAGGAAACATATACATTGCCTTTTAATATATGTGATACTTATTTTAAAGATGCAGGCTTTTTAACAGTGCACTTTACAATATCATTGAGTTGAAAATAGAGCCCACATATGCTTGTGGTGACTCAACCACACGCCTGCCCTTCAAAGAGGGCAGATTCAAATAAAGTGATGGAGAAATTGCATCAACTAATGTCCTATTGCAGCATTTCTCAACCTTTAAGTATTTGCGACCCGAGTTTTCATAACAGTTTTAATCGCGCCCCCCTAACGTTTTTTTGAAAGGAACCCACTAATACCAATTTGTTCTTTTTTAATCAACCTCATACATATGCAATCACAATGCTGCTGGTACAGCAAGTTCCTTCTGACATGCTGAGGTCCCGCCACTTGCATTTAAGATCTGGCTTGGTATCTGGCTGTGCACCGCAATGGAGAGCACACAGTCATAGCATATGTCATTATAACACGTCTGGGCTCTTGAACATGAAGCACCAGCGTCTGAGCGGGTAGCCACTATCACCTGGAACATGTAATGATGTGAATGCTGGTAGTACAGGCCACATGAAACACTGACGGTTCAGCCATTTATCTTACCAGCAAGCCATTCACCACATACAGCACCGTCACCTCTGTCAAAGCTACTTGGCCTGAAAATAAATTAATCGCGGGGTGACCCAGGCCACTGAGAGACAGCATTTTCCAGACACATCATGGCATCTCAGATGACTTATGCAACACTGTAACTACTTACGGTTAACAAAAGCAGCTTCATTCTCGCTAGGTGCCCTTATTGCAATATGAATGTAGTCAATTACTCTGATTATATTAGGAGAACCGGACACTGCTGCCAATGACCTTTTAATGTTAGCTAAAGCATTTGTTTTATGTCTATCTATCTATGCATTCATTGTTTTTGAGGAGTAATATGTTTGTCCTATATGAATTATTATACATATGAGTCATCATTTAGCAAGTCTGCCAGCATTTCCATTTTTGATCAAGGGTGCCATCATTTCTTAGTTTCTTCAAAATGTTGCATATGCCTGGGTCATAGCTGTTGTAAATAAATACATGCTCTCCTGTCAAGTTTTCATATATAAATCCCAAAAATATGCAAAATATATACAGTAAGTTGAAGTGAATCTGAAACAGCATATTAACCCATAACTGAAGCTGCACAGAGTGCGCCTCTGTTTTATGACAGACACATTCACCAGTGCCTTTCAATGAGAAATGTTGAAATTTCAAAACTGTGTGCAGTGTGCTGTACTCAAGATGATAAACAAAATCTCTCCACTGCGGGTTGCAGTAGGTGCTTTTCTCATTATATGGAAATGCACCTAAAAAGTGTTGAAAGCAGTTTACTTGCAGGTTGTTGTTGTTGCTGCTGCTTTTATTGGTGCCTGCTGGCAGATGAGGTAAGTCTACTTTGACAAAGGATTTTATTGAATTGCACTTCTTTATTCTGTCACCTGTACTATTCTTGTATTACAGGTGACATGTTACAATATGAGTCTGTGGAGATACAAACTTCTTCTTTCTTAAAGCTACTTTTTGTGAGTAAGCAGACAAATATTTTTTAAAAATGCTGTACATTCTCATTATGTATGGCCTTCTTGTTATTTCAGTTTCAGATTTTGGATGAATATAGTAAAAATGTCTAACACTTTAATATTGTGCTACAACCTGTGTGATTTTTCACATTAAACATAAGACAGAAAAATGATGTGCTAAAATCTACATGGCTTTGTCTCATAACAAAGGTAAACTTTTGTATCTCATTTAGGTTGAACCACAAGTGGCTTCTTACATTCCACCGAATGATTTAGTGTGAGAAACAATGAGCCCTGAAGCAAGCTAAATAAGTGTAAAATGGCAAAATGAGGAAGAGACGAAGATAAACTTTAAAGCAATGGATTCAGAAAGTATTCTGACCCCTTCACTTTCTGCACACTTTATTCTATTGCTGATTTAATTTTAAATTGCTAAAATTGCCATTTTTGTCCATCAATTTACACACAATAACCTATAATGACAAAGTGAAAACACATTTTCTGAAACATTTGCAAATCTATCAGAAACTAAACATTGAAATCTTGCATTTCTAGACTTTTTCAGACTCTTTGCTGTGGGACTCCAAATTGTGGGGAGGTGCGTCCTGTTTGCTTCAGTTATCTTTGAGATGTTTCTAGAACTTGACTGGAGTCCTCCTGTGGCAAACTGAATTGATTGGATATCGTTTAGAAAGGTATACATGTGTGTATATAACACACATTGTATGGCAGGTCAAAAACAAAGCCCAAGGAACTCTCTGTAGACCTGAAACTGTGGTGAGGCATAGATCAGGACAAGTAGATACAACAATTTCTAAAGCTTGGAGTGTTTCTGGGAGCACATGGAAGGAGCTTGGAACCACCAACTGAGTAATACTGAGTAATAATGTAAGAAGTAACTGAGTAATAATGTAAGAAGGGCCTTGGTCAAGGATGTGACCAAGAACTCAATGGTCACTGTAACAGAGATTCAAAAGTCTGCTGTTAAGATAGGAGAACCTGTCAGAAGGATGGCCATCACAGCAGAATTTCATCAATCAGGCATTTATGGTAGAGTGATTAGATGGAAGCTATAAAGCCACCCGTTTACAGTAGTCTCTGGTCTATTAAAAGAAAAACAGAACTCCAAGCACTATGTCTGGAGAAGACCAGGCACTGCTTATCACCTACTTAATGTCATCTGGCAGCATCTTGAAATGGGGGTGCTTCTCAGCAGCAGGGACCTGGGGATTGGTCAGAATTGAGGTACGGATAAATTCAGCCAAATACAGGGATGTCTTTGAAGAAAACCTGATCTAGATTACATGTGACATCAGACTGGGAACTGACAACAGTGACAATGACCAAATCATACAGCCATGACAGTTCACGAATGGCTTCAGGACAATTCTCCGACTATCTGCCCAGCCAAACCCCAGACTTAAACCCCATAGAACATTTGTAGTGAGATCTAAAGGTGACAGTTTATGCTTGCCATCCAATCTAATGGAGCTTGAGAACACCTGGCAGGAAAAAATGGATAAACTTCCCAAATTCAGGTGTTCAAAGCTTGCAGAAACTTATGAAGGAAGACACAAAGCTGTGACTGCTGCCAAAGGGGCTTCTTCAAAGTATTGAATTAAGGGTCTGAATAAATACACTGTTTTAATAAATATGAAAACCATTATGGATTTTTGAATGTAGCTTGATGGGCAAATGTATCCATTTAAAATGTAGTCTACTCCACCATAAAGCGTCGAGAAATTGAAACTGTCTGAAAGCATCCTGAATCCACTTGAAACTTGAATAAGGTCCTGCAACCTGTGTAATTGTTCGGTATTAAACTCTGACTAGTGGATTTCTGTCATAACAAAGGTAAGCTTTTATGAGTTGGTGTGATTGAACTCCATGCTCCTTACATTCCACCAAATAATTTAAAGATAGAAACAATACATTTAAATACGCTGATGAGATGGAGATAAGCTTTAAAGTAAACTGACACTTGTGATATAAGACTCCAATTAAAAAAATGAAACTAAATGGGAGAATCCTAACTTCCTTTTCCTTTTTACTGGCTCTACTTAACTGCGATCTTCA
Organism: Polypterus bichir lapradei; assembly: GCA_026402145.1. NCBI lineage: Eukaryota > Metazoa > Chordata > Cladistia > Polypteriformes > Polypteridae > Polypterus > Polypterus bichir. The sequence continues at coordinate 62,858,728 of JANRMT010062796.1, forward strand.
AGGACCTTCTTGTGAAGTGGGGATTGTAGAAAAGGAAAGGAGGTTAAGTCCTCTTACAATTCAATCTATTATTTAATGGGACAAACTGAAACTAAATTCGGATCCTTGTGTGAGCTTGTAGGGGATTGTTAGTTATGGACTTCCATGTAAAACCACAGAAGTAAAAGAGAGTCTGATTTGTTTTTCTCATATCTCAAAATCTCTCTCTGTCTGTCATATACAGTTGTGAAGGGCTTTCAAACGCACAGCTTCCGTCCGTCTGTTTTATTTATGTATTTATTGTTTTATTCAATCACAAGTCTGATTTTGCTGAAAACTGGGCGCCCGGAGTCCTGCCCCACTCCGCCACCGCTGCTGCGTCACAGCAGGCACGAAGTGCGTCCCCCCGAGCGCGTCCAAGAATGTGTCACCTCAGCATTGTGCCACTTGCTGGTTCTTGGAGCGAAAAAAGAAATTCATATTGGAAGCTGTATTATTGCCAAGTTAGTCGCTCAGTTCTAGACCCTAATCGGTGCCCACTGCTTCCTTAGGTTCATAATGGAATAATGTAAAAGTGTCTTACAATAATTATTTTACAAAATTGCAATTAAAACGAGACTGTGATATAATAACTAACAGAGCAAAATAAGCATAAACATAAAAAAATATGCTTTACTGGCGACTCTCACAGCCTTTAAACTAAAATTGAGATCACACATTAATCTTTCATATTTATATAGCGTATAAATGGTGATCCGTCTCCATCCTTATGTACATACTGTATCTATTTTTATAAACGCCGCATTACAGCAGTGATGTCGATGCTTGCGTGGGCTCCCTGGTGAGCAATCATGTGCGTCAAATGCTCTTTTTCTCCTCGCTTGGAAAAAAAAGGGAGATTTACTTTAACGTCACAAATAAATTGATTTAGTGGATTTGGCTGCCAACAGTTAGCATCTGGAGAACGCCAAAGGCGTTGAAGCTCACATAACTGATATTAATAAGCGTATTGTTAGGCGCTGAAATTTGGGCTTTGCTTTATTTCAGTCTGTTAACAGACTCGGACATAGCATATGTGAAAGTATACTGATAATAAAGCGCATGCTCGCAGCACTTTTTGCATTGCCCAAAACTTTTATCTGTCAGTTTTCTTAATACGCGAATACAATTCGGTGTGGCGGGGACTTTATTTTTGAATATTCTAGGGATTATGATTTTAAAAGCAAGCGCGTAAAAACACAAATGTATGATTTATCTCTAAGAGCACTGACCATCTTTAAAAAGGTGTTATACTGTACTTTCTATCATATTAATTAATTTAATGCAATGACTTATAGTTCAGACAATGAAATTACATCAATAGCACTCAGGAAAATGATCGAAATACTGTGCTGAGACAATATGATATGGTAGATGAAAATCGAAGTGAAAGAGCTGTAAAGTTATCAGACGGCGCTGCAGAGTCATTATCAGCGCTTCTAGATAAAGCTAAGAAAGTAGTTATAAAAAGGCTACACATTTGACTGCCGCCGTGTTTGGTCGTAAACCCTTTCCTTATTAATTATGCGTTCAAGTTCTTTGTTACTGCCACCTAGTGGCGCTTGATTTTTATGCAGCTACCCTCATTTAATTAAGCGAGCACTTTTGTTTGCACGTTCTCTCCGTGTCTAAGTGATTCTTCTTTATTACTCCTAACTTGGAACCACTGACGATGGTAAAAATGAAGATAGGTTCAACAGCCACAAAACTGCTGCCTCTTTATCAATCCATTGGTCAATCTCACCACAATCTCCTGCTCCACTCAAGATTCAGGTTTCTTTGTATGCCTTTTATACAAACATACATAAGTGATCTTATCTTACCAGCCAGGTACATAAAACGTAATAAATATTATTGTTCACCTTGAGAATTTCTCTCTCTTAGAAATAATTCTTCTAAGCAAAAGTACACATGGGTATATGGGTTTCTTTATATTGGGTACATTCCTGTGCAGTTACCTTTGCCATATATTATTATTGCAATGATGATTTATTTATTTTATTATGTATATGGCTACTACTATGTTATCATTTCTGTTACCTGTACGCTGCCCTCAGCTGCCAAGGAATGTGGATTCAAACAGCGACAAGTCTTACATCATCAGTGTGATACCCTAAATACCAGTACAATGGTTCATTTGTATGCATCATCCTGAAAAAAACACTCAAAAGACAGAAATGTGAATTTCTCTCTTAAATGTCTGGTTTCTGAACTGTCAGTTATTCCTGTTACTTTGATTTCTGAATAGCAATTAGGCTTTGATGCAATAGGTTTCATCTTCTCGGTTTCTTTGGAAAGAACAACACAGGTCACCCATATACAATACATGGTAAAACAAGTGCAAAACAATACAAAACATTTACATGACTAGGTAGTATGTTGATGACAGCTCACCAGTGTTTATTTCTCCATACCACACTTCCTCAAGCTTTTTGATGATGGCAGTGGTGTTTTGTAGCCAGTTTAGGTTCTACAAGATTTGCAGGCTGAGGTATTTGGAATGCCCCAATAATGCCACTCACCTCTCCCCTACTCAAATCCAGATACATTTTTGCAACAATACCCCGAAGTACTTGAATTCCAGAAGCTGGAACATGACTTACAATGGAGAGGTCATGCTATTCTCTACTTGTAGAGGATCATGACTTAAGATTTGGAGGTGTAAACTCTCATCCTAGCCCTAGCAGTCTGATGTGTGATCGGGCTTCATACAATTCAGAGTCATGGGTGGCCAAAGTCTACCCTTGCATCATAAGATGCAGGGTAAGCACAAACTGTGAACAGAATGTCAGTCCACTGGAGAGTAAAGTTATGTACACACACATGCACACTTTCTCAATTTAGAGTCACCAATCAACATAAGAATAATTAAAGGGGCTAAAAAAAACACAGGCATGGGAAGAACATGCAGACTCCACCCAAACAATGACAAGGCTGGATCTGATCCCAGTTTCTCTCAAGTGAGCAGTACTAAAGACTGCTCCACCATGCTGTACAAGTACTGTTTCTGACAACTGAATACTTCTGCACCATCCTCCCATCTGTTTTTAACAGGCTTGTTTCAGTATTTTGAAAGTTATACTTGTGTTTAATTTTTATATATTTGAGTATGAAAATATGCCTTGCTTATTTTGATTCCCACATTATTATGGGTCAAATAAAGAAACAATGTTAGAATAAACAGCACAGGGATATATTTTTTCAGATATAAATCATCAAATTCAAGAGAAAGTAGATTTAGGTTTACTAGTGAGTTCTTAGCTTATGGGTGTGCAATGACTATATGGCTATCAGGGTGTAATGACAATACAAGAGGCCTTAATATTTTCAGAATATTTCTATTAGTTTCCGTATTTGTCTTGTGTTTATTAGATATTGTGGGTGTTGCATTTTCAGTAAGAAACTGGTAGTCCTATGTCACAGCACATTTATACCAGCCTATTCTGACAGACAGCTTTAAATAATTGATTTAATTAAATCTAATCAACAATGGAGATCATTGGCTTTTTAAATACACCTGGAATTGGTGTATATATTAATATTGTATGGCATGATTTATGCATAGCACAGACTTTCATATAATGCATAATGTGGCAAACTAGCTAACCTAAAGTCAAAGTTTTAGGTGCATTCGCATATAAAGTGAAAGCCATGCCACAGCCATGTCTGTCTTTCTGCCTGTTCATATATCTGTCTGCATGAGACCACTCAGTTCCCAGTGAACCAGTTTTTCTTAAACTGGATGCACTTATTTTGTTGAAACACTTCAATTTTCACTGAGAAATCTCAAATACAGCACACTGTACACATTCTGGAAAACTTCAGAATCTCTCATTACTGAATTTGGAAAATTGTTTATCTTTAAACAGAGAAACACTCTGTGAGATTTCAACTACACATTAGTTTGCTATTCCAATTCTACCTGGACAGTGGTTACAACAACTTGTGCGTTCAATTTTTTTTTTCTGTTAGTCATTCAACAGCTGCTTCTGACAGCAAAACAGTGAAACCCCTGCAGTGGTGCACACTGAAGCAAGTACGCCAAGCTGCAGGACATGTGATGGGGCGGGGTCAGAGGTAGGTGCATTACCATATAAGGAAGGCATACTGTTAAGTGTGTATTTATTTATTCAATTTTCTAACTAATGATATTCTTTATTTATGCAATATTGTAGTACTTATATTGTTTATTTATTTATTTCTGCAGAATGCATGTTCAATTCCTTACTGTACCAGAATGGAGCGAGTGGTAGGTCTAGTTCCTCCATCTAATCCCACACTCATCTTGTGTGAATCTCAGTGACAACGGCTCCTGCTCCTTGAAATCAGAGTAGGTAAGTGACGTGTTGTCCATGTTCATAAAAGTAGAAAAAAAGCAATTTAACTTATGTGGAAATGTATGAAGGATAGCTTATTGACATATTAAGTTATCCAAAGATTATATTTAACTGACACTATTATTTGTCATGAAGTGCCACAGTAATCCACTATCTATCATGTTTTAAAGGAGCAAACAATTTTAGCTTAAGACTTGAGCACATATGTTAAATCAGGCTCTTCTTTGAAAGATTGTATGTTTAAGAAATGTGAACTCCAATTAACCAGAGAACCTCTGTATCCAACAAAAACCAGCAGTTGCACAGCAATCTTTTCACTATTTGAGTTGAAGTCAATTGAAAGCAACTTCAGCCACATTATATTAAAGCAGTATAAAAATGTTTTTATGTACACTATTAGTACATGTAGTTGCATTCTGTTATCTTTGTATTTAATATGACTCACTGTTACAAAAATATGTTATTAACAAAGTTGTGATAAAGTGACTAGAAAACTGTCAAACCATCTATTCAAGTCTCCAGTAACGCCTGAATATTACACCAGGCATACATTTTCTTACTTCTTAAACTGTGGAAAGAAGCTGGAGCTCCTGGACCAAGTGCATACTTAGAGGGGGGGGATATAAAGATTGCACAGACAAAGAGTCCCTAAATATTACCTGTCAAATGTCCATTCATCTTTTCATTTGTTATACAACCCATTTAATCAAGTGCTAAGTAAAGGGGTCAGCAGCAAGGCAGGAATCAGCCCAATTAAGCACATACACAGCATTTCCATCTTTACTCTGATCTGAGTTTAACCTTAATTCATAAGTATACTCACCAGTCACTCATACTGACAATTCAAATTGTTTCTTGGATACAGTAAGTCATATTCAATGATTGATGTTGTATTTATTGTCAAGTTTTTATTTGACGTTTAGACAGTTGAAACAACTGTCAATAGTTCATGGAAAATATGCAAGTAGAGATTGAATTACACTACGTACACATACGAATGTTAAGTAATTTATTCTAACAGATTATTCACCAGTGTGTCAGTGTGCTACTGCAGCTCCTTCATGAAGCAATACACCATTACAATGCCACACTGTGACTACTCTCTTATTATTAGCTAAGTGAAAGAAGGGTTTTCTGCTTTTATGTAATTACAATATATGTTTGATGGGGGATATTGTTGCTGTTTGTTATATTTCTATATTTCTTGAGCTTCTGTAAAAGCTACATTCTCCCTTCCACTAGAGCACTATCTATCTATCTATCTATCTATCTATCTATCTATCTATCTATCTA
>JANRMT010062796.1:62866644-62917771 GCA_026402145.1 Polypterus bichir lapradei
ATAGATAGATAGATAGATAGATAGATAGATAGATAGATAGATAGATACTTTATTAATCCCCAAGGGGAAATTCACATACTCCAGCAGCAGCATACTGATAAAAACAATATTAATTAAAGAGTGATAAAAATGCAGTGCAAGTTAAAAAATGACAGGTGGAGTGTGCGAGGCAGGTGTAACAGTCTATAATTTTGTATAATGTTAACGTTTACCCCCTCGGGTGGAATTGAAGAGTCGCATAGTGTGGGGGAGGAACGATCTCCTCAGTCTGTCAGTGGAGCAGGACAGTGACAGCAGTCTGTTGTTGAAGCTGCTCCTCTGTCTGGAGATGATCCTGTTCAGTGGATGCAGTGGATTTTCCATGACTGACAGGAGCCTGCTCAGCGCCCATCGCTCTACCACAGATGTCAATCTGTCCAGTTCCATGCCTACAATAGAGCCTGCCTTCCTCACCAGTTTGTCCAGGCGTAAGGCGTCCCTCTTCTTTATGCTGTCTCCCCAGCACACCACCGCATAGAAGAGGGCACTCGCCACAACTGTCTGATAGAACATCTGCAGCATCTTATTGCAGATGTTGGAGGATGCCAGCCTTCTAAGGAAGTATAGTCGGCTCTGTCCTCTCTTGCACAGAGCATCAGTATTGGCAGTCCAGTCTAATTTATCATCGAGCTGCACTCCCAGGTATTTATAGGTCTGTACCCTATGAATATGAATGAGTAGTTGACAAAAGTAGTTCTTGTTATTTTAAGTATTACTTTTAACTGCACTATTTGGAGAAAATCTATTATGTGCCACCCAATAAATACATAAAAGTACAACATTTTTTCAATTTAAATATAAATATAAATGATTTAATTTATACAACCTCAGAGTGTATTTCAATATGCATTAGTAAAAAGCACAAGTATATTTAGCTGTGGATCCATTCTCCTGGATCAGAGCTGATTTTTTTTCATGTCTGTGTGGGTCCCCCAAGTACTCTGCTTTCTTTTTTTATAGTAACTGGCATGGAAATGGATGTCATGCATCTGCATACTATAGTTTTACTCCCATATCCCAAAAAATATCCAAGTTAGGATGATTTTCATTTCTAAACTTGTGAGAGTTCCAAGTGTAGGCATGTGAATGAGTAGGTCTGGTGATAGTGCCTGTCCAGGTATGTATCCCGCATTACGCTCTGTACCACAAACCTTCCTTAAGCTGGCATTACATTACACAATATCTAGCTGAAGGGGATTACTGCAGTTCCTTGATCTCGTCACTGGACTTTGTTACATAACACAACTAGAAATCAGAGGACATGTCAAATTATGTAACTCCGTAATGACTTACCAGCACAGTTTCGCACTTCCAAAGTACTGCAAGTTCACTGCTTTTTCTGACAGTCAGTAACGTGCTGCCTGATGGAGCCAATGGCTGTATAAGGGTTTACTGCAGCGTTTCTCAACCTTAAAGTATTTGCTACCCGAGTTTTCATAACAGTTTTAATCGCGCCCCCTAACGTTTTTTTGAAATCCTAATAAAATGTATTCCTATATTTTTTGCTGCCGATACACTGCTACAAGTTTTATTATACCTACTTAAATTGTATCAACATTTATCTAACTCTATATTTATTTTTCCGGTATCATAATGTAGTTTAAGTTCATTTGTTTTGGTTTCAATAGATGTATCTATATATATAATTCACTAAGGGCACGCATGACAGTGAGCGCAAGTAAGACAGAGCCACCTGTTCTAACTCACAGAGCCCCGCCCACCAACTCTAAGACCATGGGATACGCTCGACAGAGCCCCGCTCGCCAACTCTAACCCTCCTACCACGTCATGGTATACACACAACAGAGCCCCGCCCGCCAACTCTAACTCTCCTCCCGTGTCCAACCCACAAAACCGGTCCCGCCCACACACGGCCGACACGGTATTTCTCGCCAAACATCTGCAGTACGGGTACAAAATAAAGCAAACTCTATATGCAGCGAAAATTTACTTCTCCAGCTAGATTCCATGCTCAGAACCATCAAACCCTTCGCTAAATCATACAAACACATGCATGAAATCACTCAGTCCAATCCAATAGCATCTGTACGAATGCTTCTGAGGAAAACCCTAGGCAGAATTTACGACACTACAATGCCCCGACATGTCACACAAATGTTGCAGCGATCTTCGTCGGAGAAGATGGCGAACCGCCTGCTGAGAGGGACATTTGCATCTGTCCCATAGGCAACTCCTGTAGACAGATTTCCACGCTCAATATGAATTGCAATCCTATGGTTTACCCACTTTTATTCCCTTACGGAGACATTGGCTGGCACAAAGATTTACAACATGTTCCAGATAAAAGAACCGCCAAGCGAAGAAGGCTTACTCAATGCCAATTTTACGCATACACATTAGCAATGAGGAATATATTTAGTATTTTGCACTCCAGCTGTGAACTATTTAAACAATATGTCGTAGATGCGTATGTTAAAACAGAGGGCACGCGTCTCAACAATCTCAGATTAGATCAACAAGATTTGCGCGTGGAACAATACAAAGGACTGTCAGATGCACTGCAAGCAAAGGCTGAAAATAAAAATGTACGTGTACGCAAAATGATCATAATACCGTCCACATTTCCAGGAAGTCCAAGATACATGCAACAAAACTAGCAGGATACCATGGCCATAGTACGTAAATTTGGACAGCCTCATTTATTTATCACTTTCACATGTACATAATCCTGCTTGGCCGGAAATTCTACATGTACTGTCGGATACCCAAAGACCGGAGCACAGACCTGATATCACACATGCTGTGTACTCTTCACAATAATTCTAACAACCAGTCTTCAGCCACGGTCAGTTGTACGTGGCTTTTTCTAGGGTTAGATCTTTCGACTCATTATCTGTCGTCACCACCAAAACACCTATTCACACCTCCGTCTTTCAAGAAGTATTTATTTCTTCTTGATTTCTGAGTTCCTTTCTCACCATTTTCCGTTCTTATTCTTACACCGCCATATGCTATGGCAGGCTTCGGCTAGTTTTTTCATATTTTCGATTCTTGTTTTCTTTATTTCACATCTTCGCGCACCCTTTTTTGTTACTTCGCACCCCCCTAGGGGGGCGCACCCCACAGGTTGAGAACCGCCGGTTTACTGGTTCAGCGAGTTCATTTGTAATCTCTGCACTTTTTTCCATTCTGTTGTGGTACGTAAAACATGCAACATTAGACAGATAAGACTTTCTTCTGTTAATGATGTCCAAACCACCCTTGCATCTGCATTTTATATGCATTATACTTCTGAATGAGTGCACATTGGTTATCAGCTGTCATGAACACAGAACCTGTTTGATTTTGTCACAGACTAGTTGGACTGAGTCACTGAGGATGTCAAACTACATGATTGGCATTCAGAGGAGTGTGTCATGACTGCTCCAACTTCCTAAGATAATGGAAATGAACCTATGACTGAAAACCGGCAGAAAGTCATTTAATGTGACAGGGCCATTAGATTAAGTCGTTTTGAGAATGATTGACTTGTATTGAAATTATATTATTTAAACATCTACTTAAACACCATGAGAAATTTTCTCACAACTAAGTTGTTACAAATTGCATCAGATACATTCTCATACTGAGAAAAAGAGATACATGGAATAAGTTACCTTATGCTAAATAGCCTATTCTGCTCAAAACATTTTAAAGAATAATTAATTATTTTTGGTGCATTTTAAATGCAAAATTTTAGCCTTATACTCAAAATTATATTATAATGGCACTTGTTGCTAAAATTGATGATGTGAGTCTCCTGAGAGTCAGGAAAGTTTCTCCTTTTGTTTAATCATCTCGGCTGACCTTACCAACATGGTCGCCGATCCAGTCCGTTTCCTCATATACGTCATCCACTCCGTCTTCACAGTGCACGCGGATTGGATGATGTCTTCTGACATTCTTGAGTGGGAAGCGGATGTGATGAGAGTGTTAGCGGCTAGTTGGGAATGTGGAGAGCAGGCATGACGGAGGAGGTTGTTAGAGCGCTCCAGGCGGTAGTGGACCGGGTTCAGCAGGCGGCTGCCCGTCGTGCAAAGGTAAAGCAGCGGGTCGAATGTGGGCTCCGGCATGAAGCTGAGAACGCGGTGTAGTGGGTAACTGCCAGTGTGCGTTATTTCGCGTGTGCGGGATTGTCAGTTTTACAAGTCACCTTTTGGACTTGCATACAAACGGTTATTCACGTAATGGTAAGAACATAAAGTCTAAATTTGCAATCCAAACTTTGTCCCTGTCATTCTTCGTTAGTTTTTTTGTACTTCGTATAAGAAGACTACATGCTATCCTAACAGTGAAACGAATTTTAGATGTGTATGTCTTTAATTCCTAAGATACCTTTTAAAATATATGCCATAGAAAAAGTAGAAAAACAACGAAAAGAATCTAAAATGAAAAACTCAAAAATATGAATAGATGACGTTTTAATGTTTGAAAGCCATGCTTTGGAAAGGGGAGGTAACAAGGTTGGACTTGGCTTCACGGAGACTTGATTTTCTTTAGAGCTGTCATCTGAGCGTGACACTGTAGCTCTTCCGTAGGTGTAAGCTGAACACGATCGAGTCGTGCTAAGAAAGACCCCCCCCGCCCCTCTTCAGTTCGTGAGCATGCAAGGAAGGCAAATCCTCTATGACGAAAAGAAAACAATACGTATGTATAATTTTTGAGACTGACAAATGCAATTTTTACTATACTGCGAGGGAGTCTAATGTAAGCTGTTTTAAATTGACGCTTGTTATTCCCACGAGGCTATGACTCAATACTTATTACCCTTATAGCTTTGAAATATTTCATTTTTTTCCTATGCATGTTGGAGTACAGCGTTTACAGAGGTAAAATAATTCAATGTGAGCATTTCCTTAACTGATACACTGTTTTAAAGTAACTTTCCTGAGTTGTCTGTCCTGGGGTCCATTTAAAACAGATATACATTTGCAAAGTTAGCAGTGTTTTCTTTAGTGCCAAATTTCAAATGACTGAATATGGCAAAATCTCTTGTACTATTTGTGAACATTTGAACATTTTCAAATATTTCACTCAGTTACATTTTCCTTTTTTCTTTAAATCAGTGCCTAATTAGACTTTCACAATAGAAGTGAAGTTCTGTAGAAGATCAACATGCTAGATTAAATTAAATAAATGTTAATAATCCCAAGGGGAAGTTTAGATGCATACAGTAGCAGAAACATAAAACAAAGATACAGACTCAAAGGGCAAATAATACAATCAGTCAATAAATAATATTGTGTAGAAATTGAAAATGAACTTAAACAGTAGCAGAATTTATTTGGAACATCGCGGGAAGCATTGAATTGCCCGATAGCAGCATGTAGAAAAGACCCTCAGAGGCACTTCTTAGTATGCCGTGGTAGAATGAGCCTATGGCTGAAAGTGCTCCAAGAGAGAGCATCCTGTAGGCGATAGAGGGATTGTTCCTATTAGAGTGTCACCTAATAAAAGTAACAATATTTGGACAAAGTAAAGGCATGTACTGTACACCAAGGCTTCAGAGCCAGCTTTTAATAATAAAGAATACTGTTTGTCAGCAAATGGTGTATGTTCTTAAAAAAATAGAACTGAGGGTTGACTTAGAAAAAGAAAGGCAGGTGTATTTAAGCATTAGTGGCATTATTCTAGGTACAAAAGTGCCAGCCATTTAAGACAAGCTAACTGGTTATTATTGCTTAAGTGTTAAATGAGGAAGAACTTATAAGCAACAGGGAGGTGATGCCTTAAGGATATTACCTTCTATACTTTAGGAAGTTGTTTTTAACATCTTGCAGACAAGGTATAAATTCAGAATGTGGCTGTTAATAATAGGGGTAATCTAGCAGATATGTTGGCATGCTTTAAAATTTAACATATATGCAGTACTAGTTGTGTTACTTGCCTTTGCCCCGGAAACTTTCTAAGACAATGAGCCTCTGTTATAGCACCATCGGTTTATTGGATGTATAAGAAGTAGCTCTATGTAACTAAGTTCTTTTCTGTAAACAAAACTTTTAGTTTTTTTGGTACTTGTGTACTAAACAGACGGCAGTTCCCACCCATTCTAGTGTTGGGCTCCATGGGGGGGGGGCGCGGCACCCCAGTTGCTTAATTTTTGGAGTTAGGGTTAGACTGACCTACCCCAACCACAAATACTAACCTTAAAGTTAGTGCTGGTGGAGCACAGTTGCCTATACACTGTGTGCACAATTATTAGGCAAGTTGTATTTTTGGGATTAATTTTATTATGAAACAAATACAGTGCCATCAGTCAATCCTAAATGTTAATAAACCTGAAACCTGAATGTTATGCAAAGGAAATGTGAGCGTGAACATTATCAGGTGAATACATGTGTGTGCACAATTATTAGGCAACTATTAGTGTGCAGAATTATTATGCCAAAGTCAAAAACTTACATTTTACCAATCTCCCTTGTTCATTTTCATCTGTTAAAGTGAGAATAATAAACACACAACACATAATTTCCAAATAAACATTTCTGACATGAAAAAAAAAACAGTGAACAATATAGCCACCCTTCTTTTCAATAACTGCAGTAAGCCTTCCATTCATGGAATCTGTTAGTTTCTTGATCTGTTGCCGATCAACTTTTTGTGCAGCAGCAACCACAGCTTCCCAGACACTGTTCAGAGGGGTGTACTGTTTTTCTTCCATGTTAATCTCCTGTTTAAGAAGTGCCTATAAGTTCTCAATATGGTTTAGGTCAGGTGAGGAAGGGTGCCATGTCATTATTTTGTCATCTTTAAGGCCTTTACTGGCTAGCCACGCAGTGGAGTACTTTGATGCATGTGATGGAGCATTGTCCTGCATAAAAATCATGGTCATCTTGAAAGATGCTGACTTTTTCCTATACCACTGCTTGAAGAAAATGTCTTCTAAAAACTGGCAGTAGGTTTGGGAGTTGAATTTGAGTCCATCTTCAACCCAAAAAGGACTAACTAGCTCATCTTTAATAATACCAGCCCATACCAGTACTCCACCTCCACCTTGTTGGCATCTGAGTCAAAGTGGAGCTCTGTGCCCGTTACTGATCCATCCACGGGCCCATCCATCTGGTCCATCGAGTGTCACTGTCATCTCATCAGTCCATAAAACCTTTGAAAAATCTGTCTTCAGATACTCCTTGGCCCAGTCTTGACGTTTAAGTTTACATGTCTTGTTCAGTGGTGGTCGGGTTTCAGCTTTCCTTAACTTGGCCATGTCTCTGAGCACTGAACACCTTGTACTTCTAGGCACTACAGGTAGGTTGCAGTTCTGGAATATGACAGCACTGAAGGATAACGGGTTCCTGGTTGCTTCACGTTTGATTCTTCTCAAATCTGTGGCAGTTAATTTGCGTCTTTTTTTCTCAACACGTTTCTTGTGACCCTGTTGAATATTTGCAACAAAACGCTTGATGGTTCTATGATCATGCCCCAATATCTTAGCAATTTGGAGAGTGCTGCATCCATCTGAAAGACTTTTTACAATTTTTGACTTTTCAGAGTCAGTTAAATCTCTTTTTGGCCCATTTTGCCTAGGGAAAATAAGCTGCCTAATAATTATGCACACATTGATATAGGGTGTTGGTCTCCTTAGGCCACACCCTCCCTCATTACACAAATACATATCACCTGATATGCTTAAATCAATTAAGCATTCAATTTTATACATCTTGGAGATGGAATATATGCATGAAAATTATGATATGGTCAAAATACTCATTTGCCTAATAATTGTGCACACAGTGTAGGTCCATAATGTTAATGTCCCCTTTGGGTGCCTAATGTTAAAAACGAATTAAGTCCCTCATACATCACTCGTAAAATAAAAGCGTGGGAGCTTTTGCTAACATTTTATTGATTGATGAAAAGTGTCCACGCTTTTATTTTATGAGTGATGCATGAGAGACTTATTTTTTTAACTTTTTAGTACACTTTTTAACTTAATATAAGCATTATTTTTAAGAAGTATTTTTTATATATATATTTTCAACTTTTTAGTCTTGGGTTTGTTTTAGTATAATTTTGTAATCAATATTTTAACACTTCAGTTAATATTTCTATCTATTACTAGTGCCATCTATTGGTGAAATCTTTAACCATTCTTCATTTGAAAATTTCTTAATTAACATGATTAATTGATCAATTAGTGAAACTGATTATTGATTCATGTATTGTCATCAGAAGTGAGTAAGTGTGCAAAATTTCAAGTCATGTGGACAATAGGAAGTGGGTTAAATATCGATTACAAGATTTGTACCAGACAATAAACAGGTGAAGTTAAAAGAAGCGTGGTAAAATCCAATTTGCGTCTCGATAATAGAAAAGGATAGTAGCCTTCCTTGCCGTCCGTTTAGTACACAACTACCATTTTTTTTCTGTGTTTAAACCAGGGGCTAATATTATTAGTTCACTGGAGCTGCTTACTCTTGATCATACTGCATACAATTGCCCATGAGCAAAACATTCCTGACATAAATTAATTCTTGCTTTTCCTAGTGGCTGACATTGGGTTCTGTTGGTGGTCTTTGCAAAACTAAAAGGAAACTATTGAACTGAAACAGTAGTAGAAATTGCGAGAATTTTGAATAAAAATTTTCGTATAGAATAGCCAAAATCGTTTGTTCAGTCAGATTTAAATGTAACTCTTTCATCTATAATTTTGTATTATTAGAAAGGTTTGGAGGGCTTAAATGAAAAGCACTATATAGATTGAAACTTAAATATGGAAACAACAGTTTACTTCAGATAAAGTAAGTAACTAAAAATTGTAACCATCAAAAACTGAAATAAAACCCAAATAAACTTGCAAAACTGAAAACTATGGAAAGTCAAATAAAAAATACAGCAAACAGAAAATCTAAACCTTAAATGCATGCTATGTAGAAATCACACAATGCTAGCAAGCCAGCTAAACTAAACTCATATTCAAAAGTGGGCTATTACTTCATTCACTGAAGAATTTGTATTCAAGTGTATCACTGGTTGTATGTTCATTTAGGGTGAGGATGGAGGCAGTACTATGCTATTGTCATTTTTTTAATTATTAGATGTTTATGATTTTCATTTGGTTATGCCATTCACTCATGTATTTGTTGTTATTTTTCAGTTGTATGTTTAAGCATCTTTTTGTAATTTGTTTTTTAAATTTTGTTAATTTGGCTTTCCCCAGAAGCCTTAGCCAGACAAGTAAGTTATAATAGCGGATTCATATTGTACTTGTCTGCGGTTGGCTGGCGCCCTGCCCAGGGTTTGTCCCTGCCTTGCACCCTGTGTTTGCTGGGATTGACTCCAGCAGTCCCCTGTGACCCTGTAGTTAGGATATAGCGGGTTGGACAGTGGATGGATGAATATTGTATTTGTGTCAGAACTGGTTTTCTTGTGCCCATCCTATCTTTTATGCTGACAGCCTTCATTTTTATAAATCGGAAAGCTCCAAACAGCTGAATGGTACTGTATCTCTATCAGCAATCAGTGAAAGCATTTTAAGATTTTGGAGTATTTCATTTTTCTATTGTTGGGATTGTTTTCACCCCTATATATTGATATATTGAAATGTCCTTTTTTAGTGGATACCTACCCAGATGTACAATCATACCAAATTTCTGCTTTTTTACTAAATGGTAAATACTGCTTTTGTTAAGTGAGTCAGTCATCCAACTTTGCATTTTATTTATATATACATCCCAGCCCATAAATATATACAGTACAGGCCAAAAGTTTGGACACACCTCATTCAATGTGTTTTCTTTATTTTCATGACCATTTACAGCACTCCATCACTCTCCTTCTTGGTCAAATAGCCCTTACACAGCCTGGAGGTGTGTTTGGGGTCATTGTCCTGTTGAAAAATAAATGATCGTCCAACTAACCTGACTTCTGCACAACACAACTGCTGGTCCCAACCCCATTGATAAAGCAAGAAATTCCACTAAATAACCCTGATAAGGCACACCTGTGAAGTGAAAACCATTTCAGGTGACTACCTGTTGAAGCTCATCGAGAGAATGCCAAGAGTGTGCAAAGCAGTAATCCGAGCAAAGGGTGGCTATTTTGAAGAAACTAGAATATAAAACATGTTTTCAGTTATTTCACCTTTTTTTGTTAAGTACATAACTCCACATGTGTTCATTCATAGTTTTGATGCCTTCATTTGTGAAAATAAAGAAAACACATTGAATGAGGAGGTGTCCAAACTTTTGGCCTGTACTGTATATATTTATATATATATTTATATATATTTATATTTATGGGCTGGAAACTGATAAAAAATGAATTGCATAATTGTATGGAATTAATCGCAGTTAATCGCAAAACATGCAATCATAAAATAAATACATAAATGATGAAGTAAATATATGCTGAATTAGAAAATTAATGTAGAATCAACACAAAGGATTTTTTAAAAATTTAATGGCATAGTTTAAACTTAAACAATGACCTGGAAACTGACCTTTTAACATAATACTACTTGAGCAGGTATAACCTGAATTTGAATACCTTCCTAAAAGGCAAGTTGAAAAGAAGGCAATAACAAAACAAGGCCAATGTATTAATTCTCAGATTGTTATGGCATATGAGACACAGACGTGTTTTTAAAATTAAAAGATCGAAACGACTGTAGGCTTTGAATGCACTGCTTAAGACTGATTTGCTCTAATTGAAATAAGTGTCTCTTAAATGGGCATGCACTAAAACTTGTTGTAAAACTCTGCATATGCCATCCTCAATTGTTCATCACCATCAACAACTTGATAACTATACTCAATGCAAGTGTTTTTCAACTGGTGCACCATGAGAGCTACCCAGTGTAGTGCCATGGGCCCAGACCTGAGAGAGACTTATCTCTTCAGGTGGTCGAGAAATGTCAAAGAAGGATGGGGCTACCTGGAAAAGCTGACATAAAAGTAGCTCTGTAATTAATATTTTGCAGACGCAGAAAACACTGCCAGTGTACGTGTTCGCCAGTGACTCTCACAGAGCCAAGGGACAGTGGGCATAGCAGTTGCCTCTGACCCCAGGTCAGTGGAGCGAGGCTGGCAAAGAGAGAACTGCATGTGTTAGCAGGAAAAGCGACGCAGCAGCTGGGAAAATTCATCCAGTGTACTCAACTAAGTGCTGCATCTGCGAACGGTAATGCCCAAGCTGCTTTTTTTTTTTTTTCTGGCATTTCTGATTGTCCTGCCCCTTCGGACACTTTAGCAAATGTATGTGATTTAATCCTTTTTTGGTTGGTAGAATCGTGGTGTGCCTGTCTTGGGGGGTTTTTGGGTTGCAACAAGTGTGCCACCATGGAAAAATGGTTGTAAAACACTGATTTACCTACACCTTTGCTCCTGGCACGCTAAAAAATTTCTGTAGCTGCTATCTCGCTTAAAAACAGACAGCGTGCATTACTTGGTTATGTTTTGTTCTTCGCTTAAATTAGCAAACTTGAGTCATGGATGGGGATAATCATTACACTTCTGTTTCGTATTTGTCATTATATTAGGGCAGTAAGCACTGTAAGCTACCTGGAAGACTGATGAGTTAAATACAGAGGTGCCAGAGACTTATGCGTATTTTGGTTTTAGTGCCATTCAAAGAAAACATAATTCACACTTATGTGATATGACATTGAATCAACCTTCTTACAGAAACATGAAATAAAAAAATAAAAAAAAGTGTAATTTTTACCTTCGCTACTTTTCTTTAATATTGCTCCAGGACTACCATAAACCCCCCCTTCCTCCCACTCTGCTGCAACTGTCAGTATGTATAAATCAACGAAATGAACACCAGTACTGTACTGATATGGATGTGGCAAGGTGTTGTGAAATGTGTAATTTGAAACTTTTAAATACATTTTTTTTTCTCAATTTTTAAATGTATTATAAAAAATGTGGTACTGGATGTATATGCAATTCTTTAGGTTCACAATAAACTATTTTGTATTATTTCGTAATATTAAAAAAAAAAAAAAAAAAATTGCATGAAAATGTCATCCTGACCAAAGCACGGTCTGATGCGATTGCCCTGTTGACGGCCTTGAATGAGACAATATTTTTAACACATTAAACAGGCCACATTAATCGCAAAAATTAACTTTTTAACTTTCCCAGGCTCTATTGATATATAGATATGTATATAGATATAGATATAGATACATCTATATCTATATAGATAGAAATTTTTTTTTGGTTTCTTTGTTAAATTATTCTTTAGTTCTCATTTTTTGAAAATTAAAAGTATCGTTTCATTTCACATTTTTTTATATATATATATAATATTTATTACAGAGTCTGTGGTATCTGAATTCTTTTTGTCCCAACAAAACAGAAAAGGCAGCAGTAGTGAAGGTCAAATTGACTGACTGCTGATCGCGATTGGCTGATTTTTCACCCTGAATAACTTGATTTGTGCTCTTTCAATTAGTTGATTTAAAAAAAAAACTTTTTTTTTTTCCAGAACCTGTTTTTTAACCTTTTCAGTTATTCTGTAGTAGTGCTTCTTTACGTAAGGTATTACGGTAATTGCATGTGTCATTTTTGTTGCCAAACTTCTGTAATTAGAGAGCTGACAGACTTAGGAGAGCATGACGGCAGGAATACAGTATTAGGTTTTATATTTAAGAAAGTGGTGTAATAAAGTGAACAAAGGAAATCTTGCTGTACATGGAGGAAATGGCAGAATATAAGAGAAGAGAGGAACCACTTTGACAGAAATAATAAGAGAAAGAGTTCAGGACTTTAATTATTCCAGAAATTAAAACTTAGACTTCTTGTCCGAGTATGGTTGATAAGCATGCTTTTGTGTAGTACAGCAGCTTACATTTTTGATCAGGAAAAAGAACAGTAAACAATTGACTTTTTAGCTTAAGTGCAAAATGAATCGATTTTTCATGTAAACTTGTTAAACATGTTAGCCTTGAATCTTCTTTTTAAACATGAGCATTTTATTACAGCTTTGTATTGTATTTATGACAAGAATTTTTATATTCTTTTACAGCATATATATTTTGGATAAATATTTTGTATGTTGTAGTAATTTATAAAAAGTTTGTTTTAAGGGGATTTCATTTATTTTAGTATTTAGTATTTTAGCCTACAGAATTTCACTTTGTTGATAAAAATGAACAAATAACACTTATTGTCTGCAATTTAATCATAAAAGTATCACTTTAGTATGGAGCATAAGATTTCTATGTGGTTGGTTATGCAGGAGCTTAGTGTTAAAAAAAATATACAGGGTGGGCCATTTATATGGATACACCTTAATAAAATAGGAATGGTTGGTGATATTAACTTCCTGTTTGTGGCACATTAGTATATGTGAGGGGGGGAAACTTCTCAAGATGGGTGGTGACCATGTTGGCCATTTTGAAGTCAGCCATTTTGGATCCAACTTTTGTTTTTTCAATAGGAAGAGGGTCATGTGACACATCAAACTTATTGGGAATTTCACAAGAAAAACAATGGTGTGCTTGGTTTTAACGTAACTTTATTCTTTCATTAGTTATTTACAAGTTTCTGACCACTTATAAAATGTGTTCAATGTGCTGCCCATTGTGTTTGTGTTAACAAACAAAACCACCGCTATTGGTCTGACACTATTTTTTAAAAGGATATAGAAAAAAAAATTACAGTCTGGATTGGCCAGTTCTAGTAATAGTGAAGTCAGTCGATGATGTGCATCTGCTCTAAAAAAAAAAAACCCAACTGGAGCATCCCTAAGCAGCAGTCATCCTTGAAAAGGATATATGTGAAAGAGCTACACAATGAACTGACATCAAGACAATTTGGAATCCACCTAATGGCTTGTCTTTTTAGTGTGGCAAAAGGCTGAGTGCCTTGAGGAAATACATGTGACATAGAAAGAACATTCAAATTCCACAAAGAAGAAATCACAATAGGGAATTGAAACAGTATCTATTACAGCACTGTTAGGTGAGAACATGCGCCGATAACGTGTTGCCACAGCCACCACACAATGATCAACCTACACTCCAATGCAGTCTAAAGTAGGAAAGATATAGATTCAGTAACATGATGTTCTTCTGTATGGGTTTTAAAGAGAAAATTGTTTCTGCTAGGTATTAGTTCTTTTTAAAGGGTATATTAAATGCACAAGTCAAGTTCTCCCCTACAGTTAAGCAAAATATGGCTAAGTAAAACTATTTATTTTTGTTCCATTTATTCTAGTAGTTTTATAGTTAATTGTAATTTGGCTTTTTACTGGGTAGCAGGTGTGCATTTCTTAGATCTTGGGAGAGACCCAACACCTTGTAAATAGCACATTGGCATTACTGTAAAAGTGTTACTTAGTTTAATCAACCATGGGGTCAGACTACTTTTTAGATAGATAAATAATACTGTATTTTTCCCAGTTGGAAATTTGAACAGATCTGTCTAATCCTAAAATTAATAAAAATTAGTAACTAGTAAATTAAGTTCAAAAACAAACAGAACACACAGAGAGAGAGAGAGAGAGAGAGAACACAGAGTTTCATTTAAAGGCCTCTTCCTGTACAACACTGAAAATAAATCACATATTTATTTTGTCATTAACATTGCCTTTATTTTCAACTGCAAACATCTTTTAATGTAATTTCTAATTTTGTTTACTTTCTCCTTCTTTTCATTCCATTTTTCAGTGTTTGCCGAATATCCAACCCCGACTTGTTGCAGTTAGTAAGACAAAACCACCAGAGATGGTGATGGTTGCTTACCAACACGGACAGCGCAACTTTGGAGAGAACTATGTGAGTAACAGTTGCCCTCATGGGAGTGGTCCTATTCAAAGGAGTGACATAACAAAGGAGTGAAACCTCAGATATAAATTTCAAATGAGTGACAACCATCCAACCAACATTTTTTGGCAAATGTGCTTTCAATTGTGTGTGGTAGGTGAGGCGAGAACGATTTTTTTGGCGAGCGTTCTTTCAGTTATGTGTGGTAGGTGAGGCAACAATGATTTTTTTGGCGAGCATACTTTCAGTTGTGTGTGGTAGGTGACACGTTATGTCACTCCTTTAATACGGTATTTATGTCACTCCTTTGAAGTGTCACTCCTTCGATACAGACCCCATGGGAGAGCAGTTTTTAAATGTTAATCTGGCCTTAAGAGTGTTTGATTTTGAGTGAACACTTTTTCTATAATTCCTAGTGGTTTTCTAGTAGTGCTTAGCAAGTTTAATTTTGTAACTATTTTTTTATGCAGTGTGGGGGTACAACATATAAAACAAAAATACACTTAAAGGATGAATACAGTATTTTTTGAAATGTAAAGTTATTTTTTCTTCAAAATCATGGTATATACAACAGTTTTGTCACTGGAAATTATGTTCTTAAGTGAAACATTATTTATAAATTTCAAAAAAATACTGTTCCTCATCTTTAAAATGGGAACATTGGTACAAACTTGAAAACAATGCTTAAAGGTTATGGTGGAATCAACCATTTCATACAGTTTTGTTTTCTTTTTCTTTCAGGTACAAGAACTTTTGGACAAGGCATCAGACCCAAAGGTTGGTGTTTAATCGTAGGAGGGTTCACGTTCAGAAAGTGTATTCAGTAGATTTGAGCAGAATGCCCCAAATCCCATTCATATCCCTTCTATATTTACTTTGACCAGCTTGGTCAGTGTCAGGGTTGACTTCTATTGTAATTAAATAATTTACCCTTCTGTTTATATCTATAACCCCAGTCAACTAGATAGAGTGCCAAAACAAGAAGAAAAGAAAGTTTATATTTTATAGATAATATGCTCAGAATGGAATCAAAAGCTATATGTGTGACTAAATATTAGCTATTCAGCCTAGATGAGTTTGAGTTGTGTCTAAACATTCAGTAATGTTAGACTACTGGATGTCTCTTTGTCTTGGCGCTGTCTGGTCTGGAGTGGTCTCTTAAACGGGTATGGCCTCTGTATGGATAGAATAGCAGAGACACAGCATGTCCTTTGTACAGATAGATAACAGAGACACCAAGTTTCTCTATTAGCCCTGAATTTAATCCTGTCCTGTGGTATTTGACACACCTCTTGGGCTGGTGGGGGAGTATTACTGAGTGACTACCCTCTGCGTTCCGGTCTCATGACCTTTGAAGAGTCCAGTCCTGTTCATGCATAAGTCACATTTTCACTTTAGCGTTTTACTTTGTCTTCCCTTTCATCTTCCACCTGCTTGCAATTTATTTGTCTAATCTGGTGAGTACTAATTACGCCTAGCTCAAGAACTGGTTGATCCGGCTTCCTGTCTGTTAGGTTAAATATTGTTCTCTTTAAAATTAAAATAAAAGTATTGTTCAAACAAAGACAATCTACAAATAATTATTACAATATATGCTATATGTTAGAAATTTTTGCTCTCTAGTGCAGTGAAAATTATTGGAAATCTTCTAAACATGTTAGTCCAATTTGATACTGTCATCTTTATACTTAAGACTAGCCATTTCTTCTCTTAAAATAATCTTGTATTTTAAAAACTGTTTTGGGCCATAAAGTCCTGTATCAGAGCTCTTGTTTCATTCTGATTATGATTCAGGATAACCTACAGACGATTTCTTTATTTACCCACAACACATCATTGAACGTTCCACAGTTTTACTGACATAAGGGGAGTCTATCATGGCAATGATAGAACAAACACTGACTAACTAGAAAAGATAGGCAACTCAGTAGAAATCCTGGAGTAATGGGTGCTAATTGTCTATAATTAATGAGATAGTTCCATGAGGTCTATTAAGTTTGACAGTCCAAAGAATTCTTACTATAAATGGCCCAGGTGTAATCACATCAGACACAACCTTTAATGATAGTTAAAATAAATGGTGGCTCATATAAAATACAAATATCTTTGTAGAAAACAGTAGACAAAAAGGCCTGTTTAAGCTAATTGTAAATGCTGAGAGGGAAGGGGCAGGCAGACAGTTTTGTCTCTGGACTTGTGGCTGTTATCTGTAGAATTTTTGCTTAAAATATTTGGTCTCCAATAAAGCTAGGTTTATGAAGTAATAATGAATTTTTATCTACAGTATGTGGTACAGTGGTGATGCTCTACCCTTATTTTTTTTTCTTTTCAGATTCTTTCCTCTTGCCCAGAGATTAAATGGCATTTTATTGGACACCTCCAGAAGAATAATGTTAACAAATTAATGGGTAAAAAAGCAAATGTCATTTGTTTGTTTTTCTCACATAAATGTTTTGGATGTCAATAACAGTAAAATTTCTTATTTTATACTACCTTCATTTTATAGAGACTAATCTGTCTAACTTTAAAGATTTTATTGTGAAAACACAGTCACGTTTGCCTATTCTGTCTGGGCTACTAATTTCTATTGCTTGAGGAATCTTGGGCTTTAAGTACAACATTCAAGTTAAATAAAATTCCCAACAGTTTCATGAAGAATTATTAAGATGTAAGAAAGGCAGTGAAAGGAAGGTCACAAAGCAGTTTTACTTTTGATGTTATGACTGACATACTGGCATTTTAACACTATAATTACCAAAGCCTATGTAAAACTCATAAACCCAGCCCACCTTAAATCCCTTCGCACCTCTCCATCATGGTCTTTTTTCTTGTAAATGTGCTAATCAAGACAAGAACCTAGAAGCCTACTATGCCATCCCCGCACTGCCACAGAAAGGGTACAAAGTCCTCCCAGCTTAAGCCTTGATTATCTGGGAGTCAAATACCTAGAGTTGTATAGGGAAATAATATATCGTTATTTGGAACACATGCATTTCATGTGTGTTCTGTGTCTACAACAATCTGTGTAAATACATCTTTAAATATTTTTCATATTTTAGTAATAAATGACAAAATGTAGACATAAACTGTATAATGTGTGAAGCCTGAAGTCCAAAGATCAAATAAACACTTTCACAGAAGGTATAAGGATAATACAACAGCTTCCGTGGTGCAGCAGTAAGAACTACTGACTTGTAATCAAGAGTCCCTTGGTTCGATCCTGACTGCTTCGCAAATTTACCGTTTTGAGTAGTCAACTGCTCTTATTAATATTATACAATAAAAACTTACATTTGATTTCCGTCTCTAACCGCTGTTGTAAATTTATAGTACTTGTAAAAGTTACTGGGTTTTCTTTTTTTCACTTTTATTCTCTCAGTCACGATCACAATACATACTACTCTAGAGATCTGACGCTGTTAGTTTTATTTTGAAACTGGGAATAACTGTAGATGTGAGTGGTGTTTTGAGACAATGGAACTGGAAATTTCTGGTCTGGAGGGATAAACACTAACACACAAACACTAGTGAATCGTGCCTTCCTGGTATCTCTTTGTCAATTTAATTTTTTTTTTTAAACAGTTTTCAATGTTGCATCCTCTTTTTCTTTTTCCATCGACTTTTCTTGTAAGAAGCAATGACAAAGTTCCTCTGCAAGGTGAGCCAAGAACACTCTTCTTTTCTCAGTGGACCCGTGCATGCCTTACACAGTACATGTGCGTTGATCGCCGCCAGGTCAAGCATGTCGTAGCACACAGCAACCAACCAGCCGCGTATTCCTGCTCGTACTGAATAAGCTCACGCCTTCTGGTCCATGATGTCAATGCAGCACCGGACAAAGAAAGAAAGAGACAAATATATGTGACGTTTTTGAAGAAATCATTTGATGACGTGAATAGTACCAATCAGAAAACATTCTTGCACTAATGCAATATTATTTGAAAATGAACAGCGTCAGATCGGGTGTAAATTGTTTGTTAGTTAGGGTCAGATCTGGGGATGGAGAACGTGAAAGTGACTTGACAGCATAAAACTGAAAACACAGCTAAATTTTACAAGTACCATAAATTTACACCTGATCTGTAAGGATTGAGTAAAAGACATAAATATTATAGTAATAACAACAGTAAAAACTCCAAAAGTCATATTATTGTTACTGATTAACTGTTTCAAATTAAAACAATATGGTTTCCTCTAAAAGGTTTGTAGTGGCTGTCAACTAAAGGTATGGCCATTCCCTAGGAAAAGCAGGAATTGATCAATAGCAGGAATGCTTTAGCCATGTGCAATTGAATGTAGCATATTTAAAAGTAAGGAGCTCCTGTGAACTAATATTAGCCTTTTGTTAAAAAAAAAAATGTATCCAAAAAAATATTGAGTTAGCTACATAATACGTCTGATAAATTCAATTAACCAGCGGCATTGTAACTGAAGCCCAATGTCTTTGGAAATTTCTCAGACAAAGCTTATATACCGTAAACGTGGGGTATTATCTCACAATAATAATCTGAAATATTGGCAAATAAAACTTTTCTTCCCAGAATTTAACAATTTCATAAATAGCTATGCCTCAAAGAAGCATCTCAAATAGCATGTTTTTTCCACCATAGCTTTGCCTCAAAGAAGCATCTCAAATAGCATGTTTTTTCCAACTATTTTTATTTTATGTCTACTCCAGTTATTTTGGAGTTTTCATGTTATGTATGGTGCCTCCCTTGCTAGCATCAGTGTCTCCCAGTCAGTAAACATTGCTGTCTCTCTGGTCTCTTTTTGATTGGTGTATGAAAGGAAAAACAAAGCTCTTAGTTCATTACCTCACAAATCACAGATCATAGTATATGTACATGTATGTATTGTATATATGTTTTTTCATGAGTTGCATCATTTGCAGTGGTTCTCAATTTTGTATTTGCATAAGCGTGCTCTTCCTGACCTCAGTCAGAGTCACATCAAATGACAGTAGATGTAATCCTTTTATTTCCTATTTTGTAATTATAAAAAAAACTCTTTCTTCAGTCTGTCATTTATTTGCATGTGTGGTCTAAAGTAAATAATGAAATAGAACAGTTAAAGTACACCAAATTATGAGTAAAATAAAATATCTTTACAGTGCTTTTGACAGCTCAAGTTAAAGCAGTTTTTTTAAAAGTTTTTAGCCGTTCTTGAAACATAATTACAAAACAAATCTAAAAATTAGCAGAACTTACAGTAAAATAATTTTGAATTTAACTACAAAGGCATGTGAAGAAAAGTGGTATCTGAAACGCTGCCACATACCATATTTTTAGAATTGATGAAACACTTGCTAGTAATATGTAACTGTGGAAAAACATGATAAACATCACATAGACATTAGTTAATCTTTTAGAATAGTTTTGCTGTTTTAACTCTGTATATGCTTAGTCTGATATTTGATGCACACAACTTGGTGACATTATTAGTTAAACATTGCATGGTGGCAGACTGCTATTTCTTAAACCAGCAAGATACAAAGTGCAGTAAATAAACAAGGAAAAATCAAAACACAAATACAAATGGGATGAGACAAAACAACACTGTAATTTAGACATTCAGGACAGACTTTCTCATGGTCATTAGGAAGCTCTGTTCATTTGCTAAACAAAAATACAAATTCAGAATGAAAATAAAGTGGCCAGTAATGCAGTTTACCCAGTAACTGATGCACAAACATTGCAGAAAAAAAAACAATGAAGGCTATTTTTTGTTTCTGCTTGTTACGTTTTAGTAACAGAGAGCGTGTGAAATGGACAGATGAGGGCAGATATCTCACTTTTATTGTGTTGTTAACTAATACTGGCTAATATTATCTGAACACTGACAATGTATGAATATTTTCTGTGTGCAAATTAAGCAGTGATGGGTAGTAACGAGTTACATTTACTTGAGCAACTTTTTTAAAAAATAATTGTACTTCTAAGAGTGGTTTTACTGCACCATACTTTTTACTTTTACTTGAGTACATTTGTGAAGAAGAAACGCTACTCTTACTCTGCTACATTGGGCAACACTCGAATCGTTACATTTTTTCCATTAGATATGCTATATTTTTGCCAGAGAGAAGCCACCAGTTGATCTACTGCATGACTGTTTCACCAATCAGACGTAGCAACAATAATCACATGGCTCTGTTTCACCAATCGGACATAGCCATGCAGTCACATGACCACACACAAACTGTGGCGGCATAGCGGCACAAACTCCTCACAGACAGTAGACAGGGAAAGAAAGAATACATGAAAAATGAGAGCCAACTCCTGCTGAAGCTTAACCATCACTTCACTGAGTGAAGAACAAGCACGTTTTAACCAAAAATGCACAGACACAGACAGTTAAGGTAAAGTGAGACTTCTTGTACGTGCACAAGCTGCCTTGTTCTAATGTTATCTTCAATCAGCTGTGCTATTTGGAGGGCAAGTGAATATGCAGTATTATACTGTCAGTGTACAGTATATCTTGTCACTGTAAGTAGTTTGCACTGTTCAAACATACATGTTACCTACTGTAGGTATTGGCTTCAAAAGCTTTGTTGTGAAAAACTGAGATTTGGAACTTTGAGTTATTTGCGCATCTTTATTTTGTCAAGATGTTATTTATTTTTACTCATTTTTTTATTTTATCATTTGGAAATAGCACAATTTGCACATTATTTTGTATTTTTGTCTCTCTTATTACATTTCTAAAAAAAAGTACATCATTTATTATGATCAAACAGTTACTCAGTACTTGAGTAGTCATTTCACCAAGTACCTTTTAGCTCTTATTTGAGTAATTTTTTTGGATGACTACTTTTTACTTCTACTTGAGTAATATTTTGAAGTAATGCTACTCTTACTTGAGTACAATTTTTGGCTACTCTACCCACTTCTGAAATTAAGTAGGCAAGAGGGTGTTTTACAATATGGTAGTCACTGCATCTCTTACCCCCTTTGCTTTTCTGTTCATATGCCTTGCAACAGAACAGCAGACATCTTATGAAACTTTGCTTAGCACAGACCTGTTCTGCCAGGAAGGCAGGAAGAACACACTGCAGGCATTGCATGTGCCTGAATGTCCTTTTCATATGCAGTAACATATTTTATATTTAGATGCTATACTGCTTGAACTGTGATCTTGGACAAACTGAACCAATTGCAAACAACAGTACTAAACTAACCTGTTCTGACCCTTACTCTTTTTTTTTTTTATTCTTTCTCATGTTCAACACTGCCAGGCTACATAAATGGAGTTGACGTAAACATTCTCAATAAGAGCTGTGAAGACTTTGCAGATATTATTTAATGTTCAGAACAAGATGAGGAAAATCAAATGGAAGTGTTGAACATTGCAATATTGGCTTTTCCATACTGATTTTGCTTAAATATCAAATCAGAAATTCAATGTTTTGTTTCACACTACTTGTAATAAATAGCAAAATTAATTACAAGAACATTTGACAGTATTGTAAAATTCCAATAATAATAGTTAATTCAAAGTTAGCAGTTGTTTAAATACTAATATTTTGTTGAAATGCCAAATTCTCTCCAATACTGCTCCAAGCACTAACATGATGAACTACAATTTATAGGTTAATTGTAAAATCTGGTAAAATTTTATATATATATGGTCCAGATCTACAACCCCAAATCAGAAAAAGTTGGGACAGTGTGGAAAATGTGAATAAAAAAATAAAGCAGTAATTTACAAATTTCCCTTAACTTTTATTTCATTGCAGACAGTATGAACACAAGATAATTCATGTTTTTTTTGGTCAACATCATTTGATTTGTAAATAAACATCCATTCTTGCCATTCAGGCTTGCAACACATTCCAAAAAAAGTTGGGATTAGGGCAATTCAGGGGTAGTAATGAGGTATAATAACTAAATAATGACGTGATTTGAAACTGGTGATGTTAACAGGTGATTGCAATCATGATTCGGTACAAAAGCAGCATCGAGGAAAGGCCTACTCCTTTAGGAGCAAAGATGGGCAGAGGATCGCCAGTTCGCCACTAAGTGTGGGCAAAAATCTTTGAACTGATGAAGAAAAACGTTTCTCAAAGACATATAGGAAGAGATTAGGGCATTTCTCCCTCTACAGTGCATAACATAGTGAAAAGAATCGGGGAATCTGGAGAAATTACCGTGCGTAAAGGCCAAGGGCGCAAGCCTAAACTGAATGGCCATGATCTCCGAGCCCTCAGACGGCACTGCATTAAAAACCGTCTTTCATCAATAAATGATATAACTGCGTGGGCTCAGGACTACTTCAGGAAGTCACTCTCAAGCACTACAGTATGTAGTTACATTAGGAAATGCCAGCTAAAACTGTACTGTGCCAAAAGGAAGCCCTACATAAATAGTGTCCAGAAGCGTCGTCGACTTCTCTGGGCTCTGAGGCATCTGGGATGGTCCATTGTGCAGTGGAAACGTGTATTGTGGTCAGACGAATTGGTTTTTCACATCTTTTTTGAAAGAAATGGACGCCGTGTGCTGCGGACCAAAGAGGAAAAGGACCATCCAGACTGTTACCAGATACAAGTCCAAAAGCCAGGGTCTGTCATGGTATGGGGTTGTGTCAGTGCCTTCGGCAAAGGTAACTTGCACTTCTGCGATGGCACCATCAGTGCTGAGAAGTATATCTCAGTTTTGGAGGAACAAATGCTGCCTTCAAGACGACATCTTTTCCAGGGACGCCCATGCTTATTTCAGCAAGACAATGCCAAACCACATACTGCGCGCATAACAAAGGCATGGCTGCGTAAGAAGAGGGTGCGGATGCTTGACTGGCCTGCCTGCAGCCCTGATTTGTCTCCTATAGAGAATGTTTTGCGCATTTTGAAATGAAAAATGCGTCAACGAAGACCCGTACTGTCGCACACCTAAAACGTTGTTTGCAGGAAGAATGAGACAAACTAACACCTGCAACACTTAGTCACTTGATTTCTTCAATGCCTAAATGTATTTTAAGTGTTGTTAAAAGACAGGGGAACTGTACAAAGTGGTAAATGCTGTACTGTCCCAACTTTTTTTGAAATGTGTTGCAAGCCTGAATGGCAAGAATGGATATTTATTTACAAATCAAATGATGTTGACAAAAAAAAATATGAATTATGTCTGCAATGAAATAAAATTTGAGAGAATTTATACTGTAACTTGCTTTTTTCTTTTTTTATTCACATTTTCCACACTGTCCCAACTTTTTCTGATTTGGGGTTGTAATTATGCAATTTTCATTACGCTATAACTTATTAAGTTTATTACATAGAGAATTCACAAAAAATTCTTTTTGTTGCCGATAGATTCCAGCACCTGCCTTACATTCCAAAATGGCGGGGAGACAGTTGTCAGTCGAACAGCAAGTGTGATGTGTTCCCCTTTTCATAATCGTACAATCGCATAATTAGATCTGGACCACCCTGTATATATAACTTTGCATTCAATTCAAAGTCATTTCCTTTCTGTGATTCTTGGCAGTTTTCATATATACACATTTCTCTTAAATTTTAGCTAAAGCATGTTTTAAAAGTTAAAACCCTTTGTTTCGTTTGTGTGCAGTTTTCTTGATAATAACTATATGTGAACACTTTAACATTATCTGTTGTGAGAGGTGCTTACATTTACCTGGTATTAACCTTGGGGTTCTTTTGAGATTTTCAGCAACATCATATGGTCAGATTTTGAAGAGAATTTGGCCAGACTGCTGCTTCTGGGTAGAAATGAATTTGTGAAGCAGTTCTTAACATAGAATGATACAGTAATGTTGTTTAGGATTGGCCTAGTCACTTTACCAGGAAAAATAAACAACTGCAATAACATTTTTTAAGACATTATAACCATTTAGCTTTAGATTGCTGTGGCATGATTCCACCAGAGCTTTATTTATTTATGCATTTTTTATGTAATATCTGACATGACATTTTGAAATTCAAATAATTTTTGTCAAAGTGCAGCATGTCTTTTTGCCCTTAACCTTATAAAGAGCATTATTGACAAACAGATCTAGTGGTATGTATCATTGCTGCTAGGAGCATTCTTCATGTTTCATGTGTTTCACAAATAAATACTTTTGTCCACTGTTACAACAAATGCTGACTTGAAATGCGGAGATTGCATTCTCCCTCCAATTGGTTAGTAAACATTTATATGTTTATTTTTAGGAATAAAGAATCTGCATATATTTGGTACTTAAGTTGAGCTGTCTCTTTTATTCAATGCAGATAGTTTGATGGCTTGTGACACAACACATTTCTAGATAAGACATCAGTGCAGATATACCCAGTGCAATACATATTTTTGCCCTTATTAAATTCTAGCTGTTTAACCTGCCTTTACATGGGGAATTTAAGAAGTGAAAGGGCCTTGGCTATGGTGCCATTGGTTAGTTGGATGTATCTGATCTGAATATATACGATATTTGTAGTATTTGTTTTTTCTTTTTTTATGAAGGGTTAATACCATTGGCAGTCAGAGTGGTATAGTGTTTATGGCTTTGGAATTCAGACTTCAAATCCTGAGGTTATGGGTTAAAATCCTACTACTAACACTGTGATCATGAGTATTTCACTTGCTTGCTTTTCACTTTGACCACCTGCTTGTGGTCAAATTGTAAAAACAAAAGCAATGTAACCAATTGCTGTAAGGGTTGTAAATTGCTTGAATGAAGATGTAGAGTTGTTTGTGAATAGTTTTGCTTTTGGTAGTGAATTGGCTTCTGTTGATCTTGATTGCAAAAACAATTGTACAGAAAACTGCTCTTTTTAATTGAACTGTGCAATCAGTAGGAATAATGTAAAATTTGAGTATATAATACAGGTAAAATTCCATTACAATGAAGTGCCAGGGACTTAAAAAATATTTTGTTGTAATGAGATTCTGTATTTGTTGCTATAGTGCTTTCTTTAACTTGCGTCCAGGCGTTTGCAATCATTTCAATAGCTTCTTTCGTGTTAATTTTAATCTCCTCCTGTCTAAATTATGCTGATGAGAATTTTTCTCTGCATTTCCTTGCGATAATATATTTTCAGGGTGCGAATGATGCCTAAACTTAATGGCTGAAGCACTGCTGTGCAATTGTGTGGGAGGAATTCAACACGAACATTATCTAAATGCGGAAGCATGTTGTGGGCAGCACAGTTATTGATCAGAAGCCAAATCATCCTTTTTTTCTTCTTCATATTGTGAGGTTTCTGAACTCTTTTGGGATCCCCCCACCCAATGGGAACGTCACGCTGAAGTGCGTCCCAAAGAGTGATTGCTGCGTCTGTGTAAGATTGTTTGTCCGTTGCCGGGGCAGGGCAACAGCAGGCTTACAGCGCGGCAGTGAAGCGCCACAGAAGCGAATCCTAAAAGATCATGGGTGCTAGTCCATCAAGTCCTAGTCATACACCCCAAAACATGAGGCTGAGTGTCAGAACTTTAGCAAAACCAGCTTTATTCAGCTGGAACAGCACAGTTATTTATTGTAGCTGGATCTGCCACTGTCCTATAAACAGAAACAGCAGTCAGACAGGGTTGTGGCCAGGTTAATTGCCAAGTAATACTGTTCCCTGCATTTACAATGTTCCTTGCATCACCCATCGAGATATTTTCTGTTTGCTTCAGAAACCTCGCATTTTCTTGAATGAGTGCCTCATTAATAGGAATGTTTCTTGAACAACCACATAAAAACTGTTTTTTTCGGCGTCTTCAAATGCAGTAGTTCGCATACATTTGCAACCCAAATTTGTTTTTCTTTTTTTTGCTCGGTCTTTCAAGAAAGTTGACAGTGTCGATGGCGAAATTCCGAATTCACTGGCAACGTCTTTTTTTCTTTTTGCAGCAATCGAGAGCTGCAAAAAATTTAAAGTTATTTTTTCTAATATAAACTGTTATCGTTTTTTCGTGTCTGCCATTTCTATAGGAGGTTGACAATGAGTTAAATTCCAATGGATGTTTTTCAAATGTTCACGAACAATAAGCAAAAGGTATCACTGAAAACCACCGAAAACAAAAACAGCAAAAAAAACGGTATGAGGAAAGTCCGAAGAAAGAATTTTTTTTTTTTAAATAATGTTTCTGTTTGGGGAATCTTTGTGCACAACTGAGCTGTGACCACAGAACTAACTGCTCTGTGGGTGATCCATTCAGGCATTTCAGGGTCACTTTGTTGTAATGAAAGTATCTGCTGAATGTACTTCGTAGTAACGAGGTTTCTATAGACTCGTGTCATATGGGGAAACTGTTGGGACCTTAAAAATACTTCATTGTAATGAAAATATTTTTGTAAAGATATTCGTTGTAATGGAATTTTACCTGTATTAAGATTTTTAGATGTGTATGATTTTTGTATTTGTTTACACCATTCACTTGGGTATTTATTTTCATGTTTTTCACCAGTTATATGTAGTCACAGTTTAGAGTTCGCAAATATGCATGTATATTTAAAGAATTTTGGAGAACAGTTTATAGGAATGGTGCGAAGGTTATCCCCTTTCAAAGTAAGCAGAAACGCATATAAATGTATACCACTTCAGAGGGTGGGTCATCAACTGTCCATAAATTTACTGACAGTATGCAAAAAAATACTCAATGAAAAGCTTATTTTTAATTCTGTTTATTCAATTGACTGCCCTTATAAAATTCAGTCAACACTAGAATCCCTGAGCTCTGAGAATTTTATGTCTCACTTCAGCTGTGTTAGTAGGAGATGGGATAGCAGGCTGCCTGCTGCTTGACATATTTGCAAAACAAAGACACTAATGGAGAGGTGCGAAGGAATTTAAGGTGGCCCGGCATTACAACTTTTTTCTTAGGCTTCAGGGATTCTAGTGTTAAAGACCGCAGCACAGCATATCAAATGCCATATAATACAGTGCATCCGGAAAGTATCCATAGCGCATCACTTTTTTCACATTTTGTTATGTTACAGCCTTATTCCAAAATGGATTAAATTCATTTTTTTCCTCAGAATTCTACACACAACACCCCATAATGACAACTTGAAAAAAGTTTACTTGAGATTTTTGCAAATTTATTAAAAATAAAAAAATTGAGAAAGCACATGTACATAAGTATTCACAGCCCTTGCTCAATACTTTGGCGATGCACCTTTGGCAGCAATTACAGCCTCAAGTCTTTTTGAATATGATGCCACAAGCTTGGCACACCTATCCTTGGCCAGTTTCGCCCATTCCTCTTTGCAGCACCTCTCAAGCTCCATCAGGTTGGATGGGAAGCTTCGGTGCACAGCCATTTTAAGATCTCTCGCGCCGTCTCTCTCACTCGCTTGCTCGCTCACTCGCGCTCTCTCTCACTTGCTTGCTCGCTCACTTGCTTGCTCGCTCGCGCTCTCGGGCTCTCTCTCTCTCTCTCTCGCTTGTGCTCTCACGCTCTCTCTCTCTCTCTCTCTCTCTAAACACTTCCGATACAATCACAACGTGCGTCGTACACGGGACAAAACTTTTTTCGTGATTTTCTTTGTAAAAATTAGGGTGCACATCTTACACGAGGGCACGTGGTACACGAATAAATACAGTATATATATATATATATATATATATATATATATATATATATGTGTGTGTTTTTGTGTGTATATATATCTATACTAATAAAAGGCAAAGCCTTCACTGACTCACTCATCACTAATTCTCCAACTTCCCATGTAGGTAGAAGGCTGAAATTTGGCAGGCTCATTCCTTACAGGTTACTTAAAAAAGTTAAGCAGGTTTCATTTCGAAATTCTACGCATAATGGTCATAACTGAATCCTACTTACATACATATATACGTCCATAGCCTGCAGCTCGATCGCCATGTGAGGCGTCGTTACGCCCTCCCCCATCCCCACGTCTCCCACGTTGTTGGCTGCCTGCCCATATAAGGACGTCCGTTGCTCCGGTCTCTTCATTCCCTTCCTTGCTCCAAATGTGAACCTGATTGAAAGAAATAATGATAATCAAATCCTTGATGACAGCAACACTCATAACAGTAACAAATCAATTACATTGACAGTCATGTTACGTTATTTGTAAAATGTTTCCTTTTCTTTTTCATAACTTCTTTAACACACTATATATATATTGTGTATATATATATGAATGAAACTCCGTCCTCTGTCTTCTCTGGTCCAAGAATGAAAAAACATTTCCAACAGGTGGTTGTCTTATGTAGCATACATCCCAGAAAAGACAGGATTTCTGTGAAAGGAAGGGAAGTAACCTTAGACAGCTTACAGGTGCTATTTAGAACTGCGGAGGAAAGGGCTGAAGACCTTAGCAATTGCGTCCTCTCTTGACATGAAGTGGTAAGGCTTATCTTATTGGAGTCCTGAAGGTGTCCAATAAGTGCCTATACCTGAGACTACTTAACAGTATTTCTGTTTTGTCATATCTTAATCTCTTCTTGTATTTACTGAAATGAAAGATTCATCTGCTAGTGTATGTTCTTTTGTGTTATTATAGTACAATTTTTTTAGATTTGTACTTAATACCAATATAAAAGGAAAAAGGAGAACCCTCTAGCTTTTGTAGTCTAGTGTGTTGAATTACGACTTCATGCCTTCAAAATGTGGGAAAAGCTAGATAAGAAGAGATTTAGTGAAAGTGTGGATACTGGAGTCATCCTAGTCATGTAAAAATATCATCGATTGATGTCCTCTTGTTTGTTGGTGGTTGTGGAGAGTTTCTGACTAATTGTAGTTCAGATTTCTTAAACATAACATTTTTCGAAGAAGTACCCAATGTTGAGTTAAAATCTATGTTAGAGATTCAAAGTTACTATTGTTGGTTTCTTCAAACCGTGACGGAGAGCAGGTCTGGAGCTTTGCCGATAAATTATAGTGTCTAAGAAATGCTGAAACATTATAGTGTAGTGCAGCTGTGAGGTTTTTCTTAAAAATAATGTAATTACTGAGTACGTATTTTCTCACTCTATGCTTAAAAAGAAATGCTTGTATAATTCCTTTCCTCATTCCTTTAGATAAGATACAGAAACATTACAGAAAACTAACATTTAAAAAATCCTTCATAATTTTGTTCTAAAAGATAAGATAACTGTTCTTGCTTTATTCAGCTTCTGGGTTTGTTTTATTTTAACTCTATCAATATTGTTATTGAATTACCATAGTCTTAAACTTTGCACTCATTCTGAAGTGCATGAATATTTTTCATATTTTCATGAATGTTGTTCTTAACACAGTTTTTCAAGATATTTATTGTTTACACCAAAAAGTATACTCTTATAGCCCCAATCTCCTAGTTAGTTTTATGTAAAAAGCTTATTTGATGTTGGTCAGTCTTCTGTGCATTGCAAAGTCTGTTCTTACACATGTCTTCAATGTGCCTTTTCACCTCAGTGTTGACTTTTTTTTTAATTATAATTTGTGATCATGAGTTATTATTCCCATTTGTCAGTTTTTCTGCTTGTCTGCAACAGAAGACATTACATTCTATAGAGAAGATTTTTTTTAGTCTATTCATGTAACATTGTGTTCATTTTTGGAAGGAGTGCCATCACTGCACTGCGCTAAAAAGTGGTAAACACTGCTACAATTTTCTGGAGAAATGTGGTATTTACCATGCTTTTGCAGTCAAAATTGTTATTTTTGCTCTATACTCAAGAAATTCATATTTGAGATGAAAATATTTAAGAAGTTATTCTTGGTATTTGGGTAATTCTACATAAGTGTGTTAACCTTTTAGAATAATATAAAAAATATTTGCCTTTATATATTTTGCAATGTTAGATGTTGCTTGTTGTACCAATTCATTTTTATTTTTCTGATTTGAATATTATGTATGCTATTTATTCATTTATTGTAATTATCATAGATACATAGTAATATGTAGTATATCAATCCAGCCCTTAACTAGGTAGATTTCTATGATCTTCCTTCTCAGTAAAGGTATGTTTCTTAAAAACAAATGATTTTTAAACATTTGCGATTTAAATAATGTTAATTGTTTGTAATTTGAAAACAGGAAGGCAGAGCTTTAGATAATTAATGGAGGATAACTGAAATTAACTTTTTAAAGTTCCTGTAAAATATGTGACTTGTGTCCTTAAGTTTTATGTTGGTTTAAAAAGTTGAAAAATGTATGCTCTGTAATTTATATTTGTGTGTATTGGTTCTTTGCATCTTTCTAATTAACAATAGTGTGTTAACTTTTTTCTTACTGCTCTTGCAGTTTGTAGTACTGATACTACTACTTAATAGCAGAAAATGTCTACAGTTTACTGTTGTATGCAACAGGTCAGGTTAGGATGGGGAGCATGCCCTGGTTTAGTGTGTTGCTGCACCCACCACACGACGAAATAGCTTGGAATCCTGGTTGGCAACCCTCCAGGCAGACATGCAGTTCAGTCCCAATTTCCGGAAATGACCACCTATCTGCTGCAGTCAGGTATTACGTGAGCGTCCCCTTGGCGTTGTCAGGCTGCTTGGGTCTTTAACAATGATCCAGATCACGATCAGAGAATCGTGCCACATGGCTGTTGTGCCGTCACTGACGTTTCTTCACAGTGCAGCTAATGTGCCTCATTTGCGACTCTGTCAGCAGCGTCTTGTTCGACACAGAGTCAAACCAGCAGTACCCAAGGATTCTTCGAATAGACACAGTACCAAAGGAGTCCAGTCTTCATCTCAGATTACTGGATAGCGTCCATGTCTTGCAACCATATAGCAAAACAGGAAGCACCAGGACTCTAAAGACTTCGACCTTTCTCCTTTTACAAAGATATTGAGAGCGCCACACACCCCTTTCCAGCAACTTCATGACCCCCCATATATGCAATACTATTTCAAAATAAGTAACTGTAGATCAGGATTAAAGAATTGAGAACTGTACATATCTAAAATAATAAACTGCAACTACTACTAAACCCCAGAAGCCATGACACTGAGGACATTAATGAGAAGCTGTTTGTTTCATGTTGTATGTACATCTGTGTTAATAAATGATAATAGTGCTTTTATCATGTTTTGGATTTCAGACAGGACTTAATCTGTTACATAAATTGCAGCTGTATATTTGTTTTCTAGCTCCTCATTTGAGTAATTCTGGTTTGAGGTTGTTTTCTGCTTGTGTGTTTATGTTTACATATATAAATGACCTCTTTACCAGGATCATTTACTTAATATTTACTCAGTCTTCCATTTGTCCCTAGAAAACCTTGACTTTATTGTGTCTGAAGTGTATCCAACTCTAAACTAGCCAGGTTTGTTTGATTATGTTTTTGAGCTTGTCCCACAATTTCCTTGCACTAGGTTCAGGGCCTGCTTCTTCCTTGTTCTCAATGCTTCTAGGACAGACTCTGGCCCCTGCCGCCCTGAACTGAACAAAATTGGTATATAATGAGTAGTGTCTAATATATTTTTAAAATTTGTTTAAATTTCACATATTTCTTTCTATACAGGTGTTCCCAACATTTTTATGGTGGAAACCGTAGATTCTGTTAAACTGGCAGATCGAGTAAACAGTTCTTGGCAAAAACAACGATCGTCTGCTCAGAGGTTAAAGGTTATGGTCCAAATCAATACGAGTGGAGAGGACAGTAAGTGGCAGTTTCATTTCATAATAAACACTTGGACCTGGTAGACTGCTTTATTATTAAATAAGATTTAAATCATTATCTTCAAAAAATTCTGATTTTCCTCAATACTTTAAAGTGGGTAGTTTTGTACATAATGATTATTCAGAGGGATTACACATCTGAAATGAGTGGATATTTGAGCAAATTTTTATAATGCTCAAGATCTGCCAGTAGTGGGCAGCATTGTAACAGTTTAGAGTGAGACCAGAGGTACTGTATGTCTGGTACAGTATCTAGTTTCTTTTGGAAAGCATACTGTACATTATACTTCTTGCTATTGGTATTTAATGTTTAGCATTTATCTGTCATGACTTTATTTCTTTTTCCTGATATGTTCAAAGAAATTTCAGTCCTTGCTTTAGTACAGACTGTTAATATGTTATAGATTGATTACTTTTTTCTAGAGCTTTATTGAAAAGCATTAAAGCTTTCATTGTATGCAGCTGTTTATCTGCTTTGATGTAATTGTCTAAAAGCTGCCTTCAAGTTTTGTTGTCCAGATGTACATGAACAGGTTGATCTGGTAGCCATGTTGTGTCGTTTGACTATCTGTTACAAATGAATGCTTTTAAATAGCATTATTTCTTAATAATTTGTTTGTTATGTATGTTTGCGTATAAATTGTATTTGGAATTGTACTTAAGTGGCTTTCATAGCTCTTTCACAATCGTGCAGATTATTGTAACCTTTACTTTCAAACAATTTCTTTACTCTTGTGAGCGTTAAAATATTTTCTTTTAAACGAAACATTCAATTTTATTTTGTGTGATGAGATTGATCTGCAGGTAAAATGCATTCCACCTAGACTATTTTCAGACCTTGTCAATCTTAACTACATATTAAATGAGTAGAAGGATTAATATGCCTGCCTAGCCTGACTTAAACAAGACCAAAGGAGAAATTGGGGAAAACAATGGGCCAGTTAACTCGACATACCTTATTTCCTATTCAGGTGTCCACCCATTTACTTCAGCCGCTGAATCCAGCTTTAGAGTCACTAGGGGTAAGGGCTGTCCTGGTTGTATTGAATACAGAATAGACACAAGCACTGAACGGGCTCAGTCCATCTCAGGACAAACTTGCACAGACCCACAGTCACTTGCACCATGCCTGCTAAGTGTTGCAAGATAACCTAGTATGTGAGTTGTGGAAGTACTTTCAAGAAAAACAAATGAGTATAGAGAAAAACTTTTTTCTTACTGCTCTTGCAGTTTGTAGTACTGATACTCCTACTTAATAGCAGAAAATGTCTACAGTTTACTGTTATATGCAACAGGTCAGGTTAGGTTGGGGAGCATGGCCTGGTTTAGCGTGTTGCTGCACCCACCACACAACGAAATAGCTTGGAATCCTGGTTGGCAACCCCCCAGGCAGACATGCAGTTCAGTCCCAATTTCCGGAAATGACCACCTATCTGCTGCAGCCAGGTATTACGTGAGCGTCCCCTTGGCGTTGTCAGGCTGCTTGGGTCTTTAACAGTGATCCAGATCACGATCAGAGAATCGTGCCACATGGCCCATTTACTTCAGCCGCTGAATCCAGCTTTAGGGTCACTAGGGGTAAGGGCTGTCCTGGTTGTATTGAATACAGAATAGACACAAGCACTGAACGGGCTCAGTCCATCTCGGGACAAAATCGCACAGACCCACAGTCACTTGCACCATGCCTGCTAAGTGTTGCAATATAACCTAGTATGTGAGTTGTGGAAATACTTTCAAGAAAAACAAATGCACTACATTGTTATCTAGATTTGTAAATTTTGAAGTCTCTTTGTGACATAAATACTTAAAAATATTGGAAATTTATGCCATACAAGGAGGAGCAACAGTGTGCAAATCTGGGGCATTTATTATTCTGACAAGCTAAAGGAATTAAACATCTTTATTCTTGAAAACATAAAGCTTTGTGAGAACGTAATCCTGGTGTCAATTCTGGCAAAAAAAACCGAGTACTCATTCAGAAGTTCAACGTGTACCAAGGAAGGAGATCATTTTAGACTGTGTATACTAAAGAGAGGCTTGTCTGTCTGACATCTCATGCTTGTCAAACTATGACATAACAGAAAAAGGAAAATAAAGGGCAAAGATTGAGCCCGAGCTTGCCGTTCCTGTAAAGACTTCATATAGGTACTGGCACTGTTAGGCATCATGTTGTTGGGTGTCAGAATGCATCAGTCTCACCATACTTTAGAAATACAAAACTATCCACAAAATCTGCATAATGTCATTTAATTTGTCATTTCCTGCAATTCCTATTTGTGTAATGTTAAATCCTCAAGGCAATGGAATCCAACAACAGCAGTTATTAAATTTGATGTTCTCCAATTACAAGTTTTGCAATGTGCTGTGGACTCTGTCAAACTAAAGCAGTGGCTTATGAAGCTTTTAAAAAGAATCAAAATAAAGCAAGATGCTGGGATAATATGCTGATCAAATATGTTTTATGGTCTGAATGGACCACTCCTGTTTAAATTAGATTAGATAAACTTTATTAATACCGTGGGGAGATTCAAATGCTTACAGCTTTCAGAAAAATAAAAAGCAAGAATACAGACTCACAGAACAGATAATGCATCCTATCAATCCTTTGATACATAATAAATTAACTTAGCAAGTACATTTGTGAAGCTTCTTCTGTAACCAATTTGTGTCTCCATGTTTATAATGTCTAAAAGATTTTAAGGCGACAACTGTTTCCACTCTGTTTACTCTGTTCATAATTTTATACATGTTTGCAGTGTCTTGCAAAAGTATTAATCTCCTTCAGTGTTTGCCCTGCTTTATTGCATTACAACCTGGAATAAAAATGGATTTTTTGGGTTGTTAGAACTATTTGATTTGTACATCACACCAATCACTTTAAAGGTGCAAAATATTTATTGTTGTTTTACGCAAAAAATAATTAAGACCAAAAAAAAAAAAAAAAACAAACAACTGAAACACTTGAGTGTGTATAGGTATCACACCCACTGGTCAATACTTTGTTCAGCCACCTTTTGCCTCAAGGCAAAACCACTCCAGCTCCTTTAAGTTAGATGGGTTGTGTTGGTATACAGCAATTTTCAAGTCAAGCCACAGATTCCTAAATGGATTGAGGTCTGGGCTTTGACTAGGCCGTTTTAAGACATTTAAATGTTTCTGTTTATACAACTCTAGTTTAACTTTAGCAGTATGTTTATGTGCTGGGGTCCCCAACTTCAGTCCTGAAGGGCCCCAGTGGCTGCAGGTTTTCATTCTAACCTTTTTCTTAATTAGTGACCTGTTTTTGCTGCTAATTAACTTTTTTTTGTTAATTAATAAATTAAAATTAATTAATTTTAATTGACTTGCTCTTGAAGACTCCCTCCTTGTTAGTATTTTATAAGTATTAATAATTAAACCTGTCCTATACAAAGCTCCCTGCTCTGTATAGTTCAACAGCAACATTTACTTTTAGCTCAGAGTGTTTTACAAGAAGTCAAAAAACAAATCAGAATTACAAATAAAAATAGAAAAAAAGTAACTTACAAAAATAATTAAACTGAAATAGAAACTTAAACAGTTCAGAAGATAGAATTCTTAAGAATACATTCATTTTTTGTTGCCTAAACTCATTTTTCATCCTCTGATGGGGTTTTTAATAATTTTAATGGTATAGTCAGATGACCAGGTAGGAGAGGAAAGAAAAACTCCAACTGGTGAAATGCTAGAGAAAATAAACTTCCAGGGTTTCAAAGGCCAGATATAAGTATTTGGACAGTGACACAATTTTCAGAATTTTGCCTCTGTACGCCACACAATGGATTTGAAATTAAGCAACCATTATGTGATTGAAGTGTAGACTTTCAGCTTTAATCTAAGGTGTTTACCAAAAATATCAAATGAGCCACCTCCACATTTCCAGGGCTTTGAATGTATTTGGACAAACTATCATAATCATAAATATGATCATTTTCAATGTTTGGTTTAAAATCCTTTACAGTCGATGAATGCCTAAAGCATGGAACCCATGGCCATTTCCAAGTCTAAGGTTTCCACCCTAATGATAACTTGCCAGACCTGCAGCTGTCTTCAGTTGCTGTTTATTCATTGGACTTTGTGCTATCAGTTTTGTATTCAGCACGTGAAATACATGTTCGGTTCTGTTGAGGTCAGTTGATTGTCTTGGCCTTTGAAGAACATTCCACTGCTTTGTGTTTGAAAAGCACTTTGGTTTGCTTTTGCAGTTTGTTTTGGCTCAATGTCCATCTGTATTGTGAAGCTTCGTTCTGTCAGTTTTACAGCATTTGGCTGAATCTGAGCAGGTAGTATAGCACTATACACTTCAGAATTCATCCTGCTACTTCTGCCCGCAGTCCTAATGTCAATAAACACTAGTGATTGACTTCCATTGACAGCCATACCTGATCATGCCATAATACTGCCTCCACCATGTTTCACAAATGATGTGGTATTAACTAGATCATGAGCCGTTACTTCTCTTCTTAATACTTTTTCCAGCATTCTGGTATATATT
The DNA here is from genome assembly GCA_026402145.1 of Polypterus bichir lapradei. Lineage (NCBI taxonomy): Eukaryota > Metazoa > Chordata > Cladistia > Polypteriformes > Polypteridae > Polypterus > Polypterus bichir. Next base: position 62,903,466 of record JANRMT010062796.1, read on the forward strand.
GATATTGGTTTCCTTTGTACAAAGAAAATTGTTCCAGAACTAGACAGACTTTTAAAAAATGTTTCTGGCAAAGTCTAATCTGTCCTTCCTATGCTTGAGGTTTACCAGTGGTTTGCACCTTACAGTAAACTCTCTTTACTTTCATGAAGTGTTCTCTTGATTGTAGACTTTGGCAATGATGGGTTTACCTCCCGGTGAGTGTTCTTGGTTTGGCTAAATGTTGTGAAGGGGTTCTTCTTCACCAAGGACAGAATTCTGCAATCATCAAGAACAGTTGTCGTCTGTGTTTTTCCAGACTTTCTGGCATCGCTGAGTTCACCAGTGTGTTTCTTCTTTTTTAAGAATGTAGCAAGTGGTTAATTTGACCACTCCTTGTGTTTCTGCTATCTTTTTAACTAGTTTGTTTTGTTTCCTCAGCCTAATTATGGACTGTTTTTACTTGCATGGACAACTCATTGGACCTCATGTTGAGAGTTCACAGTGACAGTTTCCAAATGCAAATTCCACATTTGCAATCAATTCCAGACCTTTTACCCACTTAATAATTAATGAAATAATGAAGGAACTACTCCCACCTGGCTATGGAACAGCTTGTCAGTGAAATGTCCAAATAGAGGCATTTCAAATCCCATTTGCATTAATAGGTATACCGTAGATCCCGGAATACAAGCCGAGAATTTCGTCCTAGATTTTTGGCTTGGAGTTTGGGGGTCGGTTTATACAACGAGTATCATTTCAGATTCAAGATTTCCAGCGCAATGCCGGTTTTGCCGATGAATACGGAAGTAAATAATGACGAAACCACAGAGCCATCTTTCAGATGAAGTAACTTTGCATACCGGTACTTTAAATTAAATAAAGAATTTATTCAAAAAAGTGTTTTAGTTGTTGATTTTATTAATAAAATTTATAATAAATTATCAGGAAGTTTAAAATAAAATTTTTTATTTTGATTTACGATCCACATCTTGCGTTACGAAACGGATGCGGTCACATGTATCCGCTTGCGCGATTGTAAACAAACAACCGAGAGTGTTAGTAGCGTCAGTCGGAGCCCAGATACATGTGTTTGTGGATGTAATTTCGAAACGAAGATGGACATTGTGTGGAAATATCTCCTCCTCCTCCCTTCCTGCAGCCCAAAGATGTCAAATTAAATGGTGAGTACAGTATGAAATTGTTTCTAGAATAGAATGCCTTTTACTGTCACTATACGCATCTACAATGAGATTAAAAGCAGCTCATTCAGTGCAGAAAAAAGTTCTGTATAGGGCTTGTATGGTTGTTTTTTAGCCTTAGCATAACGCCGTATCTGCGGCCCCGCTTCTGCTTTCTTTCCCTCCTCCGTCTGTGTCGTTTCCTAGACCCGACAACAAACCACGGAGAGCCCGCTGGTCTCGCTATGTTGTCTGGGATGTTGTGCGTGTGATGAAAAACACTCAAAACAGATGTCTGGCTATGGACACCGATGTCTATAAGGTTCTGAATGGTGTAGCGAATGTTCGCCGAACCGATCGTGCACAAACAAGGACAAAAAAAAAAGTACAAAAACAACAAAAAAGTGCACTGAAAAGGAGAGCCCTGAGCCGCTGCGTGCCGCCATGCTCCTAGCCTAATCGAAGTAGGCTAGGCACTTTTTATAACTTTTTGGTTAGTACATTACAAAAAATATTGGTGTTTTTTATTATGAAAAGGTTAAGTAAGTGTTGTAGTGGGAGGTTTGGAACGCATTATGGGTTAGCCTTTGCGAACGAATTAAGTTCGTAAGTCAAGGGTCCACTGTATTGCGTATTTAAGTTAATCAAATTTATAACAAGTCTCCGGAAATCCACCTGCCGATGTACCGTATTTGCGTATATAGTTTCAACACAAAGGTTCCAATTTACCAAACTTCTCCGCAATCACTTCCTGGTTTCCATGAAAAATGCCGGCAGTCTCAAATTCTCGCCGATAAACATTATAAATATACCCGAAGAGACACTTTTAAGGAAATTTAGAAAATTTTGCTTGGAGAAGGGGGTCGGCTTAAATACCGGTCATCGGCAAATACATGTAATTTAGTCGGTAAAGAAGGGGATCGGTTAATATACCGGGTCGGCTTGTATTCCGGGATCTACGGTACCCCAAATGCATGATAAATATATTCCTCATAAATACATGCCCTCTATCTACACCAAAATGTGACCTACACAATAAAACATAATCTTCTCAGTCTTACCTGGGGGCTGCCATGTAGTTTGGGTGGTGTGATGGTGACTAATGACTGTTGCATTTCATATTTCATTTTTATATTTATTTAACAGGCAAACATGGCTTGGCCCCATCTGAGGCTGTAAGCATGGTGCAGCATATAGTTTCCCAGTGTCCTGCTCTTGAATTCGTTGGCCTTATGACAATTGGACAGTATGGGCACGATCTCAGTGAAGGACCCAATCCAGACTTTCAGGTATTTAGCTGTTGGTATATATGTTTTAATCACTATGTTCCTTATGTCATATTTTTCTTGCATGTTGTATTTAGTTTTTATTTTTGGCATTCCTTCTCTCCTTTGATTTTGTGTACTTTTCATAACATAATACTTTAGATGCTCCTCTTTGCTGAACATTTCTTGGATTTCATTTGAGCTTTTCTTCATTTCAATGAGTACTACTTACTTTTAGTGCAATTAACTATTTTCTGACAAGTAGTATCTATTTAAATATTTAGGTCTTGTTAGAAAATTGAAGCACTGATAATTGATTTGTGTAGTTGAACAGGTACAGGTTTGAAACATGCTCTGTTATTTCATTTGGTTTTTAGTGTTGTGAACTATATAACATAGGTCCATCTGCTAGCCTAGGGGTGACAGACCCCATCAAATAAACTAGAAGTACAGTATTAATTAATGCATATCCTCTGTGGCAGCTCATAGTCAGCCTTCATGTTTGTTTGAAACAAGTAACGACTCTTCAAAGTGGAAATGGCAAGCCATGAATAGTTTATTGAATTAATGGAATAAACATCTCTTCTGACACCTCAGTATCTGTTCTGGGATGTTGAAATAATCACTCCTTTCCAGTTTCATTGGACTAGTTTCTGTTTGCTGTTCATATTTGTGATGCTCATCTTTTTACTATAGATGCTTCTGTTGAAAAGGAGAGAAGTTTGCGATACCCTGAAACTTCCTCTTGACAAGGTTGAACTAAGCATGGGAATGTCGATGGATTTTGAACATGCGGTGAGCCACTTTTTCTTCCAATTTATAGTTCTATTTTTTTAAGACCTGCCCTTAAATTCCATTAAAATTTGCTAATTTTTACTATCTTTCATGTTGTTATGTTAGTGTATTTTTCAGAAACAGTATTTTTAAAATGTCAATAATGTTCATGTTAAATCAATACTGTAATAAATATGTTAAGAAAGTTGTTGTAGCAGCAGCCCTCTTTGCACCTTAAAAATGTAGCTGCTACAGACCAAAGCTGAATGAAATATTAATATATGAGAATTTACTTGTGTTCACAGTATACATTTTAGTTTTCTTTTTTCATCTGCACAGATTATACAAAATATGCTATGCATTTAGTGCATCATCCATCCAGCCGTCCTTTGTCTTACCTGATTATCAGATTTAGATTCTAACTGAGCATCATGATTCATAGAAAACATTCCAGATGTTTACTGTAGATCTTTAAAAGCAAAAATATAAATTAATAAAATATGAATGGTGTATTTGTACTTTACTTAACATTACATGTTTTCATTTTATATATTCTTTATGAGTCTTTGCTTTAAGGTGATAAATTTTGTTTTATGTTTGTTTTGTACATGTATTTCTCCCATTACCCAGATCGAAGTGGGTTCTACAAATGTGCGGGTGGGAAGCACTATTTTTGGTGAAAGAGCATACCCCAGTACCCCTAGTCCTGAAAAGAAGATTAAGCCTGTTGAAAAAATGGCAGAAAAATTGGAGCATTTGACAGTGAAGGATCAATGAGGCTGGACTTATCCCTACTTTAGGGATCAAACTAAATGCCTAAGAATATGGTAAAATCCACACACTTGGCCCAGAAGGAACAGAGGCGAAAAGAAGAGGACAAGAACTCATTTCTTTAAGTTTTGATCATTCTGTTGTCCTCTGTTTTCTGGATAGCATAGTGAATGTGAAGTAATTTGTAAACCATTGTTGCGTTATTTTAACATCTGCTAACAATTTTATCTTCACTTTTATAATTGGGACATACTTGATTGAAAAAGCAAGAACTATGCCCTTGGATACATGGGCCTTTAACTCCTTTAATCTGAGTTGATTATGATGTCAATGTCATTATCATTTAACATTTCAAACTTAATGTTCAGAATTCTTTTAGTTTTATAATGTATATTTGATCGTTTTGCACTGTAACAACAATACAGGATTTAATTCTGTACAACAGGTCCTGTTTCTGTATATTTGTTATGTTTTAAAATGACTACCATTTAATGTGAGACCTCTCCTCATATCAAATTGTGACCCATGGTTATCTATCCAGAGGCACAAGACCATTATTCTCTAGGATATTTTTGCATTTGGCACAAATGACATTTAGAACTACAGTTGAACATGCCACTTTTTAAATAAATTTTCTGATGTGGCAAGAGCACTAAGATGAATACTCTTTTTTTCTTTACTTCTTGTTGCTCTGAATTATAAATGAATTATTTAAAGTGCTTATAGATTTAGTAAAAGGCTAAAAAAAGTATAATTTTGGAATAATTACTTATTAGTTTTGTGAATTTACCATATTCCATCAGTTTCATAACGTTGAATGTTCATTTGATTACTTTCTAAGTGAAGCTGGGTGTGACTTCATGTTTCTTGAGGTTATTATTTCACACCTAAATGCTTTTCATCCTAGCTGTCTCTTTATCTAATTATTATTAGCTGTTTCATCATGGATGTGTAAAGAGAAACTGCATGCCCTGTAAAACCAATTGTGACAGGCTTTGATAGGTATTTTAAAGGTATATAACGCTCTATACTTCATTAGTTTTTGACTTCATTTTTATTTCAGATATTTTCTTTAGTCTTTCTTTTAATGTTTTGAATCTATTTCCACTTCGTCCATGTTGTTATCATAGTTTGGAAGCATCTTCTTGTTTCTGGAATATTCAGTTTGCATCCTTTTACACCTCATTTTAATACAATTTTAGAATATGTTTTACTTTCCTAATTGTCCTCATTTCTACTCCCAATGTAGCATTTAAGTAGAATTTGATCAAGTCTACTATTCTCCCTTTAGTTCTTATTCTTTTAGTTCAGGTACCCACATTAGACCAGTGGTTACCCAAGTTCAGTCCTGGGGTACCCCAGACCTAAAGTCAGAAAACCCTGTATTAGACTGTCTCAGAGTTCAGTTGAAATACATGTTTGTAGAAAAGGCAAAAAACAAATAGGTTATTCCTAAGAATTGAAAGGATTCATGTAACATAAATGTTTTACTGGGCTTGGTTAGGGTTCCCACGCCTTGAGAAATGTAGCTTGTAAGCATTTGAGCAAGGATATGCGCTGTAGTCGGGCAGTGTTATTTTTGCCATTATTAATCCATTGGGACCATATCCTGTTGAATTGTTACCTAGCCAAGAATAATACCAAGGCAGCTGAGGCACCAAACAAAGCGTGATAGTATTAAATAATAATGGCAAGGGTTTAATACATAGCTAATACTGAGAAAAAAAATAAATCCCTGAAGTCGCCCCTAACCATTCATGATATGGTCATTCACTTGCCAGCTTTTCTACGGTGCATATATATTTATATATATTTATGTATATTTATTTTATTTATATATATATATATATATATATATATATTCATGGCATTCGTAGTCTGAATCACAATCTGATTTTATGGGTGGTTACCTACCAGGTAACACTTGTGGTTGGTCTGCCTAGAATTAGGGCGAAACACATGTTGCGTACTCCTTGCATTATTTGACAGTAAATTATTCAACCGTGTATGTGTGTGTGTGTATATATATATATATATATATATATATATATATATATATAATACCAGTAAAGGCGCACTGCACGGTGCACTTGACTTGAATTTTCAGTTTTCAGACTCTTCCTCTGTATGTTTAGCATTCGTTTGCTCAGAGCTTGATGCACTTGCTGTTTCCTGAGCAGTTCTTCTTTTCTCCACCCTAGCGTCCCACTTCTTCTTATTTCATTGGCATCTTTTCGCGTTAAAACTGTTTAAGTCAGTGTTTGTGTTGCAATTCCTTAGTACTTTTTCTTTAATTTTTCACTTAAGCTGGCACTTAAGTCTTCAATCTGCCTCAAGAGTTTCTGTTGAGAGGGTAATTTGTGAGAATTCCTTGTGAAGTTAATTGACTATTGACAGTTTTTCCCAGTGTGAGTGTGTTAGCTTTGTGATTGACTGGCATTCCCACCCAGTTTTGATCCTGCCTTACATTTTGCTATTGTTTCTGTTTGGACTCCACATGACATTTTTAACATTGACTTTTAAACAGTCAATAAACACTGAATTATAGTCTTAGGCGCTCTTTTCTGATTAATGGGGTTAGGGGTGCTTATTTGTTGAAACGTCTCTTTTAAAGGTATTTACTAAATGAATACCAAGACAGAATTGATTTGAGATATTGGCCAGTCCTTGATACAACAGAATTTGTCATAAGGATTCTGTAGTAAGGCCAATGTCTCATTACACAACTTCTAGTCCTTGAGTATGTCAGACTTGCCAACTGCAGTTGCAGATCTTGTCATGCTAAATTAAGTTTAGAAGGCCTGACATGTTGATTTATTATTAAAGTGTGAATACCTTTATCCAGTGCATTCATTTTTCTCCATTCAGTTTTCCTTATTATCTGGCCACAAACAAGAAAAAGCCTATATCGATAACACCCATAGATAAAGCATAACTTAAATTTGGGCAAAATGCCAGTCCATCACAGTTCAGCATGTCTTGCAGTGCCGTATTAGCCAAAAGCAAACAATTACATGTGCTAAATTGCAAATATAACTTGTACGTTAAGAGTCACTAAAGTAATCTATCTAATGACCATGGACAAAAAAGTACAATGATAGCGTTATAAGATGTGAAGAAAATGTTTTAAGATACGTTTAAGGAAAGGCGAGGGTTTGGATATGAATAATATCATTGGTGGTGCTTCATACTCAGAGTTGAAAACAATCCCAGAGAGGAGAGTGGTACACTTATAAGAAGCACTGCGAGTTGTGTGCTGGGACTTGGAGCTAGCTGGAAGGCCATTGTCATTTAGGTTTATTCAGGATGTTGAGCATCCAGAACATTACAGCCCAGTTAAAGAAAGTTGAAGATATCCTAAAGCCATTAGAGGTGTAACACAGTCGCAGTGTTTGATGAAAGTCAGGGTTGTATGTATTTTAAATTATTCTATAAAATCACCAGTATGTTAAATTACATTTTTGTTATACTGTAACTCTGATTTAATCAAATCTCTACCCAAAAATGTGTGTGTGTGTATGAATATGTATGTGTGCATGTACAGTACAGGCCAAAAGTTTGGACACACCTCCTCATTCAATGTGTTTTCTTTATTTTCATGACCATTTACAGCACTCCATCACTCTCCTTCTTGGTCAAATAGCCCTTACACAGCCTGGAGGTGTGTTTGGGGTCATTGTCCTGTTGAAAAATAAATGATCGTCCAACTAACCTGACTTCTGCACAACACAACTGCTGGTCCCAACCCCATTGATAAAGCAAGAAATTCCACTAAATAACCCTGATAAGGCACACCTGTGAAGTGAAAACCATTTCAGGTGACTACCTGTTGAAGCTCATCGAGAGAATGCCAAGAGTGTGCAAAGCAGTAATCCGAGCAAAGGGTGGCTATTTTGAAGAAACTAGAATATAAAACATGTTTTCAGTTATTTCACCTTTTTTTGTTCATTCATAGTTTTGATGCCTTCAGTCATGAAAATAAAGAAAACACATTGAATGAGGAGGTGTGTCCAAACTTTTGGCCTGTACTGTATATAAGTATTATGCCAGATCATAGGTGAAGCACCATGTTTTGTCACCGGTAATGATATTTTTCCCAAAAATGTTCATCTTGTCCCGTTAACAGAAGATCCTGGCACGCGTTCTTGTTTCTGCTTTGTGGTCTAGGCGTGAGGAACACCTCTCTCTCACTCAGATCTTTCTTTTTCCCAAGTCTTAAGTTACAATCTGGTAAACTGTCTCCTTACCAATATTCAAACAATCAGCAATAGTTTGGAGAGTGGTACGACAGTACATGAAGCATAGTACTATGTAGTTACAGTGTCGGCCGCTAGATGTAACGCAAAGTACTCTTTTAAAACAACTCATCAAAAAACTTTTGGATAGCACAAAAATGCAAAGTTTTCTATTTCTCATGAAGTGAAAAAGCTCAAATTTAGCAGGATGGTACATCTACTGTACTAGGTATCTGCTTAAAACAAAAAAAAGGAACATTTTGAGATTTCAATATTTAGGGGTTAAACCCCCTACAACAAAAACTAAATACCCCAAAATCTGAAACGTACCTTGATGGATTTGATTGAAGTTTTGAGGTTTTGTTAAAGAAAATTACCTGAGACGCGATTGATGTGCATGAAGAACTTGGCAGAAATGATTGACAGGCCTTGCGAACAGCACTGCTAACGAAAATGTTGGATGGGTGACAGAAGATTGGTTTTGTCCTGGACAGGGTAAAGAGACATCATCCTGATGTGAAATGGAAAGTGAACGTTCTGTGAAACTCAATTAAGAAGCAAAGCTCAATGGTTAGCAAGTGTTGTCTTTTTTTTTTTTTTTTTGCAGATGCACAACGGCTCTCATCTTGGTTATCTGTTCTGCTCCATCGACCTCCAGTCACATCACTTAAACCAAAACCCCAACTGCTTGCCTTCCCCGTTCTTCAGTCGCGCCACTTAAAACATTACAACAGAAACCCACTGTTTGATTGTAGTGCTGCAAATTCTAAGGGAGAAATGTCACTCTTAGTGCTTGACTTTTTAATGCGGAAATACTCTGCTCTCCTCACTCTTCATGTTAATAAATCAATGTAACACACAGCGTACCAACGCCTAATCTACTTCAAGCACTGCTCTGCATGTATGTCACATCAAACTGACAAGAAACAATCCTGTACCTGAGTGAGCAGTGTAAACAAATGAAAATTGTAAAAATCTAATAATGCTAATAATACAAATTCAAATATCACATTATTCTTACAGATTATCCATTTCAATTCAAAGGAATACACCTTTCTGTAAAATTGTGCTTCTCAGTGGGCATCAACAGAAGCCAATAGGAAAAGCAAGAACCGATCCAATGCAGTGATATTTTACTCATGAGCAAATGTGGAGAGCATGTTCAAGAGTAACCATTTCCAGTGACCTAATATTTTTTTTTATTTGAGTGATGCCTTTATCCCAGATGACTTATGACAAAGATTGGTTACATTTCCTTTGTTTTTGAGATTGTAGCACAACCAGGTAAAGTACTCATGCTGTGTCACAAACTTGATTTAAACCCACAACCTACGGGTTTGCAGTTCAAAGCCTTAACCACTCCACCACACTGCCTACTAATAATATTTGCCATTTGCTTAAAAAAAACTGCAAATATTGTTAAAGGCACATGGATGCACCTGATTAACTAATGGCACTATAACTGGCACCCATTGTCTTACAAAATTTCAAACCTAATTTTTTATATTACCCCATGTAGTTTGCAGTGGTGAAAAGTTTCAGAGTTGAAGACCTGCCACTTCCCCTCATTCATTGGTGATGTGTTCTGTCTCTTAATTCAAAAGCACAATCCTATGTGAAAGGGCTTTCTGTTTGTGGACTACTAGCATTTGCCAGAGTTACTCGTAGTAAAGAGACCGGTCTTCTTTTCCTTGGTTCTCCCTGTATCAGCATGAGTTTCCTACTATAGGCCAAAGACTTGCAGGTTAGGTGGATTGGCGATACTAAATTGGCCCTCGTATGTGGTTGTGTGTGTGTGTTGTTCATCCTGTGATGGACTGCCGCCCTGTCCAGGGTTTTGCTCCTGCACGGCTTGCCGGGTTAGTAACTGAATGACTGACTGACTGACTTTAACAATATTTTAACCTCCTTAGCGCTATGTTTTTTCTCAAAAAAACATAAAAAGCTTTGCATTTTTTTGGCTTGAAAAATGATATTTTTTTATCAAATCTCATAATTCTACTGTAAAACTTGTAAAACACTAAAAGTACAAAATCAGAACTATTAAATGTATAATAATACAAATAATAGTGAATAATCATAATAGTATGAAATGAATAGTAACAATAACGATGATGCTAATACCGTTTATACTTGCAAAATATGTCTTTTGTGTGGTATGTCTTTGAACGAGAAAACTGCTCTAGTGTATGGTCATTTACCCGACACTGTTCAGCATAACGGTTTGTCTCAACAACAATTCTTTCTGTTACGTCAACACCCAGAAATAATTACTATCAACATTCCCTTTTATTCCTGGCTGCCCTACAAAATCAAAATGAGGTGGTGCTGGTTTATTTGAAGCAGGGTCAACAGAAACCCAAACGTGAGCATCAGTTTCAGATTCATCAGAATCACTTTCACTTTCACTGTCCGCTTCATCTTCACTACCTGAAGACAGAATCACTTTGTCATCACTGCTGATGAGAGGCTCCTCAACATCACTGCTGGTATCAAGAACGTGTAAAAACTGGGCTGCTGAAAAACGATTCTTACGAGACGCCATTGTGAGGCTAGGAGAAGATGTGGCTACACTGTTGCCCAGGTAATGCTCAGGTCTGACGCTTACGTAAGACACACCTATACTTTTGCCTCAATAATACACAGAACTAATGCTATTAGCACTTTTACAGCCCGAGTGGTGTTCAGGTCTAACGCTAAGGGGGTTAAGCAAAAAATTAATGCATTTTGCACATTGTGAGCATGCGACTGGATGACTTGACCTGTCAATTAATGTGAGATTTCTTTTTATGGATGTTTGTGATGTTGTTTGCTGTTGTCCAGCATTGGTCCAGTTCTGTCAGAAACATTATGTCTTTTCTACCTGAAAACATGAAATTAAATTATTTTTCAGACACCACTACAAATGTTGTTTGGTAAGTAGCATATAAATAAAATTAATTTTTGGGTGGAGTGTTCCTTTATCATTTAAGGGGTAAAACACCGACAGCTTAGTCATTTAATATTAAATTGCCCATGGTAAGTTTGTAGCGGGCCACATAGGGGTTTTTGTTTCTGTGTACAGTAAGTGTGTCTTGTTGAGTGTTTGTTAAATGTGAATGACAACACTGGGTGCACCGATTTCTGTTTGTAAATTGGGGTTAATGTCTTTAAACAGGCTTGCACTGATGCGGAGGGGCTTGTGGGATTTGTAGTTTGTATGCACTGTACCAATAAAACCAGAAGAGAAGGACGTGGCGGGACCTTTCGATTGGGCCATTTTCTAATCAACATCATCTGCGGCAGCTCCTAAACTTTTCAGTTACTGGACATTCATAGCGCAGAAGGATGGTGCTCGGCTACTGGATGTAAGGACAGCGGTGGGTTCTTTTCCGCCCAATCCAGTCCTTCAGTGCTCTTGGAGAAGAGGCGCGACTCTGAAGACTATTCTTCTGGACTCCGGTGGTAGGACAGAATTTCACTATCCATGTTCCGGGAAGCAGTTTATTGAATAGGAACTTTCCACACTTCTTTCCATCATTTAACCCTAGTTTCCATTTCCAGAATCATTTCCATCATTTACAGTAAGGACTTTTTTCAGGACTGTAAATATTTGGTTTGGTCATGGGGTTTGTTTAGTAATTTTTGTGTTTGAAAGTAGTTATTCTAGCAAATAAGGATTATCTTATATATTTTTGTGTTTGGTGTGTTTAATCTTAAGGGGAATTTTTCTGGGTGTTGTTAATATTCGGATGGCATGGTGAAAATTTGCTAGGGCTTAGGTGTTGGCCTGATTCTATCCTCCCTCATTTTAAAAGCGTAGCAGCTTCCTTGCTACTTAAATATGGTGGCACCCTCCGCACAAGCTGTAAGGGACTTTGATACAAATTGCAAAGCTAAAATGCAATATCAAATGAATTAGCTGTATGACTTTCATTGTTCAGCCGAAGGAGCTCAAGAAGCTGTTTCTATAGACTTCCACTACTTTTTTGTAGGCATCGAATTTGTTTACTCCTAGATTTAAATGGGAGATTGAAGTTTATTGGTGCAGGTCTGCAAATGATGGCAGATTCTGATGTGACATGCTTTGTGTTCTTTTCTAACAGAACAATTTTATTATAGTGTGGTTTCAGTTTCTGTTGTGTTCACTACAAAGCAAAGCAAGGAGACAAGGTTCATCCACTCACTGGTCACTGATTAAGAGAATTGACGCCTCCAAACCTCTCTTCACTCCCGTGTCCAGGGCAGGGGCTCAAGTAAGTGTTGTTATTAAAGCCTAGCAGGTCAGTTGAATACACCAGGTTAGTTAATGAAGTCTTTTGCTGGATGGGACAGGCTGCTGTACTGCAATGTGTTTACATCGTCTGCTGCAAATGTTGGCTGGGGCCTGAAAGTAGCATTTCCCTCATCATCTTGTTTTCCGCTGCACCAGTTTGTTTGTTTTTGCTTTGGTACTTATAAAAATATTTACAAATTTATTTTTTTCCCCTCAGAGGAAGAAGAATTTGAAGAGATCTACATGACCTACGTTTCCGGTGTTGGGAAAACATTCTGGATTGGCTGCTCAAACAATAGTTGGTGTGTCTGAAAATAAAATATTGTGAAAGGTTTGGACTCAGCTAGCATAAAGTGATATGAAAGGTTATAAACACATTACATAAACAGATATTCACAGAGACTTTAAAGAAGCATTGCAGCTGAGAGGAGGTCTTGGAAATCTGTCCTTGTAAATCTTTAGATTGAATAATGTGCATCATTTTATGAGCCATGAGTGAAGCCAAAACAAACAGCAAGCAAATGTTTAAGTACAACTGTAGACAAAAAGAAGATAAGATAATTTATGAAAACTCAGAGACACAAAAGGAAAAAAATCATTAAACATGATATGGTCATAGGAAATGCAATGAATAAATGTTTTACCCAAGTGTTTTTAAAGGAAGAAACAGAGTGCCCCATGCAGAAGCAAAAACAAACTCTTAAGTTCTAAGATTTTAAGATAATAGAGTCAGATGTGCTTCACATCCTTGGTACTTTGAGGACTAATAAAACCCCTGAACTGATTGGATTTTACCAATTGTATTAAAATGAATGAAAGATGTCCTCTATAAACCCAAAATAGGCACATTTCAGTAGTCACTTGAGTAAGGGGAAGTACTGGAGGCCTGGAAAGTTGCAAATGTGACGCAGTCAAGAGATAGAATTACAGACAATTACGGTAATTGCAGACTAATAAGCCTTACTTCTGTACAGTTCAAAATTATGGAAACTATAAGTAGATTAGAAAAGTGCTTACATGATAAGAGTGTACTAAATAACAGAAGCATCCTGCCAAACTACTCTTTCAGCTTTCTTTTATTTGAGCAAGCTGCTTCAATAGTTTGAAAAAAGCAAAGCAAACCATATAATTTACTTCGACTGTCAGAAAGCCTTTGATGTGGTCTCACGTATTGAAGATTAATTCTAAAACCAGACGCTGTAGGCATCAGAGGTAACGTATAAAACAGGATCTCAAGTTGGTGAACTGGCATGAGACAAAGAGTACAAATAAGAGGTGATTGGGGTCATCAGTGGAGTCCACAGACCAGACTGTTCTTGGAACGCTACTTTTTGTGATTTATATTAACACTAGAATTCCTGAAGCCTTCGAAAAAACTTGTAGTCCCAGCCCACCTTAAATCCCTTCGCACCTCTCCATAAGCGTCTTTTGTTTTGTAAATGTGTCGATCAACACAAGCAACCTGCTGTCCCATCCCCACCTTGATGGCGCTCAGCTCAGCCAGAAAGCTCTCCCAGCTCAAGCCAAGGCTCCTTATCTGCATGTGTGGCGCCTGGAGTTGTATTGGGTAAAAAATGCAATATATCGTTATTTGGAATACATGTATTTCATGTGTGTTCCATGTCTACAAAGATCTGGGTAAATGTAGGATGAAAGGAAATGCTAAACACATACCTAAAGCAGAAACTTTTCCATGTTATACTAATAATGGCATGAAGTGTATAATGTGTGAAGACTTTTTAGTCCAAATATCAAATAAACACGTGCGCATTTATTCAAGAACTAGCAGAATACCCGCGCTTCGCAGCGGAGAAGTAGTGTGTTAAAGAAGGTATGAAAAAGAAAAGGA
>JANRMT010062796.1:62918171-62968415 GCA_026402145.1 Polypterus bichir lapradei
GCGTTATGGAGCACATGCATCGAAGCTTCTCAGCTGTGCTTGTGCTAAGAAAATTAAACATTTTAAAAATAACGTAACACGATTGTCAATGTAACCTTTTGTAAGTAGTGCCTGGAGGATTCAGTGTGGAGAAAGTCTAGAGACAGAGTGTGTATTAACTTGTGGATTTCTCTGTATTTGGTGGCAGTGTGACGAAGTTGCTTCGGAAGACGGCGTTAGCCGCGGAGCTCAGCTCAGAGCGAAATGAGGTAAATGGGAGGGGAGATGATGACGTGACTCCCCCACCCGCCTTAACTGTCAATCCCCCACAAACACAGTCTCTCGGAATTTGCATAAGCACACCCCTTCACCTGCAATTTTAACTTAGTTACAAAGTGATCAAAACTCTCGTTTATATCCTGCGTCCTCTCATTAAACTTGTATCCCGCATTACCCGTGGGCACGAAAAGCACCAGCGGCAGCCTGTCTATTAAGTTAATTTAAAGTTTAGGTTTATACCTCGCTTTGTTTCCGAAGTAGCTGTACTGATGAATATGGTAGTATATCACTCGCTCGCTTCTTAATGTTTCGCTGCCTTCTCAATTATATAATGCATGTTTTGTTCAGCGTATTTTGGAGCTCTTCCTGGTTTTCTACATAGTGCGTTGACAGTCAGTTCACGTGATTACGTGGGTGGGGTAATGATGTCACACGAAACTCCGCCCCCACGGCGGTCAAGCTCAACTCCATTACAGTAAATGGAGAAAAATACCTTCCAGTTATGACCATTACGCGTAGAATTTCGAAATGAAACCTGCCCAACTTTTGTAAGGAAGCTGTAAGGAATAAGCCTGCCAAATTTCAGCCTTCTACCTACACGGGAAGTTGGAGAATTAGTGATGAGTCAGTCAGTCAGTCAGTCAGTCAGTGAGTGAGGGCTTTGCCTTTTATTAGTATAGATATAACCAAAGAGAAAAAAAAGCATTTGATTTACATGTGGCTTTCAATGAGTTAAAAACTCAAACTCGGATGTCAATCGACAGGAAGTTTATCAGTGTTTTTGAATGGTACAGGAGTAAGAACTGCTGCCTTATAACCCGCAGGTCCAGAGTTCAAGACCAGGCGCTCTGTGTTTTCAGTAGTGAGCTGCTATTATTATTATTATTATTTCTACAGCATAATAAAAACATACATTTAATTTGAGTCAGTGTACATTTTGGCTACTTGTAAAAGTTAGTGCTTGTGTTTTTTTTTTTTATAATTTAGTTTTATTCTCTCAGTGACGTTCACATGGTACAACGAAATTGCCTCTCCCTCAGAGTTGATGGCATTTATCTCCATTCTTTTCACAAGAGCAGCGCTGTGGCTGATGCCTGCTCAAAACTGTGTGTTGTACCGGCAATCAAAGATACAATGTCCCGTGACAGCTATCAGACTGGACAAAGGCAGACCCGTAACAACAGACAGCTTCTTCACAGTGTTTTCGCCAGCTAATACACTGCTGCACCTCAGTGCAACTCTGTTTGGCACCCTAAACTAAAATGGAACTTCCACCTTCAGCTAAAGTCACTTCAGTACACAAGCAATTCACTAGTATTTAGATCTGACATTGCGCCCTGTGAACGACGCTATATAGTGCCTGACCCATCACAGACTACGCAGAGGCACGTGTACAAAACACACAGGCTTTTTATTTTAGTCTTCAACCGTGGGCACACGTCTTCCCCGTGTCCCACAGGCCTAACACAGTCCCAAAAGCACTTTAGTCCAACACAACAACTCTTCCACCTTGCACCACCACTCCTCCCAGACAACCTCGTCCTCTTCCTCCCAATTCCTGCCCTTGAGTGGTGGAGGCTGGCCCATTTTATAGCCCACCCGGAAGTGTTCCAGGTGTTTGACCACCTGGTCCCAATTTCACCTCCGGGTGGGGCTGATGACTCGTCCAGCCAGGTTGTTGAGTCTCGGCAGCACCCCCTAGCGGCCACCCCAGCTCCCACACAGGTTGTGGGGGACTCCATGTCCCATGGAGCCATGCAGGAGACTGGGAAACGAACATCGGCCAAGGAGGCTGCCACCAAGCGTCCCGGGGGACGTATTGAGCTGCCCATGGTGGCTCCCCTGGAACATATTCAGCAGGGGCGTCCCGGCCTGGCATGGGACCTGGCTGTCCATCACAGCCCATAAAGAAGAAGCCTTTGATTTCAGTCTGTAACAGTCGGTGTAAAGTTTTGCCGCATACACCATCAGCACGGTGCTGTTAGATCTAAACATTAGCGTGGCAAAATGCTCACGTACTGAAGTGACTTTAGCTGTAGGTGGTAGTTGCTGCTCTCATTGTGCAATAGCAGACATTTTCAAAATTGTTAATTTTTTTTCTTTACTTCTCTAAGTGCACTGTTAAAATGTTTTGGGACCTGAGCAAATCAACATCCCTGAGACCCCCACCCTTTTTTTTTTTTTTTTCAGATATTGTATGATGGTTACAGTTTGCTGGTCATGTTTTGGCTTATTTTGTATCTCATTATTGTTTGGCTGCTAATTGAGAAAAAAGAAACAATTAAGGCCTGAGTTTTCAAGAGCAAGTCAATTAAAATGAATTCAAAAGAAGTTAATTAGCAGCAAAAACAGGTCACTAATTAAGGAAAGGGATAGAATGAAAGCCTTCCAGGACTGGAGTTTGAGATCCCTGACCTACAGGAAGCAATTTCTGAAAAGGATTTAGGAGTTAATATTGAGAAAACATTTACGTTATTAAGTAGTGAGAAGGAAGCAATGAAAAATGCAAATACAATTTTAGTTTATATTGTAAAAACGTGAATATAAACCAAGGAATGTCATGCTTGCACACTATAATGGAGTAATGAGACCACATCTAGTGTATTGTGGTCACCACGCTAAAGAAGACATAGCAGCACTTGAAGCTATGCAGTGGAGAACAACCAAGTGCATCCCAGGACTTAAGGACATGTCCTACTCTCACTGACACAGAAAATTAAATCTGTTTAGTCTCGAGCAGAGGAGAAACTCTGTGTAGAGACCTAATCCAGGTCTTCAAAATCCTCAGAGGTATTCATAAAGTAGATTTAGCATAAGTGTTTCTACAAATTCTTTTCTGAACTTGAGGTCACCCATGAAGATTAAGGGAAGTACATTTAAGACTGAATGCAAGAAGCTCTTCTTTACGTGAAGAGTGGTGGAAATCTGGAATAGACTACTGAGATATGTAGTTGAGACCTTAACAACCTTTACGAAGTGTTTAGATGAGACATCAGACAGCTTAGCTGTTAGCTAAACAAACGAGCCTGACGGACTGAATGGTCTTCTGTTGTTGGTCAGATTTCTAACATTTTTGCTTTGTATTTGTGTATTGGTTGCGTTTCTTGTTATGATAACTCTAATGTTGTATAATGATACATAATTGTCATTTTTCTTGTTTCATTTGACCTTTTGGTAGTGTTGTTTTGCAGATTATGTTATCTTTTTAATTCACTTAGTGAGTATTTTTAAATGTTAGGGGATTTTTCATAAGTAGAGGCCATTGCTCAGCAGAGCTTGGCATTTCCTGTCCACCTCATCTTTCTCGCAGCACTAAGTGTAACTGCCCCTCCTTAGCTTGGGTGTATATATTTTATTTATGGTAAAGTGTGTTCTGACAACTCCATATTAAACCAGTTTTGATGATGTTATTTTTTGTTGGTGCCCTTATGAAATCCCTTTGTGGTGAGAAGAAATTTTCTAGTGGGCCTCCTTGAGGTCTCAGTGGACCTCGCCTGAAAATCTGCAGCCCTTAGAAAATACACAGCCAAACTGGAACAGCTAGTAGTGTTTTTGTGTTACTTTCTGAAATTTTAATTTTATTTTATATATTTTTTTTATCCCCCCAGGATTTTACCAGAAATTGAAAGGGACTAAAACACTTGAAGGTGGCACAGTGATGCTGCAGTTATCATGACTGTTTTGCTACTCCATGAAATCTTGGTCCATGATGGTGTTTGTTTGGAGGTTCTCAAGGCAATCTGGTTCCATACAGTATTTTAAAGATTATGTTACTTACCGGTGTGAGCCTGGGTCTGAACACCATCAGATTAACACCAGCACTTTACGAAAACCACATGTTTTATGTACACAAGTAAGTCCCACACAGCACACAGTGCTCCCAGCACCAATCACCCTCTTCACGGGCCTCTCTTCCAGTGTCCGTGGGCCGCCTTTCCATCTTCTCACGGGAGCTTCATCCGCTCCCGACTCTAGCTCCCTAATTTTAGTGAGACGGCCCCTTTATTTCCACCTGGATGTGCTCCAGGTGCCTGATGACACTCTTCTGGCAGCACTTCCTGGTGTGGCGGAAGTGCTACCCTTGCACCCGGAAGCACTCCAAGTGTTGCTGGAAGGATCTTCCCCCGCCTTCCCAGGTGTGGTGGAAGTGCAGATCTCCCGGGCTTTAGGAGACCACGGGCCCCCACAGGTTTTTGCCTCCTTGCTCCATCCCCGTGGTCCCTGCTTATCCAGGGTGGTTGCGCCCTCGCGGCCCTGGAAACATACTGACTGCCTCCCCATCCTTCCAGGCATTCTGGCTGGATCTGGCCCCCAGCCTCCTGTGACACCGGTATGAAAATATGCCAGCAAGTGTAAGTATGCGGTTGACATTCAAAGGTGCTGGGATAGGCCATATCTGCCTGTGTTCCTGTAATGGGATGTATAGAATTAGAAAACTAACTAATGCTTTGAGAGGCTGATGAATGTAGAGAATGACAGCGAGAGAGAAGGTTGGATGATGTGGAGATAGTGAATCAGGAAGTGCAATGGATTAGCAAGGAGGAAGTAAGTACAGCTAGGAATAGGATGGTCCAGATGACATACCTGTGGAAGCATGGGGGTGTTTAGGAGAGATGGCAGTGGAGTTTTGAACAAGATTGTTTAATGGAATCTTGGAAAGTGAGAGGATGCCTGAGGAGTGGAGAAGAAATGTACTGGTGCCGAGCTGTAGTAACTACAGGGGGATAAAATTGATGAGCTACAGTATGAAGTTATGGGAAAGAATAGTGGAAGCTAGGTTAAGAAGTAAGGTGATGGTTAGAAAGTAGCAGTACGGTTTCATGCCAAGAAAGAGCACCACAGATGCAATGTTTGCTCTGAGGGTGTTGATGGAGAAGTATAAAGAAGGCCAGAAGGAGTTGCATTGCGTCTTTGTGGACCTGGAGAAAGCATATGACAGGGTGCCTTGAGAGGAGCTGTGGTATTGTATGAGGAAGTCAGGAGTGGCAGAGAAGTACGTAAGAGTTGTACAGGATATGTACGAGGTCTGTGGTAGGAGTGATGGATGCATTCAACGTGGAGGTGGGATTACATCAGGAATCGGCTCTGAGCCCTTTCTTATTTGCAATGGTGATGGACATGTTGACAGATGAGATTAGACAGGAGTCCCCGTAGACTATGATGTTTGCTGATGACATTGTGATCTGTAGCGATAGTAGGGAGCAGGTTGAGGAGACCCTGGAGAGGTGGAGATATGCTCTAGAGAGGAGAGGAATGAAGGTCACTAGGAACAAGACAGAATACATGTGTGTAAATGAGAGGGAGGTCAGTGGTGAGGATGCAAGGAGTAGAGTTGGTGAAGGTGGATGAGTTTAAATACTTGGGATCAACCGTACAGATTAATGGGGATTGTGGAAGAGAGGTGAAAAAGAGAGTGCAGGCAGGGTGGAATGGGTGGAAAAGAGTGTCAGGAGTAATTTGCGACAGACGGATATCGGCAAGAGTGAAAGGGAAGATATACAGGACCAGCCTTGTTATATGGGTTGGAGATGGTGATACTGACCAAAAAGCAGGAGACAGAGCTGGGGGTGGCAGAGTTAAAGATGCTAAGATTTGCACTGGGTGTGACAAGGATGGAAGGATTAGAAATGATTACATTAGAGGGTCAGCTCAGGTTAGACAGTTGGGAGAAAAAGACAGAGAGGTGAGATTGCATTGGTTTGGACATGTTCAGAGGAGACATGCTGGGTATATTGGGAGAAGGATGTTAAAGATGGAGCTCTCAGGCAAGAGGAGAACGGGAAGGCCTAAGAGAAGATTTATGGATGTGGTAAGAGAGGCAATGCAGGTGATGGGTGTGACAGAGCAAGATGTAGAGGACAGGAAGATATGGAAAAAGATGATCCGCTGTAGTAACCGCTAACAGGAGCAGCCGAAAGAACAAAAAATTCCAGCAAATCTACTTTGTCACCTACTTGACTATAATGGTTTGCATATGCTCCATTTTTTGGGTATTTTGGCACTGCCTCAATGTATTCCTTGTTCCTTAAGATGTGTTTGGTTGGATTTGGAGTGTTGGCCAGCCATTCCTGTAACTCATAGCTCTAGAGAGTTGTGTTTGAATCCCGGCCAGTTCACTGTTAATGTGTAGTCTGCACATTTTTCCAAGTTACTTTTGAGGTTTTTCATGGGACCGTCTTTCCTGCTACATCCAGATTATTTCACGGTTAGGGTCATTTTCTGCTCTTATTTGACAGATTGGTGACCCATCCAGAATTGGTTGCTGTGTCTGATGATGATGATGATGATGATACTGGGATAAGATTTGCATTCCTACAAACCTGCAAATTTTTAGGCTAAGAAAAATGAGTGAATGGATATTAATTTTAATTGGGGTTTGCACCATAACAAAATAGAAATATAATCCATGTACTGTGAAGATTTTTTAATGGCACAGTAATGCTGAGTGCTTTGCTAGCTTATAAAAGAAGGTTATCAAGGAGGTGGTCTTGCTCCAGCACTTTAGTGTACTTTATATAATGCCTGTGCTGGCTTTAATTAGATAAAAATCTGCAAAATGCCAAAGCATTTTCACTTGGGAGAAGGCCTTGGCTTTCATGCTTCTATAGAAATGGCAGAACATACTGATTTCCTTGAAAAAGTCTGCTTTGAAGAAGGTGTAGTTATGTTGATTAAGCAGATTGCATGAACATGGGAATCTCTGGACCAGTTTGTATTGTGGTGGTTTTGTCAGAGGCTGTTTGTGAATTACTGTCCATGCATGTTCACTCTCACACAAACTGGTGCATTGTTTCTCCTCAGCACATGCAGTTGCTCACTTTCCCACACATATTGTAAAAGTGGGCTAATGTGTTTACCATCTCACATGCGCTCCAGTTGACGCTGCTAATGATGCGACTTGACTTTCAATGGAGGATGTGTGCTTAGTGTCACACATGCTACGGGGGTCTAACAAGGAACAGAGAGCACCCTGTCCTCAACCATGATGAGGGTAAAGGGGGTCAGGGTAAGCTTGGGGTGAGTGCTTTTAAACTGGCAATTAACCTTGATTGAACTGGAGAAAGGAATCCCATTGAAAATGAGGAACAAAAACTCCTTTTCACAGAGCTCTGGATGGATATCCTGCGTGATTGTTGCTCTTCAGTGTTTATCTGTAAAGTTCGGCTGAAAGGTGCACAGTGTTTGGCCCAGGGGTGCCTCTTTTGTCTCACTGTCTGGAGCTAGTGATGGAGTTGTACATGTTCTACTTGTTCATCTGCTGAGAAACCTTTGTAGTTCATCACTGCAGTGGACATAATTGGGTTAGCCATTTAATGCTAGAGATTGCTAGATTGTTTGTCTTGTTTCATATTGACTAAGACACGTTGTATTAAATATATTTCCGTTTCTATATTTCTAAATATATTCCTAGGGGTGACAAGGATACAGAAGAGTAGATGTAAGGTGTTTTTCACATACAAATATGAAACTGTTGAACATTTTCATTTTCAGTAGAATGCTGCCAGCAGTGGAGTAACATTTCCATCTTCAGTCTAATTGAAACTCTACACTTGGTTTGGGTGAAACGCAGAGCTCGGCTTCTCATTCTCTCTTCTGTGAAAGAGTGCTGTCCAGGAAGTCCTCCTCACCTAGACATGATCAGGTTAGTGCACTGCTTTCTTTCTGCCCTTTTACCTCAGAACATCCATCCATTTCTATGGCTTAAGGCAATGTTTGAGTTTTGTCTTTGGAAACTTCAGCAAGAAATACGTTTCTGCAGCTCTTGAGGTAAATTTATTGTAGAGCCCAGAGTTATATGGAATGCATGTGTTCTGTTACAACAATCATTAGATGCTCATCTCGACCCATTTACTATTTTTGTCGTCCATCTGTGCGCACCAGCAGGTGAAAGGCTTCTGTTGTTAGGGGTAGTTTTTCCAATATAGACTTGTTTACAGTGCCGTCCATAATGTTTCGGACAAAGACACATTTGTTTTTCTGCTCCACAGTTTAACATTACAAATCAAACAATTCAGATGTGATTAAAAGTGCACTTTGCTGACTTGAATTTAAGGGTATTTGTGTCCATTGTGGGCGCACCATATAGAAACGACAACATGTTTTCTACACGGCCTCCCTATTTCAGCGCACCATATTGTTTGGGTCAAAGCAATGGTAGGTTCTTTATAGCAGTCATATTTAGGACATTGTTGCACTTCCACTGCATGCAATGACTGCTTGAAGTCTGCGATTCATAGACATCAACAGGTGCTGAGGATCTTCTCAGGTGATGTTCTGCCAATGTCAATTTATTTATAGAGCACATTTAAAACAACATCAGTAGTGCTGTGGCCAAAGCACTTTACTTTAAAACATACAAAAAACATAACTAAAATAAATTACAATAAAACAAAATACAGCCAGCAGTGAGTTAAAAAGTATTGAGGATGACTAAGAGTAGGGAAACCATCAGTAATCCCTGAAGGTCAGTGAAAGCTAGAGAATAGAAAAGTGTCTTCAATCTCGTTTTAAACAGTTCAGTTGAAGGTGTCATTCAGGTAAAGAGTGTCACAGATGAGGGGTGGCAGCTACAAAAGCCCTGTCCCCCTTAGTTTTACACTTAGTGCATGGGAAAATAAGAGACGACTGCCTGGTGGATCTAAGCTCTCTGGATGGCTGGTATAAAACTCACAACTCAGACAAATAGGCAGGAGAATACCCATGTAATGATTTAAATACTAGCAACAAAATTTTAAAGTCAATTCCGAAACTAGCAGGTAGCCAGTGTAAAGAAGCTAAGATTGGAGGAACAGAAACAAACTTTCTTGCTCCAACCAAAAAAACGAACAGCAGCATTCTGAGCCAACTGCAACCTACGTATGTGGGATTTAATGCAGCCGTCTTCAGCTTCTGCTTGTTTCGGGTCTTGTCCCCTTACGTTTTGTCTTCAGATTATGCAAGGCAAGCTCAATAGGCTGTATGCACACTGTCTCTTCTAAATTTCACATCAGTCAACTGCTGCACTTCTGGTGCCGATATCACAGCAGACTAGCTATGGTGTTTCAAAACGTACCCAGATGTACAGTAAATGACCAAGTCGCATTATTCAAACATTGTGCCAAACGTCAGGAGCTAAAAAGGAAAAGGGCTTCAAGCTACATGTTTCAAGCTACGTCGACAAATACAAAGGTAAGACCTGGGCATATTTTCATGTTTGTGTACCGGCCAAGGCTAATGTAGTCATTAAGGTTTATTCAGGCAGAGGTGATGTACTGTATGTAAGCTTAATATATAATAACATGAGTCTGCTGGACATCTTACCTTGTAAATAATCAAATGTCTCTGTCTGAGCCAGCAAAGTGGTGAATGCCAAACTGCTGCTTCATTGTAGGGAACAGTAAATTATGGGGTCTCAGCTGGAGGACCTCCTCTCTGAGGGACATGTTTGCATCAAGCTCTAGGTCGACAGCTGCTAGATTTGGAGCTGAAGCATAGTCGTGGTCCTTGAGAATTTTATCATCATCCTCCATTCTCATCTGATGCGTCATCCTCCATCAGTTACTTTATCCTTTCCCAAATACGTGGTCTTGAAAGTGGAAAGGAGAAATTGTTCCACTCAAACAACACAGGAACTGCTCCCTCCTTCAACAACCGGTACCCTATTTCATACCCTGGCTCATAAAAATCCTCTTTTTTAAAATGCCAGCTATAAACTCCGGTATGGGGACTAACCATAAAGCTCCCCCTCCTGTCAGACACCATCCATTTAGGTCAGGTTTTAACATCGGAGAGAAATGTATCAAACTAAGTACTTACTTGTACTTACTGGAAGCTTGAAATAAAGGTACATAACACATTTAAGCTGTAAAGCTATGTGTATGCTGAAGCTTCTTTTTCTTGGACATTCTCGCCACTAAACAAAAATCACAATTGCGGTATGGGCAATGGAAGTGACTGAGCTGGCTGAGATTTCATCGGAATTATGTCTGCACTACCATGTCCATATAGCCATAAGTCGGGGAACTGGCTTGGCCATTGAAGAATTTTCCATTTTTTAGCTTTGAAGAACCCCCGTGTTGCCTTAACAGTATGTTTGGGATCCTTATCTTGTTGCCGTCCAATGATTTTAGAAGCATTTACTAGAACTTGAGCAGATAAGATGTTTATACACACCTCAGAATTCATTGTGCCACTGCTGTCAGCAGTTACACCATCAATGAAGATACATGTGCCAGTTCCTTTGGCAGCCATACTGTACATGCTCAAGCCACAACACCCCCAGCACCATGTTTAGCAGATGAGATGGTATGCTTTGGATCTTGGGCAGTTCCTTTTTACCTCCACACTTCGCTCTTGCCATCACTTTAACAAAGGTTCATCTTTGTTTTGTCTGTCCACAAGACTTTTTTCCAGAATTCTGCAGGCTGTTTTAAGTACTTTTTCACAAACTGCAATCTGGCCATCCTGTTTTTGTGGCTAATGAGAGGTCTGGATCTTGCAGTGTGGTCTTTATATCTCTGTTCATGAAGTCTTCTGCAGATAGACATCTCTGATACATCCACATTTGCCTCCTGAAGACTGTTTCTGATCTGTCAGACAGGCTTTTGGGGTTCTTTACCGTAGTGAGGATTCCTCTGTCATCAGCAGTGGAGCTATTTCTAGGCCTATGAGTCCCTTTGTGATTACAGAGCTCACCAGTGCATTCTTTCATCTTAATGATATTCCAGACAGTTGATGCAGTGTAAGAGAGAGGCGGCAGCTTAGCCTGGCTGGGATGCCCCGGGAATTGAAGGATGGGGGAAGGCAGCAACTTTTGGACACTGCCTCCCCCAAAACACTAGATGGCAGGTCCTCTGGAGTGTAGCGGTGCCCCGGATTCCCACAGGGCATCCTGGGACTTGGAATTCGGTATCTCAGCCCTGTTGGGTGCTGTGGGTACCAATACACTCCATTGCAGCTGCCATCTAGTGTCTTGGGGGAGGCATTGCCCAAAGGTTGCTGCCTTCCCACATCCTTCTATTCTCTTGGAGTCCCAGCCGGGCTGAGCTGCCAGCCATCTCTTACAGTAGGTAATCTCAAAGTTTTACTGATGTATTGAATGGTTTTATTCTTGTTTTTCAGCCTCCTAATGGCTTCTTTGACTTTTATTTGCACATCTGCTGCCCCCATGTTGAACACTGGCAACTACAGAATCCAAAGTGTAGAAGCAAGCCTAGGGATCTTAATAGGCAATGAAACACCCCTGAGTAACCATAGACACCTGTGACGCCAGTTGTCTCAAACATTATGGGGTCCTGAAATGGGGGAACCATGTAGAAAAAGTGCTGTCATTTCTACATGGTGTGACCAAAATCGGCGCAAATATCCTTAAAGAAAGTGTGCAATGTGCACTTTAACCATGTCTGAATTATTTTATTTGTAATTTTAAAATATTGCACAGAGGCATAAATCAAGGAAAAATATGTCTTTGTCCTAAACATAATGTTGGAACTGTAATTTTGGGTGTAGCGCTTCGCATAATTTGAGCTGCATATGTGTGAACACCTCAGTACCGTCGATACTGCTGCATTGTTTTCGTAGTACCTTCTGTAAATCTCTAGTGCTGGATTATACCTCTCTTATGAGTGAACCATTTTCCCATCACATGGATTCTATTGAATGTTGGGTGACGTCTCCTGGTTAGCGTGGATTGGGCATCTTACATACACAGTGCATTCAGAAAGCCTTCAGACCCCTTCACTTTTTCACATTTGGTTACTGTATGTTGTGGCCTTATACTAAAATTTTTTAAATGATTTTTTCCCCTCACCAAACAACACTCGGTACAACAGAATGACAAAGTCATTTTTGCAATTTTTCTTCAAACAAAAAGTGAACTATAACATTGAGTGTTCAGACCCTTTAATCTGCACAGTATTTCATTGAAGCTGCTTTGGCAGCGATTCCAGCCTGGAGTCTTGTTGGGTTTGACATGACAAGCATCACACACCTGTACTTGGGGATTTTCAGCCATTCTTCTCTGTAGATCCTCTTAGGCTCTGTCAGGTTGAATAGAGACCGTTGGTGGACTGCTATTTTCAGGTCTCTCCAGAGATGTTTTATTGGGTTCATGTCTAAGTTCTGGCTTGAACATTCTCAGTGCTGACCCTAAGCTATATCTGTGTTGTTCTTTGTTTTGTACTTAGGATCATTGTCCTGCTGAAACCTAAACCTTTGGCCCAGTCTGTGGTCCAGAGTGCTCTAGAGTAGGTTATCATTAAGAATATTTCTATAGTTTGCTCCGTTCAGCTTCCCCTCAACCCTGCCTAGTCTCCTATTGTCTTCTGCTGAAAGCAGGAGGTTGCCACCAACATACTTCACTATTAGATAGTTAGGCTTAACCCTTCAATCCTGGTTTCAATAGCTTGGAGAATCTTGTTTCTCATAGTCTCAGAACACTGTAGGTGTCTTTTTGAAAACTTCAGGTGTTCTTTTATGTTTTGTCTGGCCACTCTGCCATTAGTGGAGTGTAGCAGCGATGGTTGTTCTTCAGGAAGTTTCTCCTATCTCCATACAGGTTCTCTGGAGCTTAGCCAGAGTGACCATTGGGTTCTTGGTCAACTTTCATGCTATGGCCGTTCTCCCACAATTATTCCAAGCAGCCATGAATAGGGAGAGTCCACACCTATTTAAGAATTATGGAGGCCACCATGATCTTGGGAACCATCATTGTGATAGGATTTTTTTGCAGATTTTCCAGTTCTGTGCCTTGACACAATTCTGTCTCTAAGCAATGCAGGTAATTCCTTAAACCTTATGGCTTGGTTTTTACTTTGATGCACATCATCAGCTGCGGGACCTTCTATAGACAGGCGTGTGCCTTTCCTAACCTTGTGCAGTCATTGGAATTGACTACAGGTGGATTCCAAACAAATTGTAGAAACATCTCAACAATGATAAACACAAGGAGATTCATCTAAGGCAAATTTCAAGTGTCATTGTAAAGGGTCTGAATGCTTTGGTCAATGTGATGTTTGAGTTTTTTATTTTGTTATAAATTTGCAAAAATTCCTAAAATCATGTTATATTGCTTTGCCATTCTGAGGTATTGATAGTTGTAGTACAAAGTTATAGTATAGCAAAATGTGAAAAAAGTGAATACTTTCTGAAAAAACTGTACATACTTGGTCTCTCGACTTCACAGAGGAAGAACTGGTTCCTCTAGTATGACCTCAGCAGACAGGTTCTTTCTCTCCCATCCCAGATATTTCCCAAGATAGGAATAGTAGAGTTACTGGATAGCTACCAGAAAGTGAAATCAGCAAAGTTGTTAGTAATGCCACATCAAGTAGTTGATGAGAAGTGGTTAAAGTGTGATTTAAATGAGGTTAAGGCCGGAAAGGCAGAGTGATGGATGACAGTGTACCATTGACAGAACAGTGACTCATCCCTCTGCATTCCTGCTCTAACCCTCATTTTCTTTTCTTTTTTTTTCCAGTCACTTTAACACAACTTTGAGTTGCATGAAAATGCTGTATCACTTGGCTGATCAGAGTTAGCACAATTCATTTGCTGTCATCTTCTCTGATTTGTGATTCAGACTGTAGAATTAGTGTGAAAAATGTTTTAAGTAAACAAATTTAGGGAGTTGCATTTAGAAAGGAGAAATGTATTCCATGAAGATAAAAAAAAAAAATCTGGCCCCCACGGAGTGGTGTAGCTACTTCTGATCACTCTCGCTGGCAGAACATCAGTACCGCTCTGTTCAGAGTCAGAAATACCGTAATAAGACCATCAGTGCTCACTGGACCAAAGTAACCACGGTGTAAACATCTGTTCCAGTGAATTGACTGATGGGAATAGAGTTTCACCTGAACCAAGGGTCAGGTCTTCTCACCAGAGATTTGATCATTTCTTCACTTTCACAAAAATGTTGAAGAATTTCCAACAAATTTTTTAAAGATCCTTTTTAGAATCTCCGTGAAGCAAAGCATTTTACTGAAGGAGCGGTTTATTCTGCCATAGATAGCAAACATTTTCCTTTACGCTAATGTTGCATTCCATTTACCCTGGAAATCTGATGTCGGAGCTGGGAATGATGTCATGCCCAAGTTGACCATATTCCAGTAAAACACTTGGAAAATGAATATGGATGTGTCCAGGAAAACCTTTGTTGTGTTTGCTCCGTCATACTGAATAGTTGATAACAACGTATTACGTTGTATTTTGCTTATTCAGACACTGTTGCAACATGTCCATGAATGGAAGTTGGACAATAGCGTGTGTACAACTGATTGAATGAGGCACAAATTGATAGAAGTGCTAATAAACAGTATAATACCATGGCTTTCACTAAAGTTTGCTGTGTATGTCACCATTGTGGTTTGATGTCGTAATGTGAAGTCAGAGAAGCTCCAAGTTTCTGAGTTGGAAAATCCCGATTTAAGGGAGCTTTCCAGTTGAAAATGTGGAATAAAAACTCCCACATTTTGACTTCCTACTTCAAATGGATTATAGCAATAATATAAAAAAGGCAGCAGAATTAAAATCATTGGGAAAAAAAGTTTTCAACCAAATTTATAACAACTTTTATTCTAAATCAGTAACGGCGCACTGTATGATAACGTGCAGTGAATACACTTGACTTGAGCATTCCTAGTTTTCATCCTCTTTCTCTGTACGTTTAGCATTCATTTGCTCAGAGGTTGATGTGCTTGTCACTTGCTGAGCAGCTCTTTTTTTCTCCACCCTAGCGGCCTGCTTTTCTCTTTCATCGGCATCTTTTGTGTTAAAATTGATCAAGTCAGTGTTTGTGTTGCAATTACTTAGTACGTTTTCTTTAATTTTTCACTTGAGCTGGCACTTAAGTCTTCAATCTGCCTCAAGAATGATTTAAGATATGAAGAGGTAGGGGAAGTGACGGTGAAGGTGGTAGGGATGAGAACGGCGCCCGTACACACGCACCGCATGGCCGCCTGCAGTTTGCTGCCGAGAGTTGATTCATAAAATGAAAAGAAGAATAATCTTGGAGGCCAATCATCACCCCAAAAGTGGATAGTAGACATCACGTAGTATATGTGTACCAAATTTCAGGTCAACAGGTCAAATGGTTTGCGAGCTACAGATGATTTAAAATCCTGGACAGACAAACGGACAGCCACGGTAACGTATTATGTAAGAAGATAATATCCTTAAATGGCATCTTTGAATACAATTTAGAAAAAAAATAGAAACCGTATTTAGTAAAAATGAATTTCCATGTTTTTTTTATTATCATCAGTGAAGTTCAAGCATTGCTGGATTCTAATAATAGCCAAATTGATTTGTGACTGACTGGTTTGCTTGTGAGTTGTGTGTATGATGAACATGAAACACACACAATTAAACGGTAGAAACAGCCGGATCACGTGCACACATGCTTAAAGCTCATAAGTGAAATTTCAGACATGTTTCAATATTTCTTTCAATACTATTTTGGAAAAAGTAGCATAACACTAACTGTACCATTCAGGCACAGTGGTCTAATTTAAATGGGAATTCACCATTGTCAAATATGCTAAAGTCCTGCTCCGCTTATTTGTGACATTTACAACAGCCACTTCATGGCTTGCTTTTCTACTTCATGGTGCTATTGGACTAATTATACATCCATCGTGGTGCATCGTGAATGCCTTCATAATGTGTCTATTAGTTATGACAGCGTTTCTCAACCTTTAAGTATTTGCGACCCGAGTTTTTATAACAATTTTAATCACTCCCCCCCCCACCAACATTTTTTTTGAAATGTAGATGCATATTTTATTATACCTACTTAACTTTTATCGACATTTATCTAACTCTATATTTATTGTTCTAGTATCAGAATGTAGTTTTGGTTTCAACAGATGTTTTTTTCATATTTTTGATTCTTGTTTTCTTTTTTTCACATCTTCGCGCCCGCCTTTTTGTTACTTCGCGCCCCCTTAGGGGGGCCCGCCCCACAGGTTAAGAATCACTGAGTTATGGGAACAGTTTGTTGCTGTTGATAGTGGATGACTGCCGTCCATTCCAGGGATTGTTCCTACCTTGTGCCTAATACTTCCCAAAATGGCCTCCAGCTGCCCCATGAAGCGGGTTAAGAAGAATGATGGATAGTTCATGGAGTAGAAAAGAGTGTTGGAGTGGGTGATGGTGGCTGCAAGCCCATCTAGAAGAAATAGGAAGACCCTTACCTTTCTAGTGCCATTTTCAACAAGGCAATGACTGATCACACATCATGGTCTTTTCCCTGGAATGCCACTCTGGTTTCAGCACCCTTTTCTTAGCAAACTTGTCCTGTCCTCTACATGGGACATCCTGAGAAGCCTACCACAGCCCACTCTCTGTGGACTGTTGCCTTTCCTGGAGCAGCAGCCATACACTGACTGGCATAGTCGTTTATCAGATATTAATAATTAGAATGTGCAATTTCAGTCTTCACCAATGTGTCATTCTTTAACTCCAGTTATGGAATAATTTCTTGCTGGTGTTGTTTTAGTTACCAGCTTTCATGTTCTGTTTGCCACCATCCATGAATGTCAATATAACATCAGTATCCTTTCCTTCCCTCCCTTTTTTGTTATATAGGGTGTGACCAGTAGGGGGCATCACAGTACCCCCAGACACAACCCCACAGACAAAGTCCTGGGTTCAAAACATGAAGATTTATTTAACAAAATACCTTTGACAGGTTTCTCTCTCTAAACACAGCTCAGTCATCAATATAACTCTTCCTTTCTTCTTTCCTCCATTCCTCCCTTGCAAAGGTTGTCCAGCACATCTCCAGACTCTACCTGATGAAACAGAGCTGCTGGCAGAAGTCCAACAGAGTAGGGACCATTAATCCTCATAGTACCCGCTGGCAACATCCAACAGGGCAGACCAATTGGACTATAGTTCCCAAACTGACCTACAGGTACCATAACCCAGGGACGCTGCCACCTGGTTTGCCTCCCACTATTAAACCATTGCACAGGCCTTCCGACTGGTTAAGGATCCTTGGTCAAGTCCTTCCGGGCTCCGAACATATCTATTTCTAACTATCACCTGGCTTCAGCAGGGGCCACCCTGCTTGTTTGTTGGGCCGGCCTTCTGGCCAGGTAAGGAGCCTTGAACTATCCCAGCCAGGAGATCGGCCCATGCCTGCCATCCATTACAAGGAGGGCTGTAGAATATACTTACACAGTTAGGAGTAAATTAGAGCAATTTTTAACAAGGACAGGCCATTCAGCACCATTAAACTCACCATTTTCTATTCAACTAATTTTTCAAAAAAACTTTGAGTTGAGTTTTGAAAGTCTCTAAAGTCCTACTCTCCACCACACGGCTTGTTAAGTTATTGCATGTGTCTGTGGTTAACTTAACATTTCTGTTAAATCCACCCTTACCAATTTTTCGTTTGTGTCCTTGTGTTTCTCTTTAAGTTAATAATTCCATTCGTAATTTTAAAAACTTTAGTCATGTCATGTCTTACTTTCTATTTTCTCAAACTGAAAAGGCTGAATTTCTTTAATGTTTCTTCATAATTCATTCCTTGCAGTCCTGGAATTAATCTTCTCTGAGCTTTTTCTAGTACTGCAGTGTCATTTTGTTTAAAATATGGAGACCAAAACGGCACAAATTACTCAAGGTGAGGCCTCACTTGTGTGTTATATAACTTAAGCTTAACCTCCTTTGGCTTGTGCTCCACACATTGTGATAGATAATTTAACATCTTCTTAGTGTTCGTAATGGTTTCTGTATAGTATCTAGATGTGGGAAGTGACAATGCCTGGGTCTTTCTCATAAGTTGCATTTTCATGTTTCAGATCTCCCATTGTGTGTTCAGGTCTAATGTTGTCATTTCTTACTTTAATTTACATTAAATTTAATCTACCAAATATTCAACCCATTGTGCCCAGGTCCGTCCATAACAATTAAATTGATTTTACTGTACATTATCTTCCATTCTGTTTGTTTGATATCTTTTGCAAACTTATTCAGATCATCTATACTTATAAAAGGCAAAGCCCTCACTGACTCACTCATCACTAATTCTTTAACTCTGTAGGTAGAAGGCTGAAATTTGGCAGGCTCATTCCTTACAGCTTACTTACAAAAGTTAAGCAGGTTTAGTTTCGAAATTCTACGCATAACGGTCGACAACGTCCGGCATTTTGAACTTTCTTATTTATGGCCCCATCTTCACGAAATTTGGTAGGCAGCTTCCCTGCGCTAACCGAAACCGATGTACTTATTTCAGTGGTATGACGCCACTGTCGGCCGCCATATTGAACTTTCCAATGTCACTAATTCTCCAACTTCCTGTGTAGGTAGAAGGCTGACCCCATCTTCATGAAATTTGGTAGGCGGCTTCCCTGCGCTAACTGAAACCGATGTACGTACTTATTTCAGTGGTATGACGCCACTGTCGGCCGCCATATTGAACTTTCCAATGTCACTAATTCTCCAACTTCCCGTGTAGGTAGAAGGCTGAAATTTGGCAGGCTCATTCCTTACAGCTTACTTACAAAAGTTAAGCAGGTTTCATTGCGAAATTCTACGCGTAACGGTCATAACGGTCGACAACGTCCGCCATGTTGAACTTTCTTATTTATGGCCCCATCTTCACGAAATTTGGTAGGCGGCTTCCCTGCGCTAACCGAAACCAATGTACGTACTTATTTTCATGGTATGACGCCACTGTCAGCCGCCATATTGAACTTTCCAATGGTCTTTGTTACTTATGGGCCCATCTTCAAGAAATTTGGGTCCCCCATCCCAACGCCTCCCACGTTGTTGGCTGCCTGCCTATATAGGGCCGTCTGTCGCTCCGTTCTCTACATTCCCTTCCTTGCTTCACCACGGAATTCACGTCTCCCTGCTGATAACTACAGCCTTTTTATTTAATCCACGGCTTCTCCGCTGTTTTATTGTTCGTTTATTACGATTATAGTTATTGTGTAGGTATTTTAGACTTACTTTACATTGTTCAGGTACCCATTTCCTTTATCGTTCCAACCATACCCCTATTAACATGTCTATCGAGGTGATCACCATCGATCAAAGAACTGTCACTTACCGAGTGGTTTCCATGCCCGGAGATGGCACCTACCTTTTCCATTCTCTTTGTTACATATTGCACGGCCATATCAGACTCACTCTTGATATCCGGAGGAACATTGTGTCTTATGTATTGAATGACTGGGACAGGTTCAAGGTGTGGACTGATGACGGTACAGGAGATAATTATACAGTCGACCCTTGATATACGACCAAAATTTTTGTTTTGAGTTACGACCAACATCTTGCGTTACGACCCGAATGCGGTCACGTGTATCTGCTTGTGCGATTGTAAACAAACAGCCGAGAGCGTTAGATAGCCCAGATACATGTGTTTGTGGATGTAATTTTGGTCAGTGCAGTGATTTATCTATATATATAATTCACTAAGACCATGGCAAGCAAGACGCATAATTGCTAAGGAAGGAAGAGTAGGTAACGAAGGTAAAGAAAGCGATTGTTAAGGGATGTTAGCTAGCGAGCTGGCGCGGCACATGATGATGTCATCAGGCTGAGTCAGCACCGGCTTTCTTTGGAGTGTATTATTACAGCAGTTCACAACATGACCAGCTTTGAACCGAGTGCTCGACTACTGTCATTATTAACTTCAGAAACAGCGATCACAATCGAAATGAAGAAGGAAATTGTCCAGAAATGTGAGAGTGGTGTTCGTGTGACCGATCTCACTAATATGTACAGCATGTCGGAATCCACCATCTGGACAATTTTACAAAGAAAAGATTTGCATAAGGAGGCTCCTTCTAAACAATAACCACCTTCTGTTTCATTCTCCTCCTCCTCCCTTCCTGCAGCCCAAAGATGTCAAATTAAATGGTGAGTACAGTATGAAATTGTTGTTTCTGGTAGGCTAGGCACTTTTTATAACTTTTTGGTTAGTACATTAGAAAAATTATTGGTGTTTTGGTAAATTATGCACATTATACAACACTTTTTTATTATGAAAAGGTTTAGTAAGTGTTGCTGTGGGAGGTTCGGAGCGCATTATGGGTATTTCCATTATTTCTTATGGGAAAAATAGTCTTGACTTACAACCAACTTGAGTTACAACCAGCCCTCGTGAACAAATTGAGTTTGTAAGTCAAGGGTCCACTGTACTACACAGGAGCACTATAAGAGTGAAATGCTTAAGCCCTTCACCTATGGTTCTGCATGTGAGTTGATGGTTGCCGCTGAATTGTTCGGTTGTCGCTTTCAAGTGTACCGAAATGGACAAATATTTTACACCTTTCGACAACCACCAATGCCTCTTAAACATCTTAGATTCACAGGTGACGATTTCAGTAGTGGACACTGTGATGTTTATGGATGTTTAAACTCTCAAAAGCTGGATGTGAAGTTATCAATGAAATCGGTTGTATGCTTACAACGCTTGACAGATGCCGAATGTCACTTCAACACAAGTCCTGAAAATACTGTCGTAATTGAAACAAACCATGAAACTCAAACCGATTATGACAGCAGCAATCCAAGCTGTGAGATTTGAAACAAGATTACTTTTCACAAGGCCAACTGTACGTTGCTTGCTCAAGAGTAAGCTCAGCGCACAGCTTGGTCATATTACAACCGGAGGGCCGAAATGACAATGTGGTATACAAAGAGATCCTTAACAAATAATTATTGGTATATTTTCCCTCAGTTTAAAAAGGCTTAATTTTCTTCTTACTAAAAATTTTAAGGCAGTACTTCGCTGCTGCGAAGCACAGGTATTTTGCTAGTTATATATATAATGACAATACATCCTGGCTCCATCTGATGACATCACTTCCGTCATTACCTCACTTCTAGTCCACCTTTGAGGACGTCGTATCCATCCCACAGTTTGACGTCATCTCCTGCCAACTCACTTCACGTCTTCATTTTGTCCTCTGTATATAAACGCCATTTTGCAAGTCTTTGCATTTTCTTTTCTTGTCCAACGGACATTATATGGGGACAGTCCCCAAACCTTTTTCCTTTCTGGAAGTGCTTTATTATTTGAGAAAACTTATTACTATATATAGTAATAAGACTTTGCATCGGGCCCTGATGTCCAAGGTTCAAGCCCCACAAGGGGAAACCAAAGTGTGTACGCCTGATGAGCCCCAATTAGGGCAAAACACATGTCATGTAGTCTTTGAATTGTTTGGCAGGTACTGTATATCACATAAAATATATATATATATATATATATATATATATATATATATATATATATATATTTTGTAGTTTTGCGAGGCATTAAAACTGGACTGGGGAAGTGTTGGAGTGCCAACCAGGAACTTAAAAATGGTGCACAATGGTACAATAACAAAGCACTGCCCACTGCAGTAAATCGTTAACTTGTCAGGTCTGCTTTGGAGCTCCGTCTCTCTCGAGTGTGGATCCAGAATCAAACGCCATCTTCTGCAAACGTCTTAATTTAAGGGGCAAAGTCAATTACCCTCGCTGACCGTCTTGTCCTGGCTGCCGGAAAAGAGATGATACCATTAGCGATAGCACTCCCCCTCATCCAAGGATGAGACTGCTTACCCAAGATGAATCAGGAGGGTGATCCACAGATATATATTGTGATAGATGGCCAGGAACCCTGCCCCGCCAGGACGCCTGGAGGAAGGACGGACCGGGAGAGTGGCAGTATTCTTTCCTGGGTGCCTTGACAGTCCTTAAACCCTGGAGGACATCGCTTCCAGTACACCAGGAAGTGCTGATGGACCAGATATGGTGTATGCCCGGAGTGCTTCTGGGTGCAAGGGCAGCACTTCCACCACACTGGGGAGTGCTGCCGGAAGGTCGTCATCATGCATCTGGAGCACATTCGGGGCAAAATAAAAGAGGCCACCTCACTTCATTCGGGGAGCCGGAGTCGGGTGGAAGAGGATGGAGCTTGCGAGAGAGGAGTGGAGGCGGCCTGAAGTGAAGGACTAAGGACTGAGTATAGCGTGGTGATTTGGGTACTGTGTGTTGTTGTGTGTGTCACAAATAAAAGGGTGCTTGTTTTGAAGACCTCTGGAGGCCGTGTCTGTCTGTGCCGAGGCTGATCTCTTACTATATATATATATATATATATATATATATACTAGCAAAATACCCGCGCTTCGCAGCGGTGAAGTACTGCCTTAAAATTTTTATTAAGAAGAAAATTAAACCTTTTTAAACTGAGGGAAAATATACCAATAATTATTTGTTAAGGATCTCTTTGTATGCCACGTGTCAGTTCGGCCCTCCAGTTGCAATATGACCAAGCTGTAGCTGTGCGCTGAGCTTACTCTTGAGCATGCAACGTACAGTTGGCCATGTGAACAGTAATCTTGTTTCAAATCTCACAGCTTGGATTGCTGCTGTCATAATCGGTTTGAGTTTCATGGTTTGTTTCAGTTACGACAGTATTTGTAGGACTTGTGTTGAAGAGACATTCGGCATCTGTCAAGCGTTGTAAGTATACAACCAGTTTCATTGATAACTTCACATCCAGCTTTTGAGAGTTTAAACATTTCTAAACATCAAAGTGTCCACTACTGAAATCGTCACCTGTGAAGCTAAGATGTTTAAGAGGCATTGGCGGTTGTCCAAAGGTGTAAAATATTTGGCCATTTTGGTACACTTAAGCATTTCACTCTTCTAGTGCTCCTGTGTAGTATAATTATCTCCTGTACCGTCATCAGTCTACACCTTGAACCTGTCCCAGTCATTCAATACATAAGACACAATGTTCCTCCGGATATCAATAGTGAGGCTGATATGGCTGTGCAATATGTAACAAAGAGAATGGAAAAGGCAGGTGCCATCTCCGGGCATGGAAACCACTTGGTAAGTGACAGTTCTTTCATCGATGGTAATCACCTCAATAGACATGTTAATGGGGGTACGGTTGGAATGATAAAGGAAATGGGTACCTGAACAATGTAAAGTAAGTCTAAAATACCTATACAATAACTATAATCGTAATAAATGAACAATAAAACAGCGGAGAAGCCGTGGATTAAATAAAAAGGCTGTAGTTAACAGCAGGGAGACGTGAATACCGTGGCAAAGCAAGGAAGGGAATGTAGAGACTGGAGCGACAGACGGCCTTATATAGGCAGGCAGCCAACAACGTGGAAGGCGTTGGGATGGGGGACCCAACGCCGCCTCACACGGTGACCGAGTTGCAGGCTATGGACGTATATATGTACGTAAGTAGGATTCAGTTAGTGTTGGGAACCCGCATACCAAATTTCTTGAAGATGGACCCATAAGTAACAAAGACCGTTGAAAAGTTCAATATGGCAGCCGACAGTAGCATCATATCACCGAAATAAGTACCAAATTTCAGCCTTCTACCTATGAATAAGAAAGTTCAACATGGCAGATGTTGTGGACCGTTATGACCGTTACACATAGAATTTTGAAATGAAACCTGCTTAACTTTTGTAAGTAAGCTGTAAGGAATGAGCCTGCCAAATTTCAGCCTTCTACCTACACGGGAAGTTGGAGAATTAGTGACGTTGGAAACTTCAATATGGCGGCTGACAGTGGCGTCATACCATGAAAATAAGTACGTACATTGGTTTCGGTTAGCGCAGGGAAGCCGCCTACCAAATTTCGTGAAGATGGGGCCATAAATAAGAAAGTTAAACATGGCGAACATTGTCAACCGTTATGACCGTTACGCGTAGAATTTCGAAATGAAACCTGCTTAACTTTTGTAAGTAAGCTGTAAGGAATGAGCCTGCCAAATTTCAACCTTCTACCTACACGGGAAGTTGGAGAATTAGTGATGTTTGGAAAATTCAATATGGCGGCCGACAGTGGCGTCATACCACCGAAATAAGTATGTACATCGATTTTGGTTAGCGCAGGGAAGCCACCTACCGAATTTCGTGAAGATGGGGTCAGCCTTCTACCGACACGGGAAGTTGGAAAATTAGTGACGTTGGAAAGTTCAATATGGCGGCCGACAATGGCGACATACCATCGAAATAAGTACATACATCGGTTTTGGTTAGCGCAGGGAAGCCGCCTACCAAATTTCGTGAAGATGGTGCCATAAATAAGAAAGTTCAACATGGCGGACGTTGTCGACCGTTATCGACCGTTATGACCATTACGTGTAGAATTTCGAAATTAAACCTGCTTAACTTTTGTAAGTGAGCTGTAAGGAATAAGCCTGCCAAATTTCAGCCTTCTACCTACACGGGAAGTTGGAGAATTAGTGATGAGTGAGTGAGTGAGTGAGTGAGTGAGTGAGTGAGTGAGGGCTTTGCCTTTTATTAGTATAGATAAAATCCAAAATCTAACATCTGTCTGTCTGTATGTCTGTCCGCTTTTCATGATAGAACTACTTAACGGATTTAGATCTAGTTTTTTTTCTATCATTTGCTTGAACATTCAGGTTAATTGTGCGACTTCTCTCATTACGCTGTGTATCATAGTTTAGTTGTGGTACTGATTTATTTGTGTGAATCCGAGAGAAATGCAGTGGGCTGAGGGGAGGGGGGCAGGGCACTCCTCACTCACATGCCAGCTTCTGGGCATGTACCTTACCTCTGCTTATCTAGCAAACGAGAGAACTAATTAAAAGGATTTCGATTAGGATTTTTGCTATGATTTGCTTGAACATTCTGGTTGATTTTGCGACTTCTCTCATTGCGCTAAGAATCATAGTTTGCTTGCAGGAGTGATATATTCGCGCTAATCCAAGACACAGGCTGTGGGCTGAGTGGAGGAGGAAGCGTGACGTCAGGAGTAGGTAGCCAAGCATATTATTAAAAAGAGCAGCGGCCCCAATAGTGGTGCCTGAGGAACACAACTTTAACATCCCCTAATTCTGAAAAGGTACCTCTCACCATAACACTTTGAGTTTAAGCCCATTTTTCACACATCTGCACACTGCACCTTGAATTCCCAATTTATTTACAGTAGTTTAATGACTAACCTGTCATGTGGTACTTAGTCAGAAGCTTTCTGAAAATCATGATAAATTCCACTATCTCCACCTCTTTCATTGGTTGTTTTTGATGATTCTTAATATAATTCTAGCATATTAGTGAAACACAATTTCTTCTGCCTGAACCCTTGCCGACTCTTTATTAATACTCCTATTCTTGCCTTATGATGCTCAAGCTTTTCCTTAACATGTTATGCATGTTAAGCTTTACTGGCCTATAGTTACTTAGATTGGCCTGCTCACCCTTTTTAATATAATGGTGTAATATTTACCAGTTTTTATTCCTTAGGAATTTCCCCAATGTGAAGCGATATTCTAAAACTATGCGTCAAGAACTTTTGGATAAATGTTATCTGGTTCCGGTCAATTGTTAGCTTGTAGCCTATTTAATCTGCAAGGCACTTCTCCCTTTACAATTTTCAGGGCACTAAGTACCTCCTTGATAGTCCTTGTTGCTTTTTGGAGGTTATCAACTTCCTCACACATGCACACTTCAGTAAAATGCACGTTCTTGCCGTCTGTATATTTTAGTTTGCCTTTACTGTTCCTGATGCTCCTCACCTCCTCCACGACTGTTACTAAAATATTTAAGTGTCGTTCAACTCATTGTCAACTGAGACTGTGTTTAAAGTTTATGCCACACTTGTGAGGCCTCCTCTGAAACATTCTGTGCAGTTTTGTTGGACATACTTCAAAACAAGCATAACTCTGAAG
Organism: Polypterus bichir lapradei; assembly: GCA_026402145.1. Lineage (NCBI taxonomy): Eukaryota > Metazoa > Chordata > Cladistia > Polypteriformes > Polypteridae > Polypterus > Polypterus bichir. Next base: position 62,944,087 of record JANRMT010062796.1, read on the forward strand.
GTCCAGGGAAGTGAAATTAGTCTTATTTCGGTACTGATCTACGAGGTTAAGACTGAATGAGTTGCATCTTTACAGATTTGTGAACTGAGATTGAGAGTAGACATTACTGAAGTGTTTAAAGCTCTGAATGGATGAGGCTGGTATCGTCACTGCTGCAGTAAAAACACTGGGGCATAGATGGATACCACAGCAGTTAGGTGTGTTTCTGATACAGATTGTTACAGAGTGAATGGCAAATATTGAACATGAAGCGTTCTTGAACAGCATCTTGTGGGCCTTCAATTCTCCTTCCAATATTTCTGGACTCTGGAGAAATAGAAATAACAAGTTTCACACTGAATCCCAAAACCTGTTCTTATGGGTCTTTCTTACTAACTTTGCAGTCCAAAGATGACCTTTTTGGTGATAGATGGGATTGAGCAGGTCTTATTGAGATAAACATTCTTAGAAGTTGCAGGGGTGCAGCATGCCAATGTTGCAGTTTTAGAGGTCAGCCTTATCAGCAGATGCTGTCCAGTATTCCCTGTAGAATGTCTTATCAGGCAGCCAAAAAACTGCAGGAGAGGAAAGGAGATCTCCGGACTAAAAGGGGTAAAGAATCGTTAAAGAAATATTTATCTGGGCAGCATTCCAGGAAGAAAACATGATAAGATACGGTATGGCTTTTGAAAAAGGGTGGTGACCTCTGGGAATTGGCAGAAAGCAGGCTGTTTGTTTCCCCTCAGGGGTCCGAGTTTGGTGCTGCATGTTATTTGCATCATCCATTAGCAGTGTGAATAAAGCCAACCTCAAATTTTATTCTTGTTGTAAATATCTCACCATTTAATTCATTCCCTCAGGCTCCTTCAGTCTGGGATGGCTGGTGGCCACATTTCTCGGGCACTAAAGTATGGCACTCCCTGCAAAATTTTACCAGAGGGCTGGATTCCCGAAATTCGGGTGCTATGAAACACCACCCCATAGTAGTAGTAGTAGTAGTGACCATGGCCATCTGTGTTTTATGGAAACATGTTCAGCTTTTATAAGAAGCACACCCTAAGCCTGAAGCCTCGGGCAATGTGGTCTAATTGATAAGTTCAAAGTCTTTCAGTGAAGTGGTCAACATGCTTTAGCCACACGTTTATACGTTTATATTTGGTGATGAAGACAAAGTTCTCAATCCTTAAGGATCTCCACCAACTTAGCGGCCTCAGGGCTCTGAATATAATAACAAGGTTCTCACTCCACTCTATTAACCTTAAAATCTAGATTTAATAGCAGAGTTCACAGTAATTTTGAGAGACACAGTAACTTTGGTGCCCAATTTTATTAACCAAGGGTGGTTTGGTAATTCAGTGTGTGGTATTGCTGCCTTGCTTGTAAGTGCCAAAGGTGCACGGATCATATTAATTGGCAGCTTTAAACCTGCCCTGTATGGGTGGGAAATGGGTGCAGGAATGAGAGTGTCCGATGATGGACTCTTCCTTCTTTAGTGTTGGTTCCTCCTTCATGATGTCATTATAGGTTCCAGCATCCCCAGCTCAACATTTAAATAAATGTGTGTTAGAAACCGAATAGGTGGATGGACATTTCACCAACTTTTTGGCTTTGAATAACTGTTAATAATTCAGAAGCTTCTTTTAGGACATTGCTTTAAAACATTAGAACAATCTAGACGAGAAAAACTTAGCTCACCCCTCCTATGCACTTAATTCTTTCAAAAGTTGAGTTTTGAAGGTCCTAAAGTCCTCAAGTCTACCGCACTACTATGCAGCTTATTCCGAGTGTCTATGGTTCTCTGTGTAAATAAAAATTTCATAATGTTTGCTTGAAATTTACCCGTAACAAGTTTCCAACTGCATCCCAATGTTCTAGTTAAACTCATTTTAAAATAACAGCCTTGATCCACTAATGTCCTTCATAATTTTAAACACTTCAGTCATGTCTCCTCTTAATCTTCTTTTGCTTAAACTGTAAAGGCTCAGCTCTTTTAATCTTTCCTTATATTTCACCCCCTGTAGCCCTGGAATCAGCCTAGTCGCTCTTCTCTGGACCTTTTCTAGCGCTGCTATGTCCTTTTTGTAGCCTGGAGACCAAAACTGCAAACAGTACTCAAGATGACCTATAAAGGTTGAGCATAACCTCCTGTGACTTGTACTCCACATATCGTGCTATATTTCCTAACATTCTGTTAGCCTTCTTAATGGCTTCTGAACACTGTCTGGAAATCAATAGCATGGAGTCCACTATGACTCCTAAATCCTTCTCATAAGGTGTACTCTCGATTTTCCGACCGCCCATTGTGTATTCAAACCTAATATTGTTACTTCCTATGTGTAATACTTTACATTTACTGACATTAAATTTCATCTGCCACAAATCTGCCCAAACCTGTATGCGGTCCAAGTCCTTACGTATTTTTTCTTCATAATTCAATGCCTGTAGCCCTGGAATGAGCCTAGCCTCTCTTCTCTGGACCTTTTCCAGCACTGCTATGTTCTTTTTGCAGCCTGGAGACCAAAACCGTACACAGTACTCCAGTTGAGCCCTCACCAGTGTATATGTACTATGCTTTAAAGCACTTATGCCTGAAATGCCCAGAAAAAGCATATTCTACTTTTAAGGTTAAAATGAAAACATGATTACTGCAGATATCTGTTACCAGTTTAGGCTGATATGCATTTGGAGCTATAATTAAAAGTGAAGATCAATTTAGATGTGTGTAATAATTACACAGGGCAATGAAGAGTTTGCTTCCTAAATACTCTGCTGTCTATCTTATGAATTTTGCCCTGAGGATTTTGAAAATCGCCTTTATATGTTCCTATCCGGTACCATTTTATTTCAAACAAACATCTGTGGTGATCTAAAAGTAGCAGCCCTACTACTATGAAGGAATCCAACTCGGTGCTAAAGAGTCTCATTCCACTAAAAAGAACTGGGCACTCCATAAGCATTTCCTTAGAGGGCAGAAAAGTGTTTTGCATAAACCACTGCTTGACCCAACAAAGATATTTTGCCTCTTCTTCATATAAAACCTAAACTGATGAAAAAATTAATAAAAGTGATGAACAGAGAAGGTGAAGGATTTTGATATTTGAGACTGATGTTTTCACAGATAGCTGAAGGTTCATATTAAGGAAGGCATTTTTGGTGGTTCACATCAACAATGACAAGCAGTTCAAAGATCTGATAATGGTGCAGGAGGGCATTGCATGAAAGGTATTCAAGGATGTTGTTGAAAAATGTTTTGCCATCTACAGAACACCAAACTACGCCCAGCTGGTTGACACCATACTTCAACCATACAAACTCATGATGAAGTGCAGCATGTCGCTGCAGATTCATTTGCTGCATTCACACTTGGACATCTTCCTTGCTAATCTCAGTGTAGTCAGTGATAAACACAGAGAAAGGTTTCACCAGGACATTGCAATAATGGAAAAGCGGGGTCAGGGCAAGTGGAATCTATCAATGCTGGCCGACTATTGCTGGACACTGAAAGGAGAAACTTCAGATGATGAGTGCAAATGTAAATCAATAGCAAAACATTTTGAGCTCAACTGAACTAATACAAAGTATCATCATCATTAAGTGATTAAACACACTAAATTCAGTCAGTCATTTCCTAATCTGTTTAGCCCTGAACAAGGTCGCCGGGGTGTTGATGCCTATCCCAGTCAGCGTAGGGTGCAAGACTATTGCAGATATTAAATTCAATAAACGTTAATTTCTCCAACTTCCAACATTATGTTATGACTCTGAGATTTTATTTATGTTCCTCTTGTAGCTGTTTATTATAATTACCAAAAATCATTCAGGAAGCATATTTTCTGAAAAAGAGGTATCATATAGTCGATTTTTTACGTCTAACTAGTTCATATCGATATGTACATACCTTAAGCCATTTTTAGCAAGTAAATGTGGTAATAAAAGATTATTTTAGATGGGCAAATATTGTTACCGTATCTGTCCTTCAGATTTTTGTTGACCATTTTAAAAAGTTTAAAGTTAAGAGACTGCTAGTTCAACTATAGTCACTCATGATATGGTCCTGGAACCAGCCAAATAAGTACAGATTTTTTTCTGGCAGCCATTAGTCAATCCAATGAGCTCTCATTTAATGACACTTTAATTTCCTTGTGCTGTTCGGTTAAAAAGGATGAAGTTCCAATTAAAGCAGGTATTGGGATGAGACGCAAGGACATTGCACAGGCAAATGACTTGACCTCAGGCAGGTTAAGACTGCAGAAGACAATGCCAGCCTCTGCCACTAGAGTGCAGACAACTAGGGCCTGCTGCTGGCAGAGCTGTCAATCTGTCAGCTGGGAGTCCCTGATAAAGTCTGTTAGCCATAACGCTGAAAAAATGCAAATCTTGATGTTTAATTTTACAATAGTGATTTGTTTAAACTGTGGATAAATTACTGGCAAAAGCTTGAAAAATGTATTGAAGACCTTAGATGGTTTCAGCTGCTCTCTTTATACAGTCGACTTTATCACTCCTGCAATGGCTGGAATGGAGCAAGGTGACTTAGCTTAGTGACACAACAATGACCGACTGTTTTGAAGCTCTAAAGCCATGGAGCGACATGCAGTCAGAGCAAGGGGACCTTTCTTGGTGAGACACCTATGGACAGCTGAACAATGTACTGGTAAGTTGCTCATTTTCTAGCCTTGGCTCACTGAACCACCACATAATGATGCATCCCTGTTGCTTAGTTGGACTGAATCTTCTTTTCACACTTGAAGATGTGAATAAATGCACTGCATGTGCTGCTTTGTATGTCAAAAGGGCAGTTTGTAACTGGCCTCTTTCAGCTCGTTGCACCATATGGCGCATAATGATGCTTTTGCTTCGGATACCAGATAAGACAACACAACCCTCCGATGCAGGATACTGACAACATGATGAGATCAGGGGAGTGAAGCATGTTTTCCTCCCACTGTCTCATCAGCAGTGTGGGATTGCTAAAGATAGACTCCTAACAACAGCTTGGTCTTGCAGCTGCTCTGTGGCTAATTCCTGAATTCCCTAGCTGCACGTTAACCCTCCCGGATCGCTAGACATTCCTCTCGACGGAATTGAGAATGAAGGCACTTTCATTCACCGTGGCTCAAGCTCCTTATGCTTTTTAATCTTGAATTTATGATTGCCTGTGTAAACACGCTGACCTGAACGCATAGCTGTTCCAGAGGTGTGGGACTGTGGGATATGGGAGGGAGGCTCAATGCGCCCCTCTGTCTCCCCTGCTGCAACAGACTCGGCCTCAAACCCCCAGTCCCACCTGAAATAGAATCCAGATGTGTGAGTGGAGCACTGGCCTCGCTGCTCTGCAACTTCCACGCCAAAAAAAAAATGTTGGAATCACATTAAAGTTTGTCTGGATGCCATTAAGTACAATTTGATGTAATGTGCAGTTTGGAACATGAAATTTTAATGGAAACTCTTTGCCAGATACATGCAGAGAGAGCGAAAGAAAAAAGAAAAGAGGCCAGTGTGTTCAACAGACAAAATACTAACACATAGAGTGTTGTGGGAGAGTTTGTACCCCCAAGCGAGTGACCTAATGCTGAGACGTCCTCGGTGAGAGACAACTTGGGGAGTCTGGGAATATCTATCTATCTATCTATCTATAGTGCATCCGGAAAGTATTTACAGCGCATCACTTTTTCCACATTTTGTTATGTTACAGCCTTATTCCAAAATGGATTAAATTCATTTTCTTCCTCAGAATTCTACACACAACACCCCATAATGACAATGTGAAAAAAGTTTACTTGAGGTTTTTGCAAATTTATTAAAAATAAAAAAACTGAGAAATCGCATGTTCATAAGTATTCACAGCCTTTGCTCAATACTTTGTTGATGCACCTTTGGCAGCAATTACAGCCTCAAGTCTTTTTGAATATGATGCCACAAGCTTGGCACACCTATCCTTGGCCAGTTTCGCTCATTCCTCTTTGCAGCACCTCTCAAGCTCCATCAGGTTGGATGGGAAGCGTCGGTGCACAGCCATTTTAAGATCTCTCCAGAGATGTTCAATCGGATTCAAATCTGGGCTCTGGCTGGGCCACTCAAGGACATTCACAGAGTTGTCCTGAAGCCACTCCTTCGATATCTTGGCTGTGTGCTTAGGGCCGTTGTCCTGCTGAAAGATGAACTGTCACCCCAGTGTGAGGTCAAGAGCGCTCTGAAGCAGGTTTTCATCCAGGATGTCTCTGTACATTGCTGCAGTCATCTTTCCCTTTATCCCGACTAGTCTCCCAGTTCTTGCCGCTGAAAAACATCCCCACAGCATGATGCTGCCACCACCATGCTTCACTGTAGGGATGGTATTGCCCTGGTGATGAGCGGTGCCTGGTTTCCTCCAAACGTGAAGCCTGGCATTCACACCAAAGAGTTCAATCTTTGTCTCATCAGACCAGAGAATTTTGTTTCTCATGGTCTGAGAGTCCTTCAGGTGCCATTTGGCAAACTCCAGGCGGGCTGCCATGTGCCTTTTACTAAGAAGTAGCTTCCGTCTGCCACTCTATCATACAGGCCTGATTGGTGGATTGCTGCAGTGATGGTTGTCCTTCTGGAAGGTTCTCCCCTCTCCACAGAGGACCTCTGGAGCTCTGACAGAGTGACCATCAGGTTCTTGGTCACCTCCCTGACTAAGGCCCTTCTCCCCCGATCGCTCAGTTTAGATGGCCGGCCAGCCCTAGGAAGAGTCCTGGTGGTTTCGAACTTCTTCCACTTATGGATGATGGAGGCCACTGTGCTCATTGGGACCTTCAAAGCAGCAAAACAATTTCTGTAACCTTCCCCAGATTTGTGCCTTGAGACAGTTCCTTTGACTTCATGCTTGGTTTGTGCTCTGACATGAACTGTCAACTGTTGGACCTTATATAGACAGGTGTGTGCCTTTCCAAATCATGTCCAATCAACTGAATTTACCACAGGTGGACTCCAATTAAGCTGCAGAAACATCTCAAGGATGATCAGGGGAAACAGGATGCACCTGAGCTCAATTTTGAGCTTCATGGCAAAGGCCGTGAATACTTATGTACATGTGATTTCTCAGTTTTTTTTATTTTTAATAAATTTGCAAAAATCTCAAGTAAACTTTTTTCACGTTGTCATTATGGGGTGTTTGTTGTGTGTGGTATTCTGAGGAAAAAAATGAATTTAATCCATTTTGGAATAAGGCTGTAACATAACAAAATGTGGAAAAAGTGATGCGCTGTGAATACTTTCCGGATGCACTGCATCTATCTGGCTTAATATATAGTGCCTTTCACATCCATTTATCTATCTTTTAGAATATCTGGCTTAATATATAGTGTCTTTGAAGTATCTGTCTCTCTTTGACATTGTAGCTCTTTTCATATCTATGTCTGATGTAGTACCTTTCATATCTTATCTACTGTAATTTTCTCTTATATTTAATCACTGAGCAAATTCTTATGAGTACTGTACTAATACTGGGTAGGCCTCCTCTAACTCTCAAAACAGCCTCAGTTCTTAATGGCATGAATTCCACAAGATGTTTGAAACATTCCATTCAGATTTTGGTCCATGTTGACATGATTGCATCACATAATTTCAGTGGATTTCTCAGCTGCACATTCATGCTGTGACTCTCCCGTTGCACCACATCCCAAAGGTGTTCTATTGGATTCAAATTTGGTGACCAGTAAGGCCACTGAAGGACTCTGAAGTTATTGTCATGTTCATTAGTCCAGATTGAGTTCGCTTTTGCTTTGTGACACAGTGCATTAGCATGCTGAAAGAAACCATTAGAAAATGGGTAAATTGTGGCTATGAAGTGATGCACATGGTCAGCAGCAACACTCAAATAGGCTGTGACATTCAAGTAATAACTGAAGGATATTAATGGGAAAAAGTGCCAGGAAAACATTCACCACACAATTACACCACCACCAGCCTGGACTGCTGACACAACGTAGGTTGGGTGCATGGATTTGTGCTGCTGTGTGCCTCAGCAGAAAATGAGGCTATGTTTTTCTAGTCTTTTACTGTCTAGTTTTGGTACGTTTGTGCCCACTGCAGCTTCAGTTTTCTGTTCTTGGCTGACAGGAATGGAACCTGATGCGGTCTTCAGTTATTGTAGCCCATCCACCTCAAGATTTGAAGTGTGGTGCATTCTGAAATGCTTTTCTTCACACTACAGTTGTACAGAGTGGTTATTTGAGTTACTCTAGCCTTTATGTCAGCTTGAACCAATCTGGCCATTCTTGTCTGATCTCTCTCTCTCATCAACAAGCCATTCACAGAACTGCCATTCACTAGATGTTTTTTGTTTTTCTCACCATTCTGAGTAAACTTTAGAGGCTGTTGAACATGAAAATCCCAGGAGATCAACAGTCACAGAAATACTCAAATCAGACCATTTGGCACCGACAGTCAGGTTACAGTCAAAATCACTGAGATCACAATTTTCCCCATTCTGTTGTTTAATGTGAACATTAAATGAATCTCCTGACCTGCATCTGCAGGATTTTATACATTGCACTGCTGCCACATGATTGGCTGATTAGATAGTTGCATAGATAAACAGACATCCCTAATAATTTGGGTATTGAGTGTATGTAACATTTCTATCTGCCTGATTTTCAAAATTGTCCTGATAATGTAGTTCATTATTTATCTGGTTTATAGCATCTATCTATCTATCTATCTATCTATCTATCTATCTATCTATCTATCTATCTATCTATCTATCTATCTATCTATCTATCTATTATGTCTTTCATATCCATCTATCTTCATGGTACATAGTGACTTTCATATCTATTTGTCTGTGATGTTGGCCATTACAAAAAGTATCTGATTTCATAGTTCAGACTAATATAACAAATGATAAAACCTGAAACATGCTAATATTTTTTGCTGCTACCCAATAACATATTAACTATAAGATAACAGTGTGACATGAATTTGCGGTCTACCACACAACAGCAGAAGTTGATTTGCCACAAAAAAAAAAAAAAAAAACATAAATACATAAATAAATAAATGAATATCAGACTAAAAGCACCTAAGCCAGCAGACTTGGGCCCAGATTTCCCCTGACGTGGAGCCAGAGCCGCATAGCTATTGCCTGAAGGTCTTTGATGCTTCATGACACTGCAGAGCCCATCTGTATAATTCAGTAGCAGAGCTCTGAAGATGGGTCAATACATGACATCAAACTGTCTGGTCAGGCCTTTTCAGAAAATCATGTTTCTGGTAGCAGCATTTTAAAATCAATTGATGCTACATGCAGGCAGGTCATTCATTGGGGGTCACAATAATCTGCCCAAGCTCTATAAGGTTCTTTCAGCATTTGAAATTTTGTGCTGTACTTGTCTAGTGAGCCGTGGGATGTTTTGTAGATTGCCAGCACAGCATTCTGCTTGTTGGCAGTTTTGGGTCAGCCTTGTCTTTGTCCTTCTTGATTGCCCCGAGATGGAGTCAGTGCATGAAGGAGAGGTGATGTCGTACCTCTTATTCATCACAAATAGCTCTCTACACACTGGCGCATTGTTAGCTTCGACTCGCATATGTGCCTGTGGGTAGAGGCCTTCCTCTCCACACGCCCTTATACTTAAATTACAGTGAACGCTAACATATCGATAGTACAGCCTGTGCCGTGGCTTCATGAAAAAACTCACTGTATTCCGATCCCCCCCCCCCCCCCCCCTACCAAATTCTCTCCTCCCTGTCCCACAGGCTTCTAGGTTTTTGGTAAAATTTCAGTGTGCAGAGAAGGGATGAAGAGAGGCATGCGGGACAAGTAATTGCTGGCAATGAAGTGGCACTTCTGTGGTCATTGGAGTCTATCTTTACTCCATCAGCAAATAACAGTCAGTGGCTTGTTCATGAAGTAAAGGCACAGGGCGTGGAGGGAGTTAAGATGTTGATTGGAGTGAGAAGATATGGTACAGTGAAACATTGCAGGTGGACTCGGTGAGCAGCATAGCTAAATTGTACTGATGATGGCTTCTGTGTGTGTGTGCGTGCAGCATTGGGTCTTACTGAATGATCATCAGGAAGACAGCCACGTGAGCCGATATTAGCATCCTGGATTCCAGCACGTCAACTTGGGGAGGACAAGACATATACAATACGTACAAAATGAGCAGAGAGTGCTGGGAGGAAGACAGTGAAATGCTTAAAATCTGTGGTAGAAGTGGAGCATTGTGTGGCAAGGAGGTACTCGCAATACTGAACAAAAAATATGCAAAAATATTTTTTTATTATAAAATACACCTCATGGAATGATTACAGTTCTAAAAAACAATTAAGGACATACCTGTTTCATCTTCTCAGGACAAGATGCCGAGTGCCTCGTAGTGGACACAGCTATGTTTCTCTCCCATCAGAAAAAACTTCTGCGTGCTCATGTCCAGTCACTGGCTTTTCTGCTTGATACTGAACTCTTGCTTTTGTCTTCTGCATTAAGGAACAGTCCTGTCTCCTTTTCTCTTTACTCCATACTCCTCAGTCTATAAATACAACACCAGGTCATATGACTTGTAGAAATTCTCAGATGATTCTGCACTTATGGGGTGTATTGATAAAGGGGATGAGACAGAGGAGAGGAGTCAGGTGGAGAACTTTGTTTCTCGGTGCAAAGAGAATTGTCTGCATCTTAACATCAGCAAAACCAAGGAACTGGTTATTGACTTTGACTCCACCCAAGAGCCTTCATGTACAGTCACCATTCACTATTCACTCCTAGAAGTACTTGGGGGTCCACATCAATTGCAGGTTGGACTGGATTCGGAACACAGAGAAACTATATAAGAAAGGGCAGAGCAGGCTCTTTTTTCTTGGCACACTGCGTTTCCTTAATGTGGGAACGGACATCCTTCACATCTTCTACAGCTCTGATAGCTAGTGTGATTTTCTGCGTAGTGGTGTGCTGAGGTGGTAACATCACTTCAACACAGGCCCACCAAATTAAATGGGAAGGCTCAGTTATGCAATGCCCTCTCGACCCCCTGGAGGAGGAGAGAAATAAAACAAAACCAAGTGCCATTATGAACACTGCTGCACATCCTCTCTCTGACACACTAAACCTGAGGACTTTCAGGCAACGAATCATTCAGCAAAAGTGTGTCAAGAAACACTACTGGGGCTTCTTTATATCAACAGCAGTATACTTGCATAATGCCTCACTGGGACCGGGACTGCCAAATCCACAGTGTTATTTCTTTTTAGTCATTCTGGTGTATATACTATATATTAATTTAATTATCCTCTGTAAAAAGACAGATTTCCCATCTGAGGTCAAATAAAGTTCTATCTATCTATCTATCTATCTATCATATAGTGTCTTACATATCTATCTATCATATAGTGTCTTACATATCTATCTATCATATAGTGCCTTACGTATCTATCTATCATATAGTGCCTTACGTATCTATCTATCTATCTATCTATCTATCTATCTATCTATCTATCTATCATATAGTGCCTTACATATCTATCTATCTATCTATCTATCTATCTATCTATCTATCTATCTATCTATCTATCTATCTATCTATGTGCTAACCTGGACTGCACAAGTTTATTATTGTAGCTACAGTCCTTCTTCACTATTGTATGTAGTTCCAGCAGAGCTCAGATAGATCATTCCCACTGCTATGAGCAAACCCTTGCAGTTGTAATTGATGCCATTGTTTCATTTTTTATGTGCCTCCCTAAACATAGTAATTTTTTCCAGAATTCCCTGGGGCTGCATGGCACATGATCTAATCAATGCAACCAAATAGCAAGCATTTGCAAGTTCACGTTGATGCATCATTTTTTTCATCTAAGTAATGCACTGAATCTATTAAAAAAAAGTAAATAAAATGTTAAATGATATAATAAAAGCTGTTGAAGTAAGGTCAAGGGACATTATGCTCAGACAATATAATGTTCTCTTAAGACCACATCTGGAGTATTGTGTCCAGTGTTGGTCGCCACGGTACAAGAAAGACACAGCAGCACCTGAAGCTGTGCAGAGGACAGCAGCCAAGTGCATCCCAGGACTTCAGGACATGTCCTACTCTGACAGACTCGGAGAATTAAAACCATTTAGTCTCAAGCAGAGGAGACTAAGTGGCGACCTAATCCTGTATTTAAAATCCTCAAAGGATCCAGCAGACCAAGTTCTGTCAACTTAGCGGTGAATCACTTAATTGAGAAGATCACTGTAAATTAAGGGAAAGTGCATTTAGGACTGAAGCACACAGGGAGTACTTCTTTACACAAAGGGTTTTGGGAATCTAGAAAAAACTACTTAGCCATGTAGCTGAAGCACAAACCTTGATAACTTTAAGTAGAATCTGGAGGAGATATTGGGACAGCTTAGCTATGAGCTAAATGAACAAGCTTAAAGGATTGAATGGGCTCCTCTCATTTGTCAAATTTCTTTTGTTGTTATGTGTAAAGGTCAGTCTGAACACTTCCTTATTATCCAAGATTGGATTAAACTGTGTATGTTTTGGCAAACATTTCTTTGGTGTGTGTTTCTGGTATTAAGACTTTTCTTCTGACTTTTCCATAGATGAATAGAACTTAATTTGTCTCCTAGGGGAAATTTGGCTTTTAACAGATTTTGTGGCTTTGGCTTGATGCAAGTTAGGCTTGATTTCAGACACATATCCAGTTTGCATCTCCTCATCTCATACTGTCTCTTTGATTCAGGCGATGTCAGTATTTTCACAGCTTAAAGTCCAAATAGGGAGCTCTCCATTGGCCCAACTGTTTAAGTCAGTTGCAGTGTGGGGTGTGTGAATGCACTGTGTAGGAAGAGCCACCCCAGCAAAGAGAATCCACTTAAACCTTTACCAATCTGAATAACAAATCATCCACTGGGACGATCTTCAGCATCATGGTGGCCCAACGGCCACTGTGCAGCACCCAGATAGATTTGAGTAATTTGTAAGATTTTTCTTTTATATTGCTAAATATCTGTGAAAAAAATATTGACAGGTACAATAAAACAAGATCCACACATTAAGGAAGACAGTTGCCATGTCTTAAAGATTCAATTTCCCACATGTTTGCATTGGTAGAATGCCGACTCAGGCTGATGAAATGCATTCTGGGTGCATTTCACTTTGCCTTCTGCCTTCTTTTCCTGGTTAGAGTTTAGGTTACCACTTCATCCTCAGCATTCATAGCCAACTCTTTCTGGTGAAAGCTTAGGCACTCTCAGATCAGTTGATGAATATAATCCTCCAGTGTGTCCTGGGCCTGCCCCACTGAACCATTCCTAGTTACGCGCTCTACAGGAGACACATAATTAAATGCCCAAAGTACCTCAACTGACTCTTTTTAATCTAGAGAATGAAAATCCACTACAAAGTGGGAATGCTCCATTGATGTGCTCCCCACCATTTTGGCAGTTTTGTATGGTTGTACCCATAGCTCATGATGAAATGTAACCCAACAGATAAACTGAACGCTTAGTTTTGATCTTACTTCTCCATCACACTTTGGTACAACATCCAGAAAACTTTCACCACCACACTGATTCATTGGTCACTTTCACAAGCTCTCCTCCCCTGAACTGTGAAACAAGACCCCAACTCTTACATTTGGGGCACCCCAAACCCAAGCTGCATCAACATGTCATCCTTTTCCATAAGAGAAGTGTAAATTCAAAATTGGAGGTGCTGATTCTAAGCTTGGCTTCATCATCCTTGGTTGTGAAACACTCCAATGTGTGCTGGTGGTCAGGAAGTCCTCTATCTGTAAATAGCAGACATGTGACCTTTGGGTTTCCCAAGTGGATTTCCTATCAGCCTGTGTCCTCCCTCTTATCCTGTGTAGAAAAATCAAGAACAAAAGAGGTGACATTTTTTTTTTGCAAAGGTCACAGTGGACGGACGCAATGTGTTTGGGAAGGAGAGGCTTATGGATTGAACAATTGACCCCTTGAAGTAGCTGCTGCCCTGAACTCCAGCCAATGACCCTCATCTCTAAACACACTACCATTGTTCCCATCGTGCAGACCACAACTGCTTGTTAAAAACCCTCCAGGGAAAGTGCTGGGGTGGGGTGGCAAGCATGGGTGGGAGGGTGTGTCCTTCAACATTGCTGCGGTTGTACTTGTGGTTGAGCAACATGACCACTGGCCTTTTCACTCTCGATGAAAATGGGCATGGTCTTACATAATGATCACCTCATAATCAGCGGTGAGCCTACGGGCGTCGCCATGAGCAGTGCAGACATGCTTCTGTTACAGTGCCCAAATTATATCTGTTTTTACTGCCTGCTTTACAAAGTGCCAGGACACAATTCCAGATGATTCTAATGCAAGCTAATGCCGGGTTACCATTTCATGGTGGTTCTTCACTCAGACCATTTCCTACCCTGAGACACACCCTCTGGCCATACTGGGGATTGCACTTTTCATTAGCCTAACCAAAAATATACTGCCCCCCTCCCAACCAAAGGGCCAGTTCTGGGCTAGGCAGAAGGTGACTGTGGCAAGCATCACTACTCTCCTGACTCTGCAGTTTTTCCTACCAAAACTTTTACCCTGAAGCTTTAGTAAATTATCAGGACTGGCACGTGCCAAACGTTTTGCAGCTTTGCCTTACTTTACCGTCTGTCCTCAACCCGCCTGCCTTGCTGTATTCTAGTAGTCACTTTGTTTCATGTTACTGTCCCCCCAAACCCCTTGTGGTCATTTGTCCAGTTTAAGCTCTTTCATACCTTTAGAAGTCTGCACCCCCATGCCCTTACTGCGAAGTCTTGTACAAGGAATGGCTGGCTGAGATGTGGGGACGTCCAAGAAAGGAAACACTAACTGAAGCCAAAGTGGAAACCAGAGACTCATCCTATTGATCAACACAACCAAAACGCTGATAAAAGAATCAAAGTAAGGAGACAAAAGTAGGGAGTCAGGAACCAGGGTATCTAAAGCACAAGAACTAAACACACATTCATGAAAGATTATTTTTAAAAAATATCTGCAATCTTGCATAATGACTTGTCTGATGCGTCACTTTTATATCATCATGTCAATTATGTTAATTACAGCATTTCCAGAAATGTGATCAACTGTGAACAGCTCAACATCGCAACACCCAAAAAAGGAAATTAAACTGTGACAAAGACAGCACAATTATTTCTGAATGACTGAAATTAATAGTAATAAAAATTAGTCCAAAATATGGTGCAACATTTTCAGAAAATCCAAAATGGGAAGAAAGTAAAAGTGGAAACAAATAAGTTCCGGTACTGTCTATCGGTTTCCTGGTTTTCTTCCCAATGCATTGCAAATTTTACCTGATTTCCTAACTAAGCTCCCCCACTGGAGTTTTGACTGGGATGACATTTGCACATTAATTCAGAGATCCAGTGGGGTCTGGGATCCACCTTGGAGTGTCAAGTGCAAAGATATACATAGAATAGATCAGAAAGCGGGGGGAGTCCACCTTGGAGTTTTGATTTCCATGAGATCAGTACATTGGATTGAAAAGCAATGGAAGGGGACTCCCATGGAGTTTTGATCTTGGTGAGATAAGTACTTTCGTTTGAATAACAAAGGGAGGGGGTCAAACCCCACCCCCCGCGGCGGCCCCCCCCCCCCAGCCCCCCGCATTGAGTTTCAATTATAAGATACATTGGATTGAACATTAGGGGGTATACTTGGAGTCTTGATTATAAGATACGTATATTAGATGGGAAATCTTTCCCTGTTACATTTTCACTCAAGATGAATTCCACACATTATATAAAACAGCAATGGTAACCCAGCCACAGGGGATGCATAAACCAGTGTGTTTCTTTGTGCCGGTCCCAAGCGGGGAGGGTTACGTCAGGAAGGGCATCCGGTGTAAAATTTTGCCAAGTCAATATGCGAACAACGTAGATGATCCGTTGTGGAAACCCCTAACGGGAGCAGCCGAAAGAAGAAGAAGATATAGCCTGTTTAATTAGCGGTGGCCACTGTGGCCCCCTAGAATCTAAGTTTGACAACGCTGATTTAAAGTGATCCCCTTGTGGCCACTGTGACTGATTTTACTTACTTTTTCGGTAGTAGTCTGGGCACCTCTTGCCCCAAGACTGTTCTCTGAATTCACCTTCAGTTAAAAAATTAGTTCCTATTTTCAAAAATACAAAATGAAATCTGGTATTAAAAGCGTTGGGGTCCTAAGAGGAATACTCTGTGTAATAAAGATGAAGCTGCAGAAGATGGTGGACAGAGCAGCTCAGAGTGGACATTTCCCACGAGACAGTGATATCTCCAAGTGGTCATCAGAGAAGAGGAGGGATTCCTGTGGAGAAATGGGCGGAGACCGACATGAGTTAACAATCTTTTGTGATGAGCGAAACAGGTAAGTTTTCATAAAAATTAGTTCAAAATTGAAAAATGAATGACTCACTTAAAAAGAGTTTTTGGAGTTTATTTTTTGTGGAAATTGAGGAATAATGCTCCCTAAAACTTCGATTCATACTTCTGTGTTGACCTGTGTTCTGTTTACTGCTGTACACAATGTGTTGTACAGCAGTAAAATAATTTCTTTTTATGCTTCTCATTCATCACAAAGTCTAGGAGTGCAGTGTGTTTTTTAAATCTGTGACACCCTGCCTTTCTTCCACACAAAGACTCACCAAAATGCACCATCGAGCACATTACTTTGTTCTTATCACTACACAGAAAGCCGCTTGGCCCGACCCAACTGTTACCAAATGACCTCCCATTCCTGTTTTTTGATTCCTGCAGAAGACATTGAAGATCTGCTTTTGCTAAGCACTGTGGAGGTTTCAGTTTATTTTCTGTCTCCAATGCATCTTTAGGATTGTGATCTCTAAGACTGGCAAAATGAGGATTGTACTACCAATCCACAGGTGGCTCAACAGTATGTCTTCACATGACAGGAAGTGAGTCCGCTGATCTTTTTTTTTTTGTTGCCAGAGATATTTTCTTAAATATTAAATGAATGGCAGATTTTATTTTTATTTATTTATTTATTTATAAAGCACTTTAAAGACAACTTCAAGGCTGACCAAAGTGCTGTACAATAAAAAAAGAAAACCCAACATATTAGACACACAAAACCAAAGGGTAAATGAAACAGAAACACATAAAAACTGAAGAGATTCTTAATAAAAAGTATACAGATAGCCAACATATCATACTGGGTTAAAAGCCAGAGAGTAAAAATGTGTTTTTAAATAGGATTTAAAGACAGCTAGTGAAGGAGTCTGCCTAACGTGCAATAGCAAATCGTTCCAGAGTTTTGGGGCTGCAACTGAAAAAGCTCAATCACCTCGGAGTTTGCATCGTGCCTTGGGAACACATAAAAGCATCTGGTCTGCTGACCTGAGAGAGCGAGACGGTACGTAAGGGTGCAGCAGTTCCGACAAATAAAGTGGGGCACAACCATTAAAAGATTTAAAAACAGATGCATGTGCATGAAAATGCTTTACAACAGGAAGTCAACACTTTTCTTTTTGTGTCAATGGTGCAAATTCTTCTAGAAACAAAACTGTTTAACTGAGAATTTAATTTCACGCAAATGGGTTCACTAGTGATTTTCATCAATGCCAGCCACATCAGACCTGTGGAAGAAGTAAACAGGAGGGAGCCTCCCTGGTTTTCTCCTGGCATTTCCTTATGTTAGCCCTGATTGACACATTCAAAGGACTAGGAACAAGCTTTTGACACCCTAAGTACTAAGCTAACCTTTCACTGAAACACCAAAGTTAAAACAGCCCCCCATCGGCTGGGGTTCATTCTGTCCCAGCACTAACAGCTATATTTGAATGGTCTTTACTGGTCCATTTCTTTCATCGTGAAGCTGCCTCCATCTGCCTTTTTCAAAGGGACAGGTGTCCTCTGTACTTTTCCTCCCCTTATTGCTATTTCTAGTTTTTGGTGCCCCACAGCCACAGTAATCTTGCATTGTTTTCTGTATTGGCATTCGTCTTCTATAATGGTTTGTGTCTTTGCTTTGTACCTCATTGTGAAGTGGCTAGTAGTGGAGTAGTAATTGAAGGCCTCATGTCCTTCCTGATGCCAACATCATTTAGTCACCATTTACAGTATGACTCACAGTCGTGAAGGTGACCTTATTGTAAAAATCTTTGTTGTCAGACACATGCAGGAGAGCAAAGGATAGATGCTGAAGTGTACATTTGTAGATCTGGAGAGTGTTTTGCAAGGTGCCACGAGAGGTGGTGTGGCCTTTGAGTAAGTAAAATGTAGATGAATGGTTTGTGTCTGTGGTGAAGAAGCACAAACAGCGCTGTGACAGCAGATGGGGACTATAGCAGCTTTGAGGTGAAGGTGGAGCTGTACTGGGGTCCATTCTAAGTTGCTTTTAGCGATAGTGATGGAGGTGGTCACCTAAGAGGAAGGTGTAGGGTTGCCAGACGTCCCTTATATACAGGTCATGTCCCGTATTTGATAATTTTGTCCCCTGTCCCATACTGACCTTTTAGAGACACCTAAATGTCCCGTATTTAGTTCTTTTTCAAATTTTGTAATAAAATATATTTTTACTACCTTTTTACGGTACTTAGTTGTACCTTTATAAGTAATTATACTTTCTTTACTCAGATTCTCTTGATGAAAATAGCCCATATGTAACGAGGGAACTAGTGTTTGATAGATAGATCTCCGTGCCTACGATAGAGCCTGCCTTCCTTACCAGTTTGTCTAGGCGTGAGGTGTCCCTCTTCTTTATGCTGCCTCCCCAGCACACCACCACGTAGAAGAGGGCGCTCGCTCGCCACAACCGTCTGATAGAACATCTGCAGCATCTTATTGCAGATGTTGAAGGACGTCAGTCTTCTAAGGAAGTATAGTTTGCTGCCTGTTTGCAACTTGTTCAGTTGCTGTGGTGGCCGAGGACTGCGACGCTGTTACTGTTTTGTTCTCCAGCCGCGCTGCTGTGCAGTTCTGTATCAACATTGCAACATACAGGGTCAACAAAGTGTGTTGTTACTACTTGCCACGGCCTACTTTTTTTCTAACTGCCGGTATTAAATAATAATAATATTTCTCTGTTGTCTGTATTAAATAAATATTTTCAAATGATTTCGCTTTTACAGATTTGTTTTAGCATGTATTAAATAATTTTCAAATGATTTTACTTTTGTTTTCCTCATGACCCATTAAAATCTTTGCTTTATGTTTTTAACTTATGCCTCTACTTTTATATAATATATTGGTCTGGGTGTGTAGGGGGCATGTATAAATTTATATATATGGTAATACAGACAGAGATTTGAAGAGTGTCCCGTATTTCTAATTTTCTAATCTGGCAATCTCTAGGGAAGTGAAAATATGTTTTCACAAAGGTGTTCAAATTTATTAAAAATCAAAAACTGAAATCTGTCATTCATGTAAGTTCTCAGACCTTTAAGTCAGTGCTTAGAAGCCCCTTTAGCAGCAATTACAGCTTCAAGTCCTCTTGGATACGTAGTCTAGTTAACAGACCTTTACTCTGCCTATTCGGGAGACATGCAGCTAGCAAGAGTGGAGGTTTGTGTCATTCAAAAGACTAAAATGTCTTTGATTGGTCAGTGGGGTAACTGCATCCAATCGCTTGCTGCGATGGGTGGGATTTGAAGATGCATTTGATCCCTGGAAACTAAGAAACGGCAGCAGGTAGAGAAAAAAACAGCGTGCGAAAAGATGAAAAATAAAAAGGGCAGTAGTGAAAAGCAACAAAGCAAAAGGAGTAGAAGAGAAAATGATGTTTTTTTTTAGCCAAGCTGATTAACTTTGGCAGTACAAAGTTAATAGCAGCATCGAAATTGTTAAATAAGTAACTTGCCGACTGTTTGCATGAAGTGCAATTTAAGTTCGTTTTACAAAGATACCAATACACAACGCGTGTGTTTTAATGTGCTGTGATTAAATTATTGAAAAGCTTGGTATGTGTAGAAAACGCCACAGTATCTGGTTTGGGACAGACAGATTGCTTATTTTCAAAAGACCCCCGGCTGTAACTCTTTACTGGTTGGTTGTTCAGTATATTATCTTAATGCTTCAGTCCACGTGGGAGAGACGCCGTCGGCCTCAGCGTTACTAAAGACGGGTTCGTATAGATGAAGTGATTATAGTGCTCCTTGATCGGAGGTAAAAAGTATTTATTTATTTATTTATTTTAATTTGAACTCAGTTGAGTGAAGAGGCCCTTCGATTCTTTTTTGGCCCCATCGCTTCTAAACGTCATGTACAGGTCTGCAGTGCGGGTGTTAAACAATGATTTTAAAATTTACTTGGGTTCTTATATGTTGGTAGTGTACACTCTAGGAAACTACTATTATAAATATGTATCTTTAGTTTGAATATTTTTATAAGTACCAAGAAGGGATAAAATTGACCCACACATTTAATATCATTATCATCATTATTGTTGTGATTGTTTTAAAAATGTTTTATTTTTTCTCAGTAAATATTCTTTCTAATTGTCTTATTAGCAGCAGTTCAGTTTGGTCTGAACTAAAGCAAATGTAGCTAAATTTGAAAGCTACTCAATAAGAAAGTTAGCTAATTGCAGGAGGAAAAAACTCGGGGCTTTCCCAGATTACCCTTAGGCATCAGTAACAAGGCACTTAGGAAGGAAAGGGTATTATAGGTAAGTCTCCACAAGCTTTACAAACCTGGTTTTGGGCAGTTTACCCCATTCTACCTGGCAGAACCTCTCAAACTCAATTAGATTGGAAGGGAAACGTCTGTAAAGTGCCATCTCCAGGACTCTTCACAGATGTTCTGTGGGGTTTAAATCTGGGCTTTGGTAGTTATAGACATGTCCTGAAGCCACTCCAGCATTGTCTTGGCTCTGTGACTTTGGGTCATTGTCATGTTAAGAGGTGAGGCATTGCCACAGTCTATGGTGGTGTACACTGTGGAGCAGGTTTTCTTCAAGGAGCTCTTAACATTTGGTTGCATTCATTCTTTCCTCAATGCTAACCAGTATCCCTGTCCCTGCTACTGAGAAACAAAACCACCATAGCATGACGCTGCCACCACCATCCTTTACCATACAGATTGTATTATTCAGGTGATGAGCAGTGCCTGGTCTTCACCAGACACAGTACTTGGGGTTCATTTTGACACATCAGATCAGAGAACCTTTTTCTTCGTGCTCTTAGAGTCCAAGAGAACTGTGCTATACCTTTTACACTAGAGTGGCTTCCGTCTATCCGCTCCACCATAGATGCCTGATTGCTGGATTGATAACTTGATTGGGTTGTCCTTCTGACAGGTTCTCCCATCTCAGCATAGGATTTCTTAAGTTCTGTCATCTCTCAGACTAATGCCCTTCTTGTCCGGTTACTCATTTTTGAACCAGCAGGACTCTTCCCATAATTGGCCATCCATACCAAATATCTTCCATTTCACAAATATTAAAGTGACTTGCTTATGGGAACATGCAAAGCTTTAGAAATGGTTTTATCCCCTTGCCCTGATCTATGCCTCACCACAGTCTGTTCATGGGTGTCTACAGAGAGTTCCTTAGACTTCACGGCTTGGTGTTTGCCCTAATATGCAATTTTGTGCCTTTCTGAATGATGTCCGTTTAACTCAGTTTGCCACAGGTGGACTCCAGTAAAGTTCTAGACACATTGCAAAGAGAATTAAAGCAAACAGGATGCCCCTGGCCACAATCTGAAGTGCCACAGCAAAGGGTCTGAATACTTACTTAGGTTATTGAGTGTAGGTTGATAGACCAAAAATAGCAAATGTATCCATTCCAGACTACAACACAATAAGGCAAACAAAGTGAATGGATGTGAATATTTTCTGAATATACTCTACTGTAAATGCAATGCAAATGACAGTGAAATTGAGGAAATAATACTAAGGACAGGTACATGTCCTCTCCACATTATCAATTTCCCTCCATATAACAACTAGTTGTTTCTTCATTTTGTTAGTGTCCTTTCAGTTCACAACAACTGCTTTGTTAGAAAATGTCTACTCTGAAACACAGATCATGAATATATGTAAGCACGCTGTGACTTGGTCCTCCTTTCTGATGCCCCAGATGATCCAGATTTGGCCCTGGTGACACCATGAGCAGCTGATTTTCATTCCAACAAATTTCTTTTAAGCACTAATTCTGGACACTGATTGAACACACCATTTAATCCTACTCTCGCCCTGCCTTGTCACACACTTTCAACAGAGGATAGTATGAAAAGACTCAAAATATTATCAAGCAAGCCACATTCTAACTGAAATTACTTGAAATTAAAACTCTGTGCTGCGTTGCTTGCCTCTGGGTCTTTACATTGAAACCTGACTGCTGATTAGATAAAAAACGAAGCCACTAAAATCTTGGAAAAGGTAAGTAACTGAAAATAAACCAAATCCATCCATCCATTATCCAACCCACTATATCCTAACTACAGGGTCACGGGGGTTGGCTAGAACCAATCACAGGGCACAAGGCAGGAAACAAACCCCGGGCAGGGTGTGCACACACACACACACACTAGGGACAATTTTAGAATCGCCAATCCACCTACCCTGCATGTCTTTGGACTGTGGGAGGAAAACCACGCAGACACGGGGAGAACATGCAAACTCCACGCAGGGAGGACCCAGGAAGCGATCCCAGGTCTCCTAACTGTGAGGCAGCAGTGCTACCCACTGCGTCACCGTGCAGCCCATAAACCACATTTGTACAATAAATGTCATGAGAGCAATGAAAAGCGTTATTTTTAAAAATCTGATTTCCTAAATGAAAGCCAAACCCACACTACTGAGTATTGGAGAGACTAGAGAGTGACAGCAGCGACAATTGTCTCATTAATGGCAAGGATTAAGGAACTGTTTGGAATGGAAACTCCAAATGGGTTCCTCATGGACAAACTTTCAAAAAAACTGCAGCATGCAAATTCTTGAAATGACTTTAAATGTCAAAGGACACTACCTGAAAGTACTCTGAAGGAGACAGCAGACGCACAGCCCGACTCACTTTTACTTTATAGGTTCAGGAGTGCTGAAACTGAAATTTCTCAACCCCAAACCGTTTCCATGAGATATCAAATTCAGTGAAAATGTATTTTTGAAAAAAATAGTTGATTCTTTTTAAAAAATAAGTTAAATTTGTTTCATGGCATAATTATCTTTTTATGCTCAGAATATTATTTGAAGTATACTTTGAGATGAAAAGTGGCAGTCTTCCTCGTTCTTCGTGTTAGTTGAGGTGGAAACAACCCAAAATCACATATTTGCTGCTTTACTCTCAATCATTGTTTTTTTTTTTTTTCTCTCTTTTCTTATTAATTCAGAATAGCCAGGAATTTATATTTAGTAGGTTAAAAATATATCCTTTTACTGTCCAGAAGAGAGAAAGTTATTGTTTAAATATTTTTTTTTTAGAAATATGCAAAGTCGGGTTGATCCATCCATTGTTTTCGCCAGGTAAGAGAGGACATGGAAGCAGTCTCTGATAAACATGGGGAGATGGTCCACTAGGACATGGCTTAAATGGAGAGACGTTACAGTGGAAAGTGGAGTAAGTCTAGGGTAGCAGACATCTGTTGGTCGTTCCACCGTGAAACACCTTAACAGGATTTTAAGAGGGGGAAAAAAAACTGCGAACTGACTTCTTATTTGTAAGTAATTATCTCTCTATTATATAAAAAAAATCCTGCGACGAGACAAGACTTTTTTCAACA
This sequence comes from Polypterus bichir lapradei, assembly GCA_026402145.1. Classification (NCBI taxonomy): domain Eukaryota; kingdom Metazoa; phylum Chordata; class Cladistia; order Polypteriformes; family Polypteridae; genus Polypterus; species Polypterus bichir. The sequence goes on from JANRMT010062796.1 coordinate 62,967,718, forward strand.
GATTTTTCAAGTCCCATGCGATGAGACTTTGGCCATGAGACTTTTTTCAAGTCACGCCTTCCTGTCAACCATATTCAACCATGCACACTGTCCTCTCACCTCTCATTCGTGTGAATGCTTTTGTCGGACACAGTTCCTGCTCTCTCAGCCCTTATAAATTGTAACATTTTCCACAGTTTAAGTTCCCAATTAAAGAAAGAAGATGTATTATGTCCAAATTTTATTGCAAAATTTCATCATGACTAGTTATCACCAGATGAAATGAGTAGACGGACAATCCTAGCACCAAGAAATGATGTCAAATGAATTGACACCAAAAATGTCGATCGGTTACACTGCAAATTGGTTAAATGCGTATCAATTGACTATGCTGAAACAGTTGGTGGTGATCGTGCAGAAGATGAAAACATCTACTTACAATATTCTGAAGAGTATCTACAACTGTTAACCCCGCACGAATTGCTGTAGAAAGAAGGATGTATCCAAAAAAGGTAATGTAGTACATCTTCAGGGGATAACATTAGACAACAAAGGAGATCTTGATATGCCATTCATATTAAAACGTTAACAGTTTCCTGTTAGAATAGCTTTTGCAAAGATAACTAACAAATCTCAGAGCCAAACATTCGAAAAAGTTGTTTTATGTAATAGAGAGAAAGAAACGAAATTCAATCACGTGCAGTTATACGTGGCGTCAT
>JANRMT010062796.1:62968425-62987112 GCA_026402145.1 Polypterus bichir lapradei
CAAACGCTTGATTGCAGTTATTGCTGCTAAGGGTGGCCCAACCAGTTATTAGGTTCAGGGGGCAATTACTTTTTCACACAGGGCCATGTAGGTTTGGATTTTTTTTTCTCCCTAAATAATAAAAACCATCATTTAAAAACTGCATTTTGTGTTTACTTGTGTTATATTTGACTAATGGTTAAATGTGTTTGATGATCAGAAACATTTTGTGTGACAAACATGCAAAAGAATAAGAAATCAGGAAGGGGGCAAATAGTTTTTCACACCACTGTAGATAGATAGATAGATAGATACTTTATTTATTGAAGTTTTACATTAAAAGTGTAAGTTTAAAAAGTATTTGCGTGTTAATTTCAAAGCCAAACAGAATGAAATTGTATAACGCAATGAATAACTTTAACGCACATGAAACATAATTTACTTTCAAATTATTACGTTTTACTCTTTTTTAATATGGTTAATTACTCTCTGTGATGTAAACTAATTCTATTATGCATATGTAACAATTCCCATGAAAATGAAAATCTGTTTAAATTGTACATCTGCATCCCCATCAGCGCAGGCCCGAGGGTTAGCGAGCGAAGTGAGCGGGGGGGCAAAACCCCCTAGTATGTATTAAAATCAAACATAATGTTTTCAAGTCTAAATAATTAGTTTAAAAATATATTAATTACGTCTTTTCTATATTTGTTTAACTTTCATATCATTAAAATTGGATGAGATAGAGCAGCTCTGTTACCAGAATTGGATCAGCACCCACAGATTTGTAAAGATGCCCTAAATTTTTTGAGGGGTTCCTTTTTTTTTTTTTTTTTGCAGTCCAGGGTTAGTAACTGACAAGCTAGGAATTTGAGCGAAATTGAATTTATCTCAAACTCTGAAATGATGGAGTAGTCTAGAAGAATCCCGAGATTAACTGATTGCATTTTTTAAGACTTGCACTTTCAAATTCCCAACGCTGTTGTGTGCCTGCATGTCATTACTAAGTGTCATAGATGTGAGCCCCGATGAAACAGAAGGAAGTGTGATTTTTTTTAGCACATGCTTCAGTTCAGAATATGGGAGAAAGAGAACGACTGAGGATAGTTTTGTGAGCTTTTACTCTTTCTTGATGGTAGACATTTGTTCAAATCCATTTTATGATAAGGAAGATTTAACTTGGGCGGCACGGTGGTGCAGTGGGTAGCGCTGCTGCTTTGCAGTTAGGAGACCCGGGTTTGCTTCCGGGGTCCTCCCTGTGTGGAGTTTGCATGTTCTCCCCGTGTCTGCATGGGTTTCCTCCCAAAGACATGCAAGTTAGGTGCATTGGTGATTCTAAATTGGTGTGCTTGTTGTGTGTGCACCCTGCGGTGGGCTGCTGCCCTGCCCGGGGTTTGTTTCCTGCCTTGTGCCTTGTGTTGGCTGGGATTGGCTCCAGCAGACCCCCGTGACCCTGTAGTTAGGATATAGCGGGTTGGATAATGGATGGATGGAAGATTTAACTTTAGGCTTTCATATATAGTGTTGTGCTATACAGAAATCTTAAATTAACTTTGAATCGTTTTTGTAATGTTACTGTCTAATAATACTGGGGTCCCCCATACTCCATGAGCAGATGGGTAAATATGAAGCCACAAGTGTGGTGTTTGATTGCCACATGATTGCAATTAAAACCAAAGATTGCCACTGATCAAACAGACAACAGACAATGCACTTATTTAAATTAAATTGAAGAAATCAAATTGCTGTTCACTTAAACTATTGTAACTAACTCCAGGCCAGTAATTCAATCACACAGCTGTGGTACTTGATCGTTTTGGTCTGTGTGCTACTGTCATTCCCATTATGATGCTGCCTTTTATTTATGTTTGCCAGATAAATGAAAAGGACATGCTGTTATTGGTGCTATACAAAATTAAAATTAAAATACAGCTTAAATAATGGTGTCACTGTTTCAAGGGTTTTCACATCACAGTTCCAAGACACTGCAAGGGAATCCTGACCCTGGCACTGTCTGCGTGGAGTTTACTTCATTGTACTGATTATTTTCTGTTGCTCTTTCTTGGTGTACCCAAACTCAAATGCAAGGATTGTAGGTTAAGTGGCCCATATGGGTGACCACCGTAATGTCCACTGATCCTGATCTGCACACGACAATCCGGCCCTTGAGTTGCTGAACTGGATTAACCCATTAAACTCCTCTTCATTTTTCTAAGTGTTCTGCTACCTTGGTTTAAATGGTTATGCCTTCATCATCCTTCACTCAATATTCATGTTCTACCTCTCAAAATAAAGGTCAGACATTTCTCGTTCAGACTTTTTGTGGCTGGTGTGAGAGAATAAAGAGAACCATCAAGGGGTAACATAGATTTTGTAAATGAAGTGGTTTGAATGCAGCACACATTAAAAAGAAATATATAGAAATAGCATGAAGAGATTGCTGTAAGGGTTAAGTAAAGAGACACAGTGCCTTAAGAAATCGTCAGGTGCCCAGTAAGACCTGACAGCTGTCACATACACAGTTTTTCATAACAGAATAACAGCTGAGCATAAGAGATATTGGAGACTTTTATTTTGGGTTTGTAAGCTGCCTATGCTCTCTGCTGAAAACATCGTATGTCTTTTAACCAGTCAAAGTGATTATTCAGATGGTGTAAGCCAATGAACCAATCAGACTAAATGTCAGGATTAATTCAACAGTTTTACACAAATTCAGTTGTGTAAGTCCACGTGATCATCATCATCATCATCATCAAGTCCTTCCGTGAAAACCATAAATACAAAGAGGACTGTTTCATTTATGTTAGTTAGATTGCCCAGAGGGGACTGGGCGGTCTCATGGCCTGGAATCCCTGCAGATTTTATTTTTTTTCTCCGGCCGTCTGGAGTTTTTTTTTTTTCTGTCCCCCCTGGCCATTGGACCTTACACTTATTCTATGTTAATTAATGTTGACTTATTTTATTTTCTTACTGTGTCTCTTATTTTTCTATTCTTCATTATGTAAAGCACTTTGAGCTGCATTTTTTTGTATGAAAATGTGCTATATAAATAAATGTTGTTGTTGTTGTTGTTATAACTTTAGTCTCAGTGCACTGTCCCATGGTGGTAGATGGCTGATCCCTCACCATGAGGAGAAATTAAAATGGCATTGAATGAGTTTCCTCCTGCCTTGCCTGGTTCCTGACTCGGAGAGGTCCTAGTTGAGGATACATTTTTTTCTTTAATATATTTCCAATTTAATTTCTTACACACTTGAGAATTAGTTATATTATACGCATATTGCAGCAGATGTTTTTTTTTTTTTTTGCCAAAAAACACATTTTGAATGTTATTTTTATTTCCATAGCAGTTGAAATAAGCTTCCAAACTCTATACAAATGTCAGTGAATGTTTCAGGAACACCTAGAAAAAATGAAAAATTACTTGAAATATATTCAAGTAATATGTCCAGTTTTACTGTTTTTCAACTGTTTTCTTAGTATCCATAGCCTATGTAGCATTTTAGGGCAGACCTTACTCTGTCAGAACATATACTGTAACTAGAAAAGAAATTATACTGTGTTATCCAGATGACAACACCAATAGCTGCAAGATTCAAAAATGTCTTTACAAAAAATACACTTCTCATTTAGCGCACAATAGTCAGTCCATTAAATTGTGCAAAATTAAATCAGGACATAAACGAAAGCAAAACTTGCCACAGGTTTGAGGGGAGAAAGAAAAACATTGCAATGTGGAAGTGGGGTATGCAATACGGCATTTTAACAGCAACCAATAGTTCTTTCTAACAATGAGGAAATTATTAATTTTTTTTTTTTGTAAATTTGCATTATTGTTCGATCCCACTGCTGTGTCTAACAAAATGGGACTGATGGACGGATGGACGTTGGGGTTTCTTCAGTATTCCTTAAACACGCATGTTAAGTGGGTTGATGACTCGGATGGTCCTGTCCAGGACTGCTTTCAGTTTGCACCCAGCGCTAACGGGATAGTTTTCTGCAATTGACTTTTGGTATAATGTCTAATTAGGTTGACTAGAGTTTTGTACAAAGCGAAGGTATTAAGATTATAAGTCTCTGCGGTACCATTGTACGAGCTAGAAGCTAATGACACCGATCCGTTTTTTTTTTCCCCATGTGTAACTGTTCCCAAAATTCTTTTGATTTGGCGGCACTAGGACCCTGCGTCGGTGCGCGCAACCATTAGACAAAGCCGCGCGGACGGAAGAGGGGGCGCGCACCCACGGCCCTGTCACGAGCCGAGTGTGACAGTGTGGCAGCGAGAGCGCGCCTAAGGACCGCTAGCTCTCCCATTATATTAGCAGCGAACCGCTGCGGGTCATGGCAGACCGCTGCACGGATCTGGGCCGCCGCTTTCAGTCGGGAACGTCAGGGAGGTGGAGAGGGAACCCCAAAACTAGGCACGGCAGGGTGGCCACCTCCTGACAGCTGGCCCCGGCTTTTGAGAATTCGTTGCTTCTTCGCCGTCGGCTCTGGAGGTGGGTGGACTAGACTGACTACTCGGGGCTACATGCGCACGAAATGCGAGCCGAAGTCTTCAAGACTGAAGGCAGTCGGAAAAAAAGTTATCGGCTCCGATCCTAGCCAGGATGGATTAAATGCACGCAATTGAGAAAAGAAATTAGGAATCGAAAAGGGAAAGAAAGAAACAGATCTTAACAAGCGAAGCAAAGAGAGCAGCTCACTAAGCAACGCGAAGGACATTCCATTTGAAGGCTGAACTTTCAAGTCAAGAAACAGTTAACTGATGTGTGGTGTGTGACAATATAGTACATCAGTTGGATATGCAATGAAAGTCAAACTGAAATCGCTCCAGGCTTCAACGAGCACACTCGGGGCAAACGAATCAGAAAAATAAGTGGAGGAAAGACACTGAGAAGAGGGACCGTTAACGGTACTGCTGCTTGGCCCTGCCTCTCTCTTTTCCTTAATTTGTACTTTCTGCCAAGTAAGCCCTGCGACTGATTTGCTATGTTTATACAGCTTTGAATTGCCTATGTTCGTTGTTCGCAAACATAAAAAAATAATTAAATCAGAGTCCGATGAAAGATTGAAGCAAAGCTGCCTGACATCGCTGCCCTGCGTTCATCCTCTCGGGACAGCGTCTTTTTTTCTAGAACTTGATATTAAAGAGTGCAAGAACGACTGCGCCACTCAGCCACCTCCTCAAGGAGTATGGGCTGATTTCGGGCTTACTGTACCGGGACAGACTGGGATAATGCGGAAACCGTGCAACTGGAACTGGCTGCTTTTGTTGGTGGCGGCACTGGCACTTTGGGGTGTCCGCCCTGCAGAAGGCTGCCCGGACCTGGTCACTAGCCGCTGCAGTTGCACGGATGAACGTTCTAAGGTCCACACAACGCCGACAGTGAGGAAGAAAGTGATTTGCAGTGGGGAAGAGCTACTCGAGCCACCGCACCCAAGCCTGCTGCCCAACCGGACAGTGACCCTGTAAGTACGAATACCCTTAGTCATTTTAGAAACGTTATGCTCTGTCAAATCCACTTTGTGACATGCTGTAATCTATACGTTTGGCGTAATGTTTTACCTTGAATAGCACGAGAACCGTATGATCGGGCAGGTGCTTAAAACCTCCAACTTTGTTCACAGTTGCAGATGTGCGTCTGAGCCGTGCACACCTGTACCGAAGAACGAGGGCAGAGTGCGCAAGCGCTGTTAAGGGATAGAGTACACAGCCCGAACTGGCAATTTGAAAAGTCCGGAGTACTACTATAGTAATTGTATTAGTAATAATATGACTTAAGCACTATTTTAAGTTCCTGGATGCGTCATGATTTGCCGTGCCTGTTCGCTGCCTATGTGGACTCTTCATTTTCTCCCCGTGTCTAAGTGCAGTTTTCTCCGAGTACTCCGATTTTCAAAGGCATACTCTGAGGCTGATTGTTGATTCCAAATTGTGCGTGTGTGCGCGCGCGAGCGCGCGCGAGAGAGAGGGAATCCTTGCGGCCGATGTCGCTCCCCTGACTCTCATGCTGTGTATATATTTGGATTTGGAGGGAATTCATGGGTGGCCTTTTACGCGGTGTATGTCGCCAATTACTCTACTGCACTGTTTGCTGTTAGGTCTTATTTACATTCCAAGGTTATTGCTATTTGCTGTATAATTATTGAGAATGTTGCACTTGCAATTACGCATGTGCATATCAACACATGCTGTATATAGCGCATTTCAAGGTCTTCTGCGCCTCACTCCTCATCGAATGCGGTGAGACGAGCAGACGGACGCTCGATACGAAAAATGTTGGCATTGCCTTCCTTGGGTTACCAGTCCCGTGCAGTAAACAATACCAAATAGAAATTCTATATAAATGTATTAAATAAACGCACAAAGGTGTTCTTTTTATACTGTGGTTCGGTCTATGGAGATGCTGACGTTGCTTTTGACTGTAAAAGCGACTTTAGTAAATTAATTACACGTACGTGCTGTTAATATCCATAGGCATTTTCTATATGATGCTCATGCACTCTTAAATGGCTTTTTGGCTTGGATGTGTGGTTCCTTGTAGACCCACTGCTTGACAAAGAACTATTTCATTCTGGGAAGTGGTCTTTGCATATGAAATCGGTTGGTTGGACTTCGAAAAAGTCCCTAGTATGCGAACAAACAAATCGTTAATGTATAATAGACGACCTAGCAGGGCAAAACCTGAACTTAACATGTGTTATTGCTATTGTCGCCAGTAATCTGTTTCCATTTATTCGGAATTATTTATGAAATATGTTACAAATCTAAATGAGTAAAGATTATTTCTGGAGCCATCGTGTGAATGGTTCTCCAATATTCCACAATTCTAAAGCAGCACTTTGACCCCTTTATTTTTAAGAGTGTAGTTTTCAATTTAGATTACTGCCGCCGTTGTGTTGTACAGTATTACCCAACTTGCAGCTTTACGTTATGGGTAATTAGTCAGAAAATATGCGACAAGTGTTTCATAAATGCAGATTATGCACGCTGAAAGCCATGTAATAGTTAACGTATGGTGCAGATTACTAGTAGTGATGTCTTATGGCATCACATTTAATGAAAGAAGATTCAGGCCTTTTTCGGTGCCACGCTTTACTCAAGTACATCGTAATGCAATGACATTTCCATCCATCTAGTCATTGACGTGTAACCAATGAATAGCGACACAGTAGCATTTGGGGGCTCTGAGTGACTATAGCGTACCGGTAGAACCTGGAAGAAGTGCTGATACTGGTTAGTGTGGGTCCCGCGGAGAGGCTAAACTGGTCGAGATTCGAATGCGGGCTTCTGACACCGCGAGACAGTAGCGCTAAACTGCCGCGGCCACTGTCATCACTAATAATGTTTCCCAAATTTTCAAATAATGTTTTCCAAATTCTTTGGAAAGAAAATTAGATTAGGTGAACTGTTGACCTGAACTGTTGTGGATTAAAATCCCGATACCGACACTGTGTGACCATGAGTAAGTCACTTCACCTGCCTATAATTCCATTAGAAAATCAAAGGAAATGTAAGCAATTGTATCTCATATGTTGCAAGTCGTCTTTCAAAAATGCGTCTGCCAAATAAGAAGTGTTAGTGTAATCGGATTCAACCGGACACCTCTGAAGCTGCACAGCGCCGCTCGCGTTCAACAAAATGCACGAGGGGAGCCGCAGCAGAGGAGACAGGTGAGGCTGAACGGCGAGCCTGCGCTCGTCTCCCATTAACTTACATGACTGCATTTTCGTTAAAAAAAGTTTGCGTTTGGCCTTTCGTGATTTTTAAATCATGCAGGATATGAAGGCGCTAAATGAGATGGTAAGAATTAGCCATTAATAACGGGCAGCACTTGATGTTTTGACACGCGAGTGACCGTAGATCGAGGCGGTGGGCACTCAACAATAGTGCTGCTCGTTTCTTGCTCAGCAGTTTTTAAAATTCAATTTCCCCCCTTTCTCTTCGAAATATATAAATAATCGCAAATAAACGCAGGAAGTTTATTCAATAAATTCTTAAATGGTGCCAGTCTAAACAGAATGGCAAAGAGCACAGCGCAGGCTGTCTAATCACCCTATTGGTTGTTTGCTCAGCCGCAGAATATACTTTAGCAGTTCTTATCAGGCGCATATGAATGTAAAAGGGCACGAAGATTTCAAAGAAAAGAAAAAAAGGCAGATAGGTTGGTACAGTAGATTGTTCCAGAGGTCTCGGGTGAATCCCAAATCGGGCACTGCCCATCGAGAGCCTGCACATTCTGAACTGGTGTTTGTCTGTGTTGGGTTGGCCCTAAATTTGCAAATCAAGTTGTGTGCCCTGTGGTGGCCTGGCACATTCTTTGGAGGTTGCTCTCAGCTTTGCAAGCAGTGCTGCTACACCCTTGGTTCTTAAATGGTACTTGGGATTCTCCATAGAGTCATTGCTTGACAAAGAACCATTTCATTCTGGGTAGGGAGATTTGGACATGAAATTGTCTTTTTTTAGGCTAATATGTGGACATTATAGAAATGTTTAATGTGTAGTAGGCAGCGTAGCAAGATACTAACAGAAGAAAAGAAACCTGAACTTGGCTTCTGGTATGCAGCAAGAGAGTCATTTTTAAAATCAGGAACCCACTGAAATTTCACGAATCTGTAAATCATTAATTCACAGCTATTTATGGAACCTGGTACAGGTCTAAATAAAGTTTTTTTTGGAATGTTCATATGGATTTTTTTTTTTTTTTGGGAAATAAGTATGGTTCCTCTATGGCATCACTTTGAAGAACCCCTTTGGCACCTTTATTTTTAAGAGTGTCGGGGGGGCTGGCCCCAGCCCAGTGCCACCCTGAGTTAGATAAATAGGTTGAAGAATGAATGGATACCGTAAAAACAACAAAATATAGACAGAATATACAATGAATAACTGCAGAAGAATGCAGCATTCTCATGGTGACACAAAATAGTCTCAAGGACTTGGCTTTGATTTTGTTGGTCCAGTCTCTGCCTGAGTGGACTTCTCTCCGTGGGTTTTCTCCAAGTGCTTCAGTTTCCACCAAGAGACATGCTTGTTACCTGGTCATTCAGACTCTGACCAGGCCTGGTGTTGGTTAGCTGTGTGTTCTGCGATGAACAGGTCAATAACTGAAGCTGCATCTGCTTCTGTAATGGACAGAACTCGTCTACATACTTGAATGAATGGCTGATTATAGCTCTCAACATATCTACATTTAGTTAAGGCTTTCATCCAAAGCACTCTGGATGATTGTTTAAATATTTCTCTAATTGTCAAGCTCAGTGGTTCATTCAGAGCCACACAACGAGACACAGTTATGGTGTAACTATGGTGGTTTCCTGCCCTGTGCCATACCTACAAGGCCACAGTGCCACCCAGAAACAGCAATTTCTGGCTAAAGCCCCCGCTTTGTAAAAATGCCTCAAATAAAATAAACCCACATCTTGTGATTGTTGGTGGGTCTCCTTTTTAAAACATAGTTACGTACTGGCAGGTTAAGTGACCTGCAGTGAGCCTGTGGTGGGCATTGAACCAGCATCCTTGTGCCATAAAATCCAGTGCTGTAGTCAACTGGCCACACCACGTCAGTATATATAAACTCTAGCATTCATATTATATACATTAGATTGGCTCTCCCAAATTCTGTAGTCTGTTGCTTTCTTCCATAATATACTATCTAAGGCAAAACAACTGAGATAATAATAATACATTTTATTTATATAGCACCTTTCCCATGTTCAAGGGCACTTCACAGAATTAAAGAAAGAACGTCAGGGTATACAGTATATAGCATTGTACTAAACCAGATAAATAAATAAAGAAGATTAAGACAGTAAATTCAGAGAAAGCCTAACAGACAACAGAATTGATGGTCTCGCACACACATACAGTTACATGAGCATCTTGACAGAGAGGTAAACTGAGGGAAGGGTAATAAAGTCAAGTAGAGCTGAAAGCCTTCCTGAACAGATGAGATTTAAGTTGTTTTTTAAAAGAATTCATGGAGTCAGCTGACCTGATTAATTTCGGTAGGTCATTCCAGAGTCTGGGCGCTATACTGCTGAAGGCCCTGTCACCCATGGAGTGTAGATTAGTGTGGGGCACAACAAGATTACCAGAATCAGAGGACCTTAGTGAGCGGGCAGGCACATGGTGACGGAGAAGGTCACTGATGTAGTTTGGCGCGAGGTTATTTAAGGCTTTGTAGGTCATTAGTAGGATTTTATATTCGATTCTGTAAGACACAGGGAGCCAGTGAAGACGGAGCAGGATGGTTGTGATGTGCTCGCTGCTACTGTTTCAAGTGAGGACTCTTGTAGCCAAGTTTTGAATAAGCTGGAGCTGTGATATAAGATTAGAAGGGGCACCTGCCAGTAGGGAGTTACAATAATTGATGTGGGATGTGATAAAAGCATCGACAAGTTTCTCAGCATTAGAAAAGGAGAGGAAGGAGCGAACACGGGATATGTTATGGAGGTGAAAGTAAGAACGTTTCTTAATGTGATTTATGTGGGCGGAATAACAGAGGGATGAATCAAAAATGACACCAAGATTCTTTGCAGTAGAGGCAGGTCTGATGAGATCACCACCAAGATGGACTGGGAAGGAGTTCATTTTATTAAGTTGCACTTTAGTCCCAATTTGCAGGAGTTCAGTTTTGTTGCAATTTCATTTTAAAGAGTTCTGCTCCATCCAGGTTTTAATTTCACTAAGGCAGGTTGTGAGCTGAGAAAGCTCTGATGAAGTTCCACTTTTAACATTGAAGTAGAGTTGAGTATTGTCTGCATAAAAATGATAGCCCAGTCCATAGCTACGAATAATATGGCCAAGGGGAAGCATATAAATACAGAAGAGAAGAGGGCCGAGGACAGAGCCCTGAGGAACTCCTTGTGTGACTGGCGCCAAGCTGGATCTGCTGTTGCCAAGACTAACAAACTCTTGCCTATCAGTCAGATAGGACTTGAACCACTGGAGGGCAGTGCCAGAGATACCCAGCATGTTCTCCATTCTGGACAGTAGAATGTCATGTCTGACCTGAGTGTCAAATGCTGCACTGAGGTCTAACAGAATTAATATGCTGGTTTGTCCAGAGATACATTTTTGTAATCCATAGCAGCACAAATAAATGCACAACACCAGCAGGGCAAATAAGACGAATCAAGAAATCCAAAAAGGTTAATGAAACCTGTGCATTGAAAGCTCTTATTTTATCACACATTTTATGATATTTCCTAAAAATGTAGGTATGCTGCAGGAAAGAAAAGGCAACTTATTTTTGTTAAACAGACAAAGAAAGTAAGTTAATAATAATAACGCCGTCATCTAAAGCATCAGCCACAGTGTCACTGTAGGAGCAGAACAGGCCTTGGGCATCCTTCAGTATAAGTTAGGAGTGTCTTATAGTGGGCACATCCCAAGTTCACGGGGCACTGGGCCTGACAAAACATCAGCTGTAACTCTGCCCTACAGACACACCATATAAAAATGTGTATTCAATCAAATGCCTATGTTTATTTGTATTTATAGGGCGTCCAACACATTCCAATCCCTTCATTATAGTAGCACAGTAATTTCAGCCTCAGAGACTCACTTGGCTTCATTTTCTTGTCCTTTGGACCTGTTCAGGAATCTACGTATTCTCACGGGTCATCCTGACTAGACTCCCAGAACTTGATTTTGGATCTGCACGCAGGATGGAGAACAGTCAAGCCGAATGAGAACTCCTTCAGCTCTAGTGACATATCAGGCTTCTAACTGTGAGGGTGTCTGTTCTTCACGGTGCACTTGAGCCCCACTAGAGTAGTGCCATTAGCATTGGGCCTTACACCTCACAGTGGCTGATTCAATTCCTGGCACCGACTCGCTATGTGACCTGCCGGTGCCCCATCTGTACATTAAACAGTTATGATCTTTTTAGTTGCCTTGGAGTGAGTATGAAAATGTTTGGACCCCAACTAAGCAGAATTTGCTTTAAGGGCTTTGGACCCAATAGCCAGTGTGTTCTCCCATTCACACCTCCTTCAGAGTTTGATGCTTCCATGTTGATTCTTGGTATCTGGTCAAGCACCACATCTTGTTCATTTATAAAAAGGCCATTTGTGTTTGCAAATAGTGCTGGGCATCTCAACTTGAGTTGCTATTATTGCAAATTTCATGAGTGCCATTGCACAATGTATCAGTCCTTCATGTTCTTTGACAGAGCATCATGAGTTTTTGAATCTTCTTGCCAGGTTCAAGGGGCAGTACTGCCTGCTAGTGTCAAGGGGACAATTCAGGCAAATATGGCAAAGCTAAAAGTTACTTCTGAAAAATAAGGCACAGTATGTATGAAAATTTTAAATCGCAGGAGCTTGTAGATATGATATTATTTTTACTTGATGTCTCTATTAATATGACATTATAACATTTTGAGACACAGTTGGTTACATTACTTTAGTTTTTGCAACAGGCGCACAGGCAGGTGAAGACATAACTTGCTCATGGTCACATAGTGTCAGTAGTGGGATCTGAACCCAAATCCTCAGGGTTTGAAGGCCACTACACCACATTACCTGGGCCTGTTAAGCTGTCAATATTACAGTCATCGTTCATAAGATGTAAAAAGACTTTATCATGGTACTGGTGAGTGGTAACGTTGGTCGGACATGAAAATAAGAATATCACTATACTCTGTATGCCCATCACTATACCACTTCCACCAGTGAAGACATTGGTTAGGTATAACACAGAATGACACAGTTTGCCAGACTTTCATCCATTCATTGACCCACTAATTAATTTGAAGAGTCACCCATCTTGTGGGTATTGACTGCAAATTAAGAACCAACCCTGGACAACACTTACTTACATGGTGTCCATCTAGGGCCACCATTTCACCTCAGATCCATGTGTGAAAAGCTCTCTGATATGGAGAGAACTTGAAAACCCCTCACACTGACTGATGTGGGTTGGCCGCCATGAGTTAGCTGCAATAACCACCATGTCAAGCAATTTGTAATGAGTCCATAAATAGCTGTTTTTAGCACCTTACCTGATCAGTTCTATCATTACAGTATTAAAACAATCATTTTTATAGTACAGGCTTCACTTACATTGTAGTTGATACGGTCAGTATTGTCATGTGTGCAGAGCATAGTGAAGTTGTTACTTGTATGTGGTGATCAGCATACAATACGTCATCAGTAAATCCCTGGAATAGAATAAGCAATGAATATCAGTAATTGCAGGTGTAAAAACTAGATATTAGATGGCCATGATGGGCGAAAAGATGTGCTGTTGGATTAACTGGTCTTTCTAAAGTGGCTTGATGTGTGCGGTGGACCCGTATCTCCTCCTGTGTCACCTTCTTCCAGATTGGCTCTGACTCCATCCAGTTCTGTTTTAGATTTATAAACTCAGAAAATGGATGGATGGGCTATTGTGTCGTCACATCATGTGAGCCTTGTGAAACCAAACCCTCGGTGCCATGTATTTCTACTTAGCATTTTGACTTTTTGTATAATATTCTTTCTGTGTAGCTTAAATAACACCCAAGTGTTTCAGGCATGAAATTGGTTCTATTTGTGAGTTGCTGTTATTTGCCTTTCGAGTTATCAGATGGTGCTCATTAATCTGTGTCCAGTCGCACTGCACAGATGTTCAAACCTGAATCTGATAAATTGCTGCCCATGCTGTAGAGTTCAGTGATGGAGTAACCAGTCCAGGTGTGAACAAACAGCAGAACTGAACAGCATGTTCCCCAGAGGCTCTTCAAGAGCTACGCACATCTGAACTATGCACGCATACTGCCTCCCCAGCGACCAGCCGGTCGAGGGCTTTATTTTCACTTGTCGGCCCAGTAATTGATCTTTCTAATTCTCCTATGAATTTAGCCTCGTTTTGACAAGTGTGCAGTGCATGCCTTTGCTTTGGGGGTCATGGTGGGAGCAGGTCAGACTGGCTTGCTGCTTCTAAGATAACATTCCTCTTTAGCTGTGGTGTTGTCATGTGGTTGACACGTTCAGAATTGTCATGGTGTCCTGACATCTTTGGCCTTGTCTTGTCTGGCTGAGTGTCCCTGAAGTTTAAGCCAGGCACATGGGCGATCATGTCATTTGGCCGTATGACAGGTCTGACAAGCTGGCAGTAGTCAATGAGTGACACTGGAAAAAAGGAAAGAATCACAGGCTCTAAATGTGGAGAAGCACCAGAAAGATGCCAATTGAAAGCTCATTCAGTCTAATTGTATGTTCTGTGTGACAGGCTGGAATTAATGGAGATGTGCTAGTGGAGTCTATTAGGGAACATCTGAGGGGACACTAATGATACAATGGCCTACAATTGAATTACAGGGACTAATGTTGTAGAGTGATATGGAACAGGGTATGACAGTAAAGAGGTTAAAGTAAAGTGTGAGTCCATATAAAAGATCTGACAAAATGGTCACAAATTCATTAACTGAACTCTCCTAAGCCATTACAAGTCTGCAGGGAACCAAAGTCTACTCCTGCAGCATGATGCACAAGCCAGGATAGCAGCCAAACCAACATGCAGTATGCTAGTGCACATAATTACATTCATCTATCCATTTTCACAGAGCCCACCCTGTCCAACACTGGCTTTACGGCATTATCCAGCACAGGGCAGGTTTATGCCCTTTCTATCCATCTTTCCATTTTCTCAAGTCAGTAAATAAAAAGGTTGTAGGAGGCTGGAGCTCACCTTAGCAATGCAATGAAATGGTGGGGTACCAGATCATTGTACAAATTTTGTTAATCATTATAGGGGTCCAGTACCTGGAGCCTTTCCTGGGAACACTCGGTTCAGGTCATGACCCAGTCCTAGGTGAGATGCCAACTCATTGTGGGGCAACTTCATGCCCAGCCCTTTATTCATCCATCCATCCAATGAGGAATCACTTACCGCTCAACCTTTCTCATCCTTGCATATAAAGGCTGACTATGAACCTGGGGCCTCCAATTCCGAGGCGAATGCTTACCCAGCTTTACTAAAGTGAATTTCCCCTCAGGTTTCTAACTGTAAGGGGCCTTTTATGTAGTGGCAGGTTCTCATGATCCCTGCTTTTTCTCTCACCCCTTCCCCTCTTGACCACCCATCTTCCTTGAGACAGCATCAGCATGATGTGAACACGGGACCTTTAGGTTACACAGTAGCCTGCCTTACAGCTGCACTATGGGAGCATTCAGTTTAGTAACTCTGAGGAACTGGGTTCATGGTTAGCTTCTCCATGTAATGTTTAAAAAACTATGTAGGGCATGACCATGGAAAAATTTCTAGCTGGTGGCAGTCCATCACATACTTGTAGACAACCAGTAACTACTGCTAAGATGTGAAATTTGTGGCATTGCTTTTCACGAGCTGGAGCTGAATATCAGACCTCATTCTATAGCACCTTTCACCGTGGACTTCATTTAGGTAGCACCACTTACTGAATATCAGACCTCATTTTATAGCGCCTTTCACAATGGACTTCATGTAGGCAGGAACACTTACTGATATGTCAAGGAGATTTGGACCCTGCCCAGTGAAGTGACCCACTGAGGTTCACAATGAGAGGAAGGCCTAGTAGGAAGGATGAGAGGAATGTCCCAGAACCAACAGGCCCAGCCTGACCTAGATGGCAGCCAATTATAGGCCATATTGACACATGCATCTTTCTGACTTCTCACCTTTTATCCATCCATTCACTTAATAAAGTCAGTTAGTGCTTCAGATGGTAGCCAGAGTCCATTGGGTTCAGTGTCTGAATGAATGTTAGATGAGATCAGATAAGATGGGGATCCATTGTAGGGCATATCCATCCATCCATCCATCCATCCAAGTCTTGAACTTGTTAAGTCTATTATATTAGCATCAGTTCTGGTAGCTTCGGGGACACTAGTCCATTGTAGGGTGTATCTGTGCAGGCACTCACATTGACTTATTCGTCTGTCTGTCCATCTTCTGAATTGGAGGTATCAATTGAGCTGTAGCCCATGTTGGATGTATTGTATGAAAGACATAAGACCACTATGGGCTATGGGTGGGACACCAGACCATTGTGGGTCTCTTTCATGCACTTATCCCTATTTTTCCTTCCATTTTCTGAAATCACTTAGACCTTTGGGTTTGCACAGTGCCACAGCCTATGCACACATCTACATTCTTTCATCCATCATGTCCAAACTAAACAAATTCACTATATTTTAGCAGAGGATTGGATTTCATCCCAGTGGTATTCTGTGTGAATCCAACCTGGATAGAATGCTGTTTCATTGTAGGCACACACCTATATTCACTGATCAGTTCACCCATCCATTGATAGTTCCCAATTACAGTCTTGTAGGAAGTGGGGAGAACATCTGGTGCAAAGTGGGACCAGTCCTGGGCTGGATGCCAGTCCATTTGGGCATACTTGTGCACACACACTCACACTCTCAGCCATCCATCCTTCCATCCCTTCATTTTCCCACCTTCATCAATCCTTTAAACAAAAACAGGGAGCTTGAGACCCTGGGTGCAAGGTGTAAACCAAAGCTTGATGGGATGTCAGTGAGTCGTAGAGCTCACTCATGGTGACACAAACACTTGAGTGAGTCCCTTTGGAGTCACCAATTAAATGAATGCGTACATCTTTTTGGGGTAACCAGAGGAAAGCCCTACAGACGTTTGGAGGATGTGCAGTTGAAGAATGTGAAATTGGAGAAGAAACGCAGACGCTCGAATAATTGTTGCACCATCCCTCTCCACAACACACGTGGCAACATGGCAGTGGAAGCCTGTAGCATAAATTGAACCAGGCAACCTAATGAGAATGTGGTAAGGCAATGAAACGATTACGTCGAGTCTGTCGGCACTGGAGAGCGCACAGCAGGGTAGAGTTACAGGAAAACTGGGCTTCTATGTGCCCGCATAGGGAAGACGGAAAGAAACCACTCAGACAATGTGACTCCCGAATCGCTGGACCTAAAGACAGCACTCATAGTGCCGTGAAAAAGTATTTGCTCCTTCTTGATTTCCACTGTTAATCCACTGATGCTGAATGATTTCAGGTCTTCAACCAAAACCTTCTATTAGATTAAGAGTGCCAGATTGAACAAGTGATAGTTTTTTACTTAAATCATTTATTGAATGAAATAAGTTATCCAACATCAACTGCAATCGGTTGAAAAACTAATTACTGCTTACACTTAATGAATGATTTGCAATGACTGCAACCAAATGCCTTCTCTAGTTTAATTTCATTTATTCGCATCATTGTGGAGGAATTGTAGCCCACTGTACCTTACCTGTCAGGATTCTGACCCTGAATTGCTTGCTTCAGTTCCTGTCACACCATGTCTGTTGGCTTGAGGCCTGTAGCTTGGCTGGATCAGTCCAAAACCTGAATTGTGCTACTTTTCAATCATTTTGTTGTGCGCTCAAGTTTTTGAATCATTGTCTTGTTGCATGACCCAACTACGGTTCAGCTTCAGCTCATTGATGGATGACCAGACGTTCACCTTACAAACTTTATGATACAAAGCTAAACACAGAATTTTTTTTCAATCACAGCATGTCGTCCACTGTTTGATGTTAATACTGTGCAATATGGCGTTTGCTTTAGGTGGGCATGTTATCCAAAAAGGATTAGGGATCACCCAGGGCTTGACAGACAAGTGCTTATGTACTTCTTGGTCAGCTGTGATTTCTGCATTGCTGCTTTCAATGAAGCCCATTTTTACTTGGTGACTTTCTGATTGTGGAGTCATGACGACTGGCCTTTGTTCAGGCAGGGAAAGCCTGCATTTCTTTGGATTTTTTGAGTGTCTTTTGTGACTTCCTGGATCTTTTTATGCTATGCCCTTGGGGTAATCTTGGCAGGCTGGTCATTCCTTAGAAGATTCCCTACTGTTCCAAGTGTTTTCCATTTGCAGATTTTTGCTCTTGCTGTGGTTTGGTGAAGTCCCAGAGACTTAAAAATGGCTTTATGGCATTTTTGACATAATTGATATCAATAACCATTTTCTGATCTCTTCAGGAGTTTCCTTTCATGGCATTATGTGCTTCTTGAATCTTTGTGGTGGTAACTTGACTCTGATTTTGTGGGTGAAATAAGTGAGGATTGTATTAAATATGGCCTGGCAGAGTTCATTCGGCTGCCTCTAATTATCCCTTAAATTGCGGTGATTTAACTAGGGGGAAATTATTTTTTCACACAGTGTTGATTGGTGTTGGATATGTTTGTTCATTAGATGAATTCAGGTTTAAAATAATGCTATTTCCTCCTTTTGCTGCCCTTTACATAATTTGGATTTTGGTTGTAGATCTGAACCATTTTGGGGCAAGAAATTTGTAGTAATACACAAAATCTGGTAAGGGAAATGCTTTAATATGGCACCTCACACTGAGTGGCTAGTAGTGGAATGATCTCATGGTGCCCTGACAAGGGCCTGCTTGTCACATCAGGATAGTTCCACTCCATAAATCAGTTACCTTTTCATGGTCATTTTGGTCTTTATGCTGAGGTGGCACAGGAGCACAGAAGGCCTCCCAGCTAACCAGAGCCTGGACGGTGTGGAGTTTACACATTCTCCGCAGTTTTCACCAGCTGATTGTCCTCCCACACCCCTAGATATGCTAGGTAGGTAAACTATTGTCTCTCAATACATCCTGGTTATGTGTGTGAGTGTTAGTGTGATAGTTGATGCTGGTGATAGATAGATAGATAGATAGATAGATAGATAGATAGATAGATAGATAGATAGATA
>JANRMT010062796.1:62987122-63026070 GCA_026402145.1 Polypterus bichir lapradei
ATAGATAGATAGATAGATAGATAGATAGATAGATAGATAGATAGATAGATACTTTATTAATCCCAAGGGGAAATTCACATAATCCAGCAGCAGTATACTGATACAAAAAACAATATTAAAGAGTAATAAAAATGCATATAAAAGCAGACAATAACTTTGAGTAATGTTAGCATTTACTCCCCCGGGTGGAATTGAAGAGTCGCATAGTGTGGGGGAGGAACGATCTCCTCAGTCTGTCAGTGGAGCAAGACAGTGACAAAAGTCTGTCACTGAAGCTACTCCTCTGCCTGAAGATGACACTGTTCAGTGGATGAAGTGGATTCTTCATGATTGACAGGAGTTTGCTTAATGCCCGTGGCTCTGCTACAGATGTTAAACTGTCCAACTTTACTCCTACAATAGAGCCTGCCTTCTTAACAAGTTTGTCCAGGTGTGAGACGTCCTTCTTCTTTATACTGCCTTCCCAGCACACCACCGCATAGAAGAGGGCACTCGCCACAACCGTCTGGTAGAACATCTGCAGCATCTTATTGCAGATGTTGAAGGACGCCAACCTTCTAAGAAAGTGTAGTCAGCTCTGACCTTTCTTACACCGAGCATCAGTATTGGCAGTCCAGTCTAATTTGTCATCCAGCTGCACTCCCAGGTATTTATAGGTCTGCACCCTCTGCACACAGTCTCCTCTGATGATCACGGGGTCCATGAGGGGTCTGGGCCTCCTAAAATCCACCACCAGCTCCTTGGTCTTGCTGGTGTTAAGGTGTAAGTGGTTTGAGTCGCACCATTTAACAAAGTCTTTGATTAGCTTCCTGTACTCCTCCTCCTGCCCACCCCTGATTCAGCCCACAATAGCAGTGTCATCAGTGAACTTTTGTAGTGGCAGGACTCCGAATCGTATTGGAAGTCTGATGTGTACAGGCTGAACAGGACAGGAGAAAGTACAGTCCCCTGCGGCGCCCCATGTTGCTGACCACAATGTCAGACCTGCAGTTCCCAAGACGCACATACTGAGGTCTGTCTGTAAGATAGTCCACGATCCATGCCACCAGGTGTGAGTCTACTCTCATCTCAGTCAGCTTGTCCCTAAGGAGCTGAGGTTGGATGGTGTTGAAGGTGCTAGAGAAGTCCAAAAACATAATTTTCTTTTTGAAGTTTTATTAATTTTATTGCAATCCATACAAATCAATCAATTTTTTACAAAAAGAAAAAATGAGTTAAGGACAAATCGATCCCCACCCCTGAGAGAGTGAGCAAGGCAAACGGTGTGAAATTTAAGGTTTGTAAACATAACTAAATGAATAAATTTGATAAGCCAATAGAGATGAATGCAGAAGACAAAGAAATATGGAAATAATTGCTTCCTTTGTGCTTTAAGAGCTTATTTTAAAATATTACTGATTAGATCCTGCCATGTTTTGAAAAAAGTCTGTACAGATCCTCTAACTGAGTATTTGATTTTTTCCAATTTCAAATAGTATAACACATCGGTTTCCCACTGACTTAAAAGAGGAGAGTTTGGGTTCTTCCAGTTTATGAGAATAAGTCTGCGTGCCAAAAGTGTAGTGAATGCAATCACAGTTTGTTTGTCTTTCTCCACTTTAAGCCCCTCTGGAAGAACCCCAAACACAGCTGTTAATGGGTTAGGAGGGATTGTGAGTCCAAGGCTGTCTGAGAGGTAATTAAAAATGTTGGTCCAGGATAATGTTATTTTGGTGCAGGCCCAGAACATGTGACCTAGTGAGGCTGGGACTTGATTGCAGCGTTCGCAGGTTGGATCACGCCCTGGAAACATTTTGGAGAGTTTTAGACGAGTCAGATGTGCTCGATATATAATTTTGAGTTGTATAATTGTATGCTTTGCGCATATGGAGCTCGAGTGAATTCTCTGCATTGCTACTTTCCACTCCTTTCCTGATATATTAATTGCAAGATCTTTTTCCCTGTGTCCTTTTGGATCTTTGAAAGGGAGAACATAATTCTTATAGCACCACTGCCTCTGTCCAGGTGGGAGAGGGATCGGTGTAGCATATAGATGATGGCATCCTCCGCTCCCACCTTCTCTTGGTATGCGAACTGCAGAGGGTTGAGGGTGTGATGGACCTGTGGCCTCAGGTGGTGAAGCAGCAGCCGCTCCATGGTCTTCATCACATGTGACGTCAGAGCAACAGGCCGGAAGTCATTCAGCTCACTAGGATGTGATACCTTTGGGACTGGGGTGATACAAGATGTTTTCCAAAGCCTCGGGACTCTCCCCTGTTCCAGGCTCAGGTTGAAGATGCGCTGTAGAGGACTCTCTGGTTCCAACGCACTGGCCTTCAGCAGGCATTAAAACATAAGGCCACATCACATTATATGACTTTTATAGCGATTCTCATTTACACTAGTTAACCTCCAGTCACTGTATTCAGGATTACTTCTTACTTGGATGTGTATCTCAGTGACTTGTCTGCTTGTTCTTTTTCAGTCTTTGTCAATTAATTGTCTTCTTTCTCACCATTGTTGCAGTCTGTATACTGCACTTTGTCTTGACGGCTATAATCCATATGCTGTATATTCAGGATTACTTTTTTCTTGGTGATATGCTTCAGTGTTGTGTCTTATGTTTTCTCACTCTTTGTCACTGAAGCCCCATCCTGCAACTGGCATGACCCTCAGCAGATGTTGCCACTCTTTTATCTTTTTTGTGGCATTATGTTGGTTAGCACTTTGCGATTAGTTTGCTTTTGACACACAAGCACAGGTCTCTATGCCATTCTTTATGCACATGTAATAAAGTGTAATGTTCGCTGGTCCCATTGCTTTATTGGCCTCTGCAATTTGTGTGATGCTTAGCAGATGTCACTGGTCTTGTTTTTGTTTCTACCATGTCATTTGTTTTCCCTTTCACTTTGATGTAAGAAACCCTGAAGCAAAGGTCATTCTGACAAGGTTGCTGCCACCTCACATGTTTTGAACTACCAGTGTTTATCAGGTTATAGGCATTTGATCAAGGTCATAGTCCCAGAAGTTCATGAGTAATCATATAACAGATGGACACGCCTTAGCATTTTATATATACTAGCTGTGTAACAATGTTAATGTCTGCAGTGTGCCATCTATTGAAATGTACTTTGTAATGCATGTAGTAATAAAATGCATTGCATTTGTCATTCCAACAGATGGTGCATCACAAACATTTGTAGCAACAAAATGCATTACTAGAAATATTTGCTGTGTGCCACCTGTTGGAATGCAAAATGCAATGTGTATGCCTCTGTTATATGCCTTCTGGTATGGAATTTGTAAAAGCAGTGTTAATGTTTGTCACATGGCATCTATTTGAGTGACAAATGCAATACATTTTATCACTAGAAGTTTTTGTGATGCGCCAGATGTTGAAATGACAGAGCCACAGCAACTTGACCGACACACAGATACACAAACACTTACTCTTTTTTTATTAAGGTGGATAGAGGTAATCTTAGTGAGTTGGGGCAGTCGTGTAGTTTGATATCCCCAGCAACTCTGTCCAACCAGTCTACAATTTGCCTCGACAAAACCGATTTTTTTTTTTTTACCTTGCAAGTTGAGATCTAATGAGCGTCACCTGGAAGTACAATGCATATAATTCATAGAATGTAACACTGAGACATAAACGTGGGTGTTTTGGATCCGGCAAACAGAAGAGAAGTTCATCATGTCTTACATTTTACATACCACGATAGAATGGAATAAGGAATAAAAACAGACAGTGGGCCAAGACAGTGGGTCATTTCAGTCTACCTGTAAACCTTTCACATGGTCACTGGCTCCATCAGGTACCACATTATTAGCTGGCTTAAAAAAAAGGGTGAGCTTGTAATACATTGGAAGGGATTTCTAGTCATATATTCTGACCTCTTTTAAGCAAGGAGAACAGTAACAGCAGTAGTCAAGTGTGACATCCCCTCCGACTAGCATTGCCTCCACTCTGCTCTTACCTCCTTTCTTTATGCCCTGTGTTACCTTTGGGTTTTCCTCCCACCTTTCCCAAACACACTGGTAGGTAGCCTGGTGACTTTGGTGGGTGTGTTCTCAAACGTAGGCCCCGCCCCATGACTGTGTCCTGTGTGGAAGATTCTAATAATAATAATAATAATAATAATAATAATAATACATTTTATTTATATAGCACCTTTCCCATGCTTAAGGCACTTCACAGAGTTTAAGAAAGAACGGCAGGGTATACAGTATATATATATATATATATATATATATATATATATATATATCAGACCAGAGAATCTTATTTCTCACCATCTCAGAGTCCTTCAGGTGTCTGATGAGACCAAGATAGAACTTTTTGGCCTTAATTCTAAGCGGTATGTGTGGAGACAACCAGGCACTGCGCATCACTTGTCCAATACAGTCCCCACAGTGAAGCATGGCGGTGGCAGCATCATGCTGTGGGGGTGTTTTTCAGCTGCAGTGACAGGACAACTGGTTGCAATCGAAGGAAAGATGAATGCGGCCAAGTACAGGGATATCCTGGACAAAAACCTTCTCCAGAGTGGTAAGGACCTCAGACTGGGCCGAAGGTTTACCTTCCAACAAGACAATGACCCTAAGCACACAGCTAAAATAACGAAGGAGTGGCTTCACAACAACTCTGTGACTGTTCTTGAATGGCCCAGCCAGAGCCCTGACTTAAACCCAATTGAGCATCTCTGGAGAGACCTAAAAATGGCTGTCCACCAACGTTTACCATCCAACCTGACAGAACTTGAGAGGATCTGCAAGGAGGAATGGCAGAGGATCCCCAAATCCAGGTGTGAAAAACTTGTTGCATCTTTCCCAAGAAGACTCATGGCTGTATTAGCTCAAAAGGGTGCTTCTACTAAATACTGAGCAAAGGGTCTGAATACTTAGGACCATGTGATATTTCAGTTTTTCTTTTTTAATAAATTTCAAAAATTCTTTTTTTTGTCTGTCAATATGGGGTGTTGTGTGTACATTAATGAGGGAAAAAATTAATTTAAATGATTTTAGCAAATGGCTGCAATATAACAAAGAGTGAAAAATTGAAGGGGGTCTGAATACTTTCCGTACCCACTGTAACATAGTACAAACCAAATAAATAAATAAATAAATAAAGAAGATTAAGACAATAAATTCAGAGAAAAGCCAAACAGACAACATAATTGATGGTCTAGCACACACATAGAGGTTACATGAGCATCTTGACAGAGAGGTAAACTGAGAGAAGGGTAACAAAGTCAAGTAGAGCTAAAAGCCTTCCTGAACAGATGAGTTTTGAGTTGTTTTTTAAAAGAATTCATGGAGTCAGCTGACCTGATTAATTTCTAGATGTATAGCAGCTTGTTTAATGGACTGACAATGATTAAGTGGGATGGAACTTCTTATCCCCATTATGTGAGAGACCGAGGAAGAGGAGCAAAACCAACACAACATAGTGAGTGGCTCACTCGGCTTCCCTGGCATTCTGTGCGATGTGAACTGGTGCTGCCTTCATCTGCAGAGTGGGAGCTTCAGATTTTAGAAATAAGTGTGAATTTACATCATGTCATTAAAAGAGAAATGCTGTGGAACTGCCAGTCACACTCTAACCACAACATTTGCAAAATTCAAGTTGGGGGGTGGGTAGCGCTATAGAGTGAGGAAAGGGAAGGAAAGAGAGCCACATTGATATCTTGGGTTGGATCTGTGTAAAATCCTTGGATAAGAAATCGACTTTTCCTAATCAGGAACCCCCTAAGGGAAAAAAATGGATTTATTGATATACACCAACTGATAGAGCGGGTGATATTAATGTCTAACCAACCTTCTGCTTCTCATTACTTTATGAGTAAGAAAAAAAAGCACATTAAAGAAGTGGAGTCCCGCTGGCGCGTCTGCTATGCACAGCATGTGTGAGAATTACTGCTAAGCTCTGAGATTTGTGGCATTGCTTTTCACGAGCTGGAGCTGAATATCAGACTTCATTCTATAGCGCCTTTCACCGTGGACTTCATGTAGGCAGGAACACTTACTGAATATCAGACCTCATTCTATAGCGCCTTTCACCGTGGACTTCATTTAGGTAGGAACACTTACTGACATGTCAAGGAGATTTGGACCCTGCCACCTAATCACCTCCAATGCAGCAGTGCAATAGATGCCATCTTGTGCAATAGTGTTTTATGTGCAATTAAGGTCTTATGTTGAATGTTTGTGTTCTCCCTTATTTCTTCTTATCCTTTCCTATCCTTTTGTAATTATATTTATTTATATTTTAACACCACAGGGACTGCACCTAATTTTGTTGTATTTGTTATACTGATCAGAGCCTCCTTTGACTCCACAAAGATCACAGCATCGTCAGCAAAGGGGCACTCGAGAGACTGAGTGAGGAGTCTGAGTGTCTGGGCTTGCGAGTGTCCAGGATAAAAACCAAGATCCAGGCCTTTAATGGCCTCTTGGGCACAGCCATCAGCAGTGTGTCTGTTTGCGGAGAGAGTGTCGACCTTGTCGAGAGGTTTACTTACCTTGGCAGTGACATTCATGTCTCTGGTGACTCTTCCTGTGAAGTCAGTAGATAGATTGGGAGAGCATGAGGGGTCATGAGGTCGCTGGAAAGGGGTGTGTGGCGCTCCTGATATCTATGCAAAAGGACGAAGGTCCAAGTTTTTAGAGTCCTAGTGCTTCCTGTCTTGTTATATGGTTGTTAGACATGGACGCTATCCAGTGACCTGAGATGAAGACTGGACTCCTTTGGTGCTGTCTCTCTCTGAAAAATCTAATGCTAAATCTAATCAAAGACTTTGTTAAATGGTGCGACTCAAACCACTTACACCTGAACACCAGCAAGACCAAGGAGCTGATGGTGGATTTTAGGAGGCCCAGGCCCCTCATGGACCCCGTGATCATCAGAGGAGACTGTGTGCAGAGGGTGCAGACCTATAAATACCTGGGAGTGCAGCTGGATGACAAATTAGACTGGACTGCCAATACTGATGCTCGGTGTAAGAAAGGTCAGAGCTGACTACACTTTCTTAGAAGGTTGGCGTCCTTCAACATCTGCAATAAGATGCTGCAGATGTTCTACCAGACGGTTGTGGCGAGTGCCCTCTTCTACGCGGTGGTGTGCTGGGGAGGCAGCATAAAGATGAAAGACGCCTCACGCCTGGACAAACTTGTTAAGAAGGCAGCTCTATTGTAGGAGTAAAGTTGGACAGTTTAACATCTGTGGCAGAGCGACGGGCATTAAGCAAACTCCTGTCAATCATGGAGAATCCACTGCATCCACTGAACAGTGTCATCTCCAGGCAGAGGAGTAGCTTCAGTGACAGACTTTTGTCACTGTCTTGCTCCATTGACAGACTGAGGAGATCGTTCCTCCCCCACACTATGCGACTCTTCAATTCCACCCGGGGGAGTAAATGCTAACATTACTCAAAGTTATTGTGTGCTTTTACATGCATTTTTATTACTATTTAATTTAATATTGTTTTTTGTATCAGTATACTGCTGCTGGATTATGTGAATTTCCCCTTGGGATTAATAAAGTATCTATCTATCTATCTATCTATCTATCTATCCATCCTGGGTTGGTTCCTGCCTTGTGCCTGATACTACTGGGATAGGCACTGTCTCTGGTCATGCAAGGGAATGGTTTGACATCTACCAAAGGATGCTAATAGAGTATCTCCCCTCCATACCCTCTATTCCTGAATCTGACAGAAGAATGGTTTTCTGTGTGGAGCCGAAAAGGGTACAATTATCAGCCTCAAAATCAAATGTCTTTGCTTGCTGCCTGGATACTGTCTGTGAGGGCATTGCAGCAGAGGCTTGTAGAGGATGGATGTGGCATGATGCTAGGACATTTTTCCAGTAATGTTTCACAAGGGAGTATATCCAGTGTGAGGCTGATGACAACACTCTGTGGCTGGACAGTTGAGAATAGCAGGATGTTCAGTGATGTGGAATGAGTCCACCATACAGTGTACAGTACAGCTGGTTACAGTAACAGTGCCTCATTTTATTGTTGATCTATTGATATATTTATTCTTTAATACGGTAGACAGTGTAACCTTTTCTTTTTCTCATGACTTACATCCCGTATATTGCACTGAACTGCAAGAAACTTGCAGTAAAATATAAAAAATATTCCATTTCATGTAAATGACATCTCACCCCAAAGCCATTTACAGCACTGTCTTTTTTGGCATTTACTTATTTGGCTGACACCTTTATGATACAATTGGTTAAACGTCTTTGGGTTTTCCAATTGGAGCACAGGCAGGTCAAGTGACTTGCTAATTGTCACACAGTGTCAGTAGTGGAAATTGAACCCACAACTTCAGGGTTTGAAGGCCAAAACCTTAACTCCATCATACTGCCTTTTCTTACAGTATACAGTCATGGACCAGTAATGGCCGTCATTTACAGAGCACTGGCATCAGTAATACAGATACCAATAGTTTTTTGATTTATACATTATGGTATTCAGTTAGCGACAGAGAACTGAGAGTTAATATATCTTTCTGTTATATAAAAAAATCCTGGGACGAGACAAGACTTTTTCAGAGAGATAATTTTAAGTCCCGCGAGACGAGACTTTGTGCCCAGAGGTTTAACCACGCCCGCAGTCCACTCACCTCTCAGTTGTGTGAATGCTATTGTCAGATGCAGTTCCTGTGCTCTCAGCTCTTATAAATGTTTACATTTTCCTCATTTTAATACAAGACATGCAATCTATTCATTTCCTTCGGTGCAGTCCTTTTCTGGACAATAATTTTATACATTCTAGATTAAATGTCAATAACTAAGCAAAGAAGAAAGGGCAGTCGAAAAGATGCCAAAAAGCATTGGAGAGAAAATAATTCAAAAAAAGAACAATAATATTGTAAGTTCAAATTCAGAAAATAAGGAAAGTTATAATCAGCCGGGACCACGTGGAATTGAAAACCAAGCAGGTCCAAGTGGGGTCGGAAATAAAATACAAAGAGTAGAAGACAAACTAGAACGTCATAAAAAAGTCCAAAAACATTGGTACGATACACATGCAGAGCAGGTTAGAGATTATGAAAGTACTAAAATTTGAAAGTCTCAAAAAACTGATAGTAAAGATCGTATTAGCGATAACAAACAGAAATTATTACTCAGTGAAATAACAGAACAGCGAAAAGAGATCGAATATATGGACATCGGTGATATGACAGAAGTATGTAGATTTTGTTTGGCTTTAAAGTTTAAGTCGGAGATTTGTAGATCGTTTAATTTATGTTGCCATCAGGGAAAAGTAGCGTTTCTTTCAAATGAAGGGGTCTATCGGTGAGAAATTAAAGATTTGTTATTCGGTGAAAGTGAAATCCACAAACACTACAGGCAAAATATCCGCATCTACAATAACCTGTTCACATTTGCATCATTCAATGTACAAAACATAGATTAACAAGATTCAGGACCATATTCTATGAGAATCTGTGGTCCCGCAACAATTAAAGCTACTACAAGTTTAATTTCAAAGAAACCATAATTTGTTCAGGTTTATATTTATGATCACGGAGAATATAGAATTGAGAGTTAAGCGATCGGACATATTAGAAATTCTACACACGAAATTTATCTGAAAAAAACGGACAAAGAAGTTTTCTTGGATTTCGATATGAATCCGAAAGATCACACTCGCATATATAATCAACCAACATGTGACGAATTGTCAGCGATGATAGTTTCGAAGGATGGAGATATCAAAGACAGAGTTGATATTTGTGTTTATCCAAAAGCACAGCACAATTTGTCACATGCGGCAAATCTGGGAAATGACTAGCGTGTAGGGCCCGCACAGGGGTTGGCGAGCAAAGCAAGCAGGGGGCAGAGCTCCTTAGTTATTGTAAATTGAACAATTGCTGCTGATACCTTTAATTGCTTTAAATGCATCCATGGCACACTGTACATTGACATTTTGACTGGCATGATCCAGTGTCTTTGGCTTATTTGCTGACACAATTATTACATTTTCACAAATGAGTTCAAAGTTTTGTTTGGCAGGTGAACCAAAGTGTTGCACTGCAGCATATAAATTGTTTTGAGAAATGCATATACTATTGTGAAACTTTAAAATGTGCCAAAGAAACTGAAAAAGACTGTCATGGCAGCAAATTGCCAGGCCTTTTTGTAAATGGTGGCGTACAGAAACTTGTTCAAGCTGGGGTCATTCTCCCTGCCCACCCAAATCTGTTCCTTCTGAGTTAGGGTTAGGGTTAGGCTTAGGGGTTAGGGTTAGGGTCAGATATCTGAATTAGCTGAGTTAAGAGATGTGCCAGCACTAATGCCCAATAAAATGTGTTTCCTGAAGCACCATCCAATATGATCAAGTAAGAAAGTGACTGCTTTATACAGTGAATTTCACAGCCGGCCTCATGACACGTATTCCTTTAACACACTGTAGTGTACAACAAAGGTCAGCCATCACAAACAAATTTAATATGCAGTACAGGAAGGTGAAAGGGGGTAAAAAATTCCCCCTTGATCAGTGCTGCCTACCTTTTTCTTATGAGGTCACTTCCCTACAAGTGAACTGAAATCTAAATTTAATAAAGCAAAACCAAAAACTCAGATTTCACATAAAAGTTTCTCAAGCATTTCTTAAAATGACCTGTAATCCTTGTTAATGAGCAATTTTGTACTGTAAATCTAAGTGTGAATTACAGAGGTATAGGTGAATGTCTGATTTGAAATAAACTCCGATTTAGTGGATAACTAACAGCCATAAACCAGACAGCAAAGCCCTCATGCTGCTGAAAGGCACTATATAATTAGCTGTAACTTGCTTGGCACTCAGGCCTCTCTCTCTGAAATGTGACATCAATTACAGCCGGCACTTCCCTGTTACGTGTCTCTTCCAGATGACTTTACTACATGGAGCTGGAACGCATTAAAACACTTTTTTTTATGGTTTGTTTGGCTGCCTGCTCCTACCCTCTTTTCCAGTTACTTTCTGGGGCGGCCTGGCATGTGAGCAGTCGTGTCATAAATATAATTTACTGGAAAACTCTGGGCTGTGAGAGCCTGAATTTGCAGCGGGCTGCTGTGCTTCTTATGGAAGCCGGCGGTGTTTTTGAAGTGGGCTGACACAGGCAGGCTGGGGGTCGGGTCTTTGAACTGTAATGTTGGCAATGCGTATCCTGTCCAGTAGGAGGTGGCCCACCTATTTACAGACTGGGAAAGTTTCCATAAAATATCTTACTGGTCTAATTATTTTTTAATTGCACTGCCAAGCAAAGGAGAAAACTGATAAGGGAACTAAATAGGAGTACTTTGGTTGAAAGAATGGGGGGGGGGGGGGGGTTGACACCCTGTGTTATATCAGCTGTTCCCTTGCCAATAGATTTGCGTGTACTTAAACACAGATGTGTGATAAGAGGCATTACTGCACTATCCCTCCGAGGGCTCATGTGTCCAGTTACGAAACAGCTGTCTGTTTCCTTGAAATCGGTGAAAAGACTTTTTCTTTCTAAAGGAGGGTGGGGCCGGTGAGGGCAGCATGTAGTGTGTTGCTTTCTTTTTTTTTTTTTTTTTTTTTTTTTTGTTTTTGGGCCCTACCCTACCCTGGTGAAACTCCATCCCCTCCCCCCTTCAAGCCTCCCAGTTTCCACCATGAGTTCATCGACACGCAGTAACGCTCAACCTAAATATTTAGTTCTCCTGGTAGGAAACAGCGATTTCTAAACACTTTCCAGATGTGGGCCTATGTAGGTCTATATTTAAGGCTAATTACGTGCCGCTGTGAAAGCTGGGGATTAGTGGGACAGAACAGCTACAGTTCTGCCGTAGTCGGACTCCCTTAAAGGGAAACAGACCTGTGTCTTGCGTGGGCGTCGGGTTCTCTAAAGCCAACCCGTAAGCTGACAAGATTCCGGCCATATATTTCGCGTTGTGGCTGTCATAGGAGTGGAGCGAGTCTTTTATTTTTATTTACTGGAATAACCTTCCTGAACCCTAACTGATAATATGGCCCCTGTGTAAAGTCGTATTTTGTCAAGCAGATACATCGGAAACATCAGAGATCTAAGAGTCTCTGCCTTGGCCATCAGTCCCCAGTTTATCCCTGTGTTATTTTTCTTAATCATACTTAGTATGTTCATCATGAGCAGCCATCTTAATGAAAATGGAGCTTTCTTCTACTGATTAAAATGTGGACTGGGATGACGGGTAGGTTGCCATTCCTCACGGGGTTCTCACTAAACCAGTTGACTGCTACTGTATGGGGCCTCCCCCTTTTCAATTCATCTCTTAAATCTTTCCCTAGTGTGACTAATGTCTTGCTAGAATGTCATTCTTTTCTAGTTTTTTGGTAAAGTACTCTGCACCCATTTGTTGACCAACTCTTCATGGTGGCAACGTTACTATTTCTGTTATGTCTGAGACCTTGTTGGCAGATCTGTCATGGTGGTTGGTATCATCATCATCATCATCATCATCATCATCATTATCATTATGGGTGATTGAAATGTGGATTGCCATCATGGGTAGGTTGCCCTAGCCTGCCAGTCTGATTATCACCTGGCAATTGTGATGCACATCTTTCTAGAATGCCTTTCCTCACTAGTTTTTTGGTAAAGTGGTCTGCACCCACTTCTTGACCTACTGTTCATGGTGACAACGTTGTTACTTCTATGACTTAGTCAAATGAAATCAATACAGTCTATGCATTCTTCTTGTGATTTGAAATGTGGATTACCACCATAGGTAGGATGCCATTCTTCACTGATTTTTTCCTCTTAAAACGTCAGCTTCTATTGTATGACACTCTCAATTGATCTCTCAGTTCTGTCCCTCAGCCTGATCGAGACCTGGCAATTGTGATGATCGTCTGGCTACAAAGCCAACCCTCACTAGTTTTTCAGTAGAATTCTCTGCATCCACTTGTTGACCTACTCTTCATGGTGGTAAAGTTGCTACTTGTGTGGTGTGGCATGTGACTATCATCACCATCATCATCATGAGCCAAATTAATGCAGGCTGTGCTTTATTCTTCAGATTGAAATGGGATCTGGTTTGCCACTGAAGTGATCATTTGCCTTTAGTGTCAGTATGGCAACCCTGTCTCTTTCAATGCATCTCTCAGTTCTCACTCTAAGCCTTTTGGTCTGAGTGAGGCCTGCTGAGAAGAAAGCCACACATGTTGCCATACCTCTGATTTAGGTACTGGGAATTTGGGATCTGTCAGACCTTTAGGTTTCTCTCAATGTCTAGCTGGTCATCATGACAGAGGTTAGCATTTGACATCTTTCATTTCCCATTAAGAAATCTTATGTAATGGTCTTGGCCTCCCTATGGCTTATCTGAAATCTCAAACATGAGTGTGCTTGGAAGATCTCTTCAGTTCTCCTAACAGCCATTTTAATATGGGAGAGAATGGAAAATCTGTCTGTCCCATCCTGCTGCCTAACTGGCCAGTGTCTTGGTAGTGGAGACTGGTCCAATTCCTCCTAGCAGTTACAGGTCCAGTGTAATGCAAATAAAAACAAAAGATCAGCCCAGTTCCCACCAGAGCTTAACCAGTGAATTCAGTATTGGTGTAGATCTGATGTCTGTCCAGGTCTCCCAGATAAGTTCAGGTATGGATATAATATGTGCCCCGTTCTCCCTTTCTTTTAAGTTCACTTTGAGCTGGGTGATCTCTCAGTTTTCTTATATAGCTTAGTTGCCTCTCATGATAGTGGTAATCCTGAAATATCTCACATTTTTCATTATGGCCCAACTGACCAGTCTATTTAGGGTCTGCTAGATAGCCTTCCACCTTAACTGGCCAGTTGAACATGAGCACAGCTGGAAAACCATGGAGTCTAGTGGAGGTGTAGCTGTGAGGTCTGTCCAGTTTTTGAATATATCTCAACTATCCCATCAAATTGTGAGATCTCTGCACTTTTTTCTACTAATTGACTGGTCACTCTGGTAAAAGTGGTACTTTCTAGTTTCACTGGTTCAGCTGACTTAGACATACCTGTCTGATTTAGATGGCTGCCATGAACCAGGCTCACTCGATAATCGCAGGGTTACCATTAGTGGCCAGTGTAATTGAAGTTTTAGCTGGGAGGTCTCTTCACTTTTCCCCAGAGTTTTAAATGTAGTCAGAATGAGGTGTAGCTGGAATGCATCTCCTCTCCAGCGTCTCAGTCCTCATGAAGTCAGCCTGAGTATTCTGCCAAGGACTTTATCCTCTTCCAATGCCAGGGCTTATAAGTCATTGAAATCATAATGTGAAGAAATTCAAAATAAAATGGTAGCAAATGTGGTTTATAAAGCTGGCATGAAAAGCTGCAGATGATGGCATTGGCAGTGCATTTCAGCTGAAGACAGAGCAGTTGGGCTGAGCGGCCATCACGCAGACCACTCCACACATTGGAAGTCCAGTTCTTATGCAAATGGCTCAGTTTTAAAAAGCCGACATTATTTTTATTCTTCACATTAATGTATCTTTCAGGTTTTATTTGGTCTCTCTTTTATTTAGTCCACTTTCATGTGGAGTACTGAGAACAACAGTAAAACTGATCTCTTTTAGAATGAAAGTGTTTATCGGATATCCGTTTAGGGATTGTTAAAAACTGCAGTTGTCACATTAGCACTTCTTCGGTTCACATGTCAACTCCGTGGGGCTCATGCCAAAAGTGGACCAGCATTTGAGAAACCTTGGGAAGTAGCTTAGGTGAGGGCAGTGTTCTAACAATAATCATGAAAATAAACTGTAGACCTCCAGTCACGGAAATGCCATTGCCAACTCCCCTTGTCTAGATCCTCTTTATCTTTTCATTAGGATGTTTCCTAGCAGTATTCAATCCCTCCTTCTATTTTCTGGACCTGCTTGGCAGCATTTTGTCAACCTTTCTAAAAACAGTTTTCCATTTTGTCATTGTGTGCTGTTAATTGTTGATTGATGGGCGAAAATGGCAAATGTGTTCATTTCAAATGAAATCTACTGTGATAAAGGCGCTATATGAGCGCCAATCCGACACAGACAGACATGGGAGGCACACGTATAAAAACAAATAAACTTTTATTGTCTTCACCTGTGGGGCATGTCTTCCCCGTGTCCAGCAAGCACAGCACAGTCCCACAAACACAAAAGTAACAAGCACAAATAACTTCTCCTTTTCTTCACCACCCCTCCTCCCAACTCTGGCTCCCAGAGTAATGACTGCTGACTTCTTTTATAACACCCCCGGTGCTCGTTGACCTGCTTTCGGGTGTGGCAGAAAACCCGCCCAGGAGGGTTCAGCAGTTATTATAGCACCCTCTGGCAGCACCCTTAGATCCCAGCAGGGCTGTAATCAACTCCAACTCCCGTGAAGCCCACTGCGGGAGTCAGAGGCACTGCTGCAACCCAGGGAGGCTGCCATCCAGGGACCCGGGGGAGGTATTGTGCAGCCCATGTCTGTTCCCCCGGACCATATACAGAAGGGGCGTCGGCCATTCCCCCGGCCGTCTGTCACACTACAACACAATAAAGAGTGCAGAAAGTGAAGGGATCTGAATACTTTCTAAATCCACTGAATGTAGTCCCAGACCACTGGTGGGACTTGCACCCCACTGTATGAAGTTTTGTGTTATTTGTGCACCTTTAATGCCATTTGGAAAGTGACTCAGTGCTGTGTGATTGTAGGACTTTAGAACGTAAAGACTTCAGCGGTTGTATGGTAGTTCTGCAAAATACTGATTTTTGGAAAACAAAAAAGGCAGATATGACCGAATCAAGCAAATAAAAATAGGTAACAAGATGGCTCGGCTTGTTTCTGAGGTGCTTCAGGGCACATGAAGGTATTTTCTGTTTCGTTTAATGCCTTCAAGACCCTGAAGTGACTCTAGGGGTGCGTCTAAACGTCTTCCACAACTGAACATCCCACCAGGCTATCGTTCAAGCAGTTGTTGCATATCTCGCCTATTTATGAATATGTGAACTGTAAATCTGAATCGTCATATCGTTGGCTGACTTTTCTCCCTGCTGCATGCCTTCAAAATGCTGTAATCCCAATCTGAAGCATTTCCCAGGAAAGACTGGTGTTGACCCCATGAACCTCTTTACAATCCTTTCAGAAAAGCTTGACCCCTTGACTCCCGGCCTCACCCTCGCCTTACACATTGTTTTCTTCTTCCCAAGGGAGAATTACATTTCAGGGTAAAATCAACTCCAGAGTCACTTGATGCTGCAAGGAAACACCTTCCCTTAACAACCTACCACCCTGCAGTCCACTCCTATATGTCACCCCCAAGGCTCAGTCCCAAGATTCAGTGTTCCAACAATATGGTCCAGTTCATCTCTATATGTGCTGCTTCCTTGTCAGTGTGTGTCTGTTTCTGGATTTACCAGAAAACCACAGTAATGAAGATGAGTTTACATTCCATGTCTGATTACATGTGAGGAAACTCGGCTGCTACCCAAGGAGACAAGTTCAAGTGCACACCACCCCTTGGTGTCATGGACAGGAAACTGTTGTGAGGGATGTCATCTGTTTATCCTGATTTGACAGCTCCCTCTGTATGTGGAGGGGAATTAAAAGATGGAAAGAAGAGGCAGAACAAAGAAAATTCAATCAGTGTAATCCTTATCACCCTCTGTGCCATTAAATATGTTATTCATTTGGCAACACCCTCTCTGACAGTCTTACCAAGAAAAGAAGCTAGAAAAATAAGCAACGTGTCATCTCTGTAGTCCTCCATGACATCAACTGCGTTCCTTTTGTCTTCTTCATTATCTGCCGGTGACACAGAGCACTTTGGTTTATTTTGGTCTGTCTTACCTTACAAGGTCAAGTACAGACACAAAAGGTTTGCTTTCATCCCCCCCCCCAAGGTGAAAAAAAGAGAGTGAAGACACAAATCCACAGGCACTTACTAGTGGAGCACAAAAATAGAAATAGTGTTGATGTGATGGGGGGGTTATGAGACCACTTGAGTTGAAGTTCTACTCTTCAGTCCAAAGGTTAACTCATTAGGAAGGCTTTGGCTGGCAATATTGAGTTTCGTGCCACGTGTGGGTACAGTAGTGACCACCCAGCACCTTCATCACCATACAGCCTGGTTTTCTTTCCCAAAAGGTCCAACTTTAACTCCATCAATCCAGGTATAGCATGCGTGCATTGGTCATTTGTCACATCATCCTCCTCACTGCAGTGATACTGAAGAACACTGTAAGTGTGAATAATTAAAATAGACCTAGCAGAATGGAGCTGAATTCCAACCTGCACACATCTGTCATTAGAACATTAGAACATGAGAACACTCTAGATGAGAACAGGCCATTCAGCCCAACAAAGCTCACCAGTCCTATCCACTTATTTCTTCCAAAAAAACATCAAGACAAGTTTTGAAAGTCCCTAAAGTCTTACAGTCTACCACACTACTTGGTAGCTTATTCCAAGTGTCTATCTTTCTTTGTGTGAAGAAAAACTTCCTAATATTTGTTCGAAATTTACCCTTAACAAGTTTCCAGCTGTGTCCCCGTGTTCCTGATGAACTCATTTTAAAATAACAGTCTCGATCCACTGTACTAATTACCTTCATAATTTTAAACACTTCAATTATGTCACCTCTTAATCTTCTTTTGCTTAAACAGTATAGGCTCAGCTCTTTTAATCTTACAATTCAACCCCTGTAGCCCTGTCAGGAGACTGCATATTCTGCCAGTCCATAGTTGGGTTATTTCTTGTATTTGGATTTTCCTTTCGCACCCCAAAAATGTGCATTGCAGCTTGGCGGGTGTCTCTAAATTGCAACCCAAATGAATGATTGTGGTTGGGTGCCACAATGACATTGTGACAACACCTGATCACATGACTAGCAACAGAAAACACCACAAAATGGCAGT
Organism: Polypterus bichir lapradei; assembly: GCA_026402145.1. Lineage (NCBI taxonomy): Eukaryota > Metazoa > Chordata > Cladistia > Polypteriformes > Polypteridae > Polypterus > Polypterus bichir. The sequence continues at coordinate 63,004,950 of JANRMT010062796.1, forward strand.
AACTCAGTAAAAAATGATCCCGAATATCATCACAGTGATCTTATTGACAGAATGATAATAATTAAAAATGGAAATTTCCTTAGATGCCAAAATAAAGATTATTTACTACCGGCCACCAACTATCTCTATACAGTTTTATCATATTCTGCACTTGTAAAAATGTAAAGCAATAATGTTAACAATCTCAGTTTTTCAGTTTTATTCCATAATGTATACTTTTCATGCATTATGTACAATTTTTGGTGAGTAATTATCATTGTTATTTATTTATTTTATTGTTTTATCATTGGTGACATCATTATGGAGCCTTTTTGAGTTTGATGTGCATCCATATTGTTGATAGCAATGAAGTTCACTGTTGGTGCATTGAGCACTTCGGTGTGATGTCACAATTGATTATGTTATTTAAGATGACATCGAGGGTTCACTTGCGTCCAAGTTTGTGGATAAAAAAAAAAAAAACGTAACTTAGAGCATATAGCTATTTAAAGAAATAATCTGCAGATAGTGAGGACTTTTTTGTTATGATCTGCCATTTTTATTAATGTTTGTGAGATTTCCTGAATGAATTGTTTTAATTTATATGTCTAATTAGGGGTTTTAGAACCCAAGGTTCTGAATTTAACAATAGTTTTTGTCTTAAAGACAAACAACAAGTTAAATATTGTCAGTGTTATGCTGCAACACCATCTTCGTTTTTCTGTGGGTGCCGCCATTTCAGAGCAAATGCTTTAAACGTTTGCATGGCAGTGTTACCCAGAACTCCCATGTGACGTGATATAAAGGCAGGCCCATGAATTTCCGAGGTATTAATGAATAGTTGCTTGTCAACTAAAATCATTTTGATATTGTAATTCTTGCACTGGTGTTTGGTCTTTAAATTCTGGTAAGCATTTTTATTTTTCTCGACTGATTGGTTTGTCTTTTGGTTTTGACTTTGGCTGACTGTGTTTATCTGCCAGTCATTTTAATTCTGTTTATACTGTCTCTTTCTTAGTCAGTAAATTTTTGCTTTATTTTCTGACATCTGCATTTGGTTTGTGATGATTGAGCTACCAAATTCCCAGTTCTGAACCCTGAATGTATGACATTTGAATGCCCATTGCATTTTTTCCTGTCATTTATTTGTATAGATTTTGTAAATAATGTTAAAAATGTGTCTGTCTGTCTGTCCGGGCATCACACAGAGACTGATTTACATGATATTTGGTATATATATTCATCTTGATCTCTGTTACAGTATGGGCTACTTTTTTCTGCCCTCAGTCTTTGGGGTTCGGTGGCCGTTTCTTTGAGAAATCTTGCTGGGTGACACATTATTTTCTTACATTTTCAGTCCCAAATAGAGGATGCATACAAACAGATTGTCATGAAAGTTTAGGATTAAGGTAGACCTGCTTAAAAAGCAATGTACCCATCACCTCAGTACTACCTGAACTCATAGACTTCAACAGCTGAGGGTACGTCTGGTCAGATCCAGCAATTCATGTGCTGTGGAATAAAGTCAGTATGTTTTGCTACTTCTGTTTCCTTTTTTATTAATTTCCAAATAATCTCAGTTCTAGAAAGAGAACCAATTTAAATCTAAGATCTGCCAATGTCAGAAGAGAGTGTCTGATGTAGGATTCTAAAAGCCGTTTGAAAACGTAGAGTCATAGCTCTTCATAGCCACACCATACAAGCTGAAATATCGACAGGCGATGGGGCAGGTCAGATTGTTTTCATCCCAAGAGTGCCTCCGACTCCCAATAATTTTATGTTCTCATTGAAATGTCTGCAATTTCCTGTTTGTGTCTGCTTTGCTCTGACCATAAACAAATCACAAGGTCAGACACTGAAAACTGCAGGCATTGATTTAAGAGCAGATAGTTTTTCTCCTGTGCAACTTTGCATTACTTTCTGTGGAGTGGCGTCAAACAGGCCTTTGCTTATATATACTGCATGAAATACAACAAAAGAAATGTTTATAAAGAGACAATCACTTGACATCAGCTCTTTATTCACCTTAGAGGACTTTCATTTGAAAACAGTGTATTCATTATTTTAATTGTGATATTTCCATAAATATAATATCCACCTGCATTATATCAATATGGAAATAAATATGCATTATACAGTGAAATAAATGCTCATTTATTTAACATATTAAATCTAATACTGTGTTTTCTTATACAGTTTTGAAGTAGTAGTCTACCTGTTACAGATGGGTAACTCAGCCAATTAGTAATAATAATAATAATAATAATAATAATAATAATTGACTACCAAACACTTCGCATGTGCATTGAACTCCAGTAGGGGGTTATTGTGATGTGAAATTTTGGATACAAGTTGATAAATATTTTGTATGTCTTTATTTGTTACTTAGACAAATCAAATGTAATATTAGTGCTACATTATACATACAGTAATAACAGCAATGGTTTGATGGTTTAAGAACCCCTTTCCCCCTTTTAGGACTGAGTCTCTTTGTAATTTTACGACAGGGTTGGGGTGAAGTGCCTCAAACAAGTTTGGCTAATATTTCTCTGCTGAAGTCTCTCAGTCAACCCCCACAGGAAAGCCAGGCTGCCTAACTGCCAAGCTTTACCTTAACACATGGTTTGGAGGGCAGGTGTGAATGTTTTTACAGTATGGCTGTTTGTGATTGGCTTGTATCAGAAGCCTTTAAGTACCACGACGCTCTATTGGCTCTAGGGGTTGGACAGAAAACCTATACATTTGCTTGCTTTACCTCACCCTCTCTCTCTTACCAAACTGATGAAAGACCATCTCACACCATGAACTGAAAAGGACAACACAATGAAGAGCACAGCTCGGCAGCCATATTGAGACAGGCATGCGGCCTGTTCTGAAGAATGCTGACCACAAATGATGACTTAACTGGAGACATTTTAAGTAATTAACAAGTCTGTGTGCCGCCTAAAACTGCACATCAGCATTTATCAGGTTGTATGGTTGTCAATAATCAAATCTACTTTGCATATTATTATTATTTATAAATATTATCAATAATACATTGTTTAAATTGTAACTTAACTCCAGTTTGTCTTTTACTACACCTAATTGCCTGAGGTTATACATGTAGAAAGGAAGGTGGGGAGAAGTTAAATATGGTATAATACCTTAAAACAGTGGTAAATCTGGGAGATCTGAGGCATTCTGAAAAAGGCTGCATATTAATAATACAAAAGGGGAAAGTAGAGTAAAATAGAACTCTACTAAGACAAAACTACTGTACGGGTCCATACAATACATTCTTCTTACTCAAATGTGCCAAAGCTTACGTCTGCATGCATGTGTCATATGCATCAAAACGATGACGCCCTACAGCAAGAGCAGATGGGAGGGATGCTTGGTTCATCATTGAACTTTAACCCAAAAAAATCCACAAGGTCATTGGTTATTTCCCTGCCTCTGACTCTCTATGTGACCGCCAAGTAAATTATTTAACCTCCTGCACTCCAATTGTAAAAGTATATGCATGGAACTGTATCACGGCTAAGTAGTTCAGATATCGGTTGGTTGCTTGTTATAGCTATAATCATTCCTTTGTCTTTTGTATTTAGTATATCTACAGGTGATAGCCTAGAGGTTTTGTTTTTATTTTAGGATGTCTATGAAAACAGTAAAATGCAGCCCAAGTAGATACTCAACACAGCGCTCCTATTAAATGCTGAATAAGTAGCCAATCGCAGAGAAATCTAAAACTAAACGTTAGTAATAGTGTTTGGAAAGTCTTGGCAGAGCTCAATAGGTTTTGGTGAATTAGTTCAAAATTTTAAATAAAAATGTCAAGCTTCATTAAATGATATTTTTAATAATGTGTAGAGCATAAAATAGGAACATATGATTTAAAGTCCCTGTTTAAATGTCTTCTTCTATTTTTTTTTTTTATATGTTATTCAGTATATATTCTCTATCCTTTAATGATTCAGCCATCCATCAACTTACTACATGCCTTTAGTACAATTTCAGAATTGTGGGGGCACTGACCTCAAACGGGGCACCAGTCCATTGCAGGATGCCCCCACACACACCACACTCGCTCATCCCTGGCCAGTTTGGAGTTGCCCATTAACTCCTCTTTTCCTCAACTCCTCCAACTTCTTGTTTTATGTTTGTTTTTTTTTTCTTGATGTTCTTGACTGTTCACTTTTAAACAGAAAAGGCAGAGCCCCCAATTTGTTTTAACTGATACTCAATGTGCGTTTAAGTAGCTGAACTATGAAGCTTTACAGCTATTTCTGTACTCATAGATTTGAGGGGTGCGGGGGATGGAGGCGCATCAAGGTTGGACAGTAGGAACTCCTCCCAAATCGTAGATGGGCCCAGGCACAAATCCCCTTCCAACCAGGAGACAGCTGCCAGCTGAAGCCCCCCCACCCCCAAAGTCATGCTGTGACTCTGCTAGAATTCCTTAGATAATCAGAAAGAATGGATTGATGTTGTTGTGACTGAACCAGTGTAGAGTGGGGTTGTGGGGGGTCATGCCATGTTTGTTGTTGTAGCAAACAAAACCAAAGTTAAAGAGAAAAACATCAGAAAACTCAAAACTATGAAAGGGAGATTACAGCACCTGTCATGTCCGGCACAGCTGCCCCTAACCTTCTGACCCCACTTGGGCGGTGTCACCAAGACATATCAGCCCTCCTCACACACCTCGTCCCCAGGACCACTTATAGCTGAGGATTTGTTCTCTTCAGCTTTGCCCCTCACCAGAAGTAACCTTTTTGAGTCAATGCCTCAATGCAGGATCTCAGCTGGCCTGCACTTGGTTGTGTCATGAAGCTTTCATCTCCTCTCCCACGGTGGGTACACACTTTCAAGGACTTGATGGGATGCTTCCCATTCTTGACTCCACATTTATGGATTTGTTGGTGTACTTCTGTACAGCAATGGGACAACAAATGGTAGGGCAACCTCCATCCTGGATGCAGGGACTTGGCTGCTCCCCACAGTGCTGAGCCACAGGATATGACCCTCTGCCACTTCCTCACATTTTTGCCTCAGAATGACTAAATTTAGCAGACTGAACAAGGAGTCCAAAAGGAAAGAGAAGAGCTCATTCAGGTCACACACATCCTAAATGTTGCCATCAGCAGGATTTGACCCCCATAAAGTCTGAAATTGTACAGCTGAGCTGCCCACAGGCTAGCATGAGAAACAATGGATCAGTGTTTGTATGGTCACAAAGGGGGTCACCCTGGGTCTGTCCAGTGCTTACTATGGATACACTGCATAAGTAGTCCCTATTGTGGCCCCTAGTGGTGAGTGCTGCAAAGTCCATTCATCCTTCCACTTGTCTGCACAGAGCACTTGTCATGGAGTATTACAGACAAATACTGTTTATTTATAAAGTGCGTTTCTAAAGTGACCACCACCTCAAGGGTCCGGAGCTTTTGGTATTAATTGTCAGCATGTAGGAAGGCAGGTTAAGAAACTGGCATAGGCGGCCAGGCCAAACATGGTGGATTGAATGAACAACTGGTTGATTTAAGGTCCAATGCCTTAGCCACTGGTGTTAAACAAACTGAAGGACATCAAAAAGCACAGCAACTTTAGGGCCAGCCTGACAATTTCATGTCCCTACATTCTCATCCTTTGTGCCTTTGCCATGTCCCTTCTCGTGAGGTGCTGGTTGACTGGGTCTGAACCGGTTTCAATGCATTTCAAGCTCTTTCCTTGGGTTCACCATCTTGTGACTGACAGCACAATTGAACATGTGTGGTGACACTTACGAACAGAACAGTGGCGAGAAAATTCAACTCTGTGTGCTCACATTTTCTTATTATTGAAGTGGACTGGTGTGAGCATGCAGGTGGAGTGTCCCTTTCACTTACAAAGTGGGGTGTTAATTGACTGCACCTTGCTATACCATATGTATAAAGAAGTATGACCACACATCATTGGGGTGCATCCAACATTCCTCACTGACTTCTGCTCATTACTGCTAAGATCATCATAGTGGATATCACTAGACTGTCACTCATCTTTCAGTCTTCTTGGCAAAGAAAGTTGCATGCAAATGGTGTGGTAAATCACATTAAAAGGAATGTTGTTCCAAAAAATATATAAGGATGGATTGTGGACCATTCTCTGTCTATTCCCAACCCCCCAACCTCCCGCCGACCCCCGCCCCAAGATGTGGTGAACGCTATGCTATGGACAATAATGGGGTTATTGACAAGTAGTTCATGTTAGCTCCGTAACTGATCATAACTGAACTGATGATCTGTGTCCATGGCTATGTTGTTACATATGGCTTCAGTGTCCTCCATAGTTCCATCAAGATCTATAGCTATACTGTTGTCCACAGCTCTATCATTCTTCATAGCTCCACTGTTGTCCATAGCTTGGTTATTGTTCTTAGTTCCATCATTGTCTATAGCTTCACCTTTCTACATAGCTTGGACTTTAGTTCCATTATTGTCTATAGTTCCACCATTGTCTATAGCTTCATCACTAATAGCTGCACTGTTGTCCACAGCCGCATTGTTATACTCAGCTCCACCATTTTCTATAGCTCCACTGTTGTCGTTAGCTCCACCACTGTCCATAGCTCCACAGCTCCATCTTTGTCTGTAGCTCCACCGTTGCTCAAAGCTCCCTGATTGCCAACAGTTCTTTTGCTGACACAATGTCACAGTAAATATTTGAGGGTGTTTCTATGAATGAGCAAGCAGCGGCCACACACACACACATCACACACACATGTGCACCATGCAGGGACATGGAGGTTAGGGTGAGTCTGTTCGGAATGCTGCCCCGGCTGCATGGCTCCTGCTGAAGAAGGGGGTTGCCTGTCGCCCATTAGGGCCCAGCATGTCACATGTACATCAGCCCTCCACACTGCCACCATTGCAGCTCTCCCACTTCTCTGGCCACATGAAGGAATGTGTTGCTTCCTGAGACTGGTGAGAGGAGGTGGGGGAAGGGGCGTGAATCTGGCACTGGAGTAGAAATAAATGAGCTTCTGCGTTTGCGGTGGGGATGCCTGTGGACGCCGGCAGCCGCGTGTGTAAGCATGTCACACAACTGACTCTGGCCTCCTAAAAACAGAAACTGAGTTCCCCTCTTTAATCACAAGCTGCTTACTTTTTTTTTTTTTTTCCTTTTTTTAATTTTAGACCAGGCACCAGAGCACCAGAAGCAGGAACTTGTATATTTCCCCTTCACATCAGTTTATAAATATACACACACCCCACATGGCAGCCCGGCTCCCAGCACTCCCGGTGGCACAGCCTTCCTGACTCTCAAGTCTTTTTGTCTGATTTTACTTTTCAAATTCCTTCTTCTCTTCATAGTTTACCATTAGACAATTCTCTCAAGTGTATTTTTAAGGCTGACAATAACAAGCAAATATTGGGATTATTTGTATTTCATTAACAAAGCTTAAAGGAAAAAGCATGTTTTTTCTTAATTAAACAATTTCATCAATCCTTTACATTTTCACTGAACTCATTTATTTTAATAGTACATTTTCTTCTTAAACTTTCATTTTTTGTTTAGGCCTCATATCATCAGAAAAATAATGTGGTCTAGAAGTTAAAGTAACACTCAAGGCTGTTTCAACACCCACCCTTACATAGATGTCCCCAGGGGAAATTTTGGCTTTTTACAGAAGCTCAATAAATAAATACAGTATTATGACAAACAACAAATTCCCCTCTCAGATACACACAAGAATGACTAAGAAGTAAGAAAAGTTCTCACTTGTCTGTCCTAAGTGAGACATTATGCAGACAAATTGCTGTTAGTATAAAGGAGCCCCAGTAGTTTTTCTAGGCACACTTTTGCTGAATGATTCATTGGCTGAAAGAGTGTCAGATGGAAGATGTGCAGCATTGTTCATAAGGGCAGTCAGTTTTGTTTTGATTCTCTCTTCCCCTCGTCCTCCAGGGTGTCCAGAGTGCATCCCGCAACTGTGCTTGCCCTTTTATTTAGCTTGTTGATTCAGTAGGCCTCTCTTGAAGTGATGTCACCAGCCCAGCATACCACAGTGTAGAAAATCATACTGGCCATCACAAAGTTGTAGAAGATGTGAAGGATGTCACATCCCACATTAAAGGAACACTTCTCCTCCTTACTCCTATACTCTGTCTCATCCCCCTTATCAAATACTCCTCATACTCCAATCATCTAAGCATTTCTGCAAATGACATGACCTGGTGTTATATTTATAGTCTGAGGTGTTCAGCGTGAAGAGAAAAGGAGACAGGACTCTTTCTTGTGGTGCTCCATTGTTACTCACATCCATGTCAGAGACACAGACCTTGAGTGTCACACACTGCGGTCTGTCTAACAGACAGTCCATGATCCAGGACACCGTAGACTCATCCATCTCCATATCCAAGTTTAGCACTGGAGAAATCAAGAAACATAATCCTCAATGTGCTGCCTGTTTTGTCCAGGTGTGAAAAAGGCTGGTGGAGCAGACAAATGATGGCATCCTCCATTTTAGTCTTTGTCCAATAGGCAAACTGCAGTGGGTCCAGGTGGTCCACCACTAGAGGACTCATATAGCCCAGGACCGGTCCCTCAAGGGTCTTCAGGATATGAAACATAAATGCCACTTGTCAGTATTCATTAGGTGAAGAGGTGCGTGCCTTCTTTGGGACAATGCAGGTTGTTTTCCACAGCAGTTGTACTTTCTGTAGCCTTAGTGACAAATTGAAGAGGTGACAGAGGAGACCACAGACTTGGTCAGTACAGGCGTTATGAATTCAGGATTTACTCCATCTGGTCCAAAGTGATTTTCTTTGAATAGCCACCTCAATTGTCAGTGATGATACCATTCAGTGCTTAAGCTGTCAAAATATGAAGATGATCCCACTATTGGAATGGCGATGTCTTTGGCCAAACATGATTCAAAGTTTTAAAGTAGGCCAGTGGCAGAGTTATTGGACTATAAACCCCAAGGATTCGGGTTCAATCCTCTATTGACAACTGTATGCTATCTCATTCACATTATTGAAAGCCCACAAGTAACAGAATACATTACAATATTTAGTATTTCATTTCTTGCTGCTAGAATATGACAGATGTGTTCTGTGGTGTTTCAGGTAGGAAGATGCGACATAAATTTCAGAATCAGGTAGTTCTACTCACTGATCCTGGCACTAGATATTCGTAATGTGTTGCATGTTGATTAGTACATGCAAGTAAGAATTTTACTGTGGACCATGACAACCGTTACTCTGTAAACAATGCAAAGGCACTATATAAAATAACATTTATTGTCATCAGTTTATAAGCAGGATGTGGGGTCTAGTGGTTCAGTAAACCAAAAGGTGGTTCATTCAGGGCACACCACTAATGCCCTAGGTGATCATAAATGCGTGATCTCTCTTGTCAGAAGAGAGAAATATACAAGTAATGGTGCCATGCTCATGAGGCTCTCATGTTGGTAAGATGCTTTAGAAAATTGTGCCTCAGTTGTCGTAGTGTTAACTTGTCGATATATCCTATATATATATCAGTGCTTACTTTTTTAAATCTGAAAGAAGTTATACAACTCCTGTAAAGAATGTAATGGTGTTCACGATGGACAAGTGCTACACTTACACCACAAAGGCATGTCATTTGGTTTTGATCATGATGTGCCCCTGTGATGAATCTTGTTGTTCATGGTTGACTGCTGAACCTTTAGCAGAGGAAGACAAAGCTGCATTCAGTATATAATGCCACTATGGACATGAAATTGTCCCATCAGTAAGGGGCACTGCTGACCACCATCACATTATATTATTTAGTGTGAAAAGATTTGACTTCTTTATGAAAACCTGGATGACTTCATTTGTAATCCCTGCAGCAAGGTCACAACATTGAATACACTGGCGCCCAGTGACTCCCGTGTAGACTGTAGCTCCCCCTGGTGGGGCATATGATTAGCTCCAGGACTGCGGTTTCCTACTCCATGTTTATGCCTTTATGCAAAGTTTAGAAATTATAAGTGAAAACTCTGAGTTGTCCTTTGTTTGAACATGTGGAGTGTCTCACACGGTGATGGGCATTCTTCCTGCATCCACATGCTTTATGATCCAAAAGCAAGCCGCTAGGGGACACTTAAATTCTTTTTTATAGCAACTTTCAAGCTAAGCATAATTTTAAAGAACAATAAATAACCAGCCAGCTTTGCTTTCCCATTGGCAAATATTATTTTTATATCAATTTTTTCCACTTTCTTTTTAAAAAAGAAAATTATTACAACTGCACATTTTATGAAAGTTGGACTATTTTTTCTGGAAAAGACAATTGCCTTCAGAGCCAACTGCTTTAACATCTTTGAATTCAATCCAAGTTGCTCACATCAGCAGATCTTGTGAACATGAAATGTGGAGTCATAAAGTGTAGATATTCTTAATTCTGGATTATGTGGCCTACTGCATTGGGCATTGACGTTTCTTGTCCAACCACTCCCTCTGCCAACGTGACATTAAGTGGCATCAGCTGTAAGAACATTAGATGGGAATGCTTGTATGATAGCCACCTTGTAATGCTCTGGCATTTCAAACATGGTTGGTTCCTGCCTTTTGCTCACTCCTCTTTAGATAGGCTGCAGCACCAGTAACACTCAGTTGTAATAAACCACTTTAGAAAATGGTGGGAGGGAGGAAGTAGCAGGTGAGACTGGCATCCATCCAGGGCTGATCTCTACCTTATGCCCTGTGCTGACTGTTACATTAAACTAGATTGAGTCTTTCCGAAAATGGACACATTGTACTGTAGGGCTGTGCCTGTGACACGCCTGTAGATGGCACGCATTACAGAAAAGTGCTTCTAATGTTTGCTTATTACCCATTGATATTCACTAATTGCACTTTCATTTTTTAAAATGTTAAAATGTGTTTTAATTCCTCTTTGGCTGCTACCATCAAAACACAGTGGAGGGACAGAGGACATGAGCTGCACTTAGACCAAGAAAAATCCATCCATTTGCTTTCAGAACCTTCAGTACAGAAACAGGTGAACTGCACCTTAACCTGACAGGGTTAAGTATAAGGCAGGAACCCACCCACCCTCATGGCATGCACTCTAACGGAGCCACTGGGGTCCACATTGTCAAACCTGCTTAATCCAGTTGAAGGTTTTCGGGGGTCAGAGCCTCTCATGGTGTTGACCCTGGACAGGATATCTGTCCATAACACATGCACTTGAGGTTTTTGCAAATTTTATTAAAAATAAAGAAATTGAGAAAGCACATGTACATAAGTATTCACGGCCTTTGCCATGAAGCTTAAAATTGAGCTCAGGTGCATCCTGTTTCCCCTGATCATCCTTGAGATGTTTCTGCAGCTTAATTGGAGTCCACCTGTGGTAAATTCAGTTGATTGGACATGATTTGTAAAGGGACACACCTGTCTATATAAGGTCCCACAGTTGACAGTTCATGTCAGAGCACAAACCAAGCATGAAGTCAAAAGAATTGTCTGTAGACCTCCGAGACAGGATTGTCTCGAGGCACAAATCTGGGGAAGGTTACAGAAAAATTTCTGCTGCTTTGAAGGTCCCAATGAGCACAGTGGCCTCCATCATACATAAGTGGAAGAAGTTCGAAACCACCAGGACTCTTCCTAGAGCTGGCCGGCCATCTAAATTGAGCGATTGGGGGAGAAGGGCCTTAGTCAGGGAGGTGACCAAGAACCCGATGGTCCTCTGTGGAGAGAGGAGAACCTTCCAGAAGAACAACCATCTCTGCAGCAATCCACCAATCAGGCCTGTATGGTAGAGTGGCCAGACGGAAGCCACTCCTTAGTAAAAGGCACATGGCAGCCCGCCTGGAGTTTGCCAAAAGACACCTGAAGGACTCTCAGACCATGAGAAACAAAATTCTCTGGTCTGATGAGACAAAGATTGAACTCTTTGGTGTGAATGCCTAACGTCACGTTTGGAGGAAACCAGGCACCGCCATCACCAGGCCAATACCATCCCTACAGTGAAGCATGGTGGTGGCAGCATCATGCTGTGGGGATGTTTTTCAGCGGCAGGAACTGGGAGACTAGTCAGGATAAAGGGAAAGATGACTGCAGCAATGTACAGAGACATCCTGGATGAAAACCTGCTGCAAAACGCTCTTGACCTCAGACTGGGGCAACGGTTCATCTTTCAGCAGGACAACGACCCTAAGCACACAGCCATATGAAAGGAGTGGCTTCAGGACAACTCTGTGAATGTCCTTGAGTGGCCCAGCCAGACCCCAGACTTAAATCCGACTGAACATCTCTGGAGAGATCTTAAAATGGCTGTGCACCGACGCTTCCCATCCAACCTGATGGAGCTTGAGAGGTGCTGCAAAGAGGAATGGGCGAAACCGGCCAAGGATAGGTGTGCCAAGCTTGTGGCATCATATTCAAAAAGACTTGAGGCTGTAATTGCTGCCAAAGGTGCATCGACAAAGTATTGAGCAAAGGCTGTGAATACTTATGTACATGTGATTTCTCAGTTTTTTGTTTTTAATAAATTTGCAAAAACCTCAAGTAAACTTTTTTCATGTTGACATTATGGGGTGTTGTGTGTAGAATTCTGAGGAAAAAAATGAATTTAATCCATTTTGGAATAAGGCTGTAACATAACAAAATGTGGAAAAAGTGATGCGCTGTGAATACACTGTACACAGTGGCCATGATAAGAACAGAATCCAGGTCCCTAGAGTGGAAGAACACAGTATTGTCTAAAACCAATTTTTAATAGGAACATATTTTTAGGTAGCCCAGTTTAATAAATTAAAACATGAATAATGTTTTGCAGAAAGTTACACGTCTCTCCTCGTCTCATCACATGTGCACAATCCTTTCTTTCATCATATATACATTTTTTCTTATTCGGCATGCTTCATTAATTCCCAAGGGGATATTGTCTTTTCACATGACCTTTGGAGGTCAGAGCGTGTTGTACAACATTCCTGTAGCAATTTTCAGGTTAAAGGCCTTGCTCAAGGGCCCAATCGAATAGGATCCTTTCTGGCATTAACAAGATTTGAACCAGTGACCTTCCAGATACCAGCACAGAACCTTAGCCTCAGAGCCACCACACTGTCTTACATACAGTATATATACCTACCAGGTAACGCATGTGGTTGGTCTGCAAGTCGGCAAACGTCCGCCACGCCCCCTCATTCGCGAAAAGCAGATCATAGAAAGCAACGAGTACGTGACACATGTTTCGCCCTTATTTGGGCTCATCAGGCGTACACACTCTACTGCATCCCCTCGTGGGGATCGAACCTCGTGGAGTGTGTCTGCCGCTCGCTTTGTGAGGGGGGTGGGGACTGAACACACACTGAAGATGGATCAGTTGCTGGCTTGCTGCTAGCTGCTACCGAGCTGCGTGATCTGCAATTCGTGCTGCACGTTGATAATTTAAAACCCTGTACAGTAGCTGTCCTTTTGTCTCATGGGACATTAAAGTGTCTCCTAGAAATTGTTTGTAAGTAGGGCATGATGTGCAAGAAGTCTCGCGGGACTTCAAAGTGTCTCTCCGAGATGATCACGTCTTGAGCCAAAATTTTTTGATATAAAAGATATATATATATATATATGTATACTGCATCACTGAGCCCCAAACCCCAGACACAACTGCACACAGACAGACCAGGGTTCACATAAGTTTTTTACAGAATAGTACCTCTTTATAGGTCTCAGTGTGATCACTTTTATGTACAGGCCTTACTTTGCTTTCTTTTCCTTTTTCCTTTCTTTTGCTTACTTTTTAAATATTTTTCTTTTTTAGTCATTCTTCACACCATAGTGTATATATATATATATATATATATATATATATATACTATCCATCCATTTTCCAACCCGTTGAATCCAAACACTGGGTCACGGTGGTCTGCTGGAGCCAATCCCAGCCAGAGTGCCAACCCACTGCAGAACACACACACTAGGGACAATTTAGAATCGCCAGTCCACCGAACCTGCATGTCTTTGGACTCTGGGAGGAAACCGGAGCGCCCAGAGGAAACCCACGCAGACACGGGGAGAACATGCAAACTCCACGCAGGGAGGACCCGGAAAGCGAATCCGGGTCTCATAACTGCGAGGCAGAAGCGCTACCACTGCGCCACCATGCCGCTATATATATATATATATATATCTATATATATATATTGTTGCAGATGGCTGGGGGGGGGGGCCCAGACGGGACGCCTCGGAGGACCGGAGGAGGGCTTACGCCTCCCTCAGACCACGAGGGAGCGACCGCCCTGGTTGCCTTGGTGGCCACGGGTGCAGGGCTTTAAAGCTCAACCCTGTAGGGGCCCATGGTCACCGCCAAGGGGCGCCCCAATGCCTTGGGGACCCTGGACATCAGCACTTTCGCCATACTTGGAAGTGCTGGGGGAAAGAAGAGCAGGGACACCCGGACACACGTCACACTGGAGCGTGTCAGAGGAAGATTGTCGGGAAACACCTGGAGCACATCCGGGTGATTATAAAAGGGGCCGCCTCCCTTCATCAGGGCTTGAGTCGGGTGGAAGAAGGACAAAGCTGGAGGGCGAGGAGTGGAGGTGGCCTGAAGAGACAAAGCAAAGAGTGTGAGGCCTGGACTTTGGGGGAGTTTGGGGTTGTGTGGCACTTTACTTGTAAATTGACTGTAAATAAACATGTGGTGGTGATCTACAACATGTCTGCCTGTATGTGTCCGGGGCTCGTTCCACAATATATATATCAATATATTTATGTATTTATTTATTTAAAGCACATCTATAAAAGGCCAAATTTCTCCATAGGGACAAATAAAGTTCAGTCTATCTGTCTTTCACTCTTCCACTCCTCCCAGGTGTTATCCTTCTCCTTTCCTGACTATGACTCCCTGGGAAAGGTGGAAGTCTTCTTTATAAACCCAACCTTGGACTACTTCTAGTACCATAATATATATATTTTCCAACCCACTTAATCCAGACCAGGGTCTTGGTGAGGTGCTGGAGCCTATCCCAGCTAACATAGGGCACACTATATATTTGTGTGTGTATTTTCCTTGCAGGTATATTTTACAACTGAATCTGGATTTATGCGGTTGGCTGGCGCCCTGCCTGGGGTTTGTTTCCTGCCCTGCACCCTGTGTTGGCTGGGATTGGCTCCAGCAGATCCCCGTGACCCTGTAGTTAGGATATAGCGGGTTGGATAATGGATGGATGAATCTGAATTTAAGTGACTTCTAATGCCCATAATTTCTTTAAGTTTTTTGAACATCACTATTACTCTGAGTGAATGAGGCAACTGCAACAGGAAAATATTCTTAACAATCCTTCTTAGATGGTGCCTTTTACAGCCAGTGCTTTTTACATCTTTATTCAAAGATGTCTTATGAAGCAAAAAAAATCTGTATGTAGAATCAGCCTGATAAACTCCTGACTAGTGAAATACCAGGAGAAACAATCAAAAACCATGTTAACAGACAGAAGAAAGTGCAAAGAGAAACCTTATCTGAATTTAGAAAAGCTTTTGCGATGTGAAGAGAGACAGAGAGGGAATGAATAAGAAGCCCAGAAAGCAGGGTCTTCAGCCTGCTAGAGCTCATAAAGCATTACTCTGGTTAGTGCTGCTGACTTGTGCCTCCAAACCCCTGGCTTCAAGTCCCAGGCCATAAAACAGGGTTACAGTCACATGTTCATCCCATTTGGATGTTAGTTTGTTTTTCTGCATATCCTGAAGACATGCATTTTAGTCTACTGGTAGTTTAAACTGGCCCAATGTAGGAGTTGGATTCTGTCTTGCCCCAGTGCTGCCCTCCTTTGTTAATTGATGAATAACTGAATGAACTGATAAATTGCATAGTGTATGAGTGGGAAAACTGATCCACAGCATCACCACAGAAACCATAAGTCTTATAGTCATCTACCTATCCATTTTTCCAACCTGCTTTGCCAGGAGAGTGTTGCAGTAGCCTATCCTGGCAAGCTTAGGGCACAAGGTGGAAAAAATCCCTGGAGGGGGTGTGGCAGTCTAATATTTCAGGGTGAACACACCCACACACACATCAGCCTAACCTGCATGTCTTTGGACTGAGAGAGGAAACCCACGTGGTCACAGGGATGACTTACAAACTGCCTACAGGGTGTTTCCACTGGTGTCCTTGACACATGGCACCAGCTCTAACTGCTCCACTGGGTCTTATAGTCTTAATTTGGACAACTTGAACCATCTGTTATTTCTGATGGGTCATACCAGGATTAGGGTGAGCAGATTCAGGGGTGCCATTATGACGTCATCTCTTCTACCATGTTCTGGTAGGCTGCTGATAGAGATTAGAAAATGTCAGCTGTCACAAAGCTGACTTCACCTCCAATGCAGATAAGAAGCACCAACAGGGAGAGTGGAAAATGACGGCAAAAAAAAAGAATTCCAGATTTTAAAGTTTTGAACCACAAAGCAAATATACATGCAAACTTAGTTTCAGAATTTGATAGTAGGATGCATGGCCTAATGGTTAAGATGTTCAACAATTAAACTCTTGGACACCAATTCAGTGTTTCTCAGATCGGATTATGGAAAGAAATTGTTGTTTATATAGAATTACTGTCATGGAAAGCCAGAGACAAACATGGGAGTGCAAAGTGAGGCACAAGCCGGTTGTGTGCAAGCCCATCGTGACGTGTACTCACACATGCTGACCAACAATAACTCACAAGGAGCCAGATTAGAGTCACTGGTTAACAAAACTTTCAGACTATTAAGGATATGAAAGAAAAAGACAACATACTGTAAATGTGGGGAGAACATGAAAAGTCCACAAAGACAGAATCCAGGCTGGGAATTTGTGACAGTTTTCAATTGCAGGGTCACAAAGATCCCGAGCTTATCTTGGTAGCATCTTTCACTCAACAAGAACCAACTTGAGTCCATTGTAGGACACACCGGCAAACACCCACTCCAAGCCAGATTAAAGTCATCCTGCTCCTCTTCCTGAGAAAACCCATGACAGCACAAGGCAAGCCAGTGACCATGTCAAAAACTGAACACAGGTCCCAGGTGGGCACTGACTGTGACACCATGCAATGTCCCACACCCATCGTACAGTCCATAGTTAGACTAAATATGTCTGCAAACATCTACAGTGGATGAGCTAAGCAAGCACAGAATATTTTATTGAAATATGAGGATTTTTTCCATTAAATAAAAAGCTGGCTTGTAATAACAGTCTAAGTAATGTTTATGTAAGTGATTTGTTAGTCTTCACAAGATGAAGAATTCCCATTTAATGGGGTGTGTCTGACGGGGTCTTGGACGACTGTGTAGTCTGTTGTCTTTTCTTGAACAAATCAAAGACGGATGACCCGAGGAAGACCGTGCCTTGGCAGATCATGGATAAATCAGCTCCCCACAGAAAGTCTGAGGCCCCCATGGACACTCACACGTTCAAGTGCCCACTCTGTGGTGTGTCCCTCTCAATCCTTCTGTGCCTTTCGCTTGAGCTGGACGAGGCCTGACCCCTCCCTGCTGTGTGACCCTTCAGCAAACAAAACAGCCGCGGAGAGGCAGGAGTCGGGAGTCTTGGTGTCAGTCTGTTATCCATTCCAGACGGTGGTGGCCTGGGGATTGAATCCAGCAAGGCCTTCCCTGCCCTTGCACTAATTGGATCAGACTCCACATACAAGCCAATAAAACCAGTAATCAGCATCCTGGCTTCATTAGCACCTGTGCCAGGGCCGCAACATGAAAGGAGCCCCAGATTAACAGGCCGGTTATTTGCTAACGAACTCCAGAAATGAGCTGTTCCCCGCATCTTATAGCACCTTTAAGTACGTGTTCATGGTCTGGGAATGTGTTTTCATGGTCATTAGAGACACAGGAAGATTTGTGTTAATTCACTGCAGGCCTAGGTGGTTTTGGGGTTCAAATAGAACTATAATCTCCCCCCCAATTTCAGTAAATGGGTGAGATTCCTAGAAGTACAGACCCAACCTAAGAAATGTGCTCCATTCTGGGCAGTGAGGGGTTCCAAGGAGTCTGTTTCTGATGTACTTCTGTTCACTGTTTACTTAGACTGGAAGACTACATCTTTTACAGGTCTCATTTCTTTTTTTTTTTAATAATAATTACAAAGATCATCTAATGAGGCTGGCTTTGGACTGCTGCATCTGGTTTCCCTGGTTCAGGACGGATTCTAAGACTTTCTCCAAGTGTCAGTTTAGGACTTTCTTCTTTAGACCAAATGGTAAGATAGACTCATCTCCCCCAGAGGCACCTATAATAGCCAAATTATCATCTTCATTAATCATACTGCTTTGTCTGGCTAACAGTTCCATGTCTGGTGCACCAAGATGGCCATGCCACTGTAATGTTATGCTAGTGACTGTCATGGTTATGCACGCTGTGGGGAAAGGAGTATGTACAATTAGCAAGTACTATGATTTAGTTTCAATATCATTTTCTTCTTTATGTTTTTGCCCTTCAAGTGGTACTTTGGTGAACTCTCGATATTCACACTAGGTTACAGAACATGTACATTTTGCTTCACTTAATGTTTATTGGATTATCTTCAATGCCATTTTGTTCATTGTGGGTACCACCATTTTGTGGTGCATTTGCTACAGTGTTGCTTAGGAAACTGAATCTGAAAGTGTGCAGCTTGGGACTTCACTGTCCAGTTCGCATATCAGTTGCACCTTGCACTTCCTAGATCATTTACAGAGAAAAACAAAAGAGGTAGCATGCATTTTAGTTAGTGTTCCTGGCAATCAAATTTAGGGCTTTGTTTTCTTTGACAACAACTTTTCGTAAATCACCGAAACTGACTGCACACAAGCACACAGAGGCCAACGCTGATGCTTGCAGGCTAGTCTAGTGCAGCGGCTCAATCCCAGGGACAGTGATGCTGCAGGGGCCAGCAGTGGTCATGAACTGGCTGCTTAACGAATGTACGGCACTGACTGATCAGCTCCGGTGTGCTGGCAAATTGCATTGGGAACCAACTATAGCCGTTCCGCCGGTTTAAGGGTTAAAGAAAATGGAGTCCCAAAATCACTTCAGAGAGATGGGGGAAGCACCAAGCCCTGGCAAGTTAAGAAAATGGCAAATGTAGAATCATTATAAATAAAAATGCTTTTTGACAAAAATAAGCTCTGAAGAGCACACAAGACAAAATAAGTTGCCTGAAACAAAATGGCAATCTCACAGCATAAAGTCCCTAAAACACAAATTCAGAACAAATTTTGAAAAACAGAACAATTGTTCAAAATCCAGCTAATTTGCAAAAGATAAGCTCAATAACAATAATCACTGGAACTCCCCACACCAGCAAGCATATTCGATGAACCCCAAGGGACTGTGGGTCCTCCTCAGGGCAGTCTCTTGACTGTGATGGGCATGTGGCTTCGCCTCATGGGGGGACCACCCGCAAAATGCATAGACATGTAGAAGTGATCAAAAATAGTAACATAAGCAAAAGATTCAGCAACAAACTAAACAGACGTAAAGGGAGAATTTGAACCCAAGCTGGGCGGGCTGGCTGAAACATAACAGGTGTGTGACATCATGGCAGACATTTCTTTCTGTTAAAGAGTTTAGAAATAGAGGAGACTTACACAGTCTTTCACTTTTTAAATTGTCTTTAGACTGCCTGACACCCTGTAACCTTTTTTCCAATGTTATTTCAAGGTGATTTACTTTCTCTCTTGGTGTGTTGAGTGCATTTTGTTTTTGTACTTTTGTTCATGTTGCTTATTTCCTTATTTGCTTTGACTCCTATTTTATTAAATGCTCACTAGGAGCTAGGCTGACAGGCAGATACTCACAATAACAAAGAAAGACTTTTCAATAAAGCTGCTGAGCTAGCTTATATTTTTCAGGCTATGATCAGGGTATGAGAATAATTGTAATAATAATAATAATGCAGCTCAAAATGCTTTACAGCAATAAAAGTACAATTCATCTTAAAACATGGAACAATAAAAAGAGGAGAGGTAAAATATGCTTTTGAAAGTAATAATAATATTAATAATTAATAAAGTATACAGGGAAACTTAACAGCAGCAAAACCTATTACCTATTTATCCTAAAAATGCTAATGTGCTAGAGTTATTAGTTTATTATCTTCACAAAAGCTATGACCAAGTATCAGTGAAGGAGATCCTGGAGTAAATAAAATTTTAGGGGACAGCAGTCTTCAATAGTTCAAGGAAACCAAGATTTGTTGGCCAAATGGCCACCTTCCAAGCAGTCCATATTACATTATCTGTCATGATATCATGGTGGTCTCATGATTCCTTATTCCCCTTAGGCATGATGTCCTTTAAGTCAATTACACATTCCTCAAAGATTGCTTGAAAATATCAACAATAGCGCAGGACCTTAAATAAATCAAGTTCCTAGAAGTCTTTCTGTCAATTTATTTTACCTAAGAATCACTTTAACATTTTCAGTGCATTGAAACATAATACTTTTTATTTTTGGGCCAGGTGAGTCCATTCAGTGTAGCGTGTAATAGACACTCTTTCTGTCGGGTGGCCGTCTCTCCGCATGTTAATCTCACAATCATCCAAGTAATGGGCTACCAGCCTTAGCTTTTCACACAGTTGTAATGATCCTGTACTTGAATACTCGAGAGATTGTCAGGTAGATGCCTACATAACAATATAATGTATAACTAACAATCACATGTGACATGGTCCTCACTGACTCCTAAAATTTGACAAATCTACCCTCAGGGGATGTACAAAAGATAACACATTTTACTTCATCATGATTTATTTAAAAAAAAAAAAAAAGCAAAGAAGACTACAGAAACCAAATGTGATAAAGTTTATATCCTATGATTCAGCAGAACTACCTATAGTGTCAATAACTTAAACTTTCTCAGTTTTTTAAATCATGCTGAAGGAATGTCACATTCCTCCTCCTCCTCCTCCTCCTTATAGCCGTGCTTTAGGTTTATAGATGTGATGGCAATCATTTAACACAGAGCTCTCGTCTGCTCCCGCCACAATGGGGTTGAGGTTCGGATTTTGACTTGGCCAATCCAAAACCATGATTAACTTCTTTTCCAGCCATTCAGTTTTTGATTAGCTGGTACTTCAGACCTAATTTAACTTTTATTAAAAAGTATTGCTATCTATCTATCTATCTATCTATCTATCTATCTATCTATCTATCTATCTATCTATCTATCTATCTAT
>JANRMT010062796.1:63026080-63041090 GCA_026402145.1 Polypterus bichir lapradei
TATCTATCTATCTATCTATCTATCTATCTATCTATCTATCTATCTATAACCATTTTGTGTTGATTTTGGATCATTGTCATGTTTCTAGATCCAACAATGACCCAGTTTTAGTTTCTTGGCAGAGGCAGTCAGATTTAAATTAAAAATCTCCATGTGATTTATGGAGTCCACGGTGCCATGTACCCTAACAAGTTTCCCAGGGTCTTTGGAGAAATAACAGCCCCACAATATCACACAACATCCACCATACTTGACAGTGGAGATTGGGTTCTTTTCATGCCAAACCTTGAGTGTTTGTTGCCAAAAAGCTTAACTTTCGCTTTGACTGGCCGCGAGCAGAGTTCCAATCGATGTATTTAGCAAATGAAAGGAAAGTTTTTTTTTGTTTTTTTTTTTTTTTTCTGGTATGCCTTCCAAATAAATCTGTTGGCATGGAGGTGTTGCCCAGCAGTAGTTTTAAAGTCTTGGTGACTCCCCTTAATCCTGCTCACTGTGTGTGTGTGTGTGTGCAAAAAAAAAAAAAACTTGGGTCCACTTCTAGGCAAGTTGGTAACAGTTCCAGTTGATTTTAACTTGTTAATTATTGTCCTAACTGTAGACAGTTTCTGGTGAGTAGCTATTTTTCTTATAACCATTCCCTGACCTATGAAGATCAAAATGCAATTTTGTCTTATTTAAATGGTGTGTTATCTTATCTTTCCCATGTTGATAAATGAATAAGGGAATTTAGCTTTTGTGCTACCTCATATTTATACCACAGTGACACAGGAACATACAGATTACTGCTTGAAAGTTCATACACACTCTGATCAATTTAAGAGTCAGACATAGATGGATAAAAATGCTTCACCTACACTGTGTTCATGAGAATTTCTAGGGGTGTGGCACATGTGGTTTTGTTAAAAATAATTATTTCTTGATGAGGGATTATTTTATTCTCCCCATGTCTTTGTGAGTTTCCACCTTGTGCTCCAGTTTCCATGGCATAGAGTTTAGGTGGATTGGTGAAACTAAACTGGCCTTAGTGTGTGGTTGGTGTGTGTATGTGAGTGTTCACTCTGCAATGGCCTGATGCCCTCTCCTGGGTTTGTTCCTGTCTTGTGCCCTATGCCGGCTGGGATCGGCCCCACCAGTGACCCTGGTCTGGATTAAGCGGGTTAGAAAATGAAAGAAAGAAATGTACTTCAGTTACAGTTTGGATTTCTCTCATTTTATTTTAATAACCCATTTTACTTATCCATGGGTTCCAATAATTGTGGAGAGGCCTATATATCTTCTTATATAATACTCTACCGTGGTTGTCCGTTTGTCTGTCCAGGATTTTAAATCACCTGGAGCTCGCAAACTATTTGAACTATTGACCTGAAATTTGGTACACATATACTACGTGCTGCGGTGGGCTGG
This sequence comes from Polypterus bichir lapradei, assembly GCA_026402145.1. Taxonomy (NCBI): domain Eukaryota; kingdom Metazoa; phylum Chordata; class Cladistia; order Polypteriformes; family Polypteridae; genus Polypterus; species Polypterus bichir. The sequence continues at coordinate 63,027,485 of JANRMT010062796.1, forward strand.
CACCCTGCCCGGGGTTTGTTTCCTGCCTTGCTCCCTGTGTTGGCTGGGATTGGTTCCAGCAGACCCCCATGACCCTGTAGTTAGGATATAGCGGGTTGAATAATGGATGGATGGATGGATGGATCTACTATGTGATGTCTACTATCTGCTTTCAGGGTGATGATTGACCTCCAAGGTTATTCCTCTTTTTATTGTTATTTTAATTTATTGTAGAATCAACTCTTGGCAGCAGCCAGCATGGCGTCGTTCTCATCCCTTCCACCTTCGCCGTCACTTCCTCTATACCTCTTCAAATCTTAAATCATTCTTGAGGCAGATTGAAGTCTTAAGTGCCAGCTCAAGTGAAAAGTTAAACATACTAAGTAATTGCAACACAAACACTGGCTTAATCAGTTTTAACGTGAAAGAAGAGAAGAAGCGGGCCGCTAAGGTGGAGAAAAGAAGAGCTGCTCAGGAAGCAGCAAGCGTATCAACCTCTGAGCAAACAAATGCTAAACATACAGAGGAAGAGTAAGAAAACTATGAATGCTCAAGCCAAGTGTATTTAATGCACATTATCGTGCAGTGCGCCATTACTGGTATATATTGTGACAGATTTGGGGCGCTATCACTCCCTTGAACCCTTGTCCAAGACGCCAGACACCAGATAAAAGTCCAAAGGATGACTTTATTCATAAGCCACAGTGCACAAAGCACCCTCTCCTCCACAATACTCATTAACAAACCAATACAATACTCAATAATAAACTCTCCACTACTCCCAGACGTGTTGCCCTCCTACCAACCAGCTCAGCTCGCCGTCTGGGAGCTCTCACAGTCCTTTTATTCTCCCTGACCCGGAAGTGTTCCCAATCCCTAGTCCACGTGATTCACTATCACTTCCGGGTCAGGCACAAATCCTTTTTCTTCACCCCAGAAGCACGTCGCTCTTCCTCTGACGCACTTCCGGGTTATAGGGCACAATGGAATCTTCGGTCCTCCCTGCAGCTCCCTCTTGCGGCCCCTGTGGTATCCAGCAGGGCTGAGGATAAAAACTACAAAGTCCATGACTCCCTGCTGGTCTTCGGGGCACCTCCATACTGTATATATATCGTCAAATCAGTTGTCGGGTAGAAGGGTCCTTTAATCGGAATGGCTGTCTCAGCTGTGGAATGGACAATAGGGGGAGGCAGCTTGATGGCCAAGGTTTCCAGTACTCTAAACAAATCCAAATCATATTATGTGACTAGCAAAATGCCCGCGCTTCGCAGCGGCGAAGTACTGCCTTAAAATTTTTATTAAGAAGAAAAGTAAACCTTTTTAAACTGAGGGAAAATATACCAATAATTATTTGTTAAGGATCTCTTTGTATGCCGCGTTGTCAGTTCGGCCCTCCGGTTGTAATATGACCAAGCTGTGTGGTGAGCTTACTCTTGAGCATGCAACGTACAGTTGGCCATGTGAAAAGCAATTTTGTCTCACATCTCACAGCTTGGATTGCTGCTGTCACAATCGGTTTGAGTTTCATGGTTTGTTTCAATTACGACAGTATTTGCAGGACTTGTGTTGAAGTGACATTCGGCATCTGTCAAGCGTTGTAAGCACACAACCGGTTTCATCGATAACTTCACATCCAGCTTTTGAGAGTTTAAATATTCATAAACATCAACGTGTCCACTACTCAAATCATCACCTGTGAATCTAAGATGTTTAAGAGACATTGGCGGTTGTCAAAAGGTGTAAAATATTTGGCCATTTCGGTACACTTGAAAGCGACAACCGAACAATTAAGCGTTAGCTGAAGAGTGAGTCTAATATGGCCATGCAATATGTAACAAAGAGAATTGAAAAGGCTGGCGCCATCTCCAGGCATTGAAACCACTCGGTAAGTGACAGTTCTTTGATCGATGGTGATCACCTCGATAGACATGTTAATGGGGGTACGGTTGGAAAGATAAAGGAAATGGGTACCTGAACAATGTTAAGTAAGTCTAAAATACCTATACAATAACTATAATCGTAATAAACGAACAATAAAATAGCGGAGAAGCCGTGGATTAAATAAAAAGGCTGCAGTTATCAGCAGGGAGACGTGAATCCCGTGGCAAAGCAAGGAAGGGAATGTAGAGACCGGAGCGACAGACGACCCTATATAGGCAGGCAGCCAACAACATGGGAGGCGTGGGGATGGGGGACCCAACGCCACCTCACACGTTGACCGAGCTACAGGCTATGGCCGTATATATGTACGTAAGTAGGATTCAGTTAGTGTTGGGAACCCGCGTACCAAATTTCTTGAAGATGGGCCCTTAAGTAACAAAGACCGTTGGAAATTCAGTATGGCAGCCGACAGTGGCGTCATACCACCGAAATAAGTACGTACATCGGTTTTGGTTAGTGCAGGGAAGCTGCCTACCAAATTTCGTGAAGATGGGGCCATAAATAAGAAAGATTAACATGGCGGACTTTGTCGACCATTATGACCGTTACATGTAGAATTTCAAAATGAAACATGCCTAACTTTTGTAAGTAAGCTGTAAGGAATGAGCCTGCCAAATTTCAGCCTTCTACCTACACGGGAAGTTGGAGAATTAGTGATGAGTCAGTGAGTCAGTCAGTCAGTGAGGGCTTTGCCTTTCATTAGCATAGATATCATCTACTGTTAAATTCTGCTCTGTACTTGTAATATTTCTATTGCACTATTATATTGTATTGGGGATTACTTGTGTTCTGTTCTGTGCATTATATTGTATTGACCCCCTTCTTTTTGACACCCACTGCACGCCCAACCTACCTGGAAAGGGGTCTCTCTCTTTGAACTGCCTTTCCCAAGGTTTCTTCCATTTGTTTCCCTACAAGGGATCTTTTGGGAGTTTTTTCTTGTCTTCCTAAAGAGTCAGGGCTTGGCAGGGTCTGTTAAAGACCATTGCAACACTTCTTGTGTGATTTTGGGCTATACAAAAATAAATTGTATTGAATTGTATATGTAGTCTTTGAAGTGTTGTCTTCTTTAGTGATATATAAACAAATAATGTATATAAATATTAGAAAAAAAAGAGCTGAATGGACATTCCCTCTTAGTGTTTCTCAAATGGACACAGCAAAGCTACAGCACATCACATCTACAGTTGACTTCAGCAGAGAAGCTAACTGAAGTCTGACTGACACACAGCACACCTAAAGCTTTGGCAGTTGCCTCGTCACCCTCTGTATGATACACAGTAGCCTTCTATTCTTCCCTACAAAGAAACCAAAGTGATAGTTTAAGCAATATTGATAGCGACCAATGATGATTTAGTAATGACTGCAGGAGGATGTGAGCAATCTGGAAGGAGCCAATTATTTCACTATATAATCAATCATCATTTGGTCATTTCATCCAACTATTGACAAACACACACATGGGAAGAAGTCACTTCTGAGGCATTTTTCCAACATGCAGTTGTGACAGTGACAGGGAGGTAAAGAGAATTTAAAATAAGTAAAAAGGACTTCAGAACCATACATGGCAATTTGGCTTTAAAAAAGCAAGACTAAAGGGAAATTACAAATATCACAGATTAACTGACTCTGCTTTCTACTTATACTTAGACTATACTTTAAAGCTCAGGCAAACATGGCTACAAAACTGAAGAAAGCACAATTGACTAAATTCCTTTTTACACCAGGTGGGTGACGTCCTAATTATTCATTTTTAAAACTAAGCAGGTGTGTCCACCCAGTGCATTTTCAGATTGACTGCTTCTCAAAATGGCATAATGTAAAGTGTTGCTTTTGTGTACTGTACTGCTTGTGTTTTGTATCAGCAGCTGGCATTAAGTACGAGGCAGGACTCTACAACGACTCGAGCGGCACTTAGCCCTAACTTTGACCCCGGCCTGAACCTAAACTGCACATTTTAGAGAGCAGAAGGAACTCTGAATAGCTGGAAAAATCATAATCAATACCAGTTGCTAACTTCTGCATTTAGCTTAATTATGGAATTATGACTGATTTATGTTACCCTCATTTCTGGATGAGCTAAAAAGACCCCTGACAGTTTATCTTTTTTATATTTGCGGCCGAGCAGAACCCGGGTCTCATCCAGAGAAATTTCAGAAGAGGGCCTCACTGAGTCACCTGGCTCTAAGTGTGCACCTCTGCCAACATCTGTAGAGCAGATCCCCCTCTGATGTGATGAATGTGATGGGGGTGGAATGGAGCAGCAGTAAGAGAATGAAAGCTCCTTTTCTGCACGCAAAGCCCTGGCAGATGTACAGCTGAACAGACGTGCACCGATTATGCATCTACAGCAGCCCTCGGACTTTATTCGAGGTCGCTTCTTGAGGTGACATAGCAGTCTCCTCTCATTAAGCTGCTCCTGTGTTTGTTATATTTTTAGACTGGAATGCAAAAAATGTGGACTTATGAGTGAATTCCAGATTTTCACAGTAAAAGATCAGAAAATCAGTTTTAGACATAAGGGCTTAGCTTATCCTGGCTTTTTGTAAATTATGAAGTACATTAATAGATAGATTGATTATAAAGGCATTATATAACAGATGAATAGATATGAAAGGCACACTATAAATGATATACTGTATAGTGCCTTTCATATCTGTAGATAGAAATTCAAAGCATGTTATGATATTTATAATAGACATAAGCCAGTGTAAAAGATGGGTGGAGATACAGGTAAGGCACTGTGATGGACAGATAGAAACTATACATACTTAGTAGTGTAGTGTTGTATAATAGATGAATATAAGAGCAATATGAGACACACAAATAGATACAAAATGTTATTAAAAATGGATAAAAAGGCAGCGTTATGATTTAAGTGCACAATAAATAGCAAAGGGATGTGAGGCTTCCAAAGACCCACAAAACCAGGCCAGAGCCTTCCCTACTCTCCCAATAATAGGCCTCACATTAGGTAGCCCGACCCCAAATTTTAATGGCAGACTCTGTCTTCAGGTACAGGTTCAGGTTGGGGAGCATGCTGTTCTAAGAAAATGCTAAAACGTATGAAAGTGCTCCACAAGAGAGGAGATTCTGGAAGACCCCTTGTTGTGAACTGGGAGGCCCAAAAACACATACTGTAAGTCCCATAAATACTTTCAAATTTGCCCAGTAGTGGGGGACTTACCTTCAAAACCTTGGCTAGACACAAAAAAGGTACCAATGAATCTTTATTAAATAAAAAGTAGAGCTCAGTAAAGCACAAAAGAAATTCCTTGAGAAGGCAAGGCAATCCAAGGCATACACAGTCCCACAGAATCCAAAACAAAGTCAAAAACAGAGCACAGGTTCAAAAATTCAGTAATCACAAAAGATACAAAGCATAAGTAAACTCTCCACTCTCTAGTACATTCAAAATGAACCACCAGGAGCTATGGGAGACCTTCCATATTTATAGGGTAGAGGTGCAGTTATTGGCAGGTCTTCCTGTCTCCAGGGGAAGCACCCACAAAAATCAAAGAAACATAATACAGGCATTGGCAACAAAGCAGATACTAAACAAAAGTAACATTAACATAGATAAATAGAACAAAAATGGACACAAGACAAAGAACAAGACTTTGAATCCCAGCCAGGAGACACACCCTGGCTGAAGCATAACCCAACTGGTCTGGAGACAAGTCCAACACAACTTCTGTGCATATTCAGATATTTATTCATTCGAATAACAAAAGTGACCAAAAAAACAGAAAAATAGGGAATATGCATTTGCCTAAAATATGCCTAGTCCCACCCCAATGATGCACACTCCCAAACATCAGTCAGTGAATTGCTGAAGGGTCCACTCCAACCCTGTCCAAATATTGGCAGGGGGTGTATTTTTAGCTGTGACATCACTGTGGCTCCACCTCATGGGGGTACAGTAGGTCTGCCATTCAAAATACAAGGAATACAGGAGAACATGTAATACAATAGATAGGAAATAATAATTAAACAGAACAATGGTTACAAAATATACATAAATATAATAAACACATGAAAATGAATACTTTAAAAGGGATAAAGAAAACACAGAAGGAGAAAATAAACCAAAGCCATGGGACACTCACCAGCTGATATATGACGGGCACAGAGATTAAAATCAAATGCACCATAAATAATATAGCTATGAAAGATAATGTATCTTAGACAGAAAGACAGAATAGCTAGACAGACTTCATAGGCTTTATGTAACAGTTATGGAGAGAAGGCATATCTGTAAAACAGATGGATAGCTAGATTAGGCAGTGTAATTGATGAACAGGTAAGAAAATCAAATGTGCTATATAATGTTGATAATAATAGACACTTTTAGAGTGATAAAATGGCCAAGTATCCCAACTTGAACATCTTTTGGATGGAAACCCATGTAAGCTTAGGAAGAACATTCAAATACCATGACTGCAGTACTCTAGTAAGGTTTTGAACCTAGGACCCTGGTGCTCTGAGGCATTAGCAATAAGCACTGCACTGTGATGCCACAGTCCAGATTTTTGCATGTTGTTTGGTTATTAAAAGTGAGATATAACCAGCAGGCCCAAGAGTGCTCCTCTTACAGGATCCTGCCTGCTATGAGCTCACCGGCTTATTGGGGCTATTTAAGTCAAGGTGTGTATGGCTGGGAGTCTTGTTCTTTTAGATGGAGGAGCAGAAGCAGGCAGCAACCCAAAGAACTAATAAGCATGATTTAGCAAAATGGGAGATGGCATGACCACCAGTCATCACTGCCAGCAGCAACATCCTTGGCACTGGCTGAAATGTTGATTCTGCTCTTAGATGTTTCCAAATAATTTTAAACTGGCCATTGTGGGTGTCTTTCAGATTGTGTGTTGTGACAAATTGCCTTCCTCCTGTCCTGGCTTGGTTCCTGTTTGTATCTGATTCTGACAAAACTGTCTGTGGTTCTTCATGACCTTATAATCGAGACAGATGGCTCAACAAATGGATGGATTTGTTTTGTGACATTATTAATTATAACTAATGAATAGGCACGGAAGCAAACAAATTCCTTCCATGGTGCAGTAAGTGAATTCATGGTGTCATTGAGATATATGTTTTTTGCAATAAAATTGCACTTTTTAAGCAATTTCAAGCCCACAATGCCTGTTTTATGAATGTAAATGATCATTTTTGTCCCTCAGTATGTGGGTGACAGGATTTAGGATGACAGTCAAGTGGCCGTCCACCCACAAGCGTCTGAAAGTCCCCACTTAGATGAAGTGCTCAACTGGAGGGAATGAAGCTGGCAACCCACAGAAAATATTGGTTCATTGTGACTTGTCATGTAGATTCTGACTTTGACACAGTGGCTTCCTTGATTTCAATGGACTTCATATCCATCATCTTTGGGATGAGCACCAGGAATATTCATTTTCTGGGGAGGAAGCTGTCCTTTTCTTCTTTGTAGTGGCTTTGGTCTTGCCAGATTTCTTTCTGCATTGGCGTCACTGCCTAGTGGCGTTTGGTCACATCACAGCATGAGAACGTGTGGCGCCTGGCTGTCGCTGCAGTCTGCTTGACACTCTTTGCAGAAGTCATATGGTGGGCTCGTTTTTCATCTCTCACGCTTGTACAATTTACACTCGATGAAGGAGGTGTACAGGGTTATTTAATGCAGCTGACTTCTAAAAGAATAAGCAAAGAAGGCTTTGGGTTTCCTTTACTGTTCACAGCACAAGTAGAATCTCATGATAAACTGCCAGGGTATACTTTGGGTAACATGCTGGTAAATTGACAAAGGGTTACACTTTGTAATCATCAGGACATCTTGTCTCACGTGCCCCCGGCTGTAAGACATGCCTTATCTGCCATGTCCTAGCAATGACATTTACTTGTGCCTGAGCTGGAGCCTTATTTAAGTGTAAGTACTTCAGTTGTTAAGCAAGCTCTGGACCCTCGCTTGTGGTTTGGCTATCAAGTCAGGAATTTTGATTCCTGTTGCTAGCTTAGCTCTGCATTTTTTTTCCTATTAATCCCAATTCCCATTCTTTCAGTGCCTTTCTTAGTCTTTTTTTCCACCCTGTTGTGTTTTTTTTTTCCTGAGCTATATCTTGTCTTCATCTGCTCAATGGTCTTATCTGATCAGTTACTGACCCTTTGCCTGATCGATGATATCTAATAATGGGCAATTTCTTCTTTTTGAATGACTCTTTTCAGAGAATAATGGGAATCGTTTCTTAATGATGCACTAATGGATTAAGTAGAGCTCATGTGTGATGCCATCAGCCTCTTTCATTAAAATGTTCAAATCACACATGCAAGTACCTTCTGTCTGATTAATGATCCTTGTTCACTTCACTTATGATTCTTTCTGGTTAGAGCATTATTGGAGAATAACGACTCTGTCACTGAGGATTCCCTCGTTCATCAAACAAGTACAATACAATAATAACATATTTCAGAATATTCTGTTTGTTTTGTGCAATATGTTATTGGAATTGTGTTAAACTGAACATATAAACCTAGTATTAAACTCAAACGTTAATGTCCTATTGTACATGCAACAGATTAATCACATAAAATTTGAACTTTATGAGTAAATTATTCTCATTTCTAATGATTATTTTGAGTTCAAACTATATCATTACCCAAGAACGAGCCAAACAATTCTCATTCGATTCGTGAACAAGTCCTATGATTCTCGCTGATCTGATTCACAAAGTTAATTACTGAATCATTACATTACATTACACATGATCCTCATTCGATTGGTTTGCGAAGTGAGTCACTCAATCCTTACCTGAAAACGAGTTGTACAATTTGTGTTCATTTATGATTCTCGAAACTGTGTCTTATTTTAAATATGCATTTTCATTATACTGTTATGCTTAATGCATTTGAACAGCTTTATATTGTATGACATAAATTGACGACATGTTTAATATATAATTTAATTAATATTAGTTTTATGGTAAAACTCAATAAATAATCATTCATTTGCAAGTCATTCAAGGGGGAACCCCCTCCCATGAAAGGTTTTGTTTTTTATTATTCATGAATCAAATTAATCAAATGAATTAATTCACTGAATCGAGTAAGAATGAAATCAGTAAAGTGAATCGAAATGCTGCTCACTAATGACATCTCCACATCTTCCAACTGTCCATCTCCTGCTGTTGAAGCTTCTAATGACTAAGTTTATTATAGTGGCATTTGGCTTTTGTGCAAATTTACACCTAAAAGGCTGCAAGGTGGGTACAAGAGTAGGGGTGAAACATCTTTGTTTTGGTGGTTTGATAACATGGCTGGATGGCTGGGTCATAGACACAGAGTGTTGGAGATGTTTTCAGCTACAAATAGGCCAAACTCCTAAATGGCTCAGAAACTGCTCAGGTTTAACTGTCTCTCATTTACTCCACTGATTGTTATCTAATTTACAAGAAAATGGGAGACGGAGGGCCTGTATGCTAAACAGGGTTTGGTGAGCATGTCCTATTTTGTCTTGGTCAAGTTATCAAATTAAGGAGACTAGTCCAAACTAGTCTAATTGCAGGAAGCTGCCCAGTATGGCAACTGTTGGTTTACCAGTCCCAGTTCCCACAACAGGGATGCTTCTTCTTCTTCTTCTTTCGGCTGCCTCCGTTAGGGGTTGCCACAGCGGATCATCTTCTTCCATATCTTTCTGTCCTCTGCATTTTGCTGATGGAGGGAAAATTGGAACTCTTGTCCAAGGTCCCTGAGCTTGTGGGGAACCCAGGTTTGCCTGTGCAGAAATTCATTATTTTTGTGCTGTCATTAACAAGAGAGGTGGTGGCTACTGAGTGGGGCCACAAAAGGTGTGAAATGCATAAATACTTGAACCGAGCGGGCCATTGTGCCAATCAGCTTCCTGCTTCTGGTGCCCAACTGCCCCCCTCATGAAAAAAAGGGTCTCCCAATGCAGACGGTTTTCAGTTATTCTCATGTGTCTGACCAAGAGGTCCTTTTAAAAATAGTGGTGTGAAATCCATGTGAAACTACTCACTAGTATACCAAGTAAGACTGAACAGTTTGGCAGTTTTGTCCATTGAATAGGATTTTATGCATAAAGCAGGAGTTGTGGATGTCATTAATGATTTTGCAACTGTGAAAGCTCAGAGGTGGATTCTGGTCAAATTAGTGCAGTAAGACAGGTCTTGTTATTTACTGTATTTGTTTTATATGATGTCAAAAAGGTATGGTGTATTTGGTTTGTGGTGTTTCAAAACGCAAGCTAATAATCTTTTCTGCTTGACTTGAAATTTAATTTAAATACATGCTGGTAATATTCTGTATTTGGATTGAAATGTGATAAAATGCACATGAATTCTGTTGCTCTATTAGTAATGGAGTTGTTTAAAGGCTAATATTCTGTGAAGCTGACAGTTCTGTCCCAGACCCTGACATACTGTACTGTATATAACAGGACCCCCTGAACAACAACAGAGAGTTTTTTAGATATTTAAAACTCTGCTTCACTTCTTAATACTTATAAAAGCAATTAGAAGCCCAGAATATACTTTAAGGTTCAAAGACTGATGGAGCTGAAACGTTTTAGTTTAAGCAAACAGAGATTAAGAGGTGACAAGATTGAAGTGTTTAGTGTTTATGAAGGGAATTAGTACAGTGGACCCCAGCTGTTACTTGAAAACAAATTTTTCAAAAAGAACATGGGGGCACAGATGGAAACTGGTTAAAGATAAATTTTGCACAAATGTTAGAAAGTTTTTCTTCACACGGAAAACCACAGACACATGGAATGAATTCCCAAGTGGTGTGGTAGATAGGGGTGTTTGGATTCCTTTCAAAACTCAGCTTAATGTCTATTTGGAGAAAGTATGTGAATAAAATGGTGGCGTTTTATTTCTTCTTAAAATAGTTCTAATATTCTAAATGCAACTGAGAACTAGGTAAGAATTCAGTTTTTGTAGTAGAATGTAAATTAAAATTGTATTAAAGGAAGAGGCCAGGAAATAACTGATTTAAGTGAATTTGTGATCTTTTAACATGAAAAGGGTAACTTTAAAAAATGAAGCAGTTTAAAATTGAAACAAATTCTGATTGGTCATTTTAATGATGAGATTCATCTGAAAGGTTCTTTGAGGCCACCCACTAATGGATGTCCCTGCATCCCTTTGGGTCTCTGGACTCAAAGGGCCCCCTCATCAGATGAGTCTCAAGAAATATATTGAATTTGTACAAAAGAAAAAATCTGTTGTGCATTTTTAAGCTAAACAAAACAGTGACAAACTGGTGTTTTGCATCATATGACGTGACAAGCATCAGGCAGGTGATAAAATCTGCATAAGTTAGCAAGTAGACAACAAAGAGATCCATCATGATAAGAAGAAGTAATTAATTAAACACTGCCCAAATCTAAAAGCTGGACCAACAGGCCATTGCCAAGCTACCAAAGATAACACCTATGCTTACTGTAAGTGGATCAGTGGAAGAAAGAAGTGGCAAATGCTGCCATGTCATAAACAGAGTGAACTACTTTGGAAAGTGCTTTTTCCAGCAGAGAGGCACAGAATAAATGAAGGCCTGGGATGAGGCAGGGAGCCTGAATGGGATTGTGAGGCATTCTCACTGCCAGACTCATGTTCACTCAGGGCTAGCATAACTATGTCGGGAATGGTGGGCAAATAAAGGAGTCACAGACCCCCAAACACAACTCTCTTTACTATTGTACACTCCTGAGTCCAGCATCACTGTGTAATGTTGTCATCACTGCCTAAGAGCTGCAAGACTACCTGTTTTACCACATAATGAGAAGTTCTCACTTGAAGAGTCCCAGAAATACTATAACGGATTGTCTCAGATGATCATAAAGTCAAGGATTTGATCAGTAAATAAAACCTGGGATCAAGAGGCCAACAAGAGTAGGGTGGCAGTTTAATGAGCTCAAATGTTATCCCAGTTAATACCCTTCTGAGCTTCACCTTTCTAAGAGAAGACCACCATGGTTTATAATCATACAGCAAAGTGTGTGGCCTGCTGTTAAAAGGCTAAAGTGGTTCTGCAGATGATTTTACCTCCTCAGAGTGTCTTGCTACTTGATCAACACTCACAATCCATTGGCGGGCAACTTAATAAAATGTTAGATGGAAGCAAAAAGTCTGCAAACTATATGCATTTTACTAGGAATAAATGCTGCAAGAAGAAGAGATTCTTTAATCTTATGGCCTAATGTTAGCCCAAAAACACCCCCAAACTTTCAAACAGGCAGAAGAGGACAAAACATTACAAAAATTAGCACTTGGCTTGACTTCTAATGCTGGTTTAACTTCTTGAAAGAAAAGACTGTGAGAGCAGTGCTCAGCCTTATCACACAAGAGTTACTGGTCCACCAGGCACAGGGGCACCTTTCTTGTCTTGAGTTCTGGGGTCTGCATCCAGGTGGTTTGGTTCAGAGAAAAAGGTCTAAAGGTTGGAATGAATGGCTCAATGTATTCCAACAAAACAGCATTCACGTGTTAAAACTCAGTGTCAAACAGACAGACAGACCGTGAGGAGCAACAGCAGCAGCAGCAGTGCCAAGCTCTCTTGTCATCTTATGTAAATGTTATTTACAAAAATTAGTTCAGTAAATGATAAAATTCCATACACACCCAGTCCTCTGTAATCAGAATTCTCCAGCATGTGCTTAGCTACATGAAAGGCTGTGTGCTGCAGTTCCAATCTTGTGTTCTCATTTATCTCTGGATGTTTACATCTCAAAAAGGCTCTGCTTTCTCAGTTCATACTGTTTAATGTCTCATGTTCCAAGTACAAGCTTTGTGTGGATAAATGAAAGCTAAATCGAGGTGTAAATATGGACATATGCTTTACCAAAAAAAAATACCCTCATGTCTGCATAACCAAGTATGGGATAAAGTAAATCACAGTAGTGAACTCATCATTAATTATATTTGCTCAATATAGTGTAACATTTTCACACCCAATGAATACACATTAGGGTTAGTGGGGTCTGGAGTTGATCACAGCAGCTTCAGGCACAAGGCAAATGCCATCTCTGGGGTGGCTGCTAGTTTACATTTGAATTTGTTTGCCTTAGCAGTTGCTTTTATCCAAAGTGACTTACAAAAGAGGATAACATTATTAAGTCAACATCAGTCTGCAGCTTTTAATAGTTTTAATATACTTTATTAATCCCAAAGGAAATTAATTGGTTTTTCACATACCCCTTGGGGTCAGAGCGCAGGATCAGCCATTGTACAGCACCCCTGGAGCAATTGAAGGTTAAGGGCCTTGCTCAAGGGCCCAGCAGAGTAGGATCTCTTTTGGCAGTGACAGGGATTTGAACCAGCAACCTTTGTGATACCAGCACAGATCCTTAGCCTCAGAGCCACTACTCCACCCTAAACAGGAAAAGGGTACATAAATGACCACATTTCACCACAAGTAAAGAGCTGAGAGCAAATTTTAAGTGAGTTATTTACAAAAAGCATCAGTTCAAAAATTCAAAAAACAAGACAGTCTTCAAATGCTTCTTAACAGTGAGGGAGTCAGCAGTTCAAATGGAGGTGGGAAGCTCGGTCCATCAGCTAGGAACTACGCATTAAGAGTCTGGACTGAGATTTGATGTCACACACAGGTGGCATTGCCAAATGCCTTTCATCAACAGACCTGAGTGGTCAAGAAGGAGCACAGGACCTCACAAGTGTTTCCATATATACAGTATGTGTGT
>JANRMT010062796.1:63065008-63103859 GCA_026402145.1 Polypterus bichir lapradei
TCTATCTATCTATCTATCTATCTATCTATCTATCTATCTATCTATCTATCTATCTATCTATCTATCATATAATGCCTTTATAAGTATCGATCTGAGTGAGTGTGACCTGTAATGAAACACCATCCTGCTCAGGGTTTGCTGCTTTACACAAAATGCCACCTGGATAGGCATCAGCTCTCATTTGGTTAAAATGATAAGTTTGGTATTATTCAAGTCTTGTTATATATGCTTTTGCATCACAAAATTAAGCATTTTCTATAAATTTGGAGCAATGAAAAGTGAAGCAAAATGACACCTTTTATTGGCTAACTAAAAAGATCACAATATGCTGTCTTTAGAGGTAGTTTTCATTGCATCCATAATGGCTCACACGGTTCATTACCCTACTACTATAAATTTTGAAAAATACACAACCAGACCTAGTGATTTATAAAGTAACCTATAGGCCACAGAGCACCACCGGAAAATATAAACCTAAAGATTTTCTTTTTGAAGCATCAAAAGAAGGCATACCTTCCGTGTTTCCAACGCGTGTTGGTGACAATATAAGGGATCTTGAAATAATTACTTTATTGCATATTCCTGGTGATGTTTTTCTCAATGTAAGGACTTGTTCACTTGTGTAACACCAGTAGCCTTTGTGGGAGAAGGTCTCACGTAAATATGGAACTAAATTAACACGATACCAAGTACTTGTCAGGAACAGTTGACTGTGATTTGTTGAAGAAGAAACCATGGCCTCAGGTTGAAAGGTTGTTGCAGAAGATGACAAATACTGAGGGAACATGCGCATCTCGTATTCTTTTTATGTTGGTGTTTCTCTGTGTGAAAATGCCATGTATAAGCTAATTTACAATATGTGCGTAATCTCAAGACAATGATCCATGCTTGACAGCTTGGACGTATTCAGTTCGTATCTTTGGCCTTTTGTTTTCCAAGCGTCCCATGCTCCATAAGATTCCATTATAAAATGCCAGGACTCACTAAGTGTTTTTTTTAAAGTATAGAAATTGCTTAACTTTAGAACACATTTTTGTGTGCAAATGCATGTATACCATGTCTGTGACTTTGACTTGAAAAATACCAAACTTATCCTTTAAGCAGCTTTAATAAATAGTAGATGGACAGATGGATGATATTATTAAAGTAACTGCTTTAGTCCCAATTTAAATTGTCATTTTCTAAGTAGGATATGTACAGTGTTTTCGGTAAGGTACAATATTGAATGCTAAGAAAGGCGCCTATTAAATAAAATGTATTATTATTATTATTATTATTATTATTACATTTCCTGTACATATCCACAAATTAATATTGAAGATATCTGTTCGTCCTTCTTTTACAGTGGAGGACGTTTATCGTATTTCCCTCATATAATGCTGGCGATGAAATCCTCATTTGATTTAGTGCCAGTTTCGTTCTGCCCTGTTAGGCCCCCACAGGTCAATGCCAGCCCCACTTCTCTGTTAATTTAGTGCTCTTACTGTCTTTCATTTCAGTATTAAACAGCATTTTGAAAGCCCCGATTATCTTGTTATCATTAGTTTGGATCCACCTTATTAGGCGCCCTTTGAGTTGTCAGAGCCCTAATTAAACCCTCATTTCCGTTAGGTTATTAAAGTCCCCAGAGGCTTCTCAGGGTCTCCATTGAGTCCATCATTAGAGCTACTTTACTTAAGAAAGGTGAAGGCCGGTGTCAAATACCCCCTTAGAACTGTAAGAGGGGGGCACTTTTCTTTGTTTGTTTTTGAGGCTCTGACTGTAATTTCTTTCTGTCCTTCAGGAACCTGAGCAACAATCGGATCAGCGTGCTGAGGAACGGCTCCTTCCTGGGCCTGAGCGCTCTGGAGAAACTGTGAGTATGCAGCTCTGTTGTGACCAATGCACAAGTGCACTTATTATGGTCTGCTGAATTCATCATAAGACATCCCTTTAGCCAGATAGTGTGGCCTAGCGATTAAAGCACGTTTGGATCTCAATGCCCCGGTGTAGTGACAGGGAAAGTGAGCTGTAAAAACTGGTTTGTTCATAATGAGTAGTGTGTACCCCAGTGTCCTAGCTAAATTGTCCACCCTGGCCTGGTCATCTCCTGCATCTGATTGTCTGCCTCTCTCAGTCCTTCACCATCTAATAGTTAATGTGTGCTGAGTACACTGACACATAAATGGCTGACGTCACATCATGCAGGTGGAAGCTACATATTGGTGGTGGTTGAAGTGCTTCCCGTCTGTCTATGTAAAGCACTTTGTGAAGGTGCGAAAAGCGCTATATAAATGTAATGAATGAATGGATGAATTAAAGGCATGGGTTACAAACCACAATTCCCTGTCTCCTCACTGTGTGACCCTGAGTTAGTCACTTGGCCTAAACAGAGCTGAAGAATTTCCTTATAGCACAGTAATTGAAAAATGTATTGGGGTCATGTTCATCATAGAAGGGCACTATAAGAAAGGTTTTGTGTTCTTTATGTATATATATATATTGTGGATGCGGCAGGCGAACATGTTGTTAAACACCACCACACGTTTATTTACAAACTACTATATACAAGATTAAAGTGCACACAAACCCCAAACACAGTCCTGGCCACACAATGCCTTCCTCTTCGGGCCGCCTCCACTCTCTCTCCTGCTTTGTCCTGCTTCCACCCGACTCCAGCCTCGAATGAAGGGAGACGGCCCCTTTTATTTCATCCCGGATGAGCTCCAGGTGTTTCCCGGCACTCCTCCCTGGACACGCCCCTGTGTGGCAGAAGTGCCGGCTGTTCTCCCGGAAGCTCTCCGGGTGTCCCTGCTTCTCTTCCCCCCAGCACTTCCGCGTGTGGCGGAAGTGCTGAGGTCCAGGGTCCCCAAGGCATTGGGGCGCCCCCTGGCGGTGACCACGGGTCCCTACAGGGTTGGGCTTCCATGCCCTCTACCCATGGACCCCAAAGCAACCAGGATGGTGGCCCCCACGTGATCCAGGGCGGGCATAGACCCTCTTCCGGTTCCTCAAGGCGTTCCGGCCGGGTCGTTGCCCCTGGCATCCCTGACAATATCTATATATATATATATATATATATATGTTTAGTGCTTTATCCATGATCTCCCAAAGCTTGTGAATGTATGATCTTGTGACAGCAATTCCTTGACTGGTTCTCTTGTAGAGTGGCGCGGCTTTGGCTGTTTCATGTCAGATAGGCTAAAACGTTTATCTTGCTATAGAAATGCTTAACTTATACTCCCTAATTTGGGATCCCGAGGTGGTTCATCGTGGGGTGGGGGTGGCATTGTGCTGTATCAGTGCATGCTCTCAACCTCAATAACCTCCATGATGGTTTAAAAGAGACATGGCTCGAGGGTGTATTTCTGGAATTTATAACTTTTTTTGTTGCTAGTAGTAACTGAGGAGAACACCACCTAACCATCACACCTTTCTGGAAATAATGAAATGGATTTGAGTTGGGGGTTGAATTCTGGTTTGTTAAGTCTGACTTCATTATATGTAATGTTGATTTATTCAAATAAAATCAATAAATAAAAAATGAAATTACATTACAAATATATGTGTGTATTGTTAAAATGCACACAAGGGATGGAGGGGCAAACAAGGAAGATTACCAAGTACAAAGAAAAACACAAAAAATAATGGCTGCCCAAGTGAGCCAACTCATTTCTCCTCTTTACTAGGTGGGGTAGGCTGTTTGAGGGGTTTGCCCTTCTCCAAACACACTTTTCCTCTTGAATTCCATCTCTCACTTGGCCCTTGTCTGCCAGTGAGCCTGGGTCCCCATTTACCTCAACACTCAACTGGTTTGAAGCGTCTTTAAAGTGCCCTCCCAGAGTTATATCCAGGTCAAGACACTTTTGAAAGCAGCCCTGTGCCTTGTGTAGTTTTTAAACTGTAATGTGTCCTCGGGATCCTTCTAGCGGCGCGCTTTCTCTCTTGTATCATGATGAACAACTCTGCTGCCATCTGCTGTCCTGGAGTAATTGTGCCCTCCCTCTAGATCCTCTGTCTTCTGTCTCAGGTTGAGTTAAGCTGCATCACACTACTTGACATTTCCACAGATTTTCTGTCGTAGTTCTCGTTTACATAGTCTTAGCAAGTTGTTGGCAGCTGTGGTGCAGTGGGTCAGTCGTGTAGTGTGACTAAGTCATAGCAGTCTGCACTAAAGCCAATGTCACATTACACAACTTCTAGTTATGGGGTACATAAGACTTGCCAACTGCAGTTGCTTATCTTGCCACTAGACCATGTCAGTTTAAATCACTGGGCATGTCTACTTTACCAACTGTGTGCTGACCTTTGTTCTCTTTTACCTTTTGTGACACCAAATAGGGTGCTGCCTGACGGAGTCATTGCTGTACAAAGGGTTAATAGGTACACTGAGTTTAGCCACAATTTTGGATCTTTTTGTTTTGTTTTTTCATTCTGTTGTGGTACATAAAACATGCAACATCAGACAGACCAGTTTTTCTTCTGTCCAAAACCCTGATTTTCCTTATTCATCTGCGGTGCATTTTATGCATTACTCTTCTCAATGAGCATTCATTAGTTGTTGGCTGTCATGCCCATACAATTAAAGATTTTGTATGATGATTCATGGACTAGATGGCATGTCACATTACATGATAGATAGTCAAAGGAACGTTCTGCCCACTGCCTCTTACTCGCTAAGATTATATAATACAGTCCTATGACTGTAAATCACCAGAAAAATCTTCTAATGTGACCATAGCCCCAAGTTTGATTTTGTCTTATGTCATGGGGCGATTACCAATGAGCTGATAGTACAAGAAAAGCAGGTGTAGCTGTGTTTGTCCAAGGTTTCCAAAATTCTGCATCAACTTGTTTTAGGCAATGAGTGTGAAATGTCTTCTTATATAATACGCTATTTTAAATTTTACATCACCTGTAGCTCGCAAACCGTTTGAGCTATTGACCTGAAATTTGGTACACATATACTACGTGGTGTCTACTATCCACTTTTGGGGTGATGATTGACCTCCAAAGTTATTCCTCTTTTTATTTTTATTTTATTGTAGAATGAACTCTCAGCAGCAGCCAGCAGGGTGGCACATGTGTATGGGCGCTGTACTCATCCCTACCACCTTCGTCGTCACTCCCCCTACCTCTTTATATGTTAAATCATTGTTGAGGCAGATTAAAGACTTAAGTGCCAGCTTAAGTGAAAAATTAAAGAAAATGTACTAAGTAATTACAACACAAACATGCACTTAATCAGTTTTAACATGAAAGAAGAGAAGCAGCGGGCCGCTAGGGTGGAGAAAAGAAGAGCTGCTTAGCGCATCAACCTCTGAGCAAACGAATGCTAAACGTACAGAGAAAGAGTCTGAAAACTAGGAATGCTCAAGTCAAGTGTATTCGTGCAGTGCGACGTTACTGGTATGAAAATAATTAACACAGTCCAAGTATCTTCCTTTTAAAAGTTAAAATTCATCCCAAAACTAGTTTATACACAAAATAGAAAAATTGATAATACATAAAAGAAAGGAAAAGTTCTTGTAGAAGTTGTTTCTATTTAAGGCTAGCATGTCTTTTTACATTTCTTTCCTTACTACACACACACGTGGCATACAACATGCAGTCAGAAAACTGCATGCCATTGTATCCTCTTTGCAAGCAAATCTAACAATTTGTTTTTCTAGCCAACAGGCTGACTCAAATCCTTTCATTACATTACAAACAAAGCTGAGCGACAAGGATGGTCCATTACAGATTAGCTTTAGTGAATAAAACAGAACCTTCCTTTATCTGTGCAGCTATGAGAAACCTACATTCTATTCAAATTAAGCAAATGTTTATGTGAATTTAGCATTAACATCAACTTTCTAAGATTCGCTCTTACATCAGGTTTTTTGGAGGAGAAACTCGTCTGTCTGACAGTCTCGGGTTTTTATGTCATGGCGGACTGGGAAAAGGAAAAAGACGGGCCAAGACGGTGGCTGAAGTCACCATATCTACAAAACATTCATAAAGTCACCAGTGCTGCCAGGCAACACGTCAATTGGTTGTCAAAATGCCACAAGCTTGAGATGCCTAGGAAATTTGAAACTGTGCTGAACAGTCGTGAGACAGCTGTGTAAAAATCCTGTACCATTCCTCATCATATAACCTGATGTCCTTAAGGCGATGAAATCCACCACGTGCAGTTGTTAAGTGTGACTCGAAGTCATGTAGTGTGACGTCAGCCTTAAGCACCCTTCATATAAAATAATCTGGTATGGCTGCACTTTTTCATCCTTGGGGAGTATTACGGCCTTTCTTCATGGAAGTCACTCTGCAATCACAGATTTGACTTCCAAGAGACATTTCATCATTCAGTAGCATACATAGGCATATAAAGATGCCATCCCATGTTTCCTCTCGGTTTGTGGCTGTAACCAGCGGAGTGTATTCAGCGAAGCTGAGATGTGTAACAAAGCGCACCAACTAACAGCTTTTCTCCCTTTAGCTCAGCTTGCTGAGAAGAGCTGCTTATAATCCTGGGTCTACATCTCACCTCTGCCATCTTAATGGCCCATGCAGGGTCTTCTGTTATTTGCCAAGTTAGTGGCATTACACTCGTGGTAATGCCTTGTCATCTGACAAACATTCTATATGATTTATGATTACTTGGAGATATGTCATATTTTGAATCAAAAATGATGGCAAATTAATCCTAAATTTGACATTTTAAGGACGTTTATATTATCAGAATGTCTATGCATGCCAGTCATATCCAGTGGAATCAGAAAGTGTTCAGATCCCCTTTTTTGCACACTTTGTATTGTTACAAATTTAATTAGAAATTGATAGATTTGCCAATTTGGTCTATCACTCTACAGTCAATAGCCCATCGTGACAAAGTGAAAACACATTTTCAGGAAGGTTTGCATCCTTTTTACTTGAATTCTCCTTGAGATGTGTCCAGAACTTCATTGGAGTTCACCTGTGGCAAACTGAATTGAATGGACATCATGTAAAAAGGCACACATCGGTGTATATAAAGTCCCACAATACTGACTGCATGTTAGTACACAAAAACAAACTATGAAGTCCATGGAACTCACTGAAGATCTCCACAATCAAATTGTGGTGATGCACAGGTCAAGGCAAGGGGATAAAACCACTTCTAAAGGTTTAATTGGAGCGCATTAGCCTCAGTAATTGTGAAACAGAAGAAGTTTGGATCCATCAGACTCTTCCTAGAGTTGGCAGTCAGGCCAAACTGAGTAACCTGGCCACAAGGGACTTAGTCAGGGAGTTGACTAAGAACCAATGGTCACTCTAACATATCTTCGGATGTCCTCTGCTGAGATGGAATAACCATTTCCAGCATCACTCACTCGATCAGGCTTTTATGGTAGAGTACCTAGATGGTTGACACTCTTGAATTAAAGGCATATGACAGACACTTGGACTCTGAGAGCATGAAGAAAAAAGATTTTCTGGTCAGGTGTAATAGAGACAATAATTCAACTCTTTGGGCAGAACTGCAAGCACTATGTCTGGAGAAGACAAGGCACTGCTTATCTCCTGCCTAATACCATCCCTATGGTGAAGTATGGTGATGCAAGCATCCTGCTATGGGGGTGCTTTTCAGCATCATGGATGTGGAGGCTGGTCAGAATTGTGGGAAGGATGATTGCAGCCCCATACAGGGAGCGCCCTGAAGAAAACCTGGTCTAGAGCTCACACAATCTCAGACTGGAGTAATGGTTCACTTTTTCAGCATGGCAGTGAAGTCAAGCATACACCCAAGACAATGCTGGAGTGGCATTGGGACAAGTCTCTGACTGTCCTTGAGTATCCCAGGCAAAGCCCAAACTTAAACCCCATTGAATTTCTGTGGAATTTTGTGGATGTCCCAGGAAGAATAGAATAAACTGTGAGCAAAGCCTATAGAGACTTACTCAAGAAGACTTGAAACTGTAATTGATGCCAAAAAGGCTTCGACAACGTACTGAATTAAGAGTTTGAATACTTATATGTATGGAAGATTTCAGCTTTTGATTTTTAACAAATTTGCTAACCTTTCTGAAGACATATTTTCACTTTGTTATTATGGTTTATTGAGTGTAGATTGATGAGCAGAAATGGCAAATCTCACATTTTAAAATGGGAACAATATGGTGTGCAGAAAGTGAAGTGGTCTGAAAACTTTTTGAATCAGCTGTACATGAATGAGGGAGGACGAGAGCAGACTCATGGGCCTAGCAGATGGGGTCCCCCCTCTGTAAACATCAGCCTGTCTCTCATCATTTTAACCACCAGTGACTGATCTTAGCTTTGCTCGTGTAAACTGGGGTTCAGTACACAAGTCCCTGACCAATCAGAGCGCAGTGTCACTGAACTTGTTGACAGCTGGGCATTACCAAAAAATAAAGCCTTTTTGATAGTAAGTAACTGTGGGGAATGGGAAAAGGAGAGAGCACGCTGCGGAGGACAAGACAGTAAAAGTCATATGGAGTTAAAGTTTAAATTCTTAACAAATTAGGTATTTCCTGTTCTTATTAAAGCTGAAGAAGATTTATATCAAGTTTGTGTGTGCAGCTGCTGCTGTCAGACTGCATGTTGTACCCATCTTGCTGTCTTATGAAAGACTCTGAGGTCACTTGGTGGCCACGTGCTGCTAGTGGCTTGTCTTGTGTCTCTCAGGGCACTCCGAATTTCTCAGAATAATAGGGGCCTCTAGAGCAACCCCGACCAATCCTGCACCCTTGTTAACTATCGCTTGTCACTCAGCAGGGCCGAAGGAAAGGCCAGCCACTGGCCACAGACGGCAACGGAAAAAAATACTTATAATGAAAACAGCTCCTTCTAGTCTAGGAAATCATGATCTATAGGCGTCTCTAAAGTCAAAAAGAAAATTAAAATTCACATCCAGTAGAAATGATGATGTGCTGGAAAACTTATATCTAGAAGTTCAGAGACCCCTAGTTATAAAAATTAATTTTTAGCAAATATGTTCAACTTCTGGAGAAAGAGCAGACTTGCCACTGTTTGCCTTTTTTGGCAGAGAGCTGCCCTCACTGAATCAACCTATTTTGAACTTCTTCCCGTTTCGCCTTTTATGCTGCCTCTGTGTGATCTGCAGTCCATTCTGGGGGTTTCTGTGCTCCTCTGCAAATCAAAATGTTGATGGTACCAAGAAAGTCACCTGTCCACCATGATCCTGTCTTGCACTGTCCAGTCCTTCCAGTTCAGGGTGAAAGGGGGGCACAAAGCAGAGATCAATACTAGACAGGCCACTCACATAAACTCAGCAAGGCAAATTTGGAGGTGGCAGTTAGCCATCTTTGGGATGTGGGAGGTAAGCTGGAGTACAAATGGAAAAGCCCAGAGAGACACAGAAAGAACATGCACACCCTACACAGATGACAAGAGGGCAAGGATATGGAATGTGAGGCAGAGGTGCTAACTGTTGTGCCACCATGCTGTGCAAGCAAATGGATGATTAATCTGAGTATGTCGTTCTGCATCGCAAGTTACTGTACTTAAGAAGAGGCTATCATTAAAAAATGTTTCAATCTGAGTTTTAATAATCGCGTTAGATTTCACACTGGCAGATTTTGGTTTTCCTGTCAACAAAATTCAGCTCTGAAATACAACAACCTGTTTTTGATCATTCCTTTATCAGCCTGTCCTAGTTAAAAGTCAGCTCTTTTGGACACTCTAATCTTCATCTTGGCCACAACGTTTTACCAAAATTAGCCAATTTATTTCTCATGAACATGTATTAGCTGTCATTTTAGATGTTAATGTACCAGAGAGGCTCACCTAAGGCAGTGGTACCCTACCCCGGTCCTAGGACCCCCATGGCTGCCGGTTTTTCTTCCAGCCAATTTTCTAATCAGCCAGGCATCTTCTCTATGACTGATCTCATTTTTGAATAAGGTGGTCTTTACTTTCTTCTCTTATTCTACATTCAGTAAAGAGCAGTGAGTGAGATTTACACTTATAAGAAATATATTCATAGTTTTAAGTTCTTGTAATTTTTTTCCTAGTAATTTGCCCTTTTCTGTGGAGTTTGTATCCAGTGCGGATTAAGATGAATAACCTAATTGAGGCAGAAACCTAATTTCTTAATAATCCGCGTTTACATGCAAAAGTTAACTTCTGGTGTTCGCCTTTGACAAAACGCTCCAATGTCATTAAACTGCGAGTTAAACGTCATCATCGGTCACTGCAAATCCAAAGATAAACATGACGCCTGTGAGAATTTCATTATGTTTTATAAATACGATTAGTCAAAATGACACTTTATTTATAGAGTTCTGTTAGCGGATTACATGAAGCAAACTCTTCTGCTTGGCTGTGCTATTGAGCCCAGCAAAGGAGCGGTGGTACCTGTTCTTCTTGTCTTACACCCAATGCAGCTGGAATAATAACAACGTAGAGATTTTAACTTAAAATAAGTATTGCTTTACTAGGTACGTAAAAAATGATTGGACGACTTTAAAGTATTACTTTACTTCTCGAGATTGTGTTGCTCGTTAGCACTGCACATTCAGCTCTCATACGTTTAGCGATTTATGAAATATAGAGACAGGTTGTTTCAGCCTGAATAAGGAATAATGCGATCGCCCGAACATCTGCCTCTGGAAATGTTTTGTGGACGTTTTTACTTGCGGCTTCTGAAAGTGCATGTGTTGTGTGAAGCAATAAGATGCGCAGGATGACAGAGTGCAACGAACATGCGCAGACTACAAAATTCTTAAAAGTAACCCGGTTGAGGGTTTAAAAGGCTGTATAATCTGATTATTTACGGATAAATCTAACACTGGTAATCGTTTTTTTCAGGGGCTAGTAACCCAATTTTTCTAACCAGAATATGGGTTTACGTGGCATTGTAGAAACCAGGTTAACATGAATAGAGTGCATGCAAATGCACTGGAAGGAGCTGAGTAGACAGGGGAGAAAACATAACGACACAAAATGATGAAAAGTGTGGCAGCAGAAATTCCAAAGCAGGCATTAATACTGCTACGTTTTGTGTTTATCATGCCATCATTATCATTTTCATTCTGCTTTTTCAGGCTTGGTTATTTCCTAATGATCACTCTGACCCCGAAGGAGTTGTGTCTTATCATTCAGTGTCATTTGCCAACCCCAAAATATTGTCAATTGCTTTTATTAGGATATAATAAAAAACAATATTTCACCAAAAAATGCATGTATTTTGCGAGTTGTACGCATATGAGTGGACGACTTGACTTGTGGATTACGTGAAACAAATAACTTTATATTTTTTAATGGACATTTTTATATATTGATCACCATATGTCTATTTTATCAGAAAGTTTGTTATTTCCGTTATCTCTATAAAAACACAAGATTAGAAGTTTTCTTCTCGGCCAACACTTCAAACAATACTGGTTAAGCAACATCTAAAAAAAATATTCTCCATAAAGACCGTAACATCTCCAACATAACCATATATCCATTTTGGGGTGGCGAAGGACCAAAGTCTGAATAGAGAGTGTCACACCTGTGTGCATGGGAGGCAGCTAAAAGGCTCAAAGGGTTGGAGTTCAGTTGTCAGGTCCTGCTCCTGATTCTTCCTGGAGTCCATCATCCTGCCGACTACGCCACTGTGAAAGGATTCAAACGAACACAGAAAGAGGTTTGGGGGCAGCCGCCCATATACTTGAAATTGGCTGCCAAAATTGAAGGTTGTGGTTCAAAGTTTACAGAGTTTAGTCTAGAACAAGAACAAACAGATAGGGAAACGTGGCAGCTTTAAAGTCAGGTAGTAGAAGTGATGTCATCAGGGCATGAACTGGAAGTGACATAATCGGGGTCAGAACCAGAAGTGATGTAATTGGTCCCAGAATGGGAAGTGACATCATGGAGACAGAACAGGAAGTAACATCCTCAGACCCAGGTGGAATTTCACATGGTCAGTTTGCCGATGAAAAAGAGTAAGGATTAGTGCGCTCTGCCATCCCCAGCATTGGGTACCAAGTAGAAAACATACGTAGACAGGGTGGCAGTCCATTAGAAAGGATGCTAAGAACCTCATCCACAAGGCGAATTTCGAGCCACCATTTAAGTTAACAAACATGTGTTTGGGATGTGCGAAGAAAAACCAGAGGAAAACATGGGGAACCCACAGACATGGGGAGAAAGTGCATGTCCCACACATTTGAACCAAGGGGGCTGCATCTATAAGGCAGCTGTTAACCACTGCACCACCATGCCACCCAACTTGAAGACTTCTATTGGCTCATGGGAGTTGCCCAGATGGGAATGCTGGGATTCATTTGCTTATTAGAAGGTCCATGTGTAGCCAACTCTGATTGCTGAAATGTGTGTTTTGTTCATCAGCTGGGGAGCATACGCACCTTTAGGCTCTTTGCCAATGTATTCTGGCGTTGGCAGCTTTTTAGCTGTTGGTATCAAAGCCAAAGCATCTGGCATGCATGTGGCACTGGGTAGCGTGACAGACAACAAGTTGTTGGTGGGGGTCATCAGTGTTCCTGAAGGGGGTACTGCCTTCCACTGTGGTGCACCTGCTGAGGGTCTCCCATGCTTAATTATCTTTTAGCTTGATGCCATCAACTAACCTGCTACCATAACTTTCGTGCTCCAAGTTTGCTTTCTCTCCACTTGAACTCCTACAAGCATCTGGCACACCATGACATTAGCGACATTACACCTTCAGACTCCAAACGTCCCAGTCATGAGGACAGCTTAGATATGTTAGTGACCACACCACAGCACTACACCTAGACAGACCAGAGACATGAACATCAGGGTCCACTATGTCCACATCAGCTAGGAGAACAAACATGCACTGTGCCTTCATGGTAGCCAGCTTGTCTTCTTTTTAATATATAATGCCAGCACACCCATTTGGAGTGATGAGCAAAGTTAGCAGACATACTTCATTTTCTCATGCCTATTTTCTATTGTTGGACCTGCTGTGCTGCCCTTTTCACTGCCCATTCTTCAGTGGTCATTCTTTTATCCCTAAGCGTGCTGTATCAGTTGGCAGCTCCACGTGTTACTGCATTACCTGCCACCCTCTCACAATTTAATTGTCAAAAACTGCTCCCTTGACTTTTGTACATCAGCAACATTTTATGTGGACTGCTGCCCCCTGCTGGTTTTTGAACTTGCCTTTCCTTTCACAGGTCTTTTGAACGACTTCCATTGCCAGATCTCACTCTGGTGCCTGCTTTGACTCCTCTTTCTTGTGCTGTGTGCTGACCATGTGACACTTCTTTATGGGACCACCCTTGGTGCCACCCGTCTTACCAATCGCTTCACATACTATAGTATGGCTATGAAATCTGATTCAAGGGGTTACTGTCCTTCATATGTCTTGAGGTTGTTTTCTGGGATTGTGCCAATTTGTGGGCAGACAACTGCAACTCTCACTGCCCTCCGATGCTCCGATTTGCTCTTTCTGGATGAACCCGTTTCCCTGTCCATCTGCCCCTACTCTGTTTCCACTTCTTATGCCCCTTTCCCCTTTACCACCATGGTGATGTTGAGCATATCAGGCATGATGATTTGCTGATGGCTCTGCTTCTGGCACTCATAAAAGTTGCAGATGCAATTAGAACCAAATACTAACGCCAGGGGCCCCCGAACTCAGCCGTCCCTAACAAGCGACAGCTCCAAAAGGCTGTGGACAGATCCCAGCAAGCTGTCCACTGTTGATCTGAGGCGCCTTAATGAGAATAATGAGCCAAGGCTCTGGCGCAGCTCCAAGCCTGCTGCATGGGCTGCCTGAGAAAACAAACGACACTCCTAACAGGGGCTGGAAATGGCTTTAATTATCACGGATAATGGGGTCTTTGAGAGGCAGAACGCGTGCGCGTGCATGTGTGCGACAGACACAGTGGGACGCTTGCATGGGGACCGCTCTGTGTGTGTGTGTGTGTGTGTGTGAGCTCCAAAAAAAGCTCCAAAATTCAGATGCCATTAACTTAGAAACAAAAATCAATAAAAAGGGTGCAATGTACTTTAATAATGTACTCTCCTTTCTGGTAGTTATTCTGTAATGCCAGGGATTTGACATGGCACCGTAAGGTATAACCTATGAGGAAAGATTGAAGGAGCTGAATGTTTTCAGTGTAACCAAACATAGATTAGAAGCGGACATGATCAAAAATATTTTAAATTATGAAAGAAATTAGTGCAATGGATTCCTGCTGTTACTTTATTGTGGCAGACAGTAAGACATCAGGGACCTTCTGATCTCAATTTTTGGACAAACTGGGAGGAGAGCACTGTAAATCTGTTGGGCTGAATGACTAATTCTCATCGAAATTCTTCTACGATTCTTATCCCCTTTAATAAAAAGACAAGTGTCTGTGTGTGGCCGAGTATAAAAAATTAAAAATAGGCAAAACATGTAGAAGAATACCAAATAAGGGTCTAAAAATAAAAAAACTGATCTTATCGGCTTATGCTGTTGTCCGACGTTACAAGTTGGCTTCAACAGCATGATAGCGACTCTCTTACCCTCACCCAGCCCAGTTGAATAAGGTTTATGGGTTTAATGCTAATGACTGATGACTTCTGTTGAACATCGGGTGAATAACCATAATGATAAATCAGCACTGTAAAGGCCAACCCTGACACAGACAGGCGTAGGACACAGTTATAACAGAATATGATTTATTTTCCTTTTCTCTTGTCTTCCCCATTCCCCACAAGTCTAACACACAGTCCCAAAGCACAATACACTTCTTTTCTTTCTTTTTCTTCTCTTTCTCCTTCACTCTCTCCCGGCAAGCATTGTCCTCCTCCTCCTGACTCTGGCTCCCAGAGTAGTGGCTGCTGGCTCCTTTTATAATGCACCCAGAAGTGCTCCAGGTGCTTGATGACCTATTTCCGGCAGCACTTCCAGGTAGGACTCAGCAGTAGCTACAGCATCCCCTGGCGGCACCCATGGAACCCAGCAGGGCTACACCAAACTCCAACTTCCATGAAGCCCTGCGGGAGTCCTTGGCACCTGTTGCAACCCATAACTTACATATTAGGAAACCAAAGTCCCCACATGACTAGGCTAGAGTCACTAAACCAGGCCAATGCAGTAGCAACCACAGACACATTTTCCCAGCAAAACACTTCCACCATAAAAGTGGGAAGTTCAAAGAGTGATGTTGATAGGAAAACACATAGCTCAATCCAAAGAGGAAAAGGCCAACACATGGGAAAGGGACTGGGTGCATATTATTGTACCAAACCAAATGGGTAACCTATTTTTCCAAAAAAAAAAACAAAAACACAAGGTTTACATTGATTACTTAGGTTTCAACCCACCCATCTGAAGTGGGAAGCAGAACTGTTGTCAATGTAATAAAAGTAAAGCATGTGAGTAGAGTAGGTGTTGTGTTGTGAGAGAGAAGCCGATGAATGCGCTATTGTGACCATGAGGCCAGCACTGAGAATAATTCAATGATATATAAAGGCTCTTTAGCAGCACCGGCAATCTGAGGCTGAGTACATCTTCAAGATGTAAGCTTCAATCATGGATGGACAGGCTGTCACGATCTGGCATTAGGTCTGTGCATGTTTTGAGGTTGTGTAGATCAAACCACAAAGGGAGTGAACTGCAAGAACTAACTGTCCAGTTTAACAAAGTGAGGACTTGTACACTGTAGGTCAGCACAGACTGTTGGTGGTTGTGTAGATATGATGAATATGGTTGTCTAGATCAGGTAGTAGACTTGAATAATGGGCAGGGAGTAGACTGTAGGGATAAACCATCCACCTTAACAAAGTGGGGACATACATTATGTTGACAAAGTATATAGACACCCCTCCACATTAGTGAGATTATATATTTCAGCCACAGCCGCTATTATAACAGGTTCATGAAATAAAGCACATAGCCATGCAGTCCCCATTGACAAACAGTGGTTGAAGAGTGGGTCATTCTAAATAGCTCAGTGACATTAAACATGGCACCTTTGCCATAAGTCAATACGTGAAATTTCTGCTCTGCTAGATCTGCCCTGGTCCAACTGCAAGTGCTATTATTGTGATGTGGAAGGACCTTGGAGCAACAACAGCTCAGCCACAAAGTGTAGACCACGTAAACTCACCGAGAAGGGCTGCTGAGTGCTGAAGCACATAACGTGTAGAAATCGCCTGTCCTGTGTTACATCACTCACAACAGAGCTCCAAACTGCCTCTGAAAACAACATCAGTGCAAGAACTGCACATGGAGAGCTTCATGAAATGGGTTTTCATGGCCAAGCAGCTGCTCACAAGCCTAAAATCACAATGTGCAATGCCAAGCATTGGCTGGAGTGGTTTAAGCACACCACCGTTAGATGCTGGAGCAGTGGTAATGTGTTCTCTGTTCTCTATCTGGTAGCCTGATGGATGAATATGGGTTTGATAGATGCTAGAAGAATGCTACCTTCCAGACTGCATAATGTAAAGTTTGGTGGAGGGGGATGATGATCTAGGGCTGGTTTTCTGGTTTTACGCTAGCCCCCTTAGTTCCAGTGAAGGGCACTGTTAATGCTACAACATACAATGACATTTTAGCCGACTGTGCACTTCCAACTTTGTGGCAACAGTTTGGGGAAGGTCATTTTCTATTCCAGCATGACTCTACCTTTGTGCACAAACCCAGGTCCATAATCACATGGTTTGACGAGTTTGGTGTCGAGGAACTTGAGCGGCCTTCACAGGGTCCTAAGCGTACCCCTGTTGAACACCTTTGGGATGAATTGGAACACTGATTGCAAGCCAGAACTGCTCATCCAACATCAGTACCTGACCTCACAAATGCTGAATGGGCAGAAAATTCTCTCAGACGCACACCAAAATATTGTGGAAATCTTTCTGAGAAGAGTGGAGGCTCTTATAGCAAGAAAGGTTTTGTGATGGGATGTCCACACAGGTGTCCACGAACATTTGGTCATATACTGTTTACACCGTAGACAAGCACAAGGTCTCCATGGTTGTGAAGATATAATCAATATGGCTTTGTAGGTCAGGCAGCAATCTTGTGTAAGGGACAGGGAGTGGAATGTAGGGATTAACAAAACAGTGATACATATAGTGCCCTGTCGATAAATATAAACCCAATATAGTTGTGTCGAGTTATGACTAGAGGTCTATTCAGATGTTATGTGAATCATATAGAAATTACATGGGACCGACTGTCTGGACTCGGCTCTAGATTTGTGGATATTACCTTTGGTAAACATGAGTTGTGTAAATATTTTGTAGATGAAGTCAAAAAAGTTCTGTAGGAGGCAGTGAACTAGACACGGAGAAGCTCTCCAGATCAGATACTATAGTTGTGTGTAGTGGGGTAGTGACTTTAGGCGAATACGGGCTTTCTAGGTTGCATAGATATGATCAACAGCATTGTGTAGATAAGCCATTTAAGTTGTGTATGGGAAGAGAGTAGACTGTCCAGATCAATCATTTTAGTAATTTTCACTCGAGGTAAACCATAGTCTTCTTATGTATGTATAGCCCTGATCATTAATTTTAGTTTACCAGTCAGGAAATTTGTGTAGAACCCAGCAATGGGTCGTATACTCTATGGCACGGGTGTCAAACTCCGGTCTTGGAGGGCTGCAGTGGCCGCGGGTTTTCATTCTAACCATCTTCTTAATTAATGACCAGTTTTTGCTGCTTATTAACTTCTTTTGCCTTAATTTTAATTAACTTTACTCGGGTTCCTTTATTGTTTCTTTTTCCTTAATTAGCAGCAAAATAATAGTAAGACACAAAACAAGCCACCACATGACCAGCTCACCTGCAACCATCACACAATATCTGGAAATAAAGAAAGGTGAAGGTCTCAGTAAGGTTGACCTCTCAGGTCACTAAAACATTTTGACAGTGTTCTTAGAAAAAACAGAAAATCAACAGATTTGGAAATGTTTGCTGTGGCAAAATGAGAGCAGCAATAAGCTATGGAATTAAATCCATCCATTATCCAACCCGCTATATCCTAACTACAGGGTCGCGGGGTTCTGCTGGAGCCAATCCCAGTGCGCAAGGCAGGAAACAAACCCTGGGCAGGGCGCCAGCCCACCACAGGGCACACACAACAGGGACAATTTAGAATCGCCAATGCACCTAACCTGCATGTTTTTGGACTGTGGGAGGAAACCAGAGCACCCAGGGGAAACCCACACAGACACGGGGAGAACATGCAAACTCCTCGCAGGGAGGACCTGGGAAGCGAACCTGGGTCTCCTAACTGTGAGGCAGCAGTGCTACCCACTGCGCCATCGTGCTGCCCCATGGAATTAAATAACGGGTTTAATTAACAGCAAGAATCGGCTTCTCATTAAGAAACTGATTTGAGTGAAACTGGTTGGCGTTTAAAGCCCCAATTTAGCAGGTCATCTGTTGGCTTGTTTCACATATCATTTCTGCTTGGCTGTCATTTAATGAAGGAAAGAATCAATTCAGAGCACCGAATCCTTAAAAACAGAGCTATTAAAATGAAGGGAAAAGGAATTTAATTGGCAGCGAAAACTGGTCACTGATTAGGAAAAGGGTTTGAATGAAAACCTGCAGCAGCTGCGGCCCACCAGGCGTGGAGTTCAACACCCCTGCTATGGACAAGCTCTCCAGGTAAAACACGCTGGTTGTGTGTGGTAGGAAGTCACCTTTGGAAAGTATACTCTTCCTAAACACAAGCTCTTTAAGGTTGTGTATTTATCTTCAGCAAGGTTGTGTGGATGAAACAGAGAAGTTCTGTTGGGTAGGAAGTGAAACTTGTGTAAATATGATTAACAACACTGTGTAGATCAGTCTGGAATGTTGTGTAGAGCAAGCTGTGAACTACTGTAAAAGTTCAGGATCTGAAGATATGTTCATTCTAGTAAAACAAAGGGTTTTTTGAATTTGCATAGATACTAGAATACACTTTTAGTCAGTGAAGTTGTGTAGTTTTACATTGTCTCGGCTCAACACTGAGGCAGTGTCTGTGCAATCAGTGTACTGTTTAGGCACTTTGAGCTTCTGAATAAACAGGCATAGATGTTGTGTAGCCACCGATAGTGTAAGTATTGATGTGCCAAGATTATGAATGGGGTCAGTGAGCATGTGTGATGTGGCAAGTTGGGGCCATCTCGGGTCCCCAAACCCTTGACACAATTACACAAACACAAGCCATGGTTTCAAATAACCTTTCATGTCATGTTTATATCTGCAATGCGGGCAGACGCACATCACAAAACCTCCCTTCTACTTTCGTTCTCCCAAATCTCCTCCAGAAAGTTTTGTCCCCCTCTTCCTCCTGACTCCAACTCCTTGAGTGAGACGAGGAGGCCCATTTTATGCTGGACACAGGTTGACTTTTGGCACCACAACATTACACAAAGGAGAACTTTATGGTGAGGTGGAAGGCCCTCATAGAAGAGATAGCCATTCCTATCCATGGGACTGCCCAACGGGAATACTGTTCCCAGTATGCCAAGCAGGTGTGTGTATGGATCCACCAGCCCAGGAAAAGTCACCCCCTGTCAATCCATTTTATACTCCCATCCAGAAAAGGAAATGCCGTCCATCCTGGCCAGGACATCATTGCTGTGTCACCTCCCATTACAGTAAGTAAAACAGAGTTGTGAAGATGGCATTAATTTGTAGAAGTATGGAACTGGTGATACAAAATTGTCCCTTGATATGTTTGCTTATTATATGTGTTTGTTCATCCTGTGATGGGCAGAACTCCCGTCCAGGGATTGTTTCATCCTTATGCCTGAAGCTTCACTATGACCCTGCTCTGTATGAGTGGGTTTGGATGGATTGTTAGAAAAATGGCTGGCTATCCAGGATTACAAGCAGTGATGACAAATAGACACTGGTGATTTGAGCTTATCAATGAATGAATAAGCATGCAAGGCATACAGAACTGGTTGTGTAGATTACTTACAAATTATATTGTGACATTTTTGAGATCTTTTGTAATGGTGCTGCACTCCAAAATGCGATTGACACATCTGTTGAGGGTTGCCGCCAAGGCAACTGCAAGTTCAAAGCCTCCCCGCGTAACATGTCTGTCACTTGATGGGTGATGCAGGGAACATTCTAACCCGGTCACAGACCTGGATCCATCCCTGCTCATTTGCTGAGTCTGTGTGTATTGAAATGGTAGCTCCCGTTTAAATAAATACTCGGACTGTTCCTGTTTTGATTGGAATAAAGCTGATTTTCTTGAAGCCTTTGGACTCGGTGTCTTCTCTCGGGTGCAAGACAGTGACTCGTGCATCATAATATAAAGAAGCAGAAGATCCTCATCAGACGTACAAGTTGTATAGCTTGAACATCACATTGGGGAGGACGCAGTGAGTGAACAGAATTGATATTAATGTTTCTGAATGGACCTGCAAAGTGGTTGTGTAGTCACAATTTATCGTGTAGGCACAGTTGTATTAATCGCTCCGAGAAGTTGCGTAGAGGTGCTGTCCAAGCTTATGGGCAGACCCAACATCGAGGTTGTGTAGAACATCATGGTGTAGGCTCGGCAGTGAATTGTATAGAGACAGATCAACAGTTAGATAGTATAAGGCAGGAAGAGTTCGGCAGATAGAGGACTCAATGGCACACTGTTGGTGCAGACGCTCTATGATTTGTACAGATGTGCTGATCCAGCAGTTAATTTTGTGCACTGATGTTGTGTAGACATCAGTACCTCGATCATTTTTAGACAAGTGCCTCTCCTGAAGTGTGGAATCACAGATATAAAAGTGTGTCTGCATCTCTCAGGAACACCCGCGACACCACGAGAGGGTTAATGGTGCACAGAGTAGCGCTGATGGAATCCAGATGTGCCTGTTAG
The DNA here is from genome assembly GCA_026402145.1 of Polypterus bichir lapradei. Taxonomy (NCBI): domain Eukaryota; kingdom Metazoa; phylum Chordata; class Cladistia; order Polypteriformes; family Polypteridae; genus Polypterus; species Polypterus bichir. The sequence goes on from JANRMT010062796.1 coordinate 63,085,779, forward strand.
ATAAACTGGAGGAAGGGGGGAATGTTTACTGACCGCTCACAAGTTCACTGTGGAACGGGGGGTTAGTGAAACTCCACTCTCCTTCCTGCCTCTCTGTCGCTCTTTTTTTTTTTTTTTTTTCCTCCTTACTTAAATGCATCTCGGTTCATTGGGAAGCAGATGTGAGACTCTCCAACAAAGAGAGCGCCTCTCCCTGGCGGCACCTTTTGGAGCTAGAGTCTGCTCTCTGAATTCCTGAGTCTTACTATTCGGGAGAACAGGAACTCGAGCACAAGCTGCAACAACAATGGTGGTCAGGCAAGGGGGAAGGGGTGCAGGAATAAGGGCTGGAAGTGACTTGTGGAAGACAACGTGAAAGGCTGGGGCCATCCTGTATTCTACTTAGCAGGCCTCCTTCATACATCAGGTTGGGGTCTAGAGGTGAATGTACAGAGTGACCGAGGAGCATGCGTACATAGTGGCCTTATCTTTATATTTGCAGTGTAATCCACTATGGTCACTGGCATCAGGTTTTATTTCTCTCTGACTACCAGTCTTGGGTACTGGAAGCAATCCATGTCCACTTGAAGGCAGATCCTCCAGCAACTGCTGTCCTGAAGTATTTACAAATGAAGGCCTGATGTCACACAGAGAGCATTCTGGTCACACCACTGCCTGTAAAGTCACACCAAGAGATTTCTGCATTTGCAGCCTTCACCCTCTGAGCCCTGCTAATACTGTACATGTAAAGCGGGTAACTGTTGTGATTTGTGATAAATATATTTCTCTTCAGAGATATTTTTCTTCTTGATTTTCGAGGTGGTTTGGAACATGGGGAAATTTCCCCTTGTCTAGAGTTAATATTTAACAAAGTCTTTTTGGTGTTTCTATAATGCAAATTTGTTTTTTATTTGGTAGCACCATTTTGCAATGATGTTGTTTAGATGCTGGAGTCATGGCCTTAGAAGTTGCACATCGACTTATCACACCAACAACGGTATAAAGATTGATATCACAGTATCAGCGACATCCAAGATTGTGAATGCTTACTAAAGAATCCTGATGTTATTGAAATCTCAGTTTTCTGACTTTCTGCTTCATTTGACTTTGAATCCTTTTTAGGGATTATGTTGTGTTGCCAGTACCTTTGGCTTTCTGATATTGGTTTCTGCTTTCTTTTCGACCGTGTTTCTCTTCTGGTTCTTCCTAATAATTAACACCCTTGTGGCCTGCCATTTATTAAATCACCATGGTAGAACAGCAGAATGTTGCATGTTGATTGGCACTGCACTCTGTCCATGTGACAATAATGAGCCATACACCTTTTAAGTCATAATAGAAGGTGACGTGAACCAGTTGAGGGAAAATTATAGGCCAATGGATGATCTGGAAGTCCTCTAGATTCAATGCCTTTAAGCTCAAGACCATTCAGTGAGTCACCAACTGAACAAGGAGTCTTCTAGGTTCAAAACATTTTCACAGTGGGCCACACCACCAGCTGTTATCTCATACAAGAGGTGGTGACCAGGTTATGTCATGAGCCAGTGATTAATGTATAGGTCATGTAGGTTGACTGAGCTGCACAGGGAATAATTAAAACTTCTAAATCTTCACCCACTAAGTGACAGTACCTCCTCTGATATTCCATTTAGATGTGTGGTTTGCTAGCTTTGAGGCATTCAGTGTGTTGCTGAACTACAGGGTGCAGCAGAAATAACTCCCACATTTTGAAAAATCACCGTTGGGTTCCCAAAGCAGGTAGAGGGGTGCAGTCCATTCCGTTAGGTACGGTACATAATAAAGTTTTCAGTCGTCACCATGCCGTGGTCGGGTGAGCATCGAGGCTTTGTAGTGGATGCTTTTTTCAAAAATGGTGAATCTGTGTTGTCTATAGGCGTCATTGGGCCTTACTTTTTTGAAGAGGGTGGAGTCACAGTTACTGTGAATTCCAATCGATACTGTGACATGTTGGAGAATTTTCTGTGCCCGAAAATTGAAGAGTATGGGGAAGAACACAACCTAGAGGACTTCTGGTTCCAACAGGATGGAGCTCCGGCCCAAACAGCACGTCGTCCGCGCAAAATTTTGCAGGAGATGTTCCGGGGTCGAGTGGTCTCCTTACGAGAGGCAGTTCCGTGGCCACCGCGCTTTCCTGATTTAAGTCCCTGTGACTTTTTTCTGTCGGGGTACCTCAAGGCCAAGGTTTTCAAACATCGTCCTCGGTCCTTGGACCAACTAAAGGATGCCATTCAAGAAGAAATTGAAGGAATTTCGCCCGACATGCTAGTGAGAGTGATGGAAAACTTCCAAGAACGGCTCCAAATGTGTATCAGCCGTCAAGGCCACCATTTGGATGATATAATTTTTAAAACTTAAAGTAAAAAAACTTTTTTATATCTACATTTGAGAAATAAAAAGTTTTTGGTGATACCTCATACCATTTTTTTTCAATCCCCCTTTGAAATGTGGGAGTTATTTCTGCCACACCCTGTATAAGTCAGTCTGATACCTTTTTGCACCATGACACCTTTGATGTTAAACTAGGAGAGCAGTTGATCTGAGTCTTAGTCATAAAAACATAAGAAATTTGACAAAACAAGAGGAGACCATTCAGTCCATCAAGCCCGTTTGTTTAGTTAACAGCTAAGCCATCCCAATATCTCATCCAAATTTTTCTTAAAGGTTGTCAAGTTTTCTGCTTCAACTATATGGCTATAGTAGTTTGTTCCAAATTCCCACACCCTTTAAAGACAGTGTAATGAAGTGCTTCCTGGCTTCAGTCCTAAATGATCTTCCTCATGGGAGAGATTACTTTAACCAGGGCATGGAGCAAAGAAGATCTCATGCACTCCCAAGGTTGGCACTTGTGTGAGGTATGATCACATTGTGTGATCAAAGCATTAATGTTTCAGTGTATGTGTAGAGCTGTCTGTGCCTACATGGATTTTTCTCTGAGTTTTCTTCAGTTTTCCCTCCCACATTCCAAAGAAAAGCAGGTTTGGTTTATTGACAACTCAAAGTGGTCTCAGTATGAATTTGTGTGGGACTGTGCTCAATGAAACGCTGGCTGGTTCAGGGTTCATTCCCATATTGTGTGGCCAGGATGAGCACTGAATGAATAAGCAGGTTAATTAAAGAATGAATGAATGGATACCTGGAAATGGCCATCAAATTGAATTCTCAAAGGCAGAGGGCACCGGGGTATCGCCCTTCAGCTTTTCACAGCTAGAATTAGTCTATCCATTGAAACTGAGCGGCTGCAATCCAGACAGGGTGTGGTAGTGCACTTAGAAATGACCACAAATATGAGTAAATTAATGGAGTTATTGAAAATGATAGTGATAAGGCAGGCCTAAAGCTGAAAATAAGTGTGGAAGCATACTTGTGGAAGCATACTTGGAGACAACTGAAAGCGTAAATAAATTGATGTGGCAGCCAGACTTGGAAAAGATAGAAAACGTTAATAAATGGATGTGGACACATACTTGGAAACAACCAAAAATGTGTATAAATGGATATGGCAACATAGTTAAAAGTGACTGAAATCATAAACTACATTTTTTAACTGCAGAAATAGGTGTGACAATGTAGTTAAAAATACCAATGACCAAAAATGAGAATGACTCAGTAGTGCTAGAGTCATCAGATTTTACAGCCGATATGTGTGGCCAGCTATTTCAGTATAATCAAAAATGAGCACAAAGGGATGGGAGTAACTGCAGCGTACTTGTGGAATTTAATTTGGCATATAACAGCCATAATGGATGAACTGATGTCCCAACTGAGTTGGCTCCCATTCCACTTCCGGGTTGGGGAGAAAAAATTATGGACTGACCAGAGGAAGCTGCCTACAAGGATCAGTTGTTCCTCAAGTACAATAGGTGGCAGTGCACCTCTGTTCTGGCTTCATTTTGGACACCTGCAGGGCTGCACTGGACTTGCAGTCTGGGAAGGCAGCCTTGTTGGTTTCCTCAGGGGGCACTTCCAGGACAAGACTCCTATATTGCATGGCAGTTCCACCTGACCCGGAAGTGCTTCCTGGATGTAATGTTCTTGCCCTGAAAGACCCGGAAGTGCTTCCTGGGAGTAATGTTCTTGCCCTGGAAGTCCTCCAGGTTCCAACATAAAGGTAGGTGCCCCACCTCTCTCGGGTGAGTTGGAGTTGGGACTAGGTGGACAACATTCACTTGAGAGGAGTGGAGAAGGAGAATAAAGAACTGGAATTGTGACTATGATTGTGCTGAGGGAAAAGAGCTTGCAAAAAGGTATTTTGCATAATAAATAAATACTTTTTTGAACCCAGGACTGTGGCCTGTGTGGTTGTGTTTGAGGTTTGGGGGTTCAAGACCCCCCAGTGGTCACCAGCAGTAAACATTTGGCTGTAATTGTCAACATGATACATTTCGCCCATTTCCCTCGTGCAGTCACTCCAAGAGCTCATACCATTATTGTTAACTGTACGCTTCTCCTGTGTCAACAGGGGTGGTCTTAGTGGGCCTCCTTGACAGTTTTACTTTGGTACTGGCCTTGTGTTTATCAAATTACCCACCTGTGAAGTTGCATATAAAATGGTGATAGCCATGGAGGCACACTGACCTAGTGGTTATTTTGGCTTCAGGGTCCTTCTTAAATTCCAGGATTGCCATGTTAGGCCCTGACAGCACCTCTAAGGTGACACAGCTTGCATTTACAATTGAACCTTTTAATTTGCAGTCTTTTTCCACTCATCTACAGTGTACTGCTGCAGATATAATTTCTTTAGCACATGAGATGGCCTGGCTCAGGGTCATAACGGTGTTAGTGCCTGGTTTCGTAGTCACTTGGCCTCCATGTCTTTAAGCATTCAGCCACACACTGAGCTACTTGGTGAATTGAGAGCTTTTCCTTCAACACCTTCTCCCACCAGATTATGCCACCACAAAGTCATAGTTGGAATTTGTGTGATCTGGATGAGGTCCATACAGTGAGCTTGAGTCTGAACTAGAAGTGGCAGGCGTAGAAGCTGGCTGGTTATATGCCTCAATTATTTGCCTGAAGGCCTGCAAGACATTCTAAAACAGGGAAATCATTTAAACTGAACTGGTCGAATTAAAAAAGAAAGGCCTTACTGTGCCTTCAGGCAAGCGTGTCTCCAACAGCTATGTGTCTGGTAGGGTTTTGTTCTAAAAGCCATCACCGAATAAATCAACATTGTGTATGTCCCAGCATCTCAATCTCATCTTCAGGAAGGTCACTGTGCAAGAGTGTGCTTAGCATGGCTTGGGGAAGGAGACAGGCAGAGCGGGAGAGAAAGAGAGATGTTTATCTTTTCTACGATTTGGCCTGTATAAACACTGCCAGCACAGTCATTCACAGAGAGCTGTATGATTGCCTTAGCTCACCGCAAAGCATAGCTCCTGGAAACCTGGCGCCATTAACCCTCATTGTGCCAGGCGTTTACCCTGTAAATGCTCCTTCGCAGATCTTTACAAAATGAGGAGTCCCTTAGTATGGAGTAATTTATGTATCATGGACAATTTTTCACATGGTAAGGACTTCCATTGAAGGGTAATTCATAGGGTAAGATTCCATATGGATTTTCTCGTATGCCTTTTGACCTTATAACAGCACGCTCATCACCCTCCTACATTCTGTAAACTCTCTGGCTTGTTCATACAGACAGTATATTCACTGTTAAGCCCCCTCCTCAAAAACACCTCATTATGTTGATGTTAACCACTACATTGGTGGAGTAGCCTTTGAAGTCTTTTATGTTGTGATGACCCCCATATGAGTTTTTATATTCTAAGTGTTCTCTTGTAGAATTTTTTGAATCAACTTAATACAATTTGGCTAACTTTATGTATATGTCCCTTCACTAGACTTTATTAGCAGAGGAAGTGACACCAGTTAGACATTACATTTCTCACTAGTATCCTGCTCTGTCCCACACGTCACCTGTTGCAGATCTGATCAAATCACTACACTGACATCATAATGGTCACAATGGACAGTTTCCAGTGCTTTCTTTACCCCTCACTGACCCATCAGATCCCTATAATGATATTACAATGTTCTTATTGGACAGCCCACACTGCTGCTGCTGATATCATTAGATGCATTTGTCACTGGCTTATCATGTCTCTACACAAATCTGATAAAACTCACAACGTACTACACCACCTCAATAATTGGTGAGACCTAAACTCTACAGGAAGCATTTTTCACTAATTCCATTGTTCTTTACAACAATATAATAAAGGGTGCAATAAACAGCATCTCCTACTGGTGGTATTAGACTACCTATTAACAACATCATCAGCCTCATTTACAAATCTCACACTATCCACCACAGCTACTCATGTCAACAGACTCCAAAAAGCCAGCTTCTTCAGGGGTGACATCGGTGTTTTTATGAAGTTCACAATAACATGAGGGCAACTCCATTGTATCTTCTGCCATGTACAACAAAACTATAATGTGCACAGTAGACAGCACCCAAAACCTGGAGGACTGGTAATCAAAAGCACCCCACCTAGCCTCATCAGGTGTCTGAACTGGTACAACATCACTGGTGCTGTGATTAGGGGGCACCCAATCGTGCCAAACCCATCAGTTGTTCATTAAGCCCTTATGTCAATTATAATAATGTCATATTTGACTGAGACCTTGCATTTCATCTGATTCTTGTACTAATAAGACTGCCGTTACAAAGCTCACACTTTATTTCGGGAAAGCAGAGCAGAAGGTATGAGAAGAGCATGTAGTGTGGACCTTGAAACTCCAACATGGCACCTGTCCGAAGATGCTGCCTCTGCACACATACACAGCTTTTCAAGTGTATACACTGTCACACACGTGCGCATGGGAGGCAGCTAAAGGGCTTAAGTGAAGGCAGTTCGGAGGCATGCCGGGGTGTGGCAGAGTGCATTGACTCTTTTTCTCCCTTGCCTGTAGACCATTCCCGGGGGATTCCACCTGGCTCTCCTGACATCACTTCCGGGACCGAGCCAATGGAAGTGGGCCACACCAGCTCCAGTCCCCCTGATGTCACGTCCAGCTATGATCCAATGGTGGAAGACCATGTGCTTGATCCATATGACCTCACTTCCTGTCTCCCCCTTTAAAACCTGCCCCTTTTCCCTTTTTCCTCAGTCTTGTTTTGGACTCAGTTGTATGCACTTCAGTGCTGTATATTTTGCTCAAACGACTTTTGCAGCCAGGATACCACATTACACGGGTGGCTGCCCCAAACCTTTATCTGTCCATGTCTCGTTCTTGTGACAACACCCAATTCAATCACCTTCCTGCCTTTTTTAGGGATGACTCCTTCTTAATCAAGAGAATTTAATAGATCGCCTTTGCCATGAAACAGTTACAGCATTCCTCGACTTGAGTCAATTAAGGAAACAGAGCAAGGCAACTTGATGAATGTGAATTGGCACAGCTCACCTCTGATGCACCCCAGAAAGCCACCTGCATCACTTGTGTCACAGGGTGGCCTCCTTGCTCAAATATAAAGGTGGTGTGCCTTGCGGTGGCCACCTCTTCTGATGTCTCAGATTCATTTTTTCCCCTCAATCTCCTCCTTCAGAGCACCAAAGGACCAGGCTTAGGACTCTGCCCCAGCAGGTAGTGCTTGACAACTCTGCTTGAATTACTCCAGATAACTTGACAAGTAAGCCAAAACCTGGCAGTCGTGAACATTCTGAGAGCAGAAATTGCACATATTGACGGGACCCAGAATGAGAAACTAGGGTAGGTCATTAATAACCTGTTAGTGACAAGCCATCTTATTTTCCACTGTGGCTTTAAGGCATACTCAGAGCTTCATATTCAGGGTGAAGAAAATAATCCAAACGACTCTCCAGGAAGGCAGGAAATGGGTATAAAAATAAGCGTTAGGCTGCTCCTAACTTCCTGTTGAGGGGGCTGAGGGGAGCATAGTGCCCCATTGTGAGCAAGAGGGCTGATAATTAGACAGAGGAGACTCTGTTCAGAACTCCGAGGGCCGTAGCCAGAGTAAACTGTATAAAAGTGAGGAAATTGTACAAATAAATGTGCGGCATGGAGGGCCCCTTAAATCTGAATTGATAAAAGCCGAAAGAAATGCCCGCCGCCCATCCGCTGCAGAAACCCACACTTGGGAAGTAGGGGAGTGTTTGTGTTCAACATTTTAATGGAGTGGACAGGAAAGACCTCTATACCAGAAATAAATAAATAAACTCCATTTCCACTGTGCTCCAGCTTCCAGTCCCATGACAAAGGTCGTTATACATCATCAGATAGCACCGACTTTTAGCTCTCAACACCCTGACAAAGAATCTATCGTCATATAGCACCTACCCACAGTTTATAATGCTCTAATAAAGACATTTGTGACCTTTAAATTGCTTTCTATCTCTGCTCGCAGTACCCTGAAAAATACATCTAAATTTATTCTTACAGTGCTTACTTGGAGCCCTGATCAAGACCCTTGCACGTCATCTTATAGCACCCATTTTGAGTTTCCAACACCTTTGACAAATACCACTACTTGATTTTTTTATAACATCTACCCTGAGCTCCCAGCCACCTAACCAAAACCCTTTACATCTTCTCATACACCTTACTGTCAGTTCCCAGCACCATGACAAAGTCTCAATGCAGACACTTAACTGCACTTATTCTGGCACACTGAAGGTGATCTCTGTATATCACCCTTTTGTACCCAACTATGACGTGTGTGTGTTTCAGTCTAACAGCACCTAACAAAGCTCCCTTCCCATCTTCATAAAGGGTATACTTCATCCCAGTGACCCAATACTGTGCATTACCTTACAGCAACTAAATTCAGTTCGCTGCCAAAGACCCATATACATGTTTTAAAAGCAATTACTGTCCCGAAAAGAATATTGGAGTTTTAAAGAGCTGTAGCTTGGCGCCCATTCACCGCGCAAATTTCCTTTTCTTGGAAATCGTGCAAAAAAACATCAGTCTTGGGGGAGTCTTATTCATGTTCGATAACTGCATGAGGGTTTTCTTCACCCCAAATTCGTACATTATGATAATTTACCTTCCCACTAATGTGAAACATGGCTTCATCACTGAAGATAATCAAGGAACAAAAATCTTCATTGATCTCCAAATTTTGCTGGATGAAAGTTGAAAACTCAACTCGATGCATCATATCCCCTTGTCTAAGGGCCTAAACCAACTGCAGACGACACGGTTTCATAACCAACCGGCGTCGGAGAATTCTCCATACACTTGACTTTGGTATCTGTAACTCATGACTTGCTCGTTGAACTGATTTCGATGGGCTCCGAGTGAACGCAATTTGCATTCAGGCGACTTTTTCAGCAGAGGAGGAAGTTCGAGGTCGCCCGATGCTTTTACCTTTGCAGATACACCCAGTATCTCGAAATTGCTGGTACCATCGACGGATGTTATTGTCATTTGAAGGGTCAGTCCCATATTTTTGATGAAATGCCCACTGCACAGTAACAACTGATTGAGTTCTGGCGAATTCGCAAATCAAAAAACTTTTTGTTGTGGCGCAGCTATAACTGCAAACGTAACTAATCGAAACAACACACTGTTAGCTTTTTGATAAGCATTAGCACCATCTACCAGCAACGAAATGAAACTAGATTAATTCCTCAAGATGCCACTAGGTTGCTCTGCAGTCTCCGATGAATGGGCGCCAAGCTACAGTTCTTTAAAACTCTGGTATTCTTTTTGGGTCACCCTGTATTCTATTATAGTGGCTACTGCCACCTTTACAAAGTCCACTTTATGTGTGTTTAATGCATCTCTTAGTCCTAAATACACTTAATGGACTATCATTACCATCCCAACAAAGATCTCTCTCCATTACCTGATTGAATCCACTCTACCACAACACCTGACAAAGAGCCTACAGTATATATTCCACATTGTATACATTGTACTTGAACTTCTTTGCCAGAGGGTGTGAGGGACTGAGGAATGGAATTAGCCACTTCACTCTAACTGCTATTGAGTGGCCCTAAAAAGGAGCATTGGCTTCTTCCACTGACATTTCCACCAGAAGGCTCCATGCGTTCTCAGCTGCTTCAGTCCTTTACCCTCTCATACACACCGGTTGGCTCCACCTCACTCCATTATTCTGGGGTTGGAGGCAATCCATTTACCACTGTTTTCTGGTGCTCTGTGAACCAACTCAAGACCAAGGTGCACATCTGAGACTCACTGGCAGTGGTGGTTATGCATCAGGGCTGATGGACTCTATGGACTCTACCATTCAGGAGCTGCCTTTATGCCAGATTGTCCAGGTCCAGACCTGAGGTTCTTCACTGTCCACTTCTCAGAACCATTGTCCTCAAGGGTAACACAAACTTGAAGGGTGCAAGATGATCTGGCCCATCTGCTTGAAGTCAGCCATTGTGAGTGTGACTGAGGGTTCTACCAGCATTATTGTTAAGCCAGTCCTCCATCTCAGGGTTATTAGTTGGCTCTTTCACAACTGCCACCAACGTAATGACTTGGGTGGGTTCGAGAGATGGAGGAATAGATTTGTCCTAACACTGGCATCAGCGCCCAGCACCTAGTACTATAATAAAGATTCTAATACTTCCTCTTATAGCACCTACCTTGATCACAGAGCACCCTGGTAAACACCACTATGCATTACAGACAAACAGAAAGCATGGCCAGCGCTACCATAAGGGTGACTTGGTTGTGCACCCCAGGACCCTGCCTGCACAAGGGCCTTTGTATATGCCAGACACAAAACGTCTGATAACAAGAAAAGTCAGAGTTTCACCAGCAGTGCAGGCACTCACAGCAGTCCACTGTCCAGCACACACGCCAACCCTGCTCGATCTTCAGGATTCTAAACCTACCTAATCAGAGCTGAATTTAAAGCTTTTAAAAGAGAATTATGAGTCCCGTCTGGGTGATATGGTTAGGGCATGATCAGAACAGGTGTCTAAGTGTGCTGCAGAAAAAAAGAAAACAAAATTGATAGCCATTCAAAAGGAGAGTTCAGTGATGCAATGAAAATAAAAAAAATTAAAAAGAGAACTGAACTGAATTGCTGTAATCTATGGCTGACACTTCTAAAAAAATATAATGATTTGAACAAGCGCTTTGATTGAGCCATAAATAATACTGCAGGCGAGACTAATGAGGCCAGCCTTACAGATAGTCAAGAGATGGCTGAATTCTACACAGTTCCATAACACCGACATATTCGTGAACATCTCTGTGGTAGACAGCGAGGCTCCAGCAGAAGATATGACTCTTAAGCAACACCTAACCTAAACAAAGGATCCCCTTTTCACGCTTCAATTTAATTTGGTGCAGAAATGTGTCCCCAAAATGCTCAGTCACCTTTTTGCCACAAAATATCACCGGCCTTTTACAAATGTTTAATTGATGTTTGTTAACCGCACTTCCAGAAATCGATTTCCTGCAGATGTGAAGCTGCACTCATCAATTAGTTTGGTACATTCAATGAAATACACAGATTCAAAAAAGGAAGGTGAAGTAGACCTGACGTAAAGTTTGGGAATTGTTTCTAGGTAAAATCCTGTGCCGGATTTATCTTTATAATTTGTAAGTAGATGTGCCTATAGGGGGTGTCTTTGGTGGGGGCAGTGAAGTGAGGTAATGGGGGAGGGATGTCTTTATAGATAGATAGATAGATAGATAGATAGATAGATAGATGAAAGAAAGAAAGAAAGAAAGAAAGAAAGAAAGAAAGAAAGAAAGAAAGAAAGAGAAAATGAATGAACAAACAAACTTACTTACTTTATTTGTCCTAAGGGAAAATTTAGCTTTTTACAGAGGCTCAAGAAATATTACCACAAACACCAACAGCCCCCCTCAAAGAAGCATAAAGAATTACAAAAAGGAATAAAAACACTTAACAAGGTAAAGATAATTGAGCTGTCCCTGGAGGGATTATGCAGGTGTATTCCTGTTAGTATAAAGGAGCACCATTAGTGTTTCTTGACACACTTCTGCTGAATAATTTGTTAGCTGAAAGTGTGTCAGAGAGGGGATGTGCAGCATTGTTCATAATGGCACTCAGGTTTGCCTTATTTTGTAGTGTCTAATCTCCAGAATGACAAGAACCCTATAGACCTATTTATATGATTTGATTTCATCTTCTGCCACGCTGACAGAGCTCCCTGTATACCTTGCAGAACCTCCTGGTCAGTTCCCTGCACCCTAACAAAATCCTTTATCCATTATCTGTAGTGTGTCTTGTCAGCATGCTATGTTGGCTTTTGGCCACCTACACCCCAATAAAGCCTGCTTATAGCAGACATCTCATTGCACATGTTCTCTGTCTTTATACTTTCCAAATGAACCCAGTCTCATTTCCCAGCATCCTACAGTGTGTATTCTTATCGCATGTATTTTCAACTTCCAGCATACACGAAAGATCACAATACCATGCATTTTCAGACACCGGGACCCTGAAAGTGCTCCTGTACGTCTTATTGTTTTTATCTATTTATCCAAGGTGACTTACAAAGCAAGTTATAACAGATACAACAATGGTTAGAAGGTGCAAGCATCAAAAGCAACAGAGAACAAGATCGAAAACTGAGCAAGAGAGAGTCATACTTCTACTGTATCATTAATACTGCAACTAGACAAAGATCGCCATCCTAAACAGCAGTAGCTATCCTGAAGAGGAGACACAAAGCAGTTCCAAAATATTTCATGAAAAGTTATATTACAGCTCACATTGTCAGAACCTTGCATGTTGTTTGTGCACCATTCCCATAACCCAACATGCCTGCAATGGCCTATATGCATCTCACTGCACCCGCTGTCACGTTGTAGCTCCATGACATTGACCCCGTGCATTTTCTCATCTTTCTCAGCCTGACCAACTATACCTAAACATGTGCCCTTCATTAATGCCCATCATTTTGAAAATGTTCCCTTAGAGTACCACTTCTTAACCACTAAAACTTCTCCCACCACCTGGACAAATGACTCCTTAACCGATTAATGGACTCACTTTCAGCTCCCAGAATTTTGACCAAAAATCAGGTTTATCTTTTTTCTCGTACCCCACTTCAGGTTACAGAACCCTGGAAAACAAACCTCCACTTTCAGTCATACAGAGACCCCTTTTGATGTAATACACCTTGAAAGTATTTCAGCGCACTCTAGGAGATGACCCCTATGCCTCATACTGTGTGTAATCTCACCTCGTTGCACACTAGACCCCACTAATGCTAAATCCATTGTCGGCCATAAGCACCTGTCATGGGCCCCTGCAGAGCTTTCCACTCTCAAGAATGTCTCCATCCTCCATCTTGGCAGTACACATTCATTTTGCTTGTCACTTCCTCCATTTCCCTGTTGACTTCTAAGTTCCACATTCCCCATTCAGGTGATAAGAGAGTCTGTGTGAATAAAAAGTCATTTATCTTCAAAGAGACGTTCCCCGTCCCGATGAGCCCGGATGGCCACAGTTTTTCATTCTATCGATGTCTTAATTAGACGCCGATCTGTGGTGTGTACTGGCCTGATTGGACCCGTTTGTTCCAGTTCTGACTTTAGAGCTAACCAATAGTGCGGGTTTCCCCTCACATGCGTATTGCACAGGAGTTGATGCAGTCTTGGATCTTTTATGTCATTTTTATTCTCTTTGTTTTAAAAATTTTAAGTCTTTTGTTGCTTCCTTTAGTTGCAAGTTAAAACATTTAGCGCAAGTGTGGAGCAGCTGCTCAGTCCCATTTCCACCTGCTATGCGGGTGTTCTTTATAACTTAGCAGCTTCAATAAAATTTTTAGGACCAAATAGGAACAAAAAATATTTGCGGTCTGAGAAGGACGAGACCACATCTGTGAACAGGACGCTTTATTTATAGGAATTTCTGACACAGTTAGGAACAAATCACAGATTACATTACCAGCAAGTGGCCTCATTGTAAGAAATCCATTTGCCATGGTAAATCCATGGGAATGGGCTGTCATGTCACTGCTGTGGCCCTGTCTCCACTCACTTGACCACAACCTCACCCATTCCAGCCACCTCACCCTACCCTGAACTTTCATGGTTCTCTGAATCAGAATCCGCGCCTCCATCATATCTCCTTCTTAATCACTCCGCCCCTGAAGATGCCAAAGCTCAGGTCACAGGTGTCACCGTCTCAGCATGGCTGGTGCTGGGGGCACATACGTGATACCAGCACAGCAGGACACTCTCCAGGTCATGCTGACCTTTTGTTTCACACCTGCCTAGTCAATCTGGTCAGGACATAAGAAACCAGGTGTCCACTAGCAAGGAGGCAGTCAGGAGATTCAATACGTTGTTGCCCCCCCAACGGGCCAACTGCTTGAGGGATGCAAGCAGGAAGCAGAAAAGTGGCGGCATGGCTTTCAAAGAAAGCTGGGGCTCTGAGTATTTATTGAGAGCATGTGTCTGTGAAACTTTAACTGCAGCCGCCTCATAAAAAGCAGAGAGCTCGGCTCATGTTAAGTTTTGAGTTTCCAGGGGAGAGGCAGAGTGGCCTGCCTTCCTGTCAATTAAAACTACATTTCCCAGCAGTCAGGACTGTGTGTGCGAGAAAGAGAGAGAGAGAGAACCAGGGGCATCACCTTGCCATGTGAACGCATTGCTTTACTAGACTGAGACCTTTTAAGATAACCCCAGTTTAGATCTCCTTCAGTCTTGGTTACTGATATCCACTATGGAAAACGCTGGGCTGCTTCTAGTGCGGCTATGCAGGTGACACACCTTTCCTCTACAGCCGGGGTCGCCAACTCTAATCCTGGTGGACCACCATGGCTGCAGGTTTTCATTCTAACTCTTTTTTTAATGAGTGCCATGTTTGGGCTGCTAATCAACTTTTTGTGAATTCACTTAAATTGAATTGCTTTTTAAAGATTTCTTCATCATTCCTCTGAATTGCTTCATTTCTTTCTTTAAATGGCACCCAAACAGAAATGAAATGTGAAGCGAAGCTAAGCTAAGTCAGGGCCTCAAACTGCAACCAATTTCACTCTAACCAGCTTCTTAATGAGGTGCCGAGTCTTGTTGTTAATTAAACCCTTTCTTTAATTCTGTGGCTTGTGCTGCATTAGCAGACATTTCCGAAACTGTTGATTTTCTCTTTTCTAAGATCACTTCTAAAATGTTTTGTGGAGCTGAGCAGATCGACATTCTTGAGACCTTCACCTTTCTTTATTTTCAGATATTGTATGATGGACACCATTTGTTTTGGCTCATTTTGTATCTCATTATTGTTTGGCTGATAATTAAGGAAAAAGAAACAATTAAAGGGTCTGAGTCTTCAAGAGCGAGTCAACTCAAATTAGTTTAAAAGAAGTTAATTAGCAGCAAAAACAGGCCACTCATTAAGAAAAAGGTTAGAATAAAAACCTGCAGCCACAGTGGTCCCCCAGGACCGAGTTTAAGAACCCCTGCTCTACATGATTAAAGGGTGAGGGCTCTTTAGCTCCAGGAGATGCAAGGAGGACACAGGTTTCACTGGCTCAGGACATCTACAGTATCATAAACAGCAGAAGGAGGATCAAGAGTCACTACTGGAGTAAAGCAGCCAATGGGAGTACTCAGTTTGGGGTCATAATTTTACTGACCAGCATAAGAAACACTAATGGTGGAATCTCAAAGTGCACACTGGGAGCTTCCTCCTCAACCTCCACGTTCCTCTAGGGATCCACTCTGCATGCTGTCCTGTCAACCCTTCATTCAGCCTTAAACAAAGTGAACTCCATGTTTTGAAGCAGAATAATCTTCCTGTCTGCATTTGCACTGCATTTCCACAGCCCTTGTCACCTTTGGGCTTGTTAGCTCCTTGGTCCTGCACAGTGGTTCTTCTTAGAGCACTGTAATGAACGCAAAATCACTAAGTTATAGTAGCAGCCAGCAGCCTTTGGTGCCACAACACTGGACAGGTGATGCCATTATTGTCATTATTGAGCTTCTGGATTTAATTTGTTCAGATTCTATCCCAATAAAGAGTCCCATTGAGCTCAAGGACAGATTGTCTTCATTTTACTCAGAAACATTCTAACTTGGCAGACCCTCACGCTTATCAACATATTTTTCATTTCCCATGTGTTCTTACACTGCATTGCTAAGTATCGTGTGGGTTAATTGAAAGTGGAGGAGAACGTAGAGACCACCTATTTGTGGCAAGGTCTAATTCACATGGGGACACATTGTTCGACAGAGTGGAAAATGTCATTGAGCCCCCTGTGTGGGAACTGGACTGCTTCTGTCTTCTCGTGATGATGTCCACCATTTACCACCATGCCATGCCATACTGAGCCTGACTCAGAAATTCTTGTAAGGTTTGCTCGGTTTCCATCCCCTGCTGTTCCTTCTGAAGTCAGCTGTCTTTGCTCATGTTTCTATCTTTTTCTCTGCAGGGACCTCAAGAACAATCTGATCAGCACAATCAGTCCTCATGCCTTCCAGGGTCTGCTGGAACTCCGCAAGCTGTGAGTAACTCCTGCCTGCCCCCCACCTCTCGCCACTTGTCATTCTCCTACTGCTCTCATCTTTCATTCTGGTCCCTTAAAGCATGAAAAGTGGCTGCTTAGGCAGCGATGTGCATACAAGAGGATCTCTCAGTGGTTGAGCGCCACCTTGAGGAGAAGGAGTGAAATTGCGAGTATCTTTACATTAGGGAAATACCCTGACATGCAACGAGGAGTGTAGACAGGGTCAGCACTGAGTCATTCATTTATACAGCGTGTTTCACTGTGCACACCATCTCAAGGTTCTTTACAAGCATACAAGAATCCAATCTAATACGTTACAAGAAGATATAAATCAAAAACAGGAAAGAAACTACAAAAACGTATGACTTAAAATGAAAAAAGGAAAGACAGATCGGGGGGCTATTTCAGTGTTAAGAAGACACAGAGCTGGACTCACAATGCTGGAGAGGAGCTCAATTAGAGGAGTTTGTATAGAAAGAGGGCTGACAGTGGGAGGGTGGGCTAAAAGTCATGCTCTTGTCCCAATTTTTGTTATACTTAATGCCAGGTAAGTGGCACGTTGACATGGAGTACATGATGATGAGAATTTGGCTGGAGAGGAGCAGCATACAGACATGTAAGTCAGTTGTAGAAATCTGATGATGATTCAATAACAGACTGGAAACAAATGTTTCAGCTGTGATAATGTTCAGCAAATTAGGTGAAGCATCATCTCGAACCCGTTGGGATTAGTCAATAGAAAAGAGCAGTGCTGTAATTCAGAGGAGAGGCTAGGTTACACTCTAGCAGTATTCCAGATGTTCTGATGGCAGACAAAAAAAGACATTCAATGGCCAGATTCCAAGGATGGTAACTGAAGTTAAGGAGTCAAGATTTCATCTTAAGATGAGCTGCGGAGTCTCACAGCTTTGTTAATGCTCAACTGTTGGAAGCAACCAGATGTCCATGTACTGAGACAAGGGGTGAGTTTCTCATCACCAGAACATGAGATTGTGCTGTTGAATCACAGAAGATATGTGTGGATGCTGATCAAAACTGGAACTGGCACCAAAGGATGAGAGAGAGAGGCTATAGACAACTTAAGTCACCAGCCCAGGCCCCTGTTGGCATGCGTACAGCGAGGCACAGGAAGATCTGGGAATAGCATTTCCAAAAGGTCCAGCAGAGTTTTAGGAGCATCAAAGGTCAAACAGGATGAACAACAAGGTGGAAGTCAACTACAAGGGGAATAAGAGCTGTTTATAGGATGAGGCTGGAAACCCAAGGTTAAGCAAGAGCTAGAGACTGGGAAGTCTGGAATTTTAAAAAGTAAAGCAAGAGTCATTCAGAATTGAACAAATATCAGTCTAATTAGACAGGTCAAGTTGATTTTGCCATTTATAATGTTCATGCATCAAGTAATATCTATCTATCTATCTATCTATCTATCTATCTATCTATCTATCTATCTATCTAGTATATAGTGCCTTTCCTATCTATCTATCTATCTATCTATCTATCTATCTATCTATCTATCTATCTATTATATAGTGCCTTTCACATCTATCTATCTATTTAGTATATAGTGCAATTCACATCTATCTATCTATCTATCTATTATATAGTGCCTTTCACATCTATCTATCTATCTATCTATCTATCTATCTATCTATCTATCTAT
>JANRMT010062796.1:63107469-63123976 GCA_026402145.1 Polypterus bichir lapradei
ACATTGAATGAGGAGGTGTGTCCAAACTTTTGGCCTGTACTGTACATCCACAGAAAATAACCATGGATGCTCCCCTCACCGTCTTCATCTTCCAACCTTTTAATCACTTATGTATTCATTTCCCCCAGCCTGGCATGCCCCTGTGCACCCCACACCTGTGTGCGTCATACTGCTAGTGAGACTCTAGAGATCTGCACCTTTTCCTGGCCTGTGGTCAGAGTGTAGACCTTGTCCTGCTTAGAGGCTCGAAGGTCCTTTATGCCTGAAACCTCTCTGGTGCTGAGACAACCCTGTGACTTTATATACTGTGCAAGAATCACAACATAAAATCCATCAGTTTATTTATGTACATTTTATAGCACCTTTCACAACGAATATTAGCCCAAAATACTATTTCAGCACAGTGCTGGCAACAGTGGCATATCATGACATCAACTGAGTGATGTAGTGAACGATAGTTATATCATATAGTGTCTTTCCTAGTGAGCTCCGTTAGTCTCTCATGTTATATTCTAATAATCCAAATCTACCAAAAAAGCAGAGCACTGAGGTAGTGTGGTAGAAGACCTGTGGGTCAGTGTTGTAGAAAATACACAGTAAAATAAAGAAAAGTCTTGAGCCATACAGTATTTCTATATTAACTTTATATATTAACACAGGTGGAGTCCCACACGCAGTTGTTAGTGTAGCATGGCAGACTGACGGAATCTAACTGAAGGCTTCCTTTAATTAACGAGGTTCATTTACATATAATAACTACAAAGCATTTCAATCGCACCAATCAGCATACAGATAAATGGTGTATTCCAGAAACACATCTCTGCTATTAAACCTTATGTAAAGTCCCATATAGTTAACAATTTAAGAGTCATGGGTGATACCTGGTTAAAAGGAATGACTTTTTATATGTAAACTTTTATCAGAGATTAAAATATAAAGTTAAGTGGTATATAGGATCTCATGTTCTAATTTACTGGTACAAATGCCAGGATGTCCTAGTTAAACAGGCAGGCAGTTTCAGGTGCATTTCCTGTTACTGGCAGTCTATTTTCTGCCCACCCTGTCTGTGAAATCCATCCGCCTCCCAAAGTCTCTTTCCATTGCAAGGCTTGTGGAGAGTTGGCATCGACCCACCCAGGACTCGGCGCCAGTCCCAGCACTCCAATGAACAGGATCATATCATGTCTTTCTACAGCCTGGTGAATGTGATCTTGACATCTGCCTCCATGTTAAAGCACAGTGGTGTGAACGTGTTGGCTCATTGCTCTTGTCGTTCTTTTTTTCAGGAACTTGTCTGGAAATATCTTCTCCTCCCTGGAGCTGAGCCTCTTCCAGTCTCTCCCATCACTCCGGCAGGTGTGAGTATCTGCAAACAGCACACAATTTGGGCGAGGTGGTAGTGCTGGTGGTAGGGGGTTGAATCTGGCAGTAGGTTAAAGGATCTGAAGTACAGGTTAATGTTCAGTCATTCAAGCAGTAGGTCTGTCATTTATTCATTAAGTCCATCAGTCAGTCAGTTATCCATTCATCAGTTCAGTTACTTAGTCATTAATTCAGCATTTCTCAACCTTTAAGTATTTGTGACCCGAGTTTTCATAACAGTTTTAATCGCGCCCCCCCTAACATTTTTTTGAAATGTAGATGCATATTTTATTATACCTACTTAACTTTTATTAACATTTATCTAACTCTATATTTATTGTTCTAGTATCAGAATGTAGTTTAAGTTCATTTGTTTTGGTTTCAACAGATGTTTTTTTCATATTTTTGATTCTTGTTTTCTTTTTGTCACATCTTCGCGCCCCCTTTTTGTTATTCTGCGTCCCCCTAGGGGGGCCCGCCCCACAGGTTGAGAACCACTGCATTAATTTATAAATTCTGGTAATTTCTTTCATTCCTTCAATTATTTGGTGGGTAAGTCATTTATTCTCATTCATTCATTTATTTATCTTTCCATATTAATTCATTCATTCAGTCCATCAGTCCATTAAATTCATTCATTCATTCAGCGATGTTAATCCAATCGTTCAGTTTATCACAGTCAGAGGTTGGAGTAAAGTGTTACTGTAATCGAATGAGTAATATCATAGTGTAAAGTATTACAGTTAAATCTGAGTAATCACATTACAGTTACTGATCTAACCTGAACACCATTACTTGTATTGTACGCATTTCTAAAGATCTAAAATCTAAATGTCATAAATGTCTTGAAGGGAAGCCATTCCATGTCATGTAACTTTCAAAGAATCAAGTATGGCTACTTGACGTGAAGCTCTGGGCCGATTTGCGCTGCACATGTGCACTGCTTTCACTAAAGCACACAGTAACATTGATTTTTTACAACGCTGCTGGATCTGTACCTTAATGTCCAATCAAATGACAACGTTAGGAGTGCCTTGGCTGTCAAGTGTGATGTCGCATCCTGACGTGCATTTTGATTTTGACATCATGTCTCTTTAAAGTTCTCAAGAAAATGAAGAAATTTGCGTACAAGTAAGATAACTAAATCTTTTCATTAATTGTCAGTGGATGTCAGATAGTTAATTACAAATTGTAAAGGCTGTCTTTTCGCTTGCCACGTGCCTGTTTGATTGTGTAAAGAACACCAGAATGGAAGAGACATAGGCATTTTGATTGTGTTACAGGATAAACACTGCAGGTGTCATGTCTCATTGAGGGTACCTCCCATGGCTGTGGTTCAGATTCGTGTTGCTTTGTCTCTTTTGTCCATTTCTGATTATTTTATATATTTTGACTATGTGCATCATTCTTCATTTTTGGTGTTGTCTACGTATATAAGCTACATTTCTTATGTTCCGTGTGTTTTGTGGGTGGTCCCCCAAAAGGCGGATCCACCAGCCAATCACTGCCAAGGAACAGCCCTCCGCCCTGTAAATCTGGCGTTTCGTTTTTTTATGAGTGGTGAGTTCTTGTGATTTTATAAATTCTATGTGCCTTGTGATTTTTTCTGTTTTTTTTTTTTTGTCCTTTTGCCCTGTGTTAGCTTACTATTGGAATTTAATTTGGAACTTGTTCTACTTGGATTACCTTCTTGTTGCAGGCAATTTCATTTTACTGTTGTGCTCCACAGAGATTCATTGTGATTAGAATGCCTTTTTGTGAAGAATAAATCCTTTCTTTCATAAAGATTTGGTCCTTGCCCTTATTACTAACCGGGAATTATAATAGCAGGTACAGTAGCCGGCTCCACTGGATCAAGAAGTGATCTCGTCTGCTGGCCATCTCGTACTAACAATGAGTTTACAGTTTACTGTCTGAACATTTGCAAGCCAGTTTTATTTCTAATTATTTGAAATAATTTTCATTTTGTGAATGAAATACATCTATTGGCTGGCTCATATATCCGAAATGGCACAGAGGTAATGTAAGTCATGTAGTTGACTTGTTTAACTGCTCATATTTCCTCCATCTTAAAATACTGAACGGACATTGTGTATGAACCTTGTATTTCCAACTAGAACAAGTATTTGCATAAGTTTAGACAGTAATGTGAAAGTAAAGTAGTTAATAATGTAATCACTATTTCCAGGAAGTAATTATGAACAAATCCATTTACAATATGAGTGCAGTAATCAGTAATTTGTAATGGTTTACCCCAGATCTGCTTATAGTCATTCATAAATTAATTTAGTCCTCCGGGCGCTCCGGTTTCCTCTCACAGTCCAAAGACATGCAGGTTAGGTGGATTGGCGATTCTAAAATTGGCCCTAGTGTGTGCTTGGTGTGTGGGTGTGTTTGTGTGTGTCCTGCGGTGGGTTGGCACCCTGCCCGGGATTGGTTCCTGCCTTGTGCCCTGTGTTGGCTGGGATTGGCTTCAGCAGACCCCCGTGATCCCGTGTTCGGATTCAGCGGGTTGGAAAATGGATGGATGGATGGATATTATTCATTCACCCAGTCAGTCATGTTCATTTAAGCCAATTTTATTTCAAAGTAGTAGGGAGGCAGAGCCACTGGTGGCATCGTTTTTCTAATAAACCTTTATTATTAATATTCACTTACAGAGCAAGTTATTATGATCACCTGTGTATCCATGTAATTACCAAATCAGCCAATCACATGGCTGCATCACAATGCATAAAATCACGCAGGTACAGGTCAGCAGCTTCAGTTAACGTTCTCATCAAACACCAGAACTGGCATAAAATGTGATTTTGACTGTGGTGTGATTATTGGCAGACGGGCTGGTTTGAGGATTTCTGTAACTGCTGATCTCCTGGGACTTTCACACAACAGTATGTGAACAGTATATATAGGGAGGTCCAGATCTAATTATGCAATTTTCATTACGCTATAACTTATTAAGTTTATTACATAGAAAATCACCCGAAAAATCCCGGACCATCGAGAAATGTGCTAACTGACGACATGAAGAATCGTCTTTGCACCAAACTGGAATCGTCCCCGCATAAATAAAAGTTATCCAGATGATCTGGATCTGCATAATTAGATCTGGACCACCCTGTAGAGTGTACAGATCTGCAGATCTGCAAACAGAAATGTTTTGTTGATGAGAGAGGTCAGAGGAGAATGGCCAGGCTGGTCTGAGCTGAGGGAAAGGCTACAGTGATTCACATAACCACTCTGTACAACTGACTTAAAGATTCTTAGAACGTGGAACGTGTCAAACAATCAAGCAGATGGGCTGCAACAGCTGAAGACCACTTGAGTTCCACTCCTGTCAGCCAACAAAAGAAGGGCTGAGACTGCAGTGGCCACAAACTCACCAAAACTGGACAGCCAAAGATTGGAAAAATCTAGCATGGTCTGATGAATCTCAAGTTCTGCAGAGGCACAAAGATAATGGGGTCAGAATTTACCACTATCTGCGTAAATCTGTGCATAAAACCTGCCTTGTGTCACAGTTCGGGCTGGTGGTGTTGGTGGTGGTATAATGATGTGGGGAAAGTTTCTTGGCACACTTTGGGCCCATCAATACCAACTAACCATCTCTTGAATGCCACAGCCTGCTGAATTGCTGCTGACCGTGTGTGTCCCTTCATTGCCACAACTTATCCATCTTCTAATGACTACTTTCAGCATGATAATTCACTGTTTCACAAAGCAAAAGTTGTCTCAAATTGGTTTTTTGAACATGATAATGAGTTCAGTGTTCTGCAGTGGCCTTCTCATTCACTGGATCAGAATCCAACAGAACACCTTTGGGATTTGGTGGAACGAGAGATGTGCTGCATGAATGTAAAGCTGAGAAATCTGCAGAAACTGCGCAGGTGCAATCATGTCGACATGGACCAGAAAATCAAAGGAATGTTTCTTACATCTTTTGAAATCCAAGTCATGAAGAACTGAGGCTGTTTTGAGAGAAAAAGGCGGCCCTCTCCAGTATTAAGAAGGTGGTCATTATGCTCACTGAGCGTATTTGTGACATTGTGTTGAATGAACATCATGAATGGATTATTAGTGTTACTCGTCCGAGATAGATTGACATTTCATTTAAGGCACTAGAAATGTGTTGCCCTCATGTTGTTCGTTGAATCCCAATAATATTAACCTAAGGTGACATTCTCAAACTTATCTAAAACAATTTAGGATTATGAGGTATCCAGGGTCTAATATGGCAGCTCTGGACTCAAGCTGAAGCTGGTCCTGAGTAGGGTGCCAGTCTGTCACAGGACATATTCATGCACAAACCAAACAGTGGCCCAGTTTACCAAGTAAACTAACACACCTTTGAGATGTAACCCATCATAATAATGAATAATGCCCATGTTGAGGATGTCATCCATCATCAGACTCGTTTAGCCTATTCTAGTTGCATATCCCAGAGGTATGATGAAGATGACTCTTCATTTTATGTAATTACAATTAGTAAGAAGCAGACACTGAAAGGTGGCACTGTGATATACATCTTGACACCTCAGAGGGTCAATTTCTTTTTAATTAAAAAAGTCCAATGTGGAGTGAGCCAGGTGACTGTGTTCAAATGCTGACTCCCCCCCGATGTTCGCTCTCAAGTCACAGGAAACAAGGAAGAGACGAGCTTTAAGTCACCAACTGGAGTTGTTGAAACCTCACTGAGAAGATGTGAACCCATCTTGTATGCCATTGGAGTGTGACCCAGTTTATGATCTGAGAATGTCAAAGTTTACCAGACTTTTTAAGAGGCAACTTTTTTCATTTATACACTAAATGGCTCACAACTCTTCCTCCATTTTTGAAAGCTCATGGCTCTTTTCTTACTCCACAGAGATTTCAAGACAGATTTCCTTGTGTGTGACTGTAACATGCGTTGGGCACCAACCTACTTCCACAAACCTTTCATTCGTCTGTCCGAAGATACAATCTGTGCTTTTCCCAGCAGCCTAAGGGGTAAACCACTGAAGGGCCTGAAGGAGAGTCAGCTGACATGTGGTGAGTCAATGTGAATGTCTCTGCTGGCTGCTGTGATACGCCTTTTTGTTAACTAAGCAGACATCTCCATTCTAAGAAATAATCTGATTCATCAGTGAACTGTGTTGGACCCCCAATAGGGTAAAGGTAAAGTTTTTGGTCTTCTCACCTTCATTTCCCCATCTTTATTACCACCAAAACTGATGACTCTGCTGGTTTTTATTACCCAGAGTGCTGTCTTTTTAAGGCAGTGGGCTGCTCTCTGTTTTGAGGAGACCCAGTTAAGCTAATGAAATGAAGGGAGGCTACACAGTTAAGAAAGCCATGTGGGTGTGTGGTGTTGTATTCAGGAACACAGAAAGCCCAGACTTTCTTCCCATCCTAATCCTCGTTTTTCTTCTTCTTCCTCAGACGGACCATTGGAACTTCACACCCTGGTTCTGCTTCCCTCACTCCGGCAGGTGGTGTTTCAGGGAGATCGTTTGCCATTCCAGTGTACAGCTGCTCTTTTGGACCAAAGCACGTCACTTCACTGGAGACACAATGGCCAGGTGGTGACCTCTGACCTGGAACAAGGCATATCTCTAGAGGAGAGTGTGGTGCATGACTGCACCCTGGTCACCAGGTGGGGGACTCAAACTGTTCACTGTCTCATGTAATTTGGAGTGAGTTATACAAATTCTGAATCTTGTCCTCTGTCTACTGTCCCTCAGTGAGTTGATCCTGTCAAATGTGCGAGTGGCATCAAGTGGAGAGTGGGAGTGTCTTGTGGAGACGGCACGAGGGAACACCTCCCGCAAGGTAGACATTGTGGTTCTGGAGTCCAGTGCATCCTACTGCCCAGCAGAGAGAGTTGCAAACAATCGAGGTGATTTCAGGTAAGTGCAGTCCTACTGAACATCTTGGGGAGAAACTCAATCTTTTCTAGACTACATGTCTTTGCTCCAAGCATAGCAGGTAGTTCACCACTGTGACAGATAGAGGGCACTATCGTCCTCTTGAACCCTCTGAAAATACGTCAGACACCAGGTAAAAGACCAAATTTAATTTATTTTTGAACTATAAAGTGCACAAAGCACCCTCCTCTCCACAATACTCATTAATAAACCAATAATCCACAATAATACACAATCCACCACTCCCAGACGCGCTGCCACCCTTCCACCCAGCTCAGCTCAACGCTCTGGTATTTCTCAGAGTCTTTTATAGTCCCTGACCCAGAAGTGTTTCTCATCCTTCAGTCCATGTGACTCCTTATCACTTCTGGGTCAGATAAAAATCCTCTTCTTCATCCCGGAAGTACGTCACTTCCGTTGTCGCTTTGCCTATGACGTACTTCCGGGTTATAGGGCACATGTGACTTTCTGGGCCTCCCTGCAGCGTCCTCTGTTGGCCCCTGTGGTATCCAGCAGGGCTGGGGAGGAAAACACCATTGTCCATGATTCCCTGTTGGTATCCGGGGCACCTCCATGCTGCAGGAAGAGCTCCATCTGGTGGCCTGGGGGTATTGGCCGGGATGACAAGCTGGCCATAGACCACACCACTCATGGCATTCTCACTCATGGAGGTAGACTAATCACAATCAAATACATCCCTGATTGCGGTACTTCCAGATGGGCTTAAAGTGGAGAAGGACAAATAAACTCTAATTGCCTTTACTTCACTATTGGCACGTAGACTTGTCTTGTGTCTACAGTCATTGGATAACCGATGTTATATACTACTTGAAACTGGAAAAAATTAAACACTCACTTAGCGGATCTTCACAAAACTTTTATAAAACCTAGCAGGATCTAATTAATAATATTTTAGAATAAGTATTTAAATAGAGGAAGCGGATTCTCTTCCCCTTTTTATTCTATTTATTTACTTATCTTTTCTACTATTAAAGTTTAAGTATGTTGGCCTAGCTCTCTTTCTCATCGGTGGAGGGTTGATGTTTTGTAAAATGTGACTTGCTTGTATGAAATGTTGTTTTGATTTTAATGAATTCAATAAAATGTAAAAAAAAATACATCCCTGATTGATCCAACGCTTGGCACGGTAAGCTGACCAACAGAGGCTTCAAACTCAGCAACAGCTACACTAGCAGGTGCTCAGAGGAGGCTATGGTGTTATTCCAACTTTTTGTTTTGAGTTAATCCTTTGCTAATTTGCTTGTTTGCCTCTAAGTTGTACAGCTCCATAGAACAGAGCTGTTCAAATCTTCTTTTTCTTTGCAACAGAAGTATTTATTGTAGAAATTTTAGGGAATGTAGAAGAAATGAAGCATTCACCCGGCAATAAGAAAAACAGTGGCTTTGCTGCACCCCCTGTTGGAATGCTGCAAATCTGCAGTTAATAGAAGAGTGGTGCATCGTGGCCATTGACAATCAGTACAGCCACTGTCTGCATTTTGAATTGTTCTGTTAAAAGGAAGACATGTAATGCTGGAGAGGATTGTCAAGTTTCTGAAATCAAAATTAAAACTATAGCTAAGGCTACTTTGTTTTTGTTTAAAAACGCAGACATATTAGAGACTATTTTCGCCTTTCGTCCACAATAGCCCAACTCCCAGAAGCCGAGAATTTTCAAAATGCCCTCCAGAGCCGTATATTTCGTATATTACTTTGATGTATGAATGGTTGAAAACGCAGAGTTTTGAAAGTCGTGCTCTGATTGGTTTGTGCTTATTATGTAGCCCCTACCTGATTGGACTCTGCTCGTTGCATTTTCTCAGCCATTTCGCTCGCCTTATCTTTGTGCATCACTCTCAATAACGATTCCACCTCATCGTCAGTCCAAACAAAACAATGTGTTCTTTTGTTTTTGGTGGATTTGCCATTTCTGTTCGCTCTGTTCCTACTCTTTCATCATGTGTAGCTCCTGGCTGGTGGAATGAGCTGCCCACCTCCATTTGTAACTCTGACTCCCTCAGTGTGATCAGAAGAGTTTGAAGACCCTCTTGTTTGGTGAATTCTGTCTAACTGAAATTGGTTGTTAAGTTGTGTAAAACTGGAAATTGTGACTTGCTTGTATTTTGTCCTGAGCTCTTAACTTGCGGAAATCAATTTCATACCCTTGTCTTGTAACACTTGTTCTCAAACAGTCCCTCAGACGTTTATGTTTGACCTCTTGTGTAAGTCGCTTTGGATAAAAGCCTCTGCTAAGCAAAAAAAATGTAAATGTAAACCTGCAAATGCATGTCTGCCATGGAGGACACTTTGTCTGCTCGTTTCCACTGATGCACACATGCCCAGTGTCGGTGAACAGCTACGTCGATCCTGGAGGGCCATAGTGGCTACAGATTTTCATTCTAACTATTTTCTTGATCAGTGACCAGTTTTTGTTGCTAATTAACTTCACTGAATAGATTTTTGTATTTAAGAGTCAGGCCCTTTAAATCAGAGGTGCATAATGTCGCTCCTGGAGGGTCACAGTGCCTGCATGTTTTCGTTCCAACGCGGTTCCTCTGTAAATCTGATAAAGACATTTCACTGCTTCATTTTCATTTCACTTAAGATTTTGAACCCTTAACCTCATATTTTAGTTTTAATTCATTGTTTTTAATCGGTCCTTCTAATCAATAAGATGCAAATGAAAAAAGAACCAGCAGATCGCCATCGAGCTTGTCTCCATTTACACCTGTGTATATTCCTCGTAAACTGTTTGGTTTAATAAAACACTTAGAAGGAAACTGAGGGTATTCTTAGAAGGTGACATAAGAATGACCTGACACTGCAGAGCTAAAACACTAGCAAGTGTGATGGTCAGCCAGGGCCTTTTCCCGACCAGGATTCTGCCATAATGGAAGGTACCTGGGGAGCAGACATATATGGGGCACTACCTCCCCGGGGCACTAGATGGCAGCTCCCCAGGGTTGTGGCAGCACCACGGTTTAACACAGGACATTATAAAAATTGGAGATCTGTAAAACTGCCATGGGGGGCCACCAGGGGGAACTGCAGACCCCTTTAATTTGTGGGGCTTTCACCACACCTGGAAGTGCTTTCAGATCTCACTAACAAGCCACCTGAAGTTCCTTCAGGTGCAGAATAACAGGAGCCGCCTGCCTTTATTCAAGGAGACAGAGTCGGGAGGAGGAAGAGGAGGGGAGACAGAAGGAGAAAGAAGAAGAAAAGCAAAGAAAAGAAAAGAAAGTGCCATTAGTGTACTGTGCTGTGCAGCTTGGGAACAAAGGAAAGGGTTTCCTCCAGTGGAAGAATAAAACGTGTGTGTTGCTGGACTTGTGCCTGCCATCTGTCTGTGTTGGGTTTGGGGAGCTGGTGCACCCCCTGGTGGCCACACAAGTCATGAAATTAAATAAGATCTGTTATTGGTGACGATTGTATTCTAATTAGGCTACTGGGTTGGAACAAAAACGTACAGATACTGAAGCCCTCCAGGACCAACGGTATGCACCCCTGGACTACACCATACGCAGTTTTGGTTATTTTAGTGTTAGCAACCAAACAGAACAAAAGATGTGAAAACACTGAAATGGACAGAGCTTGTTTTCGTTTCGTTTAATAGTTTTTTTAAATAAAAACATAGTAGTGTGGATGTAGCCTAAAAAGCAAAAAAAAAAGGTAATAAAGTAAATATAAATTTGCCTTTAGCACATTAAAAAATTCAAAATAATATTAAAAGGTCAACGTGCATACCAAAAATCTGGACACTCAAGTAGAATTTTAAGCACTTTTAAGAAGTTTAATATACAGGCCTTTACGTGTTAACATTTTTAAAGTGCTTAAATGTGTCACCAGTTTTACCCCAAACATCCATCCATCCAGTATCCAACCTGCTATATCCTAACTACAGTGTCACGGGGGTCTGCTGGAGCCAATCCCAGCCAACACAGGGCGCAAGGCAGGAAACAAACCCCGAGCAGGATGCCAGCCCACCGCAGGGCGCACACATACCCACATTACTGTAGGGACAATTTAGAATCGCCAATCCACCTAACCTGCATGTTTTCGGACTGTTGGTGGAAACCCACGCAGACACGGGGAGGACATACAAACTCCACACAGGGAGGACCTGGGAAGCAAACTCAGGCCTCCTAACTGTGAGGCAGCAGCACTCCCACTGCGCCATCGTGCCACTTACCCCAAACATCAATACTTTTATTACATTTTTATTTTCAACTTTTTGGTGCACTCAATCCAAATCTTAAACTCTTTTTAAAATATATGTGAACTCATAAATGAATTACAGATGGAGAACACAATCAGCAAACAGCAACATGAATAGAAGAAGGTCAGCCATTCAGGCCTGCTCTGGCTCCCCTGGGATCTCTCAAGGAACATCCAATATGAAAGGAAGCTCGTCTTTTAATGTGTAAAATGTTGCCATATTCTTTAATGTTTCATGAACAATTCACCATCACAAGACTTGCCGGATTTCCCATTAGGCCCTGTGTTTTTAAAGTGTGCCTGGCCTCCGGGTCTGCTTGGCACCATACTGCTAGGTCCTTGACCCCACGTGTCCACAAGTCTTTACGTGCTAATGTGTTTTCTAGTGTTTGTGTGAAGTGTGGCCTTTGCCCACGTCCACTGATGCCTTCTGTGCGTTGCAGGGAGTTTATTTTAAAGTAACAGCTGGCCTCTGCTTCACTTATGGCTTCCTATCAGACCTGGCCACCTCGCTCTTTCATTTTCCTGTGTAAACTTTTATTTTATTATTTGCACATCCACCCACTTCTTCTGTTCAGGAGCACTGTGGCCCAGAGCCTAATAGGACAGCAACAGGCACAAAACCAGAAGCCATCCTAAACTAAACACCAGTCCATTGTGGGACACGTGCACTTACAGACACACTCACGCTAAGCCGGTAATTTAAAAGTAGCAAGAAATCAAACAGCTGGCATGTCTTTTGGACATGAGAGATTATGAGGCCAAAACATGAAAACTCCATGCAGAAGACATGTAGACCACCAAAGGCTGCACAGCCTCTGAAACATTTTAGGCTCAACCGATTTTTGAATTGTGAATTCCACAGAGCCATGTTGTACTTCTGTGTTTCTCATGAAGAAGAAGACCAGCTTAGAGGAGCAGTTTGTTCATCTGTGGTGTCAACACAGTTTAAAATTGAGAAGCAACAATGAGGTGCACTTTTACTAAATATAACAGCAGATAACAGCGCATGTAATACAACATATGTGAATACATGGCAGCTTCATTTACTGTAAGGAGACAACATTCTGCTCTCCCAGCATGCACTGACTTCATAAAGGCTGGACTCGTCTGATCCACAGTGTCTGCTGTCTCATGCACTGCCGCTCTTTACAATTCACTCCATGCCACATTTTCTTCAGTTGTTGAGGTTGAAGGCTAGTCAAACATTTGGTCACCTTTCAGAGACGTCTTTCCACAAGGCAATTCTGCCACTCATGTTTTAGCCATGGTGTTCCTGATACACGTTAACTAGATGAGAAGGGATCTCCAAAGGCATATTGTTTTCTAGCATTAGAAATTCATTGATCATTGATTTTGTGGTTTGTGACATCCATGGCAACTTTGTCCTGTAGCAATAATCACATTTTACAGGCAATAAGTTGCAATTCACAGAGTTTAGCTCACCGGAGCCAATACACTCTCTGAGCTGATTGTTAGTAAAACCTGTTTATGCGCTCAGTTTTTTAATCAGCCAATCATGTGGCAGCAGTGCAATGCATAAAATCCTGCAGATACAGGTCAGAGGTTCAGTTAACGTTCACATCAGACACCAGAACGAGCCAAAAATGTGATTTCAGTGATTTCGACTGCGCCGTAATTGTTGGTGTCAGACAAGCTGGTTTGAGTATTTCTGATCTCCTGAGATTTTCACACGCAACAATATAATACAATACCATTTATTTTTCTTTTGCCCAAAATCACACAAGAAGTGCCACAATTGGCTTTGATAGGCATTGCCTCTTGACAGCCCCCTAGCCTTGACTCTCTAAGAAGACAAGGAAAAACTCCCTTGTATGGAAAAATGCAAAAAAACCTTGGGAAAGGCAGTTCAAAGTGTGGCACGCGGCTGGGGGTGGTACCCAGCCGGGGCGCCCAGGAGGACCAGAGGAGGGCTTGTGCCTCCTCCAGACCACGAGGGGGTGACCGCCCTGGTTGTGTTGGGGGCCACGTGTAGAGGGCTTGGAAGCCCAACCCTGTAGGGGCCCGTGGTCACCGCCAGGGGGCACCCCAATGCCTTGGGTGCCCTGGACCTCAGTACTTCCGCCACACCAGGAAGTGCTGGGGGGAAGAGGATCAGGGACACCCGGAGGGCTTCCGGCTACACAGCTGGTGCTTCCGCCACACGGGGGTGTGTCGGCAGAGGCTCCTCAGGAAGCACCTGGAGCCCATCCGGGGGTGTATAAAAGGGGCCACCTCCCTCCATTTGATGGCTGGAGTCGGGTGGAAGAGGACAGAGCTCGGAGGAGAGGAGTAGAGGTGGTCTGAAGACTGAGCAAGGCATTGTGTTGGCCAGGACTTGAAGGGGTGATTGGTGTTGCGGCACTGGGAGTGTGCACTGAACTATTGTAAATAAGATTGTAAATAAACGTGTGTGTGGAGAAAGATCATGTCTACCTGTCTGTGTCCGGGCTGTACACCACAAAAGAGAGACCCCTTTCCAGGTAGGTTGGGCGTGCAGTGGGTGTCAAAAAGAAGGAGGTCAATACAATACAATACACAGAACAGAACAAATCCTCAATACAGTATACAAATATAAATATTACAAGTATGGAGCAGAATTTAACAGTAGATGATATCACAGTCTCTAGAGTTTACAAAAAGAACAAAAAACATCCAGTGAGCCGCAGTTCTGTAGATGGAAACACCTTGTTGATGAAAGAAGAATGGCCAGACTGGTTAGAGCTGACAGAAAGGCTACAGTAACTCAGATAACCACGATGTACAACTGTGATGAGCAGAAACGCATTTCAGAATGCACATCACTTCAAACCTGGAGGCAGTTGGGCTGCAACAGCAGAAGACCACATTGGGTTCAATTCCTGTCAGTCAAGGACAGAAAGCTGAGGCTGCACTGGGCACAAACTCACCAAAACTGTACCAGTGAAGGCTGGAAAAGTGTAACCTGCTCTGATGAATCTCGATTTCTGCTAAGGTGCACTGATATTAGGCTCAGAATATGGCACCATCAGCATGAATCCATGCACCCTATCTGCCTCATGTCAGCAGTCCCTGGTGGTGGAGGTGTAATGTTTCAGGGAATGTTCTCTTGGCACACTTTGGGCCCATTAATACCAATCAGCTTGAATATCACGGCCTATTTGAGTGTTGTTGCCAGCCAATGGCTATGGCTTGTAATGGCTACTTCCAGCACGATAATGCACCATGTCAGAAAGCAAAAGTCATCTCAAACTGGTTTCTTGATCATGATAATGAGTTCAGTGTTCTTCAGCGGCCTTCGCAGTCACCAGATCTGAATCCAATAGACCACCTTTGGGATGTGGTAGAACAGGAGAGTCACAGCATGAATGTACAGCTAAGAAATCTGCAGAAACCATAGGATGCAATCATGTCAGCATGGACCAGAATGTCAAGGGAATGTTCCCAGCATCTTGAAGGACTGAGGCTGTTTTGAGGGCATATAAATGACCTCCCCACTTATTAGTATTATCCTAAAGAATGTGTTCAGTGAGCAAATGTTACAAGCCATAAGTTTCCATCCATCCATTATCCAACCCGCTATATCCTAACTACAGGGTCACGGGGGTCTGCTGGAGCCAATCCCAGCCAACACAGGGCACGAAACAAACCCCAGGCAGGGCACACACACACAATCACACACCAAGCACAAACACTAGGGACAATTTAGGACCGCCAATCCACCTAACCTGCATGTCTTTGGACTGTGGGAGGAAACCCACGCAGACACAGGGAGAACATGCAAACTCCACGCAGGGAGGACTCAGGAAGCGAACCCGGGTCTCCTAACTGCGAGGCAGCAGCACTACCACTGTGCCACCGTGCAGCCCGCCATAAGTTTCAACTCACATATTTTAGTTAGCAGGAACGAATACTTGGACACTTACAAAATCAGCACTGCAGAACACTCGTATCGCGCTCAGGCTCAAAAGGTTTTGATCTCCCTAAATCGATCATTGTCCATTTGTTTTTATGAATCAATCTAAGCCTGCGTCTCTGCCTTGTTACAAAGCAAATTCAGCATAAACTCCAATCCTCCTTTAATCAAAGCCACTTGACAAGATGGCACAAGCTTTCCACGCCCTCATAACTTCACACCACTTTGCACCAAACCCACTTGTTGTGCAGCGTGACTGTGCCATCATGTCTTACTGCCTAACTGCCTACCCCCTCAGCTGGTGATGCCACTTTATTAATCAGGGAGAGCCACCATTTGTGGGTAGGGATTAACCCTTAAAATGGAACAGTTAGGTTTCCATTAGTTGATATACTATTTGGACTTTTGATTTTTTGCCCGTATTAATGTTGTTGTCAGTCAAATCCTAGCATTAGAGCTTCCTGATTTGCTGTAGTGAATTTAAAGATTTTATTTCAGTTGTCATTGATGTTATCATAATTTTGAACATTATTTTTAAGGGTGATGCCAGGTTGTTGCCACAATTCTGCCTTTTATTGCTGTTGTATTACATTTAGCTGCTTTAGGTATTAAACGCAAGGGAAGTTAGATGTGTCAAGCAGAGATGACCAAGCATACTTCTTTATCTGATTTTGCTGCCTGCAAAATCAGAAATGGAAAAAAAATGTCAAGGAATATATTAAAATATAGAAGAATAAGGAAGAAAGGTTGGAAGTGTATGTTGAAAATAATAATGACAAAAGGCATTTCAAAATTAGCATTTATATGTTTCCTCTTTAAGTATGACAATTGTGACAAATTAATGTCTCATTGGCTTGTCACAATTTTATACTCTGGATTCACCTCTAAGGCAAATGCACTGACAATTGTTTACAACCACATTATTACATCAGATACTTCATTATTAGATTTTATTAGTCAGTTAGTCATTTTCCAACCCTCTATATCCTAACACAGGGTCACGGGGTTCTGTTGGAGCCAATCCCAGCCAGCACAGGGTGCAAGGCAGGAACAAAGCCCAGGCAGGGCACCAGCCCACCTCATATATTATATTATATTATATTATATTATATTATATTATATTATATTA
>JANRMT010062796.1:63123986-63137967 GCA_026402145.1 Polypterus bichir lapradei
TATATTATATTATATTATATTATATTATATTATATTATATTATATTATATTATATTATTAGATACTTCATGATGAATTCATGCGTTAGATGGCACTGCCTCCTTTGTCATTTGCATCTCATTGTTAATTAGTATCCAGCTATTAAAAACAGATAAAGAAGCCATTTAAGGCTTTGGGAATCTTAATGAAATATGAAAATGAAGCACAAAAATAATGCTTGAGCAATCAATGGCCTCTAATTCAGCAGCTGGGCTGCAACAAAAACCAGCAGGCACCTCAGCTCTACAGGACCACACTAGAGGACCCCTGTATCTCTGCTGCTTGTTTTATCACTGGTTGTTTCAAACAATTGTTCCCTTATTTAAGAAGTGTTTTTAAATTTATGTCAGAGTCGGCTCATTTTGGTTACTTCTCAGTACCATCACCCTACTTCTCAGTACATTTACACCAGTAGTCTACAAGCTGCTGAATGGTTTCAGAAAAAAAGTTTCTTTGGTGGTTTTTATTAACAATTATTTATATTAGTATTATTATTCTGGTGATGTTATCATTGACACTTTATATGCTCATTGGTGTCACCATTTGGGGAACTAAAGGTACTTTGTGCTGCTGGCACGTGACACACATGATACATGAAGCATAGCATCGTGACCATCAATGCAATACATCAATCAGCATCCGGACTTTAAAAAATGAAAGGAAGGACTCACCAAGAGACATTTTGAAATGGGTTCTAGTTTCTGATTTTTGTGTTGCTCATGTCTTTGATCCGAGTGTAGCCCCTTGGCGCATGGCGAATGGTCTAAACTCTTGTGCACAGACCATTGCTGATGACTTTGAATTTTCTGCTGAAAGAAAGAAATACAACTCGGTAATACAAACTGTCTTATTAGTTGAATTTAAATGTGATTTTATGTCGGTGTTCTTAAATTTATGAATGTCACTGTTGTACTAATCCTGCACACACTGTAATGAAATATTATTAACATTATGAGCTAATTCTAACCATTAATTCTAACTTTTAATTACTTTTAAAACATATAGCATCTTTCAACAGAGGTAGGCTTATAGAAACACAATAAGTTGTTGCACTTTTATATTTTAATTACGTATTCAAAGTTTCCATAACCTGCGGTCAGGAGCCATTCTTTTGAGTTCTTGCTGACGCACATAGTCACCTGCCCTTGTTTTTAACTGTCATTTAATTCTGTAAGCAGATTTTTATTCTCTGTTACTAGCATATATTTTCTAACCACTTAAATGAACTCTGCCCAGAACATGGCCACAATGTGAGAGATGTATGGTGCCATGTCAATTAATTGAGGTGTTCTATAGAGATAGCACAGTCATGCTGCTCAGTATACGTTCTAATCTAATATCATTTTCAATCTCTTATACTTCTCGATTTTTGCTTACTTCCCTCTGCTCCACTTCTCGTATTCATTTATTTCCTCTTCATTCTTCTCACTAGATGGCCTCGCACACTTGCTGGAATTACCGCTTTCCAGCCCTGTCTGCAGTACCATTTTGCAGTTGAAGGCAACATTGAAAAGAGAGCTTTGCGTCGCTGTGACCGCTCAGGACACTGGGAAGAAGGCGACTACTCACAGTGCCAATACGTAAATGACATCACACGAGTTCTATACACCTTTGTCCTGGTGAGTACCTCTTCAGTTACCAATGCCAACTGGAAGGGAAATGAAGGAGAGTCAGTGACCCTTCTTGTGTTTAAGGAGGAGACCATATATATATCTAGGGTGTGTGTGGGTGTTGTGGAAGAAACTTCCCTCTGTTTTCAAAGTCATTCTCAGAGACCAGGTGAAAATGCAGAATGATTCTTTATTTGCACATAAATATGCACAAATGTCTCGGTCCATGGAGTGAGTACTCAATAAAACAATTCATCTGCCTTTATGCTTTTCTGTTACATTACCTCATCCAATACATCACATCATCTGACTTATAATATGCATAATATGCATAGCTTCATCCAATCAAAGACCGCCACTAGTGTTTTCTGACTCCTTTTGATCCTTCTATTAATCTGAATATTGCCTTGTAATAAGGGTGATCTGCAGACTCTTCTATTGATTTTAGTACCACTTCATAGGAGGGGATTTTTGGGCCTTCCCATTAGTTTATTCCTGCTTTCTAGAGGGGTGTTTGTTACTCACCTACTTCATTTTACCCTTAGCAACTATCTTGGTGGCTCCTCTAAGATGAGACAACAGCCTCACATGACTTGTTATTACTTCATATAAGTATATACTTGTATTAAACTGTAAAATATTATAATGTATTGATAAAAAATATTTGATTACAATTCTATATATATTTCAGTCATTTTTCAAAAATCAATAATTCCAAAACATTACTGTAAAAACCTGGTGGAGGTGGCACATGAAACATAGGAATGGAATTGGACACTGTACGCTACCTGCTGCTGAGTGGCCCTAAAAAGAACCAT
The DNA here is from genome assembly GCA_026402145.1 of Polypterus bichir lapradei. Taxonomy (NCBI): domain Eukaryota; kingdom Metazoa; phylum Chordata; class Cladistia; order Polypteriformes; family Polypteridae; genus Polypterus; species Polypterus bichir. The sequence goes on from JANRMT010062796.1 coordinate 63,126,454, forward strand.
TGTCTTCTTCTACAGCCACTTCCGTCAAGTCTCTCAGGTGTTATTGTTACTTACTCTTCCACCTGCTAGGGGAAGAAGGGGTCTCATAGATATAATTAATTTACACAACACACAGATTATTAATTTAAGAAAATTCATCCAGACGAAACTGCATACACTAACACTACACAAACCAATGTTTCATGCAGACACAAATTACACACCCCCTAACCTAACCTAACCTACATGCCACAGAAATAAGTGGAATAAGTCACCAAGTAGTGTGGCAGACAGTAGGACGTTAGGGACCTTCAAAACTCAACTTGCCATTATTGTGGGAGAGTTAAGTGGATGGGACTGGTGAGCTTTGTTGGGCTGAATGGCCTGTTCTTGTCCAGATTCTTCTAATGTTCACAGAGGACATAACAACCGCACAACGTAAAACTCAAGCATGGACTCAGAAAACATTGCATGGCAGACACCCTCATGAACCTGAGTAGCCTTGTGTGGATACAATTGCATCAAACAGTTATCTAAGCCATTGTGATATGTTTAGTGAGACAGAAGGGTTTATGCTAGTCATACAAGATCAAGTTCTAACCATGAGGAACTACAGAAAATATATTCTTAAGGACGTGAACATTACAGACAGGACATGCAGATACTGCCGCAAGGAACAAGGAAAATTCCAACAAAACATGTCAGGTTATAAGCGACTGACACAAACCCTGATCTAATCACATGGATGGTCACAATCAGGTGGCACACATTATACATGGAGAACTGACACTACAACACAAACTGCAGACATGTACAAACAAACAAACCATATAATAAGTACACTAGAAAATGTCACACATAAACTATACTGACAGACAAAACTGCCCTCCACAACAGACCACTGGTCACAGGCAACCAGTATTTCACTCTTTCCCTTGGCTCTGTGAGCCAACCCAAGGCCATATCCCAGACTCTTTGGCAGCTGTGCATCAGGGCTGATGGACTCCAGCAACCAGAAGACACGAGCGAAGTGCTCTTAAATTGTTCTGTCTGTGCACCTTGTGCTCAATGCCATTCTCTGAGGATTCTCATGGTAGTCCCACCCTCTCTGACAGGTCCTAGACACCTGAGGATCGTGTCCCTCTCAGGTCCAGACCCAGGGGCATTACTATACTTCGAAGGGCAGGGTGGTTTGGGAAAAAGAGAGGCATCAGGCAGGTACTGGGCACCACTCAATCACTGGGCACACTCATTAATGTGTACTCGTGATGTAGTTGGTGAAGTTTGTATTTGTATCTACCAGTGAATTTGTCACAGTGCTCTGCACCAGCACTTGGTTAAGAGTGCCCTACAATAAATAAATAAACTCACAGACATATTGACACTCACTCCTGCTGGGCTAGTTTACAGTTACCAGTTAAGCAAATGTACATACTGAATTTTTAGGAAATGGTTGGAAAAAACAGAATAATCAGTAGAGAGGAAGATGATGAAGATGATGATGATTATCTGAGTTCTTAAGGAGGCTAGTGAGTATATATATAAACCTTTGACACATATTTTTAGAAAGTCACTGAGCACTGGAGAGATTCCAAAGGACTGGAAAATGGCAAATATTATCCCATTATATAAAAAGGGTGACAGGGCAGATCCAAGCAACTATAGGCCAGTAAGATTAGCATTCATCACAGGATTTAATGGAAGGAATTATTAAGGACAAGATTGAGCAACACATGGCAACAACAGGAGTTCTTCTGAACAGTCAGCATGGGTTCAGAAGAGGGAGGTTGTGCTTTACTAACATGCTGGAATTCAATGAGGAGGCAGAGGGTGATGGTGCGAGGAACCTCATCAGAACTGGCCGATGTTAAGAGTGGTGTTCCACAGGGGTCAGTGCTAGGGCCGCTGCTATTTTTAATATATATAAATGATTTAGATAGGAATATAAGTAACAAGCTGGTTAAGTTTGCAGATGATACCAAGATAGGTGGATTAGCAGATAATTTGGAATCCGTTATATCATTACAGAAGGACTTGGATAGCATACAGGCTTGGGCAGATTTGTGGCAGATGAAATTTAATGTCAGTACATGTAAAGTATTACACATAGGAAGTAAAAATGTTAGGCTTGAATACACAATGGACAGTCGGAAAATTGAGAGTACATATTCTGAGAAGGATTTAGGAGTCATAGTGGACTCTAAGCTATCGACTTCCCAACAGTGTTCAGAAGCCATTAAGAAGGCTAACAGAATGTTAGGTTATATAGCACGATGTGTGGAGTACAAGTCACAGGAGGTTTTGGTCAAGCTTTATAATGCACTGGTGAGGCCTCATCTGGAGTACTTTGTGCAGTTTTGGTCTCCAGGCTACAAAAAGGACACAGCAGAAAAGGTCCAGAGAACAGGTTAGGGCTCTATCCTCAGCGATAAGACGGGGTGTGCATTTCAGCCATGTTCCTGTCTGTGAGAAGCCTGCATTTTTTGCCGGTGTCTGTGTGTTTTTCCTATGCCTAACTGATAAGGCATTGGACTTTAAAGTGCTGAAAAGACTGGTGAGATCTTTTATGTGCAGTCCTGTAAATTAGACATCATAATGGGCATTGGGTACAGTTGGTTGATCCAGCATACTCTGATTCTGTCATTTACACCAGAAGTTTTGAACCTTTTTGAGTTGTGGACTGGCAGAAGCCAGAGAATTGTTGAAAATATAATAAACATATTTACTTTGTATCATAATTTGTCCAGCCAGTGCTAGAAGTGGAAATACATAATTGCCAGTACTTTCTTTTTAAGTCTAATTTCTTAATGTAGAGAAGACTGTAACGTACATGTTTACTAACATTAGATAGTACAGTGGGGTTCCCCCTAGAACTTTTGAGTATCCAGGTTTACTACCATTAGATTGGAGAGTTTGGGGTCCTCCTTGGAGTTTCAAGCGTCCTGATTTGCTAACTATACATCAGAGGTCTAGGCCCTCTTGGAGTTTCGAGGGTTCAGACGGAAAACAACACCAGAATTTTTCATTTGAAATGTCGTCTGAAGCTTCACATTGGCTAGAGCACATGTCCTCAGAATTCACTGATTTTCATAGATGGCAAAAATAAAATTCCACAAACTGGCAGATGGGAAACACTAACTTAGACTACACCTGAATAAATGTTGTTATTTAATCCCACTGATGCTGAGCCTTCGTGTTTCAAGGTCATTTTCCCCTGTTGGTTTCATATGCTTACAGGACTGTATTGGTGGTTGTGGCTGATATAGAAAAATGTACAGTATTCTTAAAATTGGTAATCTTTACATATTAGAAAAGTATTATAAGCACATGAGAAAAGTAGACACTATATTTTACTAAGCATTAAGATGTAAGAGTTAGGATTAAAAAGACTTGTGCCTACATATTTTTATTATTCTGTATGAGCTAGAAACCACCAATAGTTTATTAATCCAAAGGGTAGACGTGCAGCAGGCCCCTCGTTTTGAGAATGTGAACTCTTTGGCGGTAAATAATGGTAGCAAGCGCCGAGCTAGTGGGGAGTAAGGATAGGCCTTGTCAAACAAAAATAATGGACAGAGAGGGGTTTGACACGCCCTAGGCTAAGAAATATTGGAGTCAGATGAGGATGAATAATGGTTTATATGATAAGAATTGTAATAAATGTAAGAGATGCCTGTGGCTGCTCGCTCATTGTATCTGTAGTGAGTCTGTATGTGCACCATACAATAAAGCTTGATTCTGCTGCCTCTCCTGAGACTCTGAGTGCCTTCATTGGGGCTAAGGATGCCTTCCTGCTTCTACACTGATTCTGCTTATTCCCAGAGAGCCCTATTTCATCTCAAATCTTGTGGCCAAGTTTCTGGCTTGCTCCAGCATGAAGGCCTCCAAAGTACATCCATACCTTGACTTTGAAGCCACCTGCATACCCACAGGAAGAACATCATTCACATTTTAACATTTCAAACCACATGGTCCTTTTGGTTTGCCTTATTGGGTCATTCTGTGTCAGGATCAGAGCTTCAAGTGATTGCATGCTGTACTTATTCCTTTGCTTAATGTGTCTGAGAATCCAGCTATATATGGGTGACATTACAAATTCTACTGTATGTACACTAGTACTGATCATTGAAGAAATATTACTAGAATGAGATGGGCAGCAGGTCCATACTGACTCCTTATTTATCACCACTTTGTGTGTTTCACTTCCACAGATGCAAGTCAATGCTTCCAACGCTCTAACAATAGCTCATCAGCTGCGCACCTATACCGTGGAGGCCTCCGCCTTCTCTGATGCCATGGATGTCCTTTATGTGGCACGGATGATGGAGAAGCTTCTGGTGCATGCTGGACTGATTCGGGAGGTGAGGAGATAAAGTGGGGGATAGTGTGGACAATGGCATCAAGATGAGAGTCAGGAGAAAGATGGGTACAGTATGACAGAAAAGGATGAGTAGGAGTCTGATCTTTTCGTTAAGCCTTGGTTGTAATACTTGTGTCAGCAAATCAAGTTTACTGATGTATGAATGGATTGGTAATTGTGTCTAGAAGGGAGCGTTAGCTCCAAGAGTGTACCAAGTGAAGTGCACTGTGGAAAGGTAGTTCTTCTTACAGGACCACCTCAAAGCCACAATGGTAGCAAAATAACCACAAGATCAAGAAAAAAGAAAAAATAGCCACAAAATGACTAACCAGTTATATTTGGCTTGTGTCAGAGTATAATCCATGTCAAGTTTTGTCAGGAAAGCCAAATTTGATAATTGTCTGGATGAATTTTGCTGTAGAGTTTAGGACCCTCTCTTGTTCTGTCCCTCCTCCACTGTCTTTCTCTGTTAGCTGAGGTCCTCTCAGTGCTCTGGCTGTTATGTTTTTCAGCCCTTTTCTGTCAAAGTGTACAGAGAATTGTAGTGGGTTCCATTTTACTGAGAGCCACCATACACAAATCCCAGGGTTGAGCGTGTCATTGGTTGTGGTGCACCAGCATATCTGCGTGTGTTAACCCAGTCTTACCCTTCTTAGTGTCTTTGAGACAATGTCCTTGATGACCATCAGATAAGGGTGGGGTCCACCTTTGAGAATATGTCGCCACCAGTCCACCTTACAGTAATAGTGGGGTGGTGGGAAGGGTTAATAAATTTGCAAACCTTTCTGAAAACATGTTTGCATTTTGTCATTATGGGTTACTGAGTGTAGACTAAAAAGCGAAAATGGCACATTTGTATATTTAAAATTAAATCTGCAGCACATGAAGGGGTCTGAATACTTTCTGAACCTATTGTATTTGTAATGGATGGCCCAATGGCACAGTGGTTAGCCCTGCTACCTCACAGTATACAATACATAGTCACGTCTGTGTGATGTTTTCAAGTTCCCCTCATGTCTGGGTGGGTTTTTTTCTCCCACATCCCAAAGACATGCTGGTTGATTGGCAGCTCTAAATCAGCCTGCCTCTGTATGACTGGTCCTCTTGCTGAACTAATGTCCAGTTCTTGGTTGATTCTTGCCATATACTCAATGTTGCTGGGATTATCCCCTCTTTCCAAAACTCTCGACTGCCTGTGCAAGTTATAAAATGGATGGATGTGTTTATAAAGTGCCTTGGGATGGCGTTCATTATGGAAAGGTGTAATATTTAGCCGACTATACCATAAATAGTATCTTATGCTGTAGGCTTCCTTTGCTCCCTTTGCAGCTGTCGGAAATCATTTTTGAAATGGCCAGCAACATGATGCAAGTTGATGAGCAGATTCTGTGGCGAGCGCAAAAGGAGGAACAGGCTTGCAGCTCCATCGTCCAGTCACTGGAAAAAATCGCCATGCTGAGTTTGAACTCCAATTCCCAAGACCTGGCAATGGTATTACAGAGTAATAAAACTTAATACCATGATGGGCTCTGGGAGGACATTTGTGGGTATTTGGGAGCTCCTAACAATCTTTTTTAGTGGCTTTTCTAATTTTCTGGCATGTCCACACATCTTTAGGCTGAAGTGCTACTCATCTGAATGAAATGAAGCTTTATGCTGCTCATGACCTGTTAGTGGGCACTGCCAGTCTGCGGCAGACATTTTCTAGTTAGGGTTGGGTTATACTTGACGCTCAGAACACTCGCGCGCACACATCACGGCTGCCATGAGTTCCCAGTGCTCTTTCGACGTGTCCTCAGAGCACATTGTCAGAAATTAATGCAACATGTGCACAAGTTGCAGTACCAGCAAAAATTTGGGTGGCGTGTGCATTCACGTTTTGGTATGTGACGTCAGCATCACTGTTTACTATCAACATCTCCATAGGGACAAACATGCCTGTCAGAACAGCTGGCATCAAATCTCCAGCTCTTTGAAAGTGGATGTAGAAATGTGAATGATGAAACAGAAGCAAATTCAAGACAGATATTTCCTTGCAAAGTGGAAAATGTCTGATAAAAGAAGTGGAGATTCGGTCTTTGCAAGATAATGCAGTGTGACGGCAGGCCGCATTGCAGCTCCAGCAGGACAAATGTGCATGCTTCAATATTTGATGAATGGTTCAAAGTGGTGAAGCAAATCATCAAACCTAAATGCTGACATGCGAATGTTTTTATGCTGCTTTTCTCCATCCATTTCTCGCAGAGGCAATACAAGTGTCACATATTCCACATCATAGTGACGCGATACATTTAAAAGTCATCTTCTATGCCGCTGTTGTGTGGTTTTTTTTTTTTGCACCTTAATAACAGCATCTCACACTGCCACCTGGTGGAATCCTCCTGATTTACATAAAGTATGCGCGCAAGTATAGTCAGTACACTGCTTGCGCAGCAGCAGCATCCACAAGTGTATGAGTAGCGTCAAGTATATCCTGGCCCTAATACACCAGTCTACTTGCTACTTTGAGGCCCACTTTGGTGACCGAAATCACACAGACATTTTGATGATCTTTATCTCAAACTTTTTCCACAGAGCTCAAGGAATATCGCCCTGGATGCCTATTTGATCAAACCTGCTCGTTACACCGGCCTCAGCTGCACGGCCCTCCAGAGGCGAGATGTTGGAGTGGGAGAGGGAACAGACACGGGCCACGACATGCTGCTCCGCTTCCGCTGCACTACTGGAGTGCTCAACGCCACTCTGCACAGCTTTGCAGTTAAGGTAGGCCAGCGGCCTCAAGGTGACCTGACCCTATGTGACTGGACTTGGTCTAGCCTATTCATTTGTCCACTTGCTCTATGACGGAATTCAAACCTTAGCCTTAGTAGCATCAAATGAGAGGTGGGAACCAACCCTGAATGAGCTACTTGAACATGGCAGCTGCACACAGGCAAACACCCACACTGATTCAAGATAGTGTCACTGATTAACAAAATGCACTCTCCTTTGGATATGGAGCAAGCATCTACAGGGGCACAAGGTCAACAGGCCAAACTTAGAATAAAGACCAGGCAGAGAAATGAACCTGCCAATCCACAGAACTCACCAATGTACTGCGGCCGTGAAGTAGACACGAACACTCTGGGAAATAGTTTGGGTACCAACTGGCCCAAAAAACAGATGGACACCACCCTCCGGAAACAGCTCCTTTTTATGTCATCAGGACCAGCAAGAATGGGCCTTTGTGGACAAGGTTCAGCACCCGCCTTGGGCAACTGTTCAATGACGTTGGGAAAGAAGAAGATACCATTAGAGTCAGCACCCCCACTTGTCCCAGGGTAGTATTGCTTACCTCCTCAGACCCTAAAAAGTGGTCACCAGGCATGTGTGTGTGTGATACCACTGTGCCACCAGCTTCTGTTCTGTAGCAAATTGACAAAAGGAATTAAGCACCCTACTTCGAAGATCGCACCTACTGGGTTCAAATCCTGGGCCTGGTTATCTGTGTTGTGTTTGCACGATACTCCATTGGGTTTTTCTCGAGGTACTCAATTTTTCTTTTGTCCCACATTTCAAATATATGAATATTACCAGGTATCAATAATAATAATAATAATAATAAAAATAATAACACATCTTTCAAAAATATTCAAAACACACCTACATTCATGCCGCACAATTGAAACCATTAATATATACGCCATACCAATACTCACACACAGCCGTAGAGTGAGTGGTCACAAACAGACCTACAACAGACAGCTCCAAAGGGAAACACAAACACCACCACCACCCTAAAGCAGCCATAGAATGACTTACTCTTCCATCTGCTAGGGGAGGAAGGGGTCTCATAGATATAATCAATTTACACAACACACAAATTATTACTTTTAAGAAAATTCATCCAGACAAAACTGCATACATTAACATTACACAAAGCAATGTTTCATGCAGACACAAATTATACACCACCTAACCTAACCTAACCTAACCTACAGTACATGCCACAGGAACAAGTGGAATAAGTCACCACATAGTGTGGTAGAGACAGTAGGACGTTAGGGACTTTCAAAACTCAACTTGCCGTTACTGTGGGAAAGTTAAGTGGACAGGAGTAGCGAGCTTTATTGGGCTGAATGGCTTTTTCTCATTTAGATTCTTCTAATGTTCACACAGGACATAGCAACCGCACAACGTAAAACACAAGCATGGACCCAAAAAACATTGCATGGCAGACATCCTCGTGAACCTGAGTATCCTTGTGTGGATAAAATTGCGTCAAAGAGTTATCTAAGCCATTGTGATATGTGAGACAGAAGGGTTTATGCTAGTCATACAAGATCAAGTTCTAAACATGAGGAACTACAGAGAATATATTCTTAAGGACGTGAACATTACAGACAGGACATGCAGATACTGCTGCAAGGAACAAGAAAAATTCCAATAAAACACATCAGGTTGTAAACGACTGACACAAACAGATGACATGCACGGTCACCATCAAGTGGCACACATTATACTTGGAGAACTGGCGCTACAACACAAACATACAAAACCGTATAATAAGTACACTAGAAAATGTCACACATATACTGGGACAAAACTGCCCACTATAACAGACCAGACATAACACTGACAGACAAATAAAATAAAGCTACATATCTTATTGACATTGGCATACCAAACACACCCCTGTTACAAAATACACACACAAAGAAAATGCAGAAGTTGACAGAGCTGACAGAAGAAATGCAGCGATTCTGGAGAATGGACAAGGTGATCATTGTGCCCGTTGTTGTATCCACCACTGGTGTCACCCCAATATACACTGCACAAAAGTCTACAGACATTACATTTAAATGAACACACATACAGTACATCAAACTACAAAAAAACAACCGTTTTGAATGCATGTCATATAAGGAGGAAATTCACAAACACAAAACATAAACACGTGCACACATCATGTAAAACCGCCCTGTGTCTTCTTGGCCTAGGCTTGATATAGACTGTAGCAACTTGACTGTCCTAGAAAACACAATAAAAACATAATAATTATTATTATTAATATTTTTATTATTATTATTACTTAGAAGTGCCTTTCAAGGGACTCAAGAACACTGTACAATTGAGTATAATAAAACACCATGAAATACACACGCACACATCATACACTATATGTCCTAAAAGATGAGGAGGAGACGTGACAATCACACCATTATGAGCTTGCTAAATATCCCATTTCCAAACCATGTGTATTAATGCAGAGTTGCATCTCACCCAACTTGGGTGGCTATAACAGCCTCCATTCTTCTGGGAGGGCTTTCCACAAAATTCTGCAGTGTGTCTGGGAGCAGTTGTATTCATTTGTGAGGCAAGCACTGATGTTGGAATAGAAGTCCTGACTCGCAATCACCAGTCCAGTTCACCCAGAGGTGTTCAGTAAGGTTGAGGCCTGGGCTCTGAGCAGGCCACTCGAGTTCCTCCATGCTTTAATGGACCTGGTTTTGTGCACAAGGGCACAGTCACAATGGAACAGCAAGGGGCCTTCCCCAAATTGTTCCCACAAAGTTGGAATTGCACAATTGTCTAAAATGTCTTTGTATGCTGTAACATTAACCGTACCCTTGAATGGAACCAAGGGTCCTAGCTCAAACACTTAAAAACAACCCCAGACCATCATCCCTTCTCCACCAAACTTTATAGTAGGCCCAGAAGATAGTGTTCTTCTGGTATCCACTAAACCCAGACTCGTCTATAAGACAGATAGTGACGCGTGATTCAGAGAACAATGTGTGTTGTCCAATGGTGGCTTGCTTTACACTACTCCATCTGACACTTGGCATTGTGCATAGTGATAATAGGCTTGTGTGCAGCTGCTCAGCCAAGGAAACCAATTTCATGAAGTTTCCGACACACAGTTGTTGTTGTAAGTGATGTAACAGAGGACAGGTGATTTTTATGTGCTATGATACCTCATCACTTGGCAGCCCTGCTCTCTGACATTGCGTGTTCTACCACTTTATGATGGAGTTGTTGGTGCTCCTCATCACTTCCACTTCACAGTAATGGCACTTACAGTTGCTCAGGACAGGTCTAGTAGAACAGAAATTTAATGTACTGACTTGTGGCACATAGTATCCTACTGCAGTGGCACATTTAAAGTCACTGAGCTCTTCAGTTCAACACGCTCATCTGCCAATGGACGCTGCATGGCTATGTGTTTAATTCTATCCACCTGTTCACAATGGGTGCGGCTGAACTCAATAATTGGCCACATGCAGTAGTATATGCAGTATATACCGTTAGCTCCTGACAGCCATTTAGAGTAGAGATAATCATACAGTAGAGCCTGAGGGTCACAGACTCAAAGGCACAAAATTAATAAATAAACCATATATACAGTACATACTGTGGCCTGCAAGGGGTGCTCCAGCTCCCCATACCCGACACAGACAGACACGAGGCACAAGTCCAGCACAGCACAAAAGATTTATTTAGTGGGAAACACTTCCCAAGTCATTTCCCACAACATAGTCACAGTAATAAAGTATAATAAGCACATAAAATGATAAGTACACAGCACTTTGTCTTTGCCTTCTTTCTCTGGCTTTTCTCTCTTGTTTCTACCTCTACCTTTGCTCCTCCTCCAGCAAGTGTTGTCCTCCACCTCCTAATTCTGGCTACTGAAATAAAGGCAGCGGGCTTCTTGTATGCCACACTCAAGTACTTCCGGTGGTCCATTAGCATAGAATGTCTGGGTGAGGGAGAAGCCAAATGAAGTAGGGCTCCGTAGTCCCTCCAGCATCCCGTGGCAGCATCCACAGAACACAACAGGTCTGAGACACCAAACTCCAAGTCCCATTATGCTCTGTGGGAATCTGAGGCACCACCACTGGAGATACTACCCCATGCAAGCTCTCTCCCCAAGTCCTTCCACTGTGCCAGCTGTCCTCCACAATACACACATACACAGATATATAAATAAATATCTATATCCATCCATCCATTATCCAACCCGCTATATCCTAACTACAGGGTCATGGGGGTCTGCCGGAGCCAATCCCAGCCAACACATGGCACAAGGCAGGAAACAAACCCCAGGCAGGGTGCCAGCCCACCACACAAATATATATATATATATATATATATATATATATATATATATATATATAATATAAAAAAATACTGTG
>JANRMT010062796.1:63138067-63195702 GCA_026402145.1 Polypterus bichir lapradei
TATATATATATATATATAATATAAAAAAATCCTGTGACGAGATAAGACTTTTTTCAAGAGATGTTTTCAAGTCCTGTGAGATGAGACTTTGACCATGAGATTTTTTCAAGTTATGCCGTCCTCTCAACTATATTCAACCACACCCACGGTACTCTCACCTCTCATACGTGTGAATGCTTTCGTCAGACACAGTTCCTGCTCTTTCAGCTCTTATAAATTTTAACGTTTTCGCCACTTTAAGTTCCCAATTAAAGAAGACGTATTATGTCCAAATCTTATTGAAGAATTTTATCCCGAAGGGTTATCAAAAGAAAAAATGAGTACATGGGCAATCGTAGAAACGATGAAGTCAAACGAATTAACATGAAAATTGTTGATCAGTTACACGGCAAATTGGTTAAATGCGTATCAATGGACTATACTGAAAGAGTTGGTGGTGATCGTGCGGAAGATGAAAACATCAGCTTATAATATCCTGAAGAATATCTACAACCGTTAATACCGTCCGTTCTTCCACCGCCCGAGTTACTGTTGAAAGAAGGATGTATCCAAGAAAGGTAATGTAGTAGATCTTCAGGATTATATAATAATACAGGATTAGACAACAAAGGAGATCTTGATATGCCATTTGTATTAAAATGTTAACAGTTTACCGTTAGAATAGCTTTTGCAAAGACAATTAACAAATCACAGAGATAAACATTCGAAAAAGTCATTTTATTTATTAGAGAGAAAGAAACAAAATTCTCTCACAGGCAGTTATATGTTGCATTGTCACAGAATCAAAATTCAATGCAATATTGATGAAAATTTAATTCAAAAAATTGTTTTATAGGTTTTATAGAAAAAGTGTAAGTTTAAAAAATATTTGCATGTTAATTTCAGAGCCGAACACAGCAAAATCGCATAACACAACAAAAAATTCTAATGCAACATGAAAAATAATTTACTTTCAAATTATTACGTTTTATTATTTTTTTGATATGGTTAATAACTTGCTGATCTGTTTAAATTGTACCCCCATATGCGAGCGACAGAACCATAAAGAGGCTAGCGCGTAGTGCAGGCCTGGCGGTTGGCAAGCAAAGTGAGCAGGGGGCAAAGCCCCTTAATATATAGTAAATTAATCCACATACAAACATACTCTTAAGTATCACAAAAATATAAAAACTCTAAACTATAGTGTACGTAAGTTGTTGCTTAAAAGAAGTTGTAGATTCTCACAAGCAGCGAGGCAAAGCTTTCCAGAGTTTTCGGCCAGTAGTGCTAACTGCACGATCACCCATAGTGCAAAGCTGAGAGGAAGGGACAACAAGAAGATGAGACTCTGAGCAACTCAAAGAGAGCGAGATTACTGAGATATGTAGGGGCTAAACAATGGAGAGATGTGAAAGTGAGCAGAAGAATCTTATACTGTGTCTGAAATGGAACTGGGACTTGTTGAAAATGTTCCCAAAGTTCATTATTGCAGAGAATTGTAGCCGCTGAATTCTGCACCTACTGCTGTCTCTGCAAGTCCCTGTGAAGAAGCAACATACAGAACAGCATTACAGCAGTCCGGCAATATGTAGAAAATGCAGAATAAGCGTCTCAGCTGCACTGCAGTATATGTCACAAACTTGCAAAGTTTGCTGTAATGTATTTTAAGTGAAAGGAAGATGTGTTAGTAATGTTCGTAATATATGGGATTAAAAAGAATGTGTGAAGTCCAAGATAACACCGTGAGGAGGATGTAATAAAACATGAAGCATAAACACTAAAACTTTCATTTTTCCTCAAGATGCTTGGGGTGGCAATAAAGTTAGCTGGCAATATTATATAAGCCCATAATGCATGAGTATCTAGTAGCCCATCCAGAGCTGGTCACCCTTCCAGGATAGGTTCTGGCCACTCCACAGTTCTGAACTGGATTAAACAAGTATGAGAAGAGTCTGTTTTGTCTCACCAAACATCATTCAGATAAAGCAAACATGGCCTTCAAACAGCCCATGCCAGCCAACCTTATAACGCTTTGGCCTTAGACGAAGCCGCATCTAATGAAACTTCTTCCTCTTCTTTATATCCTTGCAGAACACCATTGGACTTGCGTCGGTCAGCCTACCCCTGACGTTGTTTCCTCCTGCTGCGCCCACGGACTGTAAACTCCAATTTCTGGCGTTTCGCAATGGTAAACTTTTCCCCAACACAAGCAACACCAGCAGAACAGTGGAGCAAGGAAAACGGCATGTAGTCAACAGCCCAGTGGTCTACGTTGGACTTGGTAAGAACCCCTGGACACACGGTGTCCTTACCAGGGACAGGGGACACAAAACTCATTGAAAGGCATTCAGTAATTCCACAGGATTTGTGGGGTTTTCTACTAAAACTGTCAGAGTGCGATTCGGCATGACGTCACAGGCAGTACCTCACTCGCGTAAGTTACCCCAGTGCTGTTCCTAGGGGGCTTATACCCATTCTCTTGAGACTGAGTTAGACCCCAGTTGATTTTTACATAATGGTCTTAGTTTTCTTTCAAAACAACTGATCTTTCCAAGTTTGAGGTGTACTTGGACATTTAATTTGGACCCCATTGTGCCGTTAGATAGTAATGCAAAATTGAGCTGCCACCTAGCGCTGGTTCCTGGCGTGCACCCAACGCTTCCAAGATTGGCTGTGGCCCCCTCTTGACTCTGAATTACACCCACGTTCAGAGTCTACTTACTTTATCATGGGGTCATACAAACCCAGAGTTTATCTTGGTAGGGTAAAGCGCAGAGAAGTTACAGATGAACCCCAGAACACACAAACTCCCCCTAGAGAATGGCAAGGTTAGGATATGAACTGCTTTGAATGAGTAGCGTTCAGAAATTTCTCTTCACCTTTTGAAAAACTTCTGTGCAACTAACGAAGGGACATGAAATGGAATTCCCTCCTTTTGGGCTCATTAAGTAACACTACAGAAAATCAGCCCTCATTACTCCCTACACATTGTGCCAGGCCTCCATATTCATGCCTGTTTATCTTTGTTGCTCCCACTTCCAGATGGTTGCTCAAGCTGGAACTTCTCAGACCCCATCACCATTTCTCTGCGCCATTCATTCCCTGGATCTGACTCTGTGGCAGTCCACTGGAACTTTGACATGCAAGATAGCCGCGGTGGATGGAGTCAAGATGGCTGTGAGCTGATCGGCAGTGACCCCAACATCTCTACCCTGATATGCTTCCACTTCAGCAACTATGCCGTGCTGCAGGTACAAGAGTTCATAAATGTGTCACAGGTCCACCTTGACGTGTGTAAAGAGTGCTGCTTGTTTTCGCTCTCTTAAGAGCGTAAGGCTGTTGTGGTTTGTCACTCTGCCTGCCAGAAACATTGTCTTCTTTTAAATCATTTCCTAAATTATCTATTTTTGCTTTGCTTAGGAGCTGCACAACATTCATCATACATCCCTTGTGCCAGTGGAGGTTCTGCACCCTGTTATTTACACCTGCACGGCCATTCTGCTGCTCTGCTTATTCACCGTCCTCATCACACACATCCTGCATCACAGGTAAACAACCAAAGAACTGCTTTAATGGCGCCAAAGACTATGGCTGGGCTCTTGTCTTCTGTAACAAACTCAACTGGAGAGATGACTAGGAGATTTGTAACAATGGCTGTCTCTTTAGTTACCTGCAATCAACACTCTAGAGCAGTGGTCTCAAACTCCAGTCCTGGTGGGCCGTAGTGGCTGCAGTTTTTCATTCTAACCATCTTCTTCATTAGTGACGAGTTTTTGCTGCTAATTAACTTCATTTGCTTTCATTTTAAATGATGTGACTCAGGCCCATTAGTTATTCCTTTTTCCTTAATTAGCAGCCAAACAATAATGAGACACAAAACAAGCCATCACATGACCAGCTCACCTGTGCCCATCACTCAATATCTGAAACTAAAGGCTGGTCACCAAAACATTTTGACAGTTTTGGAAATGTCTGCTGTGGCAGAATGAGAGCAACAACAAGCCATGGAATTAAAGAACAGGCTTACTAAACAACAACAATTAGTTTCTCATTAAGAAATTGGTTGGAGTGAAATTGGTGGGAGTTTGAAATCCCAGTTTAGCTGGTCATCTATTGTCTCGTTTCACATCTCATTTCTGTTTGGCTGTCATTTAAAGAAGAAAAGAATCAACTCAGAGGACTAAAGCCTTCAAAACAGAGCTATTAAAATGAAGGGAAAAATAAGTTAATTAGCAGTGAAAACTGATTAGGAAAAGGGTCAGAATGAAAACTGAAGCCACTGCGGCCCTCCAGGCCTGGAGTTCGACACCCCTGCTCTAGAACAGCTTTTTCATTCTAACCCTTTTCTTAATTAGTGACCTGTTTTTTTCTGCTAATTGAATTCCTTTAATTTTCATCTTAATTAAATAGTTTTTTAAGGTTTGTTCCCCTGATGGTTGCTCTGAATTGCTTCATTTCTTTCCTTAAATGGCACCCAAACAGAAATGAAATGTGATGTGAGTGAGGCAACAGAAGACCAATTAAGTCAGGGCCTCAAACTCCAACCAGTTGCTTAATTAGGAGCCGATTCTATTATTACTAATTAAACCCGTTCTTTAATTCCTTGGCTTGTTGCGGCTCTCATTGTACAATCGCAGACATTTCTAAAATTGTTGATTTTCACTTTTCTAAGAGCGCTGCTAAAATGTTTTATGGACCTGAGCAGATCAACATTCCTGAGACATACAACTTTCTTTATTTTCAGATATTGTATGATGGTCACAGTCTGCTGGTTATGTTTTGGCTCATTTTGTATCTCATTATTGTTTGACTGCTAATTAAGGAAAAAGAAACAATTAAGGGGTCCGAGTCTTCAAGGGCAAGTCAATTAAAATTAATTCAGAAGAAGTTAATTAGCAAAAACAGGTCACTAATTAAGAAAAGGGTTAGAAAGAAAACCTGCAGCCACTGTGGCCGTCCAGGACCAGAGTTGGGGACCACTGCACTAGTGAGTTGACAAGTTTCAATATGACACCTATGGGTGCCATGATGGCTGCAATTACAGAAATGAGCTCAGTCCCTAGAAGGTATAAATCTCTTTTAGCAGAAGCAGGTGTTAAAATTTGAGATGTGGCACAGCACTGACCCAAACCCTTTACCCAGAGGCCTCCAGCTTTAAATTACTAATGACCATGGTGGGCATTTCCTGCCTGGGCCACGGCTTTACAGAGGCACACATGAAGATCTGGTTGGTAAACACAGCTTCGGCTCATTCCAAAGTCTCCAATCCTGGTATGCCATTCCATCCTCATCTTTCTTCTGGCTGCAGTTTTTGCTCAGTTTTAAAGGACTACTCCAACCAGAAGTGTTTGTATGTTACTTAACCCAAATAGGTTGTAGTGGTGGCCAAGAAGAATGTTTCTTTTCACGAATGAAGAGAAAAAAGTTTATGGCATAATGGATGTCAATAGTGACCAATGCTGTCCAGCGGTAAGCAATATGAAAATTGTCCATGGATTAAAGATCTCATGTTACTTGTGTCACATATTCCTCATGTCAGTTATCTAGTCGTATGTTCAAAACATACAAAATGCATGCTATTAATAGATACTTCTGGAATAAACAACACAAATTGTAAACAGGAAACTAAAACCTAATGGGAAAGACCATTTGAATTGAAGACCCGCCTCTCCCCCTTATTCATTGGTCAGTTTTCCTACCCACTTAATCCACACTAGGGTCACATGGCTGGAGCCTGTCCCATAAGGAGCAAGGTAGGAACAAAACCTTGACAGGATGCCATTCCATCACAGGGCTTTCACACACATCATGCACACACTAGCGCCAATTTGGCATCACCAATCCACCAAACCTGCATGTCTTCAGTGGGAGAAAAACGTAGTACCCAGATGAAGCCCACACAGGGAGGTCCCAGGATGCACACCCTGGTCTCCTTACTTCAAGGCAGCAGCACCATGCCGCTGTTGGTCAAGAGTCCGGTCTTCAGTTCAAGCCTCCCATGAGGCTTTAATTTCCTGTTTATGATTTGAGCTTTAGCAATACTTTAGTGAAAAAACGTGTGTTTTGAGCATACAACTGGATAACTGCCATATGGATTACACAACATGAGTAACGTAAGATTTCTTTTTTCTTCTTTCCATGGATGTTTTTCAGCTCAGTTGCTATTGTACAGCATTGGTCACCATTGGCTTCTATTATGTCATTAACTTTCTGCATCAAAACATGAGAAAAAACATTTTTCTCAGCCACCACTACAAGCTTCATGAGGTAAAATATAAAAAAAATTGGGGGGGCGGGGGTATTCCTTTGAGGACATGCAGGATCTTGATAACTTCACCCTCATCCATCCACCTGTGGCGTACACCATGATCAAAAACACATTAGGGATTCTTTGAATATTAATGTAAACACGTACATTAGCTCCGCATTACTTGTCATTAACTACAGATAACTGATCTTCACCCTGACCCTCTCTGCCAACTCTACCCTTTCAGTGTGCCCATCACGTACCTCAAATTCACATTTTTCTTGACTTCTCTGAACTCCATCTGTGCTCATCACAGTAGGTTAATCTAAATTATTACCAGGCTCCTGTCTGTAGACCCCCAGCTCTTTCACTGTAAGGAACTGGCAGACTTCATTTTATAATCGGGTACACTCAGAGCCTTCTGCATTAGTAGGCCAGCCAAGGAGTTAATCCAAAATGGGGAATCTGCTGCTGTTGTAGTTACTGCTTGTGTTGGTGTTGCATGGGCCTCAACACTTGAGTGTTCCTTTTTTAGGTTTCATATATGATTTCCTGCAGTGAAGTGCTGTCCAGTCGTAATTGTATTAATAAAAAATTTGATGTTAAATAAAATAAGATTACTAAATACCAGTACTGCATAATGAGTTGAAGTTGCTGCAGTTTTCAGTAGGGCAGCAGGTCTGCTCATCTGTCATGAAGCCATTACCCTCGCTGTAAGCTACGGGCAGTGACCCTTTTGGACCTTTAGCTTAGTGGGTTTCACTGTCTTTGGCCCTCAGAAAATTGGCACATACAGGTTAGCCAAAATGAAGTACCATATTTCTCAAGGTCATTACGGGAGGTACAGGCAGCCTAGTGGGTTGGGGTGGGGGTCCTTCGATAGTCGATCCCTTGTAGTTTTCAGTCAGCAACATGCCTTGGTCCGGTGTGCACCGTGCTTTCGCTGTCAGAGCGTTCTTCAAAAACAGAGAATCCATCATCACTATGCAACGCATCTTCCAAAAGTTCTTCAGCATTCTTCTTAACTGTGAATCAGAAAACCATTCTTCAGTGGGTGGCTAAATATAGACAGACGTGTACAACATTGAACAGAAGTTCTCCGGGCCGTCCTCGGACTGTACGAACGCCTGAAAACATCCAAGCTGTAAAGGCATCAATATTGCAGCCTCCTAGACGTTCAGCACACAAACATGCTTCTGCCTTAGGCATTTTCAATACATCTTTGAGGAGGATTTTGCATGAGAATCTTGATTTCCATCCATACAAAATGCACTGAGAGAGACTGGGAGAGTCGTAGAGAGTTGTGAGCAAACATACTGCAAACCGTTTATCGAGATGCCATCGTCATGTGCAGCGACGAGGCATATTTCATTTGAATGGTTGCGTAAATAAGCAACACTGTCGCTATTGGGTTGAAACCAACCCTCATGAACTTCATCAGACACCCCTGCACTGTGAGCATGTTACAGTTTAGTGTGCCGTTGCAGAATTTGGCATTGTAGGCCCTTACTTTTTAGAGGAGGGGGGGAAGCAATGATCAATGTCACTTCAGAACATTACATTGAAATGCTAGAGAAGTTTTTATGGCCCTGACAGGAAGAAATGGATGTGGTGGATGCCTGGTTTCAATGGGATGGAGGAACAGCTCATACGGCACAGAGATCCATGCAAGTTTTGTGGGAGATGTTTCCGGGGAAGCTGATCTCCCTGTGCGGCGATGTCAAGTGGCCTTCACATTTACCTGATCTCACTCTGTGCAATTTCTTCTTGGGGGGCTATCTCAAGTCATAGGCATACTCACACTGAGCTCAAAACCTTGAAGCCCTCAAGGACGCTATTCACCACAAAATCGCCACTATTCTCCTTGAAATGGTAGAACAGGTCATGTGAGCGTTCAGAAATCATCTCGAAGAGTGTATCGCTAATAATGGCCACCACCTGACATCATTTTTAAAATACAGTGGAGAAAAAAAATCTATTTTGAATACCCTTTCCTTTGTTGTAATGAAATTTATTTTATCTTGCAGCGTTTTTGTAAAGTTTGAAATGTGGTACTTCTTTTTGGCTCACCCTGTACAAGGCTAGGCATCTGAATTTGTAGGGAAGCCACAGTTGTGTGTCCTGCATTATAATAAGAGCAACCCATGAGATTGTGCCCCTTAAGGTTTGGTCAGAAGGATGCAATAGTGTGCCAATGGATCATAACAGTTACAAGCTTATCATCACTGGTAAGGAGTCACTCAGGGTCTTGTCACCTCCATTTCCTAACCTAACCTAACTTCAGCTCTTATTGTGCTGAGTAGATTAGATTAACAACAAAAGTTCGGTGAACCTTAGGAGAGTTCCAACTGTGATGTAGGATAAACCTGGATTCCAATTGACTGGTGCCAACTGGATAGCAGACATGGCTGCAGGGTTTCCTAAGAGTAACATGAAGAGTGGAGGTTGACTCACAGCTGTCATGATTTGGAGGGTGGGCAGATTTGACTCGGACCAAGAAACTTAACTGCATGAAGCTCTGTGCACATACTACAACAAAAAGCACACACCTGGTCAGTGGTCAAAACACATTCATACTTCTTGTGGACCCATCAATCAACACATTGATAATTTCTGATCAATGTCACATCCTGATAATGTTACTTCAGTAGGTTATCCACACATTGGGCAATGACAAGACCATGCGCCAGCCCCCATGGCAAAGAGGCAGTTGTGTATCACTTGGCTTAGAACTAAGCCCCTTCTCGTCTGCTGCCTTAAGATCTGTTTTTTTGTCTTGCAGTTCAATTGGGATTTCACGGAAGAGTTGGCACACCCTCCTCAACCTCTGCTTCCGCATTGCCATGACAACAGCTGTGTTTGCCGGGGGGATCACGCTCACCAGTTACTCTTCTATCTGCCAGGCGGTGAGTAGTTGCACTCACACTGGCTTGTGTTGGCCTTGCTGCATGTTGCTGCCTACCACTACTTTACTCTTGTTCATCCTGCTTGGTAGCAGAACTTCCAAGTCACTACTTCTCAAGTTCATTCTAGCTGGCATGTAGCAATGTTTAAAGCTCCATGATCAGTCATCTTCTTGCAATAGAGGTCAGTCACGAAATGGCCTTTGCCTTGCACTAGGGTTAAGTTTAGGGTTATGGGAGGGTTATCTGACTCAAAGGACATTTCATGACTGACGTTGTGTTTATGACCTGACCTACGTCATAGGTACTGCATGCTGCAGTTAGACCTCTCTCTCATCTTTTGTGATTTGTAGTGTTTTGTGGCTTTTCTAACATGTTTGTCGGTTTCAGGTGGGCATAGCACTGCACTACTCTACCCTGTCCACCTTGCTATGGATAAGTGTCAGTGCCCGTGTAATCTACAAGGATGCAGTCTGGCAGTCAGACCGACCACCAGAGGGTGAGCAGGTCATTCCTACACAGCGACCAATGCTCAGGTGAGCAATGCACAATCCCACGATACACCAAAGATGTGTAGAGGAAATGCTTCCTAACATCTATCTTAAATCCTATGATTCTGTGACTAACTCAATATCTCCACTTGACATTAAGATGTTTGAGTCCAGCAGTGCTCTGAGGCCTGAATGCCCAAATCAGTGTGGGTGTGATGAACTGTCAGAGAGCTCAGTATGTGTCTTTAAATTAAAAAGTTTTATTTTTCCTGTGTTTCTCTTATTGTAGGTTTTATCTCATAGCAGACGGAGTCCCACTCATCATCTGTGGAATCACAGCTGCTGTAAACATAAACAACTATGGAGACGCCAACCCATAGTAAGCATCTGAGCTTTCCAGCTGTTGTAAGCCATTCCAGAATTCACTCCAAGGATTAGTCCTTCCTTCTAAGTTCATCTTAAAAGCTGTAGGTAGAGCGGCCATCACAACCAAAACTGGCACTTCATTTGTTAAACTGTTAGCAAAAAGAGGATCTGAGGAAGGAATTTAAAGGAAAGGCATCCATAGTAGAGGCTGGGCTATCCTATCAGACCCCTCTTAAGGACTTCTCTCTTAGCACAAGAAACTGAAACCTGGGCCAGTGGCTTCAACTTGAGGCTGCACTGAACTGAAGCTTCTGCTTGTCAAAGATGACCACTGAAAATGACTCGCTCTTGTGGTGGGCTAGAATCCTGTATGTAAAAACTACCTGTTAGCTACTGAAGGCCTTCTGCATATGCAGAATGGAAGTGGTGGATATTGATGTCGAACCACTGGCAGTGCACAGACTAGGAAAATGTCCATTTACACTTCTGGCCACAAGGTTAACAAATGTTACAGCAGTGTTTGAGGTTAACCTCTGCAATTGAAAATCCTTTTTGCCACTTTTTAACATTCTGTCATTTTATTTTCACAGCTGCTGGCTGGTGTGGCGACCAAGTTTGGGTGCTTTCTACGTCCCAGCAGGCTCTGCAGTGTTGGTGAGCTGGATTTACTTCTTATGCACCGTTTTCTGTCTGAGGAGCCATCATCAGTCAAAAGGACCGACAACAATTGCTACGTCATCCTCTTTGTCCCCCTTGCCTGAGACTCAGCCGGCACTTGGCGGGAGTGCCAGTTTGCCCTCCACAGACTCAGTGGTTGGAATGATGCATGGCGGGATGACAATTGAGGACCAGTATTCAGTGAAAACAAGGTTGTTGGCACTGGTGAGCACTCACGTTCTCTTTGCTCTGCTCTGGACTTTCGCCGCTTTGTCTGTGCTGAGAGTTGGTGACGGAGATCTGCTCTTCAGTTGCCTCTATGGAGTGACAGCAGTGAGCCTCGGGATTTTCTTGGTGGTTCACCACTGCATACGAAGACTTGATGTTCAAATAGCCTGGCTGGCATGCTGCCCAGCTTACAGACAGTCACTGCCGATGCCTGCTTATATGCACCCTTGTGCTACAGGGGGTCCAGGCGACACTGAGAGAGAATCTCAGATTTTCATTGGTTGCCTCCCACCTGATGTTGCTGCCACAGCTTCTGTGAAATCCTCATCCTCTCCCAGTGGGAGCAGTAATCTCTCCAACCCAGGGCCTTGCAAACTTACAAACCTTCTACAGGTGGCACAAGAAAATGGCACCAATACCAACAATGTGGCCCAGAGTATGTGCAGGCTGGCCTCTACAGCATCAGCAGCAGGGACAAACAGCTGTGGTAGCGTGGGCTCTGGATGCTGCAGTGCCACTGACAGTACCAATAAACATTTAAACAATAACCTGCTGCAGCAGCAGTCCCTCATGGCAGCAGCGGGCACTACAACAGCACCCCAGCCAAACAGGAGGGCATACAAGGCTGGGAGCAGGACTAAGCAGAGCCAGTCTGCTCCTGGCCAGTATTACCACAAAGCGCAACACAGGCTAAAGACGTTAAGAAGCGCAGGAGGGAGCACCATGGCTTTGGGACCAGCGGGTTTAGAGCGCCTTACCCCACCACAAAAGAAATCCATTTCCAGTGAGAGTGCCAGCCTTCACAACAGCCATTCCGAGAGCCAAGCTAGCCCACTTCCCAATGGCAAAAGGAAAGGACTGAGTGAAACCACTGCAACCAGTCCCTCTGAAGGCAGCGATGGGGGAAGCAGTGGCAGACGGAAGCCATATCCGTTGGTTCTGCTGCCTTCAGTGGCCACCAGGGCAGCAGCGCTATGCCAGGTTGCCCAGAAGCGAAGTGCCAGTCGGGATAATATTAAGCTGGCAACCGCTGCAGAGAGAGAAGCAAAACGGAGCTCGTACCCTCTCAATACTACTATTGCTATCAATGTGCCCACTGGCACCAGTCAGAATGGAACACTGAAAGGGTCAGGGTATGAATTAGATCTGAACGGCACAGACGACCCTCCTGGCATTGCGGAAACAGGTGTGATGAAGGGAGGAGTATGGAAGAGTGAGACAACAGTGTGAAACATGTGGGTAGTCAAAAGGCAGAAACGCAGACAGGCACAGGGGGGAAAAAGGAAAAAATAAAATGTTAAGGAGACGGGACCAAAAACAGCAAGGGATGGACAAGCAAACCATTAGCTGCTGACAGTCATTTAGAGCTGTGACAATCAAACTACAAAGCCGGAGGGTTGCAGACCCAAAGGTGCAAAATGAATAAACCGCACATGCATAAAGTACACACACACACACGGAGGATAACATGAGGTAAATGACAATCAGGACATGCAGGGTTAGGAAAGGGAGCAAAGTCAGAATGCCAGACAATCGGCCCAGAATGACAACGATGACCACATTACATTTGATTAAAGACATGAAATAGGTAAACTAAAAAACAAGAGAATCATAAGGACACATTCAAATCAGCAGAAACAAAGGAAAAAATGGAATTGCAGGAGACAGACAGATCAGGATCAGGCACAGCCTCACAACAGGAAGAGGTTGACTATTAGACAGAGAATCTAACAAAACTTGAAAGCCACAACAGGAACTGGACAAAAAGATGAAAATCATCACTCACTTATGAAATTGATAAATATTCACAATATGGCAAAACCTCAAAGCTACAATGGGAACTAAATAAAGACAAAGAGAATCAATCAGTAGCACGTTATAACAACTTTCATTACTAGCCCTTTATAGTGGATGAATAGTTAAAACTTTACATTAGGTTACTGCAAAAAGACGTACAACTAACAAATGAGTAATTTGTAAAGACTCAAAAAAGCATTATAAGGGTAGGTGTTGATGACTAATTAATGAAAGATATTATAAAGTTAACAGAAAATCTGAAGCCCACAGTAGGAAACAGATGAAAGAAAGAAAATCGAGTCAAGCAAGATGCAGGCAGCTGGACAATTTTACACCAGCAGGAAGAAAGCAAAAAGCACAACGCAGATGCTGTGTTCATGTGCTATGGGACAGAAGGGGCACTTCCACATGAAGCCCCTATCGAGATGGGAGCTCCCAGTGGAACAATTCAGCGATAGCAGTGGTACCCAAAATAGAGTTGTGATGTGACCACTCATCTTCTCTAATAATCTGCTCTGCCCACATAAACACACATGTGTCTGACACCGAGCAGAGGTTCCCCCTTAGAATTCCGATTGTGTTGACATAAGAGAGTGCCAGGGGCCTGGACACTGCCAGGTACTTCTGGTGCAAAAAGTTAGCAGAATAGTGGTATGGTACTGTTTTATAAATTGTACTGTATACTGCTCAACACCAGAATGGAGAAAGGAAATCTGGAAGAGTGAGGAAAAAATAAGGGAAGCAACAAAGAAAATGTGAGTGACAAGGGAATGGACAGCAGCAACTAAGAGGCATATGCAAGTCAACCAGAGAAAAAAAATAAAGGTGGAAATGCAAAGTAGTAAGAAAGCAAATTAGAAAGAAAAAAAAAAATCAGAAAGAAAGAAAAAATAAAACAAAAAGAAAGATGACAAGTTGTAATGGAATCAGAACATGAGACAAGTTGGGAAAAGAAAAATGGAAGGAAAGAGGAAGCAAACTGCAGGACATAGGCAGATAAAGTCAAAAGCAGAGGGAAAGTTTCAGTAACTGGTGGGAAAAAGCTGGGAAAAAAAGACAACTAATCAAGCAGGAAGGAGCTCATACAGAATACACCCACCTAAACAGGCAGAGACAGTATCTTATATATAAACGTTGACGCGTGTAAGTGAGAGGTGTAGTCGGGGGAAGGGTTCTACCCCCAAGGAAAAAGAAACTCGTTTAGCCGCTAATAACACAAGCGGGGCCAGCACGACAGCAAAACGAAACCGCAAAAGAAAGACCAAGTGGCTTGGCTGCTAACATCGGCAAAACGGTATCCCTTTTATTTTTCCTCCCATCACTAATGCACAAGCAAGGCGAGCACATCGGCAAAACGAATCCTCCTAGGAGAGAGATGCCCAGAGCAGTTCTTTTCAATTACCTGACATCTCTACATTTCAGTTTTTTTTCTTACTATTTCAATAGTTTCTAAGACCCCAGGCTTTTTACAGCACGGGCTTACACAGCTAGTACTGTAATAATATGTACTGCAGTCTGCTGTGAAGGAAATGAGTGTGCAATTACAGCAAAGGAACAAAAGCAAATGAGTGTAGAGAACACGGAATCAGATTTACATGGGCATCAGCTTAATCTCCACAGTGCAAACAGTTAACAGAATAACTGGGAGCAAATCATAGAAAAGAAAAAAAAAACAAAGACATGAAAAATAGTTATAAAAGTTCGAAAAAAAAAAGAAAATCAGGACAGTTGGATTTGAAGGGAAAGTACAGGAACATAAATGTAACTTGAAAGCAGAAACACAACACTTGGAAATAAGGTAAAAATGCAAGAATGTACAAAGAAAAAGGAGGTGCAACACTGAGAGAAGGATCACTGGCAGAGGCCTACAGCAAGTCTCCACCACTAGCAGGCTGACTTGAGAGAGAAAACAAAATGGTGTTTTTGTTAGGCGTTAAGCATGGGGGGAGAGGGGGGGGATTATGTATAAATAGAAGCAGAGTGTTTTAGAAGACATTTCTCATGATTAAATAATTCATTCTAAAAGACAGGGAAAACAGACAAGGTTTAATCTGAAAGTCTACCAAAAAATGCACAATGTTGTGAAAGTGATTAAAACGTTTTGACGCCATGGCCCTGGGAGCCCAGACCAACTGTTATGACCACAGTCGTACATAGCTAGTCCATGTCACTAAAATTTACAGTGACGCATGCACATGCTGAGAGGCCTGCCATTCTAATTCTGTTTATGTTGTGTTGTAGAACACAATCACAATATGTGTTACAAACCAGTGTGCAGCAATCCCATTAAAATATTAAACTAAAACAATACAATGTGCTGCACATCCAAAGAGAAGGGTCAGACAACAAAGTGAGATCAAGATCAGAAACTTCAGAAATTCCAAACAAAGCATAACACCCACCTTTGTCATATTCCTACTAACCAATCACCATCCAGACAGGAACTGCATTATCTCTCAAACCTAAACCAAACTCACGTCAATCCTGAGACACTGCTAGAAACAGCGGAACCCTTTCTGTCTACCCCTCATGTGCAATAATGCATTAGAAAAACAGAAGAGGAACTATTTATTTAAAATTCTCACTGTACCTCAGACTATTACGGACTGCATCTCTTCATGCAAAAGGTAATTCTGTACTTTACACACACATCTACTAGCCATCATCCCTAATAAGAGCCTTACAAATAAGTGCATTTTCTCCATATTAGGAACACTAGCAGATAAAACAACTTACTCAGGGTCAGTAGTACAGATGAAAACCAGCAGCCTTATGGCTTACAAGCAAACACCTTGGTCTCTATATACCATAATTAAGTACAAGTTGTTGTATAACCTTCTGTTAATTTTCAACATCCAATCGCAAAAACCTGGATGACAGGCAGTCTCCACTTAGTTACACTAAAGTGATTGGAATACTTGCCTCTCACGAACAACCTTCAAATAAGAACTTGTTAACAGACATTACTCAATATACTTACCTGGTAACTCAAATTGTTTATCAGCAGTTTGACACAACATAAGTACTTATGAAAAGAACCAAGGAAAAGCAAAGCCGCTATGATTTACATTTGCAACTTTGAAGCTGTAATATTTATATGGAATACGTTAACACACTTTGACAAAACCTTATACAAGAAGTTAATAAAGCAGGAATAGTGAATCATCATCCATGTCAACCTTTGGACCCTTGAGGACCATCCTGTACCCAAAAAGATCCATTCCTGTACATATATATTAAGTTCCAGGCATGACTAGCCAGAATCACTGAACTACAGTACAGGCCAAAAGTTTGGACACACCTCCTCATTCAATGTGTTTTCTTTATTTTCATGACCATTTACAGCACTCCATCACTCTCCTTCTTGGTCAAATAGCCCTTACACAGCCTGGAGGTGTGTTTGGGGTCATTGTCCTGTTGAAAAATAAATGATCGTCCAACTAACCTGACTTCTGCACAACACAACTGCTGGTCCCAACCCCATTGATAAAGCAAGAAATTCCACTAAATAACCCTGATAAGGCACACCTGTGAAGTGAAAACCATTTCAGGTGACTACCTGTTGAAGCTCATCGAGAGAATGCCAAGAGTGTGCAAAGCAGTAATCAGAGCAAAGGGTGGCTATTTTGAAGAAACTAGAATATAAAACATGTTTTCAGTTATTTCACCTTTTTTTGTTAAGTACATAACTCCACATGTGTTCATTCATAGTTTTGATGCCTTCAGTCATGAAAATAAAGAAAACACATTGAATGAGGAGGTGTGTCCAAACTTTTGGCCTGTACTGTACATGTACACAATTTCATATGTTTTGCTGTGTAATGTACCTACACTGGGATACTCAAACGTCAAACATTCTATAAAGTTAATCTTTTATTTTAAAAAAAGCCACACTGTTGTATACAAATGTAACATGAACCATGCAGCACTAACTGTCCTGCTATAGGCGTCAGCCTGTTAAATGCCATTTAAATCATTTTATGAATATGTCTTTATGTCAAACATCATTGCAATTTTATTTCCAATGTCATTATTTGTATCAGTTTATAAACCTTAGGAAGTGATTTTCTCAGGGTCACATGCTACATAAGTGAAGGGGCTAGAATTTCCCCTTTCTAGTTTCCAGCCATGATCGGTTTGCACGACCTTCATGCATACTGATTAGTGGATTCACTTTGAACTAAGTAAGCTCAACAGCTGTTTTTTCATTTTTACTAATACAACTCTTAAGCCCAATTGTTCCATTGGTAAACCATGTACAATATAGTTTTATGTTGAATGTGTAAGATTTACGGTAATCATATACAGGAAAGACAAACGTTGGGTTATCTCCATAACAGGCATTTCATTTATTTATTTATTTTCTAAGAAAGCTAAAAGCTATATAAAAAGTGCCTTTTCCAACTGTGTGTGTCCGTTTTTTTTTTTTTTTTTTTTTAAAAATACAACTTCAATGAAATCCTCATCATCAGCTGACTATGGTTAACAGGAAATGAGATGATTTTAATCGCTTATGCTTGCCCTTTCTTGTGCTCGAGTATCCCTTGTCAGAATAATCATTTTTTATTGCAGATGTGTAGTTGTGATAATTCAAATTCAAACACATGGTGTGTACCTAGCTGCGCAGCAAAGCCTGACAGCACAGCGAGCCATGACTCGGCACTTACTGATGTGTTATTGCCTAAATATTAAGACTCTTCCATGGTTGTGAGAAAAGCCACATACCTGATGTTTTGAACTATCAGCAGAAAAGAAACCTGCCTCTCGATTATGCAATTCTGCACAACTTACAGTAGCAGTGTTGTTCAGAACAAATGGGATTATAAAGCCAAAATGTGTATCTATTTAATGCAGCCAAATATGTATAGTAATGTATCAGGGCGAGTGATTTGTTTTTGTTTTTATATTTGTTTTAGTTGCCCATATTGCAAAAGTGCCTTACACAGAAGATTTATTTTGTTAGCTGGTTTGTACAAAATATAAATAAACTATATTAAAAAGTCCTATGTCCAGTGCACATTTAATGTCAGCCGAATAACAATAACCCATTCTCCCCAACATGCTTTCCTTCATTTGGCTCATTTGTGGTTTTGATATGCACACAATAACTACAGACAGCATTCAAGCTCATTATGGACATACAGTACGTAAGAGGAAAAAATAAAATAACATGGCAGAGGATTAAAATAAATTTATGCAGACATATAAACTGGGGGTAGCACAAAAAAACTAAATGACTCTTCCCCTTATCTTCACCTTTAACAAAAGCTGATTTTCAAACAGTTCTTAAAATGTAACTAGAATATTTTATACAAGTTTTAAAAAAAGTAAAAAAAAAAAAATTCTACAAGCTCCACAACCTAAGACCCCTCCAATCATACAAGCTCCTCACGAATGCAATGAATGGATGGTATTAGCTAGACTTCGCAAGCTTCGCTTGAGCCTGACACAAAGCCTGAACTTCCTCTGGTGTGCGGATATACATGTCAATTTCACTGTCCAAAATTTCCTCATCCCCAAATACGTCCAACTCTGCCACTACTTCCTTCTCTCTTCTGGGGTGAGGATTTTGTAAACAAGGAGGCAGAAACAAGGAGGGGCACTGACTTTTTTCCTTTTCTGAATTTAAGACAACTTCCTTTCCTTTGTGTCCAGAAGTGTTTGACAAGACTCCTTTATCTTGATCTCCACTGGCTGCTCCCTCTGAAGGCTTGTCTAATTTAGTCTTTTTCAAGGGAGGGCCTTGGCCGTCTTCTTCACTGTCAGACAATGATACTGAGGAACACTTCTGCTCATTCTCCCATTCTTCCTCATACTTCCTCATTGCTTGCCTCAGTAGTATTCCACGATGTTTGAGAATGTCCTCGGTATACTTGGCCACAGACTTCCGGTCAAGTTTCACCCCTCGAAGCCATGGTAAGCCTTGACCCAGCTTACAAAGAACATCCTGAAGTTCTATCAGCCGTTTTGAAGCAGGTGCTGGAACAGGTACTTTAGCTATTTTGCAAAAGTTGATGAGGGAGATGTTAAGGCGAGAAGCAATGGGACGGAGAGACAGCCAGGACATGTAGGTGACTGCTGTGAGAATAGGCACCGGCTGACGTCCTGTAACCAACCAAGTTTCATCTGCTAGTTCCAACAGCTCTGAAGCCCGCTTAGCAAGTCGTGTAGTGCATTCACTGAAAAGATCTGGACAGGAGCTTGGCGAAAGATTGAAACTACAGACATAGGAAAAAGCAATTAGTATCAAGTATCCTCTGTAACTGCATCTACATCTACCGTATATACTCACGTATAAGTTGGGTCTTGAAACCCGAAAAATTGATCATAAAAATCAGACTTATACGCCCGTTCATTGCTTCCTCGAATCTCACACCAGTTTCTCAGACGCATCTAATTTTGTTGCAGCAGTGCAGTTACCAATTTCTTTCGCAACTTCAATGATGTTTAATTTAAAACCAGCTTCATATTTTCTTCTACTCGAACATGCCATCATAGATAACGGATGCTCTTACGATAAAGGGGTATCAGGGTGTGAGATACAAAAACCACAACTCAGCACAAACATTGCTTCGGAATAGTTTGGGTATTACCGTGTGGTCAAATATGCACAATAGCGAGAGCGAGAGAACGTGCTAATACAGCGCTGTGCTGCACCCACATAGAAAAAAAAGGCAGTGTGCTCCATGGTTACTCTCTTAGGTGGGCATTAGCATATCACAATCTCTTGGACCAATAGCGCGAGTTTTCCGCATTTGACTTATATGACCAACTGTATAAAATACCAGAAATTATACTGTAAAATCAAGTCCCGACTTATCCACGGGAGAACTTAGCTGCGAGTATATACGGTAGTTGTCTAACAATATGCTTTAAAACTTCACTTTATCACAGCACAAAGTGCAAGTTTAAATTACTAAGACTTGTTCATGAGCCCAGATACCTGTTGCAGTGGCTCTCAATCAGCTGAGTCAAATCAGTAGGTGGAGTTTCCAAGTGAAGCTTCTGTATCAGCTCTGTGTAAACTTTGTGCATCACCTCACCATTTGCTTGTAAAAGATAGCTTATTGTTCCCATCGTAATGGGCCAGTCATTCTGGCGACAGGCAACTAACACACAGCAGCCTGCCAAAGCCTCCTTTTTCTCTGTATGAGTACTCAGAAATGCTGGATGATAATAGGCTTTTTTGAAAAGAACCTCAGAAGATTCTTCTATGTTAGAAGAAAAACGAAGGATGCGGCAAAGACTGCGAATTCGCTGAAGACCTGTCAAAATGAGGAAAGAGTGAAATATTTTGAGGAAGAAAGCATAAAACAAGAGGCATGACAAACTTAATAAAACATTCTCAGACACACTACTGTAATTCATTGCATGTCTGGAAGGGGCTGGAGATTGGTGGGGGACTGAAAGCAGGGAAAAAAAACCTGGGATAGGCAAACAGTCCATCGCAGGATTTACTCATGCACACACCCTCACTTTCAAATCACCCTCACTTGCAAATTTATTTTAGATTATGCTGAGGAGAACATGCAAGGGATGCAAACTGAGGACACTGGATCCAGGAGACTATGCCATTATGCCACCCTAATAAAGAAAAAATAATCAAGTTACCTTGTATATGACCTCGGCCGGGCTGCTTTTCTGTTGGGAGACGAGAAAATTTCACTTCTGTAAAGAGTGAAGAGAAAAAACGAAATTTATTATTTTTACTCTTGACAAAGGAGATTCTAACACAAATGCTCAAAAGCAAACACAAATAATTAAATTATGATCATGCAAACCATTAAACACAATTCTTAAGTCTGGGTAGGTAACACATTATCATTATTCACTGCCATCAAGTACATGTTCTGATGATCTACCAACCATTGAGATGCTTCTCTTCAGACAACGTTGTGGTCAGTAGTCCTTCACTGACCACCGCCCCACAGTCTTCACACACAAACTGAGTCTGTGAGTACAGAGAGTCTTCCACAATCTGTGAAGAACCACACTCTGGACAAGGCCCAGAGGGTTGCATCATGTTATCTTCCTTTAATGACTGCAAGAGGAACAAAGTGTCAGTGTTCAGCAAAGATGAGGGGAAAAGCTATCTAGAAAATACGTACATACATAGACACATCCACAAGATATGAAAAAATAATTTTACAACTCTAGGAAAGACTCATCTACAACGGCAGACAATTCTGTCTTCTACCATGGAAATGCTGATTTATAGTAAATGTACAAGAAAAGTAAGGGGTCTCAGGATAGTGAAGATTGCAACATCCTTTAACTGTTATTAACAGAAGAAAGTTCATGTGAAAAAACAATATCCCCTCAGACATTAACAGAAGTACTGTAAATGGTGTGTTTCTACTGTTGTTAGTAAGAGATACTGTATATCACAGTGCATTTTTCTCAAAGTAAACAGTAGGACAAAGTTAAATAATTTCTCCTATCACTGCTATTCCCAGTGAAAAGTGTACACAGCATGCTGCCAGTTTGCAATGTATGGTACATGAGAATGAGAGATGGGCTTTGTGTAAACTAGAAAAATATTGCTCCCCCCCCCCACGGTATTTTAGTTTCCAGTTTAAAATAAAACAGTTGAGGTAGTTACTCAAAAAAGTAAACCACTACAAATTACTTCTCTCAAAACTGTAATGAAATTACTTCCTAGTGTAAAAAAAAAAAAAAAAAACAACTTCATATTTATTTCACTTTTATAATTACTTTTTAAAACCATGCAAATATATAGCAGTTAACTGGGACGTATGAAATCCACTTGTCATTTCGGTATTTAACTAAAAAGTACAAGACAAATATCACTGAGCACGACATTAGGATTTACACAAATAAACTACATGGCTTAATTTAGAGCATTTCAAGAATATGAACCGGCCAGTACAGGTCTCTAGTGCACAAAAACATTCCAATTTAAAAAAAAATCTAGTTATTAAAAATAAAACTGATTTAAATATTAAAACACTTGCATACATGGGGATAGGAATTGCTACAATTGCTAGTGTAGCAGCCACAAGATGAGGTCACTTAGTGATCAGGAGGAGGAGCCAGCGACCTGCAGAGGTCATCATGTAACACAAAAACACCCGGGTCTCTCCCACCTCTGGGCTCTTTACACTTTTAAAAAGGCACGCGGCAATCAGAAAGAAAGCATTTACAGTTGCCAATTAACTGTCTTAGATTCATTACAGCTTTAATTAGTTTACTTTTACATAAACTTCTCCATTTTCACGGGAACATTAAAAAGATAGGGCAATAAAAGTGAAATGTGTTGGGAAAGGACACTACATGCAACAACATATGATGCTTACAGCGTTTTCATTTGATTGGATATTTGAAGACTTTTTTGCCTCATTAAATCTAATTCTTTACAAGTTCTTTGATCAAAAGGCTATACTTCACAAGTAACAAAAAATGAATACGGATCATACACTTAATTTACGAGGCTCCAGAATAAACACAGTAATTCAAGTTCCTTAAACTACAATTAAATGCATATTGTTTCAATGCACTGTAAAACTGACAAGTTATGATTTAAAGTACAACATTAAATCTGTATTTCTTCATAAAGACAAGGGCAACTGCAAGAGAAACAGTAAATAAAATGGACTGTCACGTAAAACACCACACAACCTCTGGTACAGATTGGGCAGCATCGTAAAATTCAACGTGCTCTACAGCAGTGTGGGAACAGCCTGCAAGTGCGGTGCAAATTTCATTAAATTGCTGCTGTTGCCATCAGGCTGCAGATTTAGGGTTCCAAAGGTAAAGAGCAACAGGTTTAAGAGTTCTTTAATTTGTAGAGCCATAAGCATTTTAAATTATGTTACTTGTAGGGATGCTGCTAAATGTTAAATTCTGCATTTTTATTTTGTGTACTATTGAAAGTAATTACGATTCTTTTTATTGATCTTGAGTGTTTATATAATAACATTGGTTATCAAATGTTGTGCCTTGGTTTATCTATCAGATCTCTCTAACAATGTCTTTGTTTTTTGTACTTTCCTGCTGAAAACAAATTTCCCTCTGGGATAATAAAGTCTTCCTAACCTAAATTAGCCCACAGACATTGATCAGGTAAGCTACACTCACCTCAAATGTAATGCGAGATGGAATGCCAGCCCTTCCAGATTTTTAAAAAACATTTACACATTATTTGCTTAGAAACATGTGTAATGCTAGTAATTAAATTCTAGTTGAGCCATAACTGTAAAGTGATTGCAAGAATTTAAACTTTAATATGTTTATACTACTCTGTTACTGAAAAGTTCAATTAGATCACTTTAATGTTTTACTAAGTATTGTCTTACCCACAACTCTGGTGTAGTACTACTTCAAACTCCATGTTGTAAAGGGATTTTCTCAGTTACTCAAACTCATGATTTATACAGTACATGGGTTGACCCTTTATCTCAGTATTTACTTTAGCACTGAAGACCCCATATACACATGGTAAGGTGGCATAGTGGAATGATCAACAGTGTTCCCCAGACCACTAGTGACGGGTAATAGACTGACACTCAACCCTGGGTTAGTGCCTGTCTTGCAACCAATGATGTCAGAGTTGACTTCAAAATTCTCTGACCCTGTGTTCCCAGGTGGTTGCTCTTTCTCCCTAAAGAATGAGGTTGATCAGGTTGCTATTTCTGACTAATTATAAAAAAATCTTTCTATGGCCATTGGGCTGTTTATAAGACTGAAACGTAGGTTGACAGCAGTTAACACTGTGGCTGTGCTGTTTGTCACTGGTGACGAAACATCTCAAAGTCCTACCTCTTGCCACTTCTCTCAATGATCTGCTGATCTCAGCATTAGAAAAGGAGAGGAATGAGCGAACACAGGATTACATTACGGAGGTGGAAGTAAGAAAGTTTCTTAATGTGGCTTATGTGGGTGGAGTAATAAAGGGATGAATCAAAAATGACACCAAAATTCCTTGCATTAGAAGAAGGTCTGATGAGATCACCTTCAGGAGTGAATGACAAGGAGCTCATTTTCTTAAGTTGTGCTTTTCTTGCATTTTAATTTTAAACAGTTCTACTCCAGCCTGAGCTGAGAAAGACCTTATGAAGTTTCACTTTTAACATTAATAAAATAGAGTTGAGTATCATCTGCATAAAAATGATAAACCAGTCCAGCTATGAATGATATGGCCAAGGGGAAGCATATAGATAGAAAAGAGCAGAGGGCCGAGGACAGAACCCTGAGGAATTCCGTGTGTGACTGGCGCCGAGCTGGATCTGCTGTTGCCAAGACTAACAAAACTCTTGCCTATCAGTTAGGTTGGACTTAAACCACTGGAGGGCAGTGCCGGAGATAACCAGCATGTTCTTAAGTTACCAAGTAATGTGGTGGACAGTAAGAATGTAGGGACCTTCAAAACTCAACTTGATGTTGTTTTGGAGAAATTAGATGGATAGGATTAGCGAGCTTTATTCGGCTGAATGGTCTGTGCTCATCAAAAGTGTTTCTAATATTCTAAGAAGTCATAAATAATTCTGTCAGTACATAAGCAGATTCCTTACAACCTTTCATTCAATTAAGTGGACACAGAAAATGAATCATATTTAACTGAAGATGCCCAGTTTAAGATCCAAAGTAAAATATCCTGTTTTGCTGCCTCCAAAACCTTCTGTGTGTATAGTGTTAGCATCACTTAATTTTTAATTGACTTTATTTTGTATCTAGTAGTATGCCACTTCAGTAGTATGCCAAAGTGTATTAATAAAATGGATGGAAGGGTGAGAAATTTACTCAAACAAACAATGTGTAAGATGTCATACCATTCTCTAATTCAAACTATCCATTTTCAAGACCTGCTTATTCAGGGCAGGGTCATGGGGAAACTGGAGCCTATCCAAAAAGCATCAGTGCAAGGCAAGAACAACCCCCTGGATAGGGCGTCATTCCTTCGCAGATTGAAAACAATCACACATATAGTATCTCACAAAAGTGAGTACACCCCTCACATTTTTGTAAATATGTTATTATATCTTTTCATAGGACAACACTGAAGATATGACACTTTGATACAATGTAAAGTAGTCCGTGTACAGCTTGTATAACAGTGTAAATTTGCTGTCCCCTCAAAATAACTCAACACACAGCCATTAATGTCTAAACTGCTGGCAACAAAAGTGAGTACACCCCTATGTGAAAAATGTCCAAATTGTGTCCAATTAGCCATTTCCCTCCCCGGTGTCATGTGACTCGTTAGTGTTACAAGGTCTCAGGTGTGAATGGGGAGCAGGTGTGTTAAATTTGGTGGTATTGCTCTCACACTCTCTCATACTGGTCACTGGAAGTTCAACATGCATCTCATGGCAAAAAACTCTCTGAGGATCTGAAAAAAAAGAATCGCTGCTCTACATAATGATGGCCTAGGCTGTAAGAAGATTGCCAACACCCTGAAACTGAGCTGCAGCACGGTGGCCAAGACTATACAGCGGTTTAACAGGACGGGTTCCACTCAGAACAGGCCTCGCCATGGTCGACCAAAGACATTGAGTTCACGTGCTCAGCATCATATCCAAAGGTTGTCTTTTGAAAATAGATGTATGAATACTGCCAGCATTGCTGCAGAGGTTGAAGGGGTGGGGGGTCAGATTGTCAGTGCTCAGACCATACACCGCACACTGCATCAAATTGGTCTGCATGGCTATCATCCCAGAAGGAAGCCTCTTCTAAAGATGATGCACAAGAAAGCCCACAAACAGTTTGCTGAAGACAAGCAGACTAAGGACATGGATTACTGGA
This sequence comes from Polypterus bichir lapradei, assembly GCA_026402145.1. Taxonomy (NCBI): domain Eukaryota; kingdom Metazoa; phylum Chordata; class Cladistia; order Polypteriformes; family Polypteridae; genus Polypterus; species Polypterus bichir. Next base: position 63,163,498 of record JANRMT010062796.1, read on the forward strand.
ACCTGTCCTGTGGTCTGATGAGACCAAGATAAACTTATTTGGTTCAGATGGTGTCAAGCGTGTGTGGCGGCAACCAGGTGAGGTGTACAAAGACCAGTGTGTCTTGCCTACAGTCAAGCATGGTGGTGGGAGTGTCATGTTTTGGGGCTGCATGAGTGCTGCCGGCACTGGGGAGCTACAGTTTATTGAGGGAACAATGAATGCCAACATGTACTGTGACATACTGAAGCAGAGCATGATCCCCTCCTTTCAGAAACTGGGCCGCAGGGCAGTATTCCAACATGATAACTACCCCAAACACACCTCCAAGACGACCACTGCCTTGCTAAAGAAACTGAGAGTAAAGGTGCTGGACCTAAACCCTATTGAGCATCTGTGGGGCATCCTCAAATGGAAGGTGGAGGAGCACAAGGTCTCTAACATCCACCAGCTCCATGATGCTGTCATGGAGGAGTGTAAGAGGATTCCAGTGGCAACCTGTGAAGCTCTAATGAACACCATGCCCAAGAGAGTTAAGGCAGTGCTGGAAAATAATGGTGGTCACACAAAATATTGACACTTTGGGTACAATTTGGACATTTTTTACTTAGGGGTGTACTCACTTTTGTTGTCAGCGGTTTAGGCATTAATGGCTGTGTATTGAATTATTTTGAGGGGACAGCAAATTTACACTGTTACATTGTATCAAAGTGTCATATCTTCAGTGTTGTCCCATGAAAAGATATATTTACAAAAATGTGAGGGGTGTACTCACTTTTGTGAGATACTGTATATCCACACAACAGGAGCAAATTCAGCATCACTAATCCACCAAACCTGTAAGTCCTTTTATTGTGGGAGAAAACCGGAGCACCCAGAGGAAACCTACATGGACATTGAGGAAAAATTGAAAGCTCACACAGGGTGTGCATCCTGCACGCCAGATCAATTACTATTCACTGCACCACCCCTTCATTCTCTAATTCAGGGTTTTTTAAAACTTATTTTTGTGGCATCACAAACTTACCCTCTTTAGTTCCTTTGAGACCCAAGAGTTAAATACCAGGATGATCATATGTGTTTGTTGTTTGGGAGGGGTTTACCCCTTGGTGAATTGTGGACAATCATCAGACATCTGGGGGATATTGAGGATGATCAATGGTGCAATGTCAATTGCTTAATTAACCTGCGGCTAACAACTGTGACCCTTTACCATTAAACACATTAGTAACTTGCGATCATGGGTTGACGCACTGATTAAGAAACCCTGCTCTAATCATTTTGCTCAATTCAGGGCCCTGGTATGCATAAGCTTATCCCACCAGCATCAAAAGGAGCAAGGTAGGAACCATGCCTAGACTGGACGCCACTCCATCACAGGGCCAATTTAATGTTGCAAACTAACTTAAAAGCATTCCAGTAGTGGAGTGACCAGAAATCCACTTTTTAATGCCTACAATATTGGACAATAAGGGATTTCTAAAAATTCATTAAAAACTGCAATTTTGCTTTGCTAGTTAATCAAACAGGTCTTCATATTTTCATTCACTCCATCCACTAATGGCAGATGTTTTGAACCTGCGCGCGGCAATATGGCAGCTACAACTTCAATAAACAATACAAGTGATGGTCAACAGAAAATGTAATTTTACAGACGAATCTATACTAATAAAAGGCAAAGACCTCACTGACTGACTCATCACTAATTCTCCAACTTCCCGTGTAGGTGGAAGGCTGAAATTTGGCAGGTTAATTCCTTACAGCTAACTTACAAAAGTTAGGGAGGTTTAATTTCGAAATTCTATGCGTAACGGTCATAACTGGAACCAACTTTCGACCATACCTGTATATACGGCCATAGCCTGCAGCTCGGTCGCCATGTGAGGCGGAGTTGCGTCCCGCATCATCACACCTCCCACGTAATTGAGTGCCTGCCCATATAAGGTAAATATTCGCAGGTGAAGGACTGTGCTTATGCAAACGAAGACGAGATGGTCTAGTGTTTGGCACAAACTCGGCGAAAGTGCGAGAGAAACTTTCAAGTGCCGGGTCTTAGCTAACATTAAATAAAGCCGTGGACATCGCAAGATCACACAAGAGAGCGGCTCATGTGAACTGACTGTGAACGCAGTACGTAGAGAACAAGGAAGAGCTCCAAAGAGCGCTGAACAAAAAACGCATTACACAACTGAGAAGGCAGCAAAAGAATATGAAGCGAGTGATGCATACAAGCATATTCATAAGTGCTGCTACTCCAGAAACAAAGCACAGTGTAAACCGTAAGTTTAAATTAAGTTTATAATAAACGCCGCTGGCATTTGTCATGCCTACTACGAGTACGATGTTCGCGAGATACAAGTTTACTGAGAGGACCCAGGGTATAAACGAGACTTTTGATCACTTTGTAACTGAGTTAAAATTGCTGGTGAAGGACTGTGCTTATGCAAACGAAGATTAGATGGTCAGGGATAGAATAGTGTTTAGCACAAACTCAGCAAAAGTGCGAGAGAAACTTTTAAGTGCCTGGTCTGAGCTAACATTAAATGATTGCTGGTGAAGGACTGTGCTTATGCAAACGAATAGGAAAGCAAGGTGTAAAGCTTAACTTTAAATTAAGTTCACAGACACGCTGCCACTGGCGTTTGTCATGCCTAAGACAAATTCGATATTCGCGAGATACAAGTTTACCGAGAGGGCCCAGGGTATAAACGAGACTTTTGATCACTTTGTAACTAAGTTAAAATTGCTGGTGAAGGGCTGTGCTTATGCAAACGAAAATGCATATGTTACGTTATTTTTAAAATGTTTCCTTTTCTTTTTCATAACTTCTTTAACACACTTCTTCTCCGCTGCGAAGCGCGGGTATTTTGCTAGTTAACAATAAACATCTGAACGTAACGACTAACAATACAAGTAAAAACACTATTGCGACTAAGAAGCTCACGCTACAAAACGAGAGACCATTAGAGATCTTCGGCAAAAGTGACGACTAATATGCGAGATCGGGGCAATGAGAGGATGCTGTAACTGTCTATAAGGGCATTTGGCATTTCAGCCGTGAACAAGGTTGTGGTGTTGAATGGAAAATTAATGTAAAAACATTTTTTCCCCCATTATGGAAGAGAACTAACACTTCGCAATTGTGTTAAATTTTAATACAACTACGAAGTTAGTAAAGAGTCGTTATTAAGGGCGCATGCACCGGTTCCATCCTGCCAGACCAAACGCGCTCTTTGTAACTGAAACATGTTGACCCTATTTTGGAAACACGAGTAAAAACCCGGGAAGGCGGTGAACGCGAACCAAGCAACACAAAACAACGGGAAGTGTAGCGCCTTAGTTTTTTGTTTAATAATTCCTTAACCTATTTCGTTTGGAAATGAGGTTTCCAATGCAAGTTAAGATATCTTGGTAATATACAATAGCATGAAAACTCCGTTTGATCACTGCAAAATGTGCTCTACTAGTTGTGCGGTCTGTTATTAAAAAATCATGTTCTCTTTCCAGTTTGTCGTCAATAAGAAACATTCATTTTAAAACATGGACTTACCTACACTCTCGACTTGCAATGGAAACCGGAGTGACACCCAAGGGGGAGCTGCCGATGTTGGTTTTAAACGCACTATTGAAGGAAAAGGACAAAAATTGCATTACAATTATTTTATACTCTTCTAACGGTGTACAATCATCATTCAGCCTCCATATGCAGCCAGTTTAACTTTCATGAAGACGACATACTGACGTTTACCAAACTCGAGCTGGGTGAAGCAGTCCGTGTGGAAACCAGAGCAGCGACTCTACAGTTCCTATCATTAAGTACGACAAGGTAACGTCAAAGGGGTAGGAAGCATTAGATAAACACACAGAAATGCCGCATTCACCGCTGGCGATCCGTCTGCGCGCCCGTCATATTAGAGAGGTCAAGATCCACTTGCAAACTAGGCGTGCTTGGAGAGTGGCGGGGTTGCTATGTTAAACATCTGTTGTGACTTTATTATTTGTACAAAAAAAAAAAATTGTATTAATAGCTACCGGCATCAGTAACGGTATGAGTCACAATAAATATCGAATATGTTCAATTCTCTCCAAAGAAACAAGCAGGTAATAATATGATTTATGAAATACATTTACTGCCAAGTCAACAATGTTGCTTATTTTTAGTTATTCTAGTGTGTGTGTGTGTGTATACTGTATATACAGGTTTGGGCAAAAGTGGGTTTATTGTTGTTCATACGGAAAAGACATGCAGGTCATGACTACTACACTCAAGCACACTTTAATAATAATAAGAAGAAGACAAATAATACAATAATAAATAAATAATAATGTAAGAATAAACTGTGTTTCATATAACACAATTATAGTGCTAGTCTACAGACCACCAGGGCCATATTCATTGTTCATGACTGAATTTAGCAACCTTCTGTCTGATTTGGCCATAAATTATAATCACGTAGTTCTGATGGGGGATTTTAATGTACACATTGATGTGGAAACTGACACTTTTAGCAAATGTTTTACTTATTTGTTAAATTCAGAAGGATTTTGTCAGATTGTCAAAGGTCCAACTCATAATCATAACCACACATTAGATTTAATTATAACTTACAAAGTTGAAATTCAAAATTTAAATATTACTCCATTAAATGTAGTTATTTCTGATCACTTCTTAATTACATTTGATTTAGTTCTGCCCGTGCCAATGCACTCACAGATTAAAACAAAGACAGTGCGACATCTAGATTGTAATTCTGCTTCAAAATTTATAGATACCTTGAGTAAGTCGAGTGTAATTGTGGAAAACCATTTAGATCAGTTAACATCAAATGTAAACATGGAAAACAATTTAGATCAGCTAATATCACATTATAATGTGACCTTGAGAGATGCTCTGGACACAGTGGCTCCCCTTAAAACAAAAGTGATCAAAGCACATAGAAACTCTCCCTGGTTTAATGAAAATACTCGAGCTCTTAAATTAGAGTGTCGAAAACTGGAGCGCAGATGGAGAACAACAAAGCTACATGTCTTTCAAATTGCATGGACAGAGAGTGTTAATAAATATAAAAAAGCCCTCTTTAAAGCTCGCTCAGAATACTATTCTACATTAATAGATAGCAATAATAAAAATCCTCGGGTACTGTTTAGAACAGTGGCTAAATTAACAAATGGCAATTCAGATCAACAGTGCAAAATACCAACAGATATTAGCAGTACAGACTTTATGAACTTCTTCAATGAGAAAATTTAAAATATAAGATCCCAGATCTCAGCATCACAGTACAAACCAAATACTAGCTTAGCAGACCCTGCCGCACATTGCATGCAGCACTTTAGTAATTTTAATCCTGTAACTGAGCAGGAAGTCTTAACTTTAATTACTAAAATGAAGCCCTCTACTTGTTCCCTAGATCCAGTGCCGACAAAACTAGTAAAAAGTGCAATGGATGTTCTTGCAGCACCTATTCTAACCGTTATCAATAGTTCATTACTGCATGGCACAGTACCTGATGCACTAAAAGTGTCAGTCATTAAACCTTTACTTAAAAAGTCAGACCTAGACCCACACATACTAAATAATTATAGGCCTGTTTCAAATTTACCATTTCTCTCTAAAATACTAGAAAAAGTAGTCGCCCGTCAGCTTCAGTCACACCTTACGAATTACAATTTATTTGAGAAATTCCAGTCTGGTTTTCGCACTGGTCATAGTACAGAAACTGCACTAACACGGGTTGTAAATGACATTCTGATATCCTCTGATGAAGGAAACTCCACTGTAATTATGTTGTTAGACTTAAGTGCAGCATTTGACACCATTGACCATTCTATTTTACTGCACAGGCTAGAAAACGATGTTGGGCTTACAGGCCCCGTGCTCGCTTGGTTCAGTTCTTATTTATCAAATCGATTCCAATATGTACAGAAATGTGCTGACAGTACTCCTTCATTATACACAGAAGTTCAATATGGTGTCCCGCAGGGCTCAGTACTGGGACCTTTACTGTTTTCACTTTACATGCTTCCATTGGGATCTCTCATTAGGAAACATAATGTTAATTTTCACTCGTATGCAGATGATACCCAGTTATACCTTTCATTTAAATCAAATGAAGTTTTCTCTGATGTTGTCTTTAATTAGTTGTGTTAGTGAATTAAAGGAGTGGATGAATGAGAACTACTTGTCTTTAAATACAGATAAAACAGAGATGTTAATTGTTGGAGGGAATGACGCTGATCACAGCAATATTTTGTCGTCATTTAACTCAGTTGGAATCCTAATTAATTTTACTAAATCAGCCCGCAATCTAGGAGTTATCTTTGATTATAGCATGTCATTTAAAGCACATATTACAAAATTGTCCAAAACATGTTTCTTCCATCTTAAAAATGTTAGGAAATTAAGGCGCTTTCTAAATAAACAGGATTCTGAGAAATGAATTCATGCATTTATCTCTAGTAGGATTGACTACTGCAATGCGGTGTTCACTGGCTGTTCAAACTGTTCTTTATACAGACTCCAGTTAATCCAAAATGCGGCTGCAAGAATTATTACAAGAACAAGAAAATACGAACACATAACTCCAGTTCTTAAATCCTTACACTGGCTCCCGGTTAAGTTTAGGGCAGATTTCAAAATCCTCCTTTTAACATATAAAGCATTAAATGGCCAAGGTCCGGCTTACTTGTCTGAACTTATCATGACTTACAAACCTGAGCGCACATTAAGATCTCAAGATGCCGGTCTGCTTATGATTCCAAGGATTAATAAAATAACAGTGGGAGGTCGAGCTTTTAGTTACAGGGCCCCTAAACTGTGGAATGGTCTTCCTGCTTCTATAAGAGATGCCCCTTCGGTCCCAGCCTTTAAATCCCGGCTGAAGACTCACTACTTCAGTTTAGCATATCCTGACTAGAGCTGCTGATTAACTGTACATACTGCATCTCTGTTGTTAGTCATTAGCACTAAAACATAGTAACATGATTATTATAATTTGTTACTAACCCTCACCTATTCTGTTTCTGTTCTCGGTACTCAAATGTGGCAATTGGTGCCACGGCCCACCTGCCAAGTTGTTTGCCTGCCTTTGGTAAAGTCATCCCTGATGGAGGATAATAGGAATCATGGGAAAGAGGGGTCCTTTCATCAGATTGGCTGACCGAGCAACGTTTCAGCTGTGGAATGGCCAAATGGGGAGGCAGCTTGACGGATGAGGCCTCCAGGACTCTAAAAATATCCAAATCTTATTATGTGATATCATCTACTGTTAAATTCTGCTCTGTACTTCTAAAATTTTTATTATTATGCTGTATTAAGGATTTGTTCTGTTCTGTATACTTGTATGGAACCCCTTCTTTTGACACCCACTGCACGCCCAACCTACCTGGAAAGGGGTCTCTCTTTGAACTGCCTTTCCCAAGGTTTCTTCCATTTTTCCCTGCAAGGTTTTTTTGGGAGTTTTTTCTTGTCTTCTCAGACAGTCAAGGCTGGGGGGCTGTCAAGAGGCAGGGCCTGTTAAAGCCCATTGCGGCACTTCCTGTGTGATTTTGGGCTATACAAAAATAAACTGTATTGTATTGTATTGTAAATAAAGTTGTCTATCTTTATGTATGAATATGTATTCGTTCTGTGACCTACAGATAGCTTTGTTTATTATTATTGTTTTCATTGTTATATTCTTTCAAGTTTGCCTGATACTTGAAGTGATTTCTGTTTGGCTCGTATTTGAATTCCTTTTTTTGTCCATTTTGTTAATTTTTTTTTAAATTTTATTGTAATCATTCCATACAAATAAATCAATTTTTACAAAAAAAAAATAGGATGAAAACAACTTAACCCCCACCCCTAAGAAAGAGAGCATGGCCAACGCAGTAAAGCTTAAAGCTTGCAAACAAACCTAAATTGATTAGTTTAAAAGGGCAATAGAGATGAATGGAGAAGATAAAGTAATGCGGAAAGAATTGCTTCCTCGGTGCTTTAAGAGCTTATTCTAAAATATTATTGATTAGATCCTGCCAGGTTTAAAAAAAATTCTGTACCTATCCTCTAACTGAGAATTTGATTTTTTCCAATTTCAAATAATATAAAACATCGGTTTCCCACTGACTTAAAAGAGGAGAGTTAGGATTCTTCCAGTTTAGCAAAAGAAGTCTGCGTGCCAATAATGTAGTGAATGCAATCACAGTTTGTTTGTCCTTCTCCATTTTAAGCCCATCTGGAAGAACCCCAAACACAGCTGTTAATGGGTCAGGAGGGATTGTGATACTGAGGCTGTCTGAAAGGCACTTAAAAATTTTGGTCCAAAATGATGTTAATTTGCTGCAGGCCCAAAACATGTGCCACAGTGAAGCTAGGACTTAATTGCAGCGTTTGCAGGTTGGATCTTGACCTGGGAACATTTTGGACTGTTTTAAGCGATACAGATGTGCTCGATATATAATTTTGAGTTGAATAATTGTATGCTTTGAGCATATGGAGCTCGAGTGAATTCTCTGCATTGCTACCTTCCACTCCTTTTCTGATATATTGATTAAGAGATCTTTTTCCCATTGCCCTCTTGGATCTCTGAAAGGGAGGGACTGTAAAATAATTTTATATATTGCAGAGATGGTGTCTGAGTCCTCGAAATTGAGCAGTATTTTTTCCAGCCTGGAGGAGGGTGCAAGATGAGGAAAATAGGGCAGGTTTTGTTTAACAAAGCTCCTAATTTGAAGATAGTGAAAGAAATGTGTAGCTGGAAAGTTAAATTTGGATTGTAATTCTTCATAGGATTCAAAGATGTTGTCTATATAAAGATCTCTAAGCAATCTAATCCCAAATCTTTTCCAGATATTAAAAACTGCATATGTTTGCGAGGGTTGAAAGAGGTGGTTCTCTTACTGAGGTGCCACAGATAAAAGATTCTCCATCCTAAAATGCTTTCTACATTGGTTCCATATTATGAGTGAGTGAAGCACTAATGGATTATTAGTAAAATGGCGATAACTTACATTTGTTGGGGCACAGAGCAGGGAATATAATGAAGTACTGCAGGATTTTACTTCTATTGCAGACCAAGCCTCTGTATGTTCATCTATTTGTGTCCAGGTTTTTATAGCTTGTATGTTTGCTGCCCAGTAATAAAACTGAAAGTTAGGTAGAGCCATGCCACCTTCTGCCTTAGGTCTTTGTAGGGTCGCTCTTTGGATACGTGGATGTTTTCAGTTCCAAATAAATGAGGTTATTGTTGAATCTAATTGGTTAACAAATGATTTATTGATGTATATTGGAATGTTTTGAAATAAAAAAGAAGCTTAGGAAGAATACTCATCTTAACAACGTTAATTCTTCCAGCTAGAGTGAGATGAAGGGTTGACCATCTATGCAAGTCTTGTTTAATTTTTTCCATACAGATGGCATAATTTTGTTGATAAAGAGCTTTATGCTTACTTGTGATGTTAACCCCTAGGTATTTAAACTGATCTGCAATGATAAATGGTAGGGTGTCTAATCTAATATTATATGCTTGAGAATTCACTGGAAAGAGTACACTTTTATTTAAATTAATTCTGAGACCAGAGATCTTTTGAAATTCTGTGAGTGCTGTTAAGACTGCAGGCACAGAATTTTGTGGGTCTGATATATACAGTACCATATCGTCTGCATATAGAGACATTTTCTTTTCCAGTCCCTCTCTGATAATCCCCTTTATCTGATAAGCGTTTCAACAGTGAACCGCCAGTGGTTCAATGGCGATTGCAAATAGCAGTGGTGACAAGGGGCATCCTTGTCTGGTACATCGTTCTAGTTTAAAGTAGTCTGAGCAAATGTTGTTAATACAGACTGAAGCTTCTGGATTGGTATACAGTAGTTTGATCCATGCACAAATGTTCGGGCCAAGCCCAAATTTTTCTAATGTAGTGAAAAGGTATTTCCATTCAATCATGTCGAATGCTTTTTCTGCATCCAATGATAATAATATTTCTGGGGTGTTTGACTTTACTGGTGAGTATATTACATTAAACAGGCGTCGAAGATTTGAAGATAAATGTTGACCCTTGATAAATCCAGTTTGATCTTGTGATATTATCGAAGGCAGCACTTTCTCCATCCTTCTAGCTATGATTTTTGAGAGTATTTTAACATCATTATTCAAAAGTGAAATTGGTCTGTATGATGCACATTGTAATAAGTCCTTATTTTGTTTAGGAAAGATGGTGATTAATGCTTGGTGAAAAGTTTGAGGTAAAATTTGATTGTCTCTAGCTTCTGTAAATGTTGCTAATAAAAGGGGAGCTAGCTGAGTGGATAATTTCTTATAAAATTCTACAGGGTAGCCATCAGGGCCTGCTGCTTTCCCACCTTGAAGTGACTTTATAGCATCTAGTATTTCTGATAGTGCCAAAGGTTTATCGAGTTCCTCCGCACTAAAAGTGTCTATTTGTGGTATCTGTAATGTATCCAGAAATGCATTAGATTGTGTGTTGTCTTCTTTAAACTCCGTAGAATATAAAGATTTATAGTAGTCTCTAAATGTGTACATTATGTTTTTATGGTCAATGATTTAATCTCCGTTCGTGTTGGTGATTGCTGAGATTGCATTGCGAACTTCTTGCTTATGGATTTGTTGAGCTAAAAGCTTATTAGCTTTCTCTCCGTGTTCATAGTAGTGATGTCTTGATTTATAAATTAGTTGTTTGGTTTCTTTAGTTGTCAGGAGGTTGAGTTCTGAACCTGCCTTTTCCTATGTAGAGCCTTGCTTGGATGCTTGGCATGTTCTTCATCCATTTTAGTAATTTCACCTCTTAGCTCTGATACTTTCTTGGTTTCTAACTTATTCCTGTGGGAATGATATGAAATAATCTGTCCTCTTAAGAAGGCCTTGAGAGTTTCCCAGAGTATTCCTGCAGACACCTCTGAGGATCTATTTGTCTCTAGGAAGAAACTGATTTGTTTGGATATGTATTCTGTACAGTTCTTGTCTGCTAACAGAAGCGGGTTAAGACGCCATCTGTGAGGTGAGAGTGTTGGGCATAATGACTGTAGCTCCAAGATCAGAGGTTGCTGGTCGGAGATAACAATAGTGTTGTACTTGCAAGATTTAATCATAGGTAAGAAATTATTATCTATAAAGAAATAATCAATTCTTGAGTAGCAATGATGTACTGGTGAGTAGAATGAATATGTTCTTGAGTTTGGGTTTAGAAACCTCCAGGGGTCTGATAAGTTGTGGTCAGTTACAAACTGTATAATTGTCTTAGCTGTGTTAGATGTCAACCCCTCTGTGACAGGAGTCCTATCTAAGAGTGGGTTTAAAACACAATTAAAGTCCCCAGCCATTATAATTTTATGAGTGTTGACATTGGGAATGGATGCAAATACATTTTGCATGAATTCCTTATCATCGGTATTAGGTGCATAAACATTTATCAAAATCACTTTACAATTAAATAAGTTGCCCATGACAATCACATATCTCCCTTCAGGATCAGATACTACATCTGATGCTACAAATGAGACTGTTCTATGTATGAAAATTCCCACTTCTCTAGTTTTCTTTGTAAAGCTAGAATAGAACATTTAGCCAGTCCAGTCTTTTTGCAGCCGGAACTGATCCTTGCTTAGTAAGTGGGTCTCCTGTAAAAATACTATTTTAGCTTTTAAACCTGTTAGGTGAGAGAATACTTTCTTTCTCTTTAATTCGTGATTCAGGCCTTTAACATTCCAGCTCACAAAGTTAACTGTCCCATCATGGAGACATTGATTCTGAATTTTTGATGTCATTTTATAGTCTTAACTGGAAGTGAGACAGCTTTAACCTTAATTTCCAATTTCCCCATGAAAAGAATGTATAATTATAATATCCGTATCATTACAAGTGGACCTTGATAATTAAATATTATCATTTATCATCATTGCCCAGAGGGGACTGGGCGGTCTCATGGTCTGGAATCCCTACAGATTTTATTTTTTTTTTCTCCAGCCGTCTGGAGTTTTTACTTTGTTTTTTCTGTCCCCCCTGGCCATTGGACCTTACTCTTATTCGATGTAAATTAATGCTGATTTATTTTGTTTTCATATTGTGTTTTTTATTTTTCTATTCTTTATTATGTAAAGCACTTTGAGCTACTGTTTGTATGAATATGTGCTATATAAATAAATGTTGTTGTTGTTGTTATTTATATTTATTGTGTTGTTTATGCTGTTTACATTTATTATTTCTAAAATTATGTATTTTTGTCAGTTCTGATTATTATTTCTTTTCTGTGTTTGAGAGTATGTTCTGTCATGTCCTTTGCACTTTGTGGTGTGCTCCCCAAGAGGCGGGGCCACCTGTCAATCACCATTGAGGTACTCCTTCCAGTCCTGTAAAGGCTCATGGGAAATGTAGTCTCTCATAGTGAACTGAATGAAGTCTCCTCTTCATGATTATCACATTTTCAGATTTTTTGGTCAACTGCCATTTTTTGCTTAAGTATTTAGATTTCTCTTTAATGCATCGAGAGTTGGTTACTGTGAATTGCCTTTTTAGGCAACCCCTTTGTTCCTCGTGTTTGTCTCGTGTGAGCTTTTGTACTTTATTTTTGTAATAAATCTTTTATTTATAAAGATTCTTTGTTGCCCTTTTTGTGATCAAGCTGGTAATTTATGGTGACCCTCCTCCTTGTGGGAATTTGCTTCATTTTTGTGATTTTTATTGTTGTTTTGCCAGCTTCCCTTTTTCAGGCCTGCTCCAGCTGAAGCTGACATATAGTATTTGGGGTCTGCCAGGAATAAGTGAGCTGCTGCTGTGCAGACCAGTGAAGATCCTGGCCTGCTTCTTGGCTGAATTCTGGAGGGCGACTCGTCTATGTATTAGAAGGGTCAGAGCAGGCTGTACTTGCTAAGGAGACTCAGCTCTTTTGATGTGTGCAGGAAGCTGCTGGAAATGTTCTAGCAGTCCACAGTGGCCAGTGTGGTGTTCTATGTTGTGGTCTCCAGGGGAAGCAACTTGAGCTCAAAAAAAGCACAACGCCTGAGCAAACTTATTAGGAAAGCCAGGGTCATCACAGGGTGAACCCTGGACACAGTGGAAGCCATTGTGAAAAAATTTATGATGGCAAAATTGGATCCCTTCATGAAAAATCCCCTCCATCTCCTCCAGGAGGTGCTGCCTTGGAGTACATTTAGTCACAGTCCCATTCTGCCACAGTGTGGTAAGAAGAACCTCTGGGGGTCTTTTCTGCTCATTGATAGCAGGTATTTCAAAGCTGCCTCCCAGGGCATTCATTGAGTTTATTTTGAAATACCATTTTGACACATCACAATCGATTTATCATTAATCGATTAATTAATTGGTTTTTTTTTTTTACATATTGTTTGGTTGATTGATTGATTGATTGGCTATTATTTGTCATTGTGTTTATATTTCTGCTGCTGTATGCATTTGAATTTCCTTTTTAGATTAATACATTTTGTCTAATCTAATCTATTATGCCTTAGTGAAAACTCCCATCACAATTCCGCTATACGCACTGTATGCTGAACTGCACTACTTTATTACATATTCATGTTTATTCATTTTGGACAGTAACCCTAAAACGGAATGCATCTCAAATTTCATAACACAGTATCCGGTTCCTGGGGCAGGTCTTGTACATGCTCTGTGTCCAATAAATAAAGAAACCTCTGGTGTGTTGTGGTAAGGGAGTTACTTGTTTAACTCATTTAATGATTTTAGCGCAGGTCATTCCTGACGTTTGCCGGGCGCCATCGTTATCAACTGATGCACCGCAGTGAGCTGATCAGCGGGCACCGGCTGCAGCATAACTGGAATAAAAGAGGAGCGGGTTAGCACTGGGGGGAGAAGGGGGCATTTTCTGATATTTGTTAGGTGGGCGACACAAACAGATCGCTGGCAGGAGAAGTAACGGGAAGCAGAAAAGGGCAGCGCCATTCAGCGGACCGAGTGATGTGTATGCTCCGAGGAGTGGGACGGAGAGAGGGGTAGAGAGCCAGGAGTTGGACGGAGGAAGGAGGCTTAAAACGCCGCTGCATAGTTAGCTGGGCAAGGTATCCATGGGAGCTGCGAGGAAGCCGTTCGCCTTTGAAGTCCAATGCCACGGGGACGGAACGTGAATGCAGCGGCATCCGCAGATGGGCACGGCGCCTGGTAACTGAGGAGCCCATGGATGGTGCCGATCTGATCTGAGGATGTGACTTTAATATCTCCCGTTGTCCTGATGAGGACAAGAGACCGAACTGAGGAAGGACAAAAGGGATTATTTTTTAAAGTTCCTCCCCATTTTTTATTGGAATTATTTCTTTGCACCCCACGTGACTACTGCTTTCACGGGACATATTTTATGTATTTATTTGAACGATTTGTTTGTACGCTCTGTTTTTGGACATTGTTATACTTTGAATTGTCTGTGATTCTCTGATTTTATAGTCTCGCTTGTCTGCCTCAATCACTATTGATTTGTCCTGGCCATGACTACTAATGTCCTTGTTGAAGGTTATGCCAGCTGTGGGCAACCCAGCCATCACATATGTACCTAAGCAAGACAATATCACATTATTATACATTCACACTGTCATTTTCTTTTATTGGAAAGTCGAGCATTACATCAGCGTGGCAGTGACACACATTTTAGAACTAATAGTACGAGATGCCGCTGTATTTGTATTTTTTTGTACCTTGGCTCAGGTTGGGTGGGAGTGGGTGGGTTGGGTTACTTTGTATGTTATGTCCGTTTATTCCTGTCAATTTGTGTTTGCCCAATAAAACGTTGATCACAATAATAATAATAATAATAATAATAATAATAATAATAATAATAATAATAGCATAGAGCTTTGATGAAGGTTACATATATTGTACCCCTATTGGGGTATAGTTATCATACCCCCTAACCGTACAGCCCCTCTGACAACGTGAACGTTCTTTTCCACAACAAAGCACAGTGGAAGGTGAGACAAGCCGGCCATGGGTCCGAGTCTAGCCAAAGGATACGTAGGACACCTTGACTGTTTACCTTGCATTGACGATTAAAGTCAAGGACGTTTGGAATTGCAGCCCACCTTCAAATACCATCAGACGAATTGAAATACAGCAGACCGCATGAAAAAGCCACCATAAAGGTAATCTCCAGAATGCGCTGTTATTGTGAGTGCTGAATTAATTCTCATTATCTAACCGTTGCGGTAAAAATACTTAACACATTCAATAGAATTGTTAAGTAATTTTTGGTGTCTTTCCTATTTTATTTAAATATACAGTTACTATTGAATGGCATAACGACCAATATGATTGTCAATTTCAAACTTTTGGTAGGTAGTTTAAATACAACCTCATCCAATCACAAGTATGAATATGCTTAAAAATATCATTTTGCATATAATATGAGAATATGAGAAATATGACAAATGAGAGGAGACCATTCCGTCCATTTGTCACTTGTTTGTTTAGCTAATAGCTGGGCTGTCCCAATATTTCATCCAGACGCTTCTTAAAGAATATTATGTAAATATACATGAGAGTCGTAAAATGGAACATACAAATGAATCCAGACTTGGAAAACAAAACAAAACAAAAAAAAAAAAACTTATTTCCACATAATAAGTCTTTAGTAATATTGTAGCATGAACATATTTAGACCAATCAAACTATCAATATATTGCTGTTTAGACAGAGTTATGCCCATGCATAAAGCCCACCATTGAAAGGCAGTTGGTCTCGTCCGGTACGGGAGATGGACATCTGAAGTGGAACTCCATTAGCTGCGGTGTTATTTTTTCTCTTTTTTAAACATCCCGAGGTATCCTGTATTTACTTAACCTGAGGAGGCTCAATTACAGTATATGAAAGCATATGCCAGCAAAGCAGCGGGTCCAGATGGAGTATCGCCACGATTGCTGAAGGCCTGTACGTTGGAACTAGGGAGTCCTCTACAGCGAATGTTCAACCTGAGTCTGGAACAAGGGAGTGTCCAGAGGCTTTGGAAAACATCTTGTATCACCCCAGTCCTAAAGGTATCACGTCCTAGTGAGCTGAATGACTTCCGGCCTGTTGCTCTGACGTCACATGTGATGAAGATCATGGAACGGCTGCTGCTTCACCACCTGAGGCCACAGGTCCGCCACGCCCTTGACCCTCTGCAGTTCGCATACCAGGAGAAGTTGGGAGTGGAAGATGCCATAATCTATATGCTACACCGATCCCTCTCCCATTTGGACAGAGGCAGTGGTACTGTAAGAATTATGTTTATGGACTTCTCTAGCGCCTTCAACACCATCCAACCTCTGCTCCTTAGGGACAAGCTGACTGAGAAGGGAGTAGACTCACACCTGGTGGCATGGATCGTGGAATATCTTACAGACAGACCTCAGTATGTGCGTCTTGGGAACTGCAGGTATGACATTGTGGTCAGCAACACAGGAGCGCCGCAGGGGACTGTACTTTCTCCAGTCCTGTTCAGCCTATATACATCAGACTTCCAATACGATTCGGAGTCCTGCCATGTGCAAAAGTTCACTGATGACACTGCTATTGTGGGCTGCATCAGGAGTGGGCAGGAGGAGGAGTACAGGAAGCTAATCAAAGACTTTGTTAAATGGTGTGACTCAAACCGCTTACACCTGAACACCAGCAAGACCAAGGAACTGGTGGTGGATTTTAGGAGGCCCAGGCCCCTCATGGACCCCGTGATCATCAGAGGAAACTGTGTGCAGAGGGTACAGACCTATAAGTACCTGGGAGTGCAGCTGGATGACAAATTGGACTGGTCTGCCAATACTGATGCTCTGTGTAAGAAAGGTAAGAGCCGACTTTACTTTCTTAGAAGGTTGGCGTCCTTCAACTTCTGCAATCATTGTTCTACCAGATGGTTGTGGCGAGTGCCCTCTTCTACACGGTGGTGTGCTGGGGAGGCAGCATAAAGAAGAAGGATGTCTCACGCCTGGACAAACTTGTTAAGAAGGCAGGCTCTATTGTAGGAATAAAGCTGGACAGTTTAACATCTGTAGCAGAGTGACGGGCACTAAGCAAACTCCTGTCAATTATGAAGAATCCACTGCATCCAGTTAACAGTGTCATCTCCAGGCAGAGGAGTAGCTTCAGTGACAGACTTTTGTCACTGTTTTGCTCCACTGACAGACTGAGGAGATCGTTCCTCCCCCACACTATGCAACTCTTCAGTTCCACCCGGAGGAGTAAACGCTAACATTATTCAAAGTTATTGTCTGCTTTTACATGCATTTTTATTACTCTTTAATTTAATATTGTTTTTTATCAGTATACTGCTGCTGGATTATGTGAATTTCCCCTTGGGATTAATAAAATATCTATCTATCTATCATATATTAACATAACCGGCAGAAATAGGGCTCAGAAAAACACAGAAAAGACAGCTAAAGCTCCATCCAAGCCTAGACAGGCATGAAGCCCAAGTTCAAGTTCAAGTTCAAGGTATGGCCTTTCAGAAACTGACCTGGAACAGATAGGTGATGGCAACCGCTCAAGACATAAAAGAAATCAAGAATGATTTAAAGGAATATGTAAAGAAAGAAAGAAATGATATAAAGAAAGAAATACATGATTTAAGGAAAGAAATAAAGGACATACACAAGACAAACGAAAAGCTGCTTCAGGATATTAAAGGCCAAGAAAAACTTGCTAGAAAAAATTGTTTGAGGAACAAATACAGGAAAATGCATCTAAGTTTGAGAGTAAACTTACAGCACTTGGCACTCAGTTGGAAGATGTTAAGCAAACATTCACGACTTGTACTGAAACAGCTAAACCGGCATCTACCGCTGAAATTTCCAGAATAGATCAAGAACATGCCAGATGTCCAAATGAGGCTCTTCATAGGAAAAGGCAGGCTCTACATTCAGAACTCAACCTCTTGACAACTAAAGAAACAGAACAACTAATTTTTAAATCAAGACATCATTAATATGAATATGGAGAGAAAGCTAATAAGATCTTAGCTCAACAAATCCACAAGCTAGAAGTTCGCAATGCAATCCCAGCAATCACCAACACAAACGGAGACAAAATCAATGACCATAAAAATATATAATGCACACATTTAGAGACTACAACAAGTCCTTATATTCTACTGAGTTTAAAGAAGACAAGACACAATCTAATGCATTTCTAGATGCATTACAGATTCCACAACTAGATACTCTCAGTGCAGAGGAATTGGATAAACCTCTGGCACTATTGGAAGAACTTGATGCTATAAACTCACTTCAGAGTGGGAAAGCAGCAGGCCCTGATGGCTACCCAGCCGAATTTTATATATATATATAAAAAAAAAAAAAAAAAAAAAAAAAAAAAAAAACCTCAATTAAGTTAGCTCCCCTTTTATTAACAACATTTATAGACGCTAGAGACAATAAGATTCTACCTCAAACTTTTTTGTCAAGCTCTAATTACAGTCTTTCCTAAGCAAAATAAGGATTTATTACAATGTGCATCATACAGACCAATCTCACCTTTGAAAAGTAATGTTAAGATACTCTCCAAAGTCCTA
Source organism: Polypterus bichir lapradei (assembly GCA_026402145.1). Lineage (NCBI taxonomy): Eukaryota > Metazoa > Chordata > Cladistia > Polypteriformes > Polypteridae > Polypterus > Polypterus bichir. The sequence continues at coordinate 63,181,981 of JANRMT010062796.1, forward strand.
GCTAGAAGGATTGAGAAAGTGCTTCCTTCGGTAATATCACCAGACCAAACTGGATTTATTAAAGGCAGACACTTAGCTTCAAATCTTTGATGCCTGTTTAATGTGATATACTCACCAGTAAAGTCAAACACCCCAGAGATATTATTATCACTGGATGCAGAAAAAGCATTTGATATGGTTGAATGGAACTACCTTTTTACCATATTGGAGAAATTTGGGTTTGGCCCGAACATCTGTGCATGAATCAAACTACTGTATACCAATCCAGAAGCTTCAGTTTGTATTAAAAACATTAACTCAGACTACTTCAAACTAGAAAGTGGTACCAGACAAGGATGTCCCTTGTCACCACTGCTTTTCGCAATCTCCATTGAGCCTCTGGCAGTTCACTGTTGAAATGCTTAGGAGTTAAAGGGGATTATCAGAGGAGGACTTGAACAGAAAATTTCTCTATATGCAGATGATATGGCACTGTATATATCAGACCCACAAAATACTGTGCCTGCAGCTCTGACAGCACTAATAGAATTTCAAAAGAGTTCTCGTCTCGTTTTAATTTGAATAAAAGTATGCTCTTTCCAGTGAATTCTCAAGCACACAATATTAGATTGGACACCTTTTATAATGACAGATCAGTTTAAATACCTTGGGGTAAACATAACAAGTAAACATAAAGCTCTTTATCAAAAAACTTTTGCTGTCTGCATGGAAAAAATTAAGCAAGACTTGCATAGATGGTCTACTCTTCATCTCACTTTAGCGGGAAGAATTAACGTTGTTAAGATGAATATCCTTCCTAAGCTTCTTGTTCTACTGTATTTTAAAACATTCCAATTTACATCAATAAATAATTTTTTAAGAAATTAGATTCAACAATAAACTCTTTCATTTGGAATTCAAAACATCCACGTATCCAAAGGGCGACCCTACAAAGATTTAAGGCAGAAGGTGGCATGGCTCTACCTAACTTTCAGTTTTATTTCTGGGCAGCAAACATACAAGCTATAAAAACCTGGACATGGACACAAATAGATGAACATACAGAGGCTTGGTCCGCAATAGAAATAAAATCTTGCAGTACTTGTTTATGGCTGTGTACCCCAATAAGTACAAGTCATCGCCAATATACTAACAAACAAATTGTGCTTCACTCACTCAGAATATGGAACCAACGTAAGAAGTATTTTAAGACAGAGAAGCTTTTATCTGTGGCACCTCTGCATGAGAACCACCTTTTTCCACCCTCTCAAACATATACAGTTTTTAATGTCTGGAAAATATCCGGGATTAAATCACTTAGGGATCTGTACATAGACAACATCTTCATATCCTATGAACAATTACATTCCAAATTTAACTCTCCAGCAACACATTTCTTTCACTACCTTCAAATTCGAAACTTTTGTTAATCAAAACCTGCCCAGTTTCCCTCACCTCCCACCTACCAACAGTAGTCAGCAAGCACTGATGGATTCCAGTTGCCCTGGTATCGTTTCTCCATCGTAGCAATGTCCTGGTGAAACCTTTCACCGTGTTCGTCACTGACAACACCAAGACTGGCGGGGAAGAAGTCCAAGTGTGAGTGGAGGAAATTAATCTTGAGTGACATGTTGCACTATATTGTCTTGTATGCTTTGAGAAGTTTGTCTACCAGCTGAATGTAGATTGGGGCTCTGCAATTGCCCAGAAAATTGTCAACAATATCTTTGAAGGCTTTCCAGACAATTTTATCCGGCCCAACTAACAGATCTCCAAACCGCTTGTCACTCATAACATGTCTGATCTGGGGGCCAACAAAAATGCCCTCTTTGATCTTGGCGTCAGTTATTCTTGGGAACATCTGTCTTAAATAACGAAAACCTTCGCCTTACTTGTTCAGTGCTTTCACAAAATTCTTCATGAGTCCCAGTTTTATGTGAAGAGGAGGCAAAAATATCTTTGCCGGGTCGACAAGCGATTCATGTGCCACATTTTTCTGTCCTGGAACTAACTTTTTATGGAGTGGCCAGTTCTGTCCAGAATAGTGCGACTCTTTGGCACGACTGTCCCATTCACAGATGAAACAACAGTACTTTGTATAGCCCAGCTGCAGTCCTAGTAACAGTACAACGACTTTAAGATCGCGACAGATATTCCAGTTGTACCTGCTATACTGGATGTGCTTCAGAAACGGTTCCATATTCTCATACGTTTCTTTCACGTGTGCTGCATAGCCAACAGGTACTGAAGGATAAACTTTGCCATTGTGTAGCAGAACAGCTTTCAGGCTTAACATTGGCAAATCAATGAAGAGATCACACTCTTCCGGGTTGTGATTACAACCCAAGCTCGAGAACAATCCTTCAATGTCACAACAGAAACAGAGGCTGTTGACGTGTGCAAAAAATTTGATTATATCATGATGTCGGCCTCGAAACACAGAAATTTTCATACTTAGTGACAGCAAACACCATCCCTGCAGTTTCAAATCAGCAGCTAGGCTTTTGCTTTTGACAGACCCAAATCTCTGACCAAATCATTCAATTCAGACTGTTATCAGATGTGGATCGCCTGATGAGCACGGTTCAAAATCCAGGTCAATGTCATTGTCAGTACCCTGCATTGCAGATTCTTTATCTGGTTCGTCTAAAGTCCAATCCTCTGGTGGTTTTGTAATTGGAAGACTGTCGTCATGTGGCACGGGTCTCATTGCTGAAGGCAGATTAGGATATTCAATTGACTTCTTGTTTTTGGCAGAGAAACCAGACACATTAGTTAAACAGAAGTAACGGTCCGTCACATGGTCTTTCTGTTCTCGCCATATCATCAGAACAGCAAACGGCATCGTCTTTCGAGTGCCTCTGAGCCAGGCTCTCAGACTGACAGCATATGTCACACAGCAAATGTGAGGTGCCCATTCCTTGTCTTGATCACCAGTTTTGCAGCCGAAATACAGATGATAAGCTTTCTTCACAAGAGCAGTCATCCAACGTCTCTGAGGCGCAAGTGTATATTCGCCACAGATATAGCAGAATGTAAGATATATGGCCCGACACCAAAACGTCTATAGCATCAAGCTTACTTACTGCTATATTGCTACAGATACTATACTTTACTATACTGATACTATACATACACACTGACTATTTATATAAAGCAAATAAGCAGGATCAGTGTATGCAAGCCACGTTTATAGCATGCTGAGACAGTGTCAAGCTCGTTCAGACCTTCCCCAGGATGTTAACTTCCACAGAACAGCTTCCAACCTGGCCTGATTCCATGCCTGGACATACCCAGGCTGCACAAACCATTGTTGATAAGTCACTTACTGGAGCGAAAATGTCTGGATACAAATAAAAGAAAAAATCATGACAAAACTGAAGAAACTGTATGTGATGGGTAAATTTTGATGTGATATTTGTGATCAGCACCCAAAAAATTATAAGAAATACCCAACAGTGTTCAAGAAGCAAAAACTTTGTTGTGCAGTATAATCAATCATTGCTTGAATGCCACAACCTATTGGAGTGTTGTTGCTGGCCAAATGTATCTCTTCATGGCCACAATTTACCCATGTTCTAATGGCTACTTCCAGCATGCTAACACACCATGTCACAAAGCAAAAAGTGGTCTCAATCTGGATTTATGAACATGACAAGGAGTTCAGTGTCCTTCCCAGTTACCGGATCTGAGTACAATAGAACACCTTTGGGATGTGGTGGAACGGGAGAGACGCAGTATGAATGTGAAGCTGAGAAATCTGCAGAAAAACTGCACAATGCCATCAAGTCAGCACGGATCAAAACCTCTCCATCATCTTGTGGAATCCATTCCACTAAGAATTAAGGGTAGTATTCTGTGGGTAAAAGGAGGCCTACTCAGTATTAGGGTAGTCCTCTTAAGAATGTGCCCAATGAGTGTATATTTGTTGCAGCTGTTTCCTCATACATTTTCATATTTCGTATTTGTCTTATAATTTTGTACACAGTACCTTTCTTTGCCTGCTTTCACCAACCTTAAAGCCAGTTTCACATTTTGTCTTAGGCCTAAACTGCAGCATCCACAAGAGCTTTCCTAATGTTGTCCCACTTATCCTCCACTGTTAACCCTTCACTTAAGTTTCCAGTTGTAAAGATTGTGAACTGATTTTCGATCTCTGCTTCGACCTCTTCTTTCCTTGCAACTACACATTTTTCAAAACACACACTTCAACATCAGTATATTAAAACTGGAGTCACAGTCAGCTCTTGGGTATGTTCTATATCTTCTAATGTTTGTGTTCTATCTAAATGGGACCACAAAAACAGCGTATGAGCACCAATGGCCTTGGCTAAGGCATGTTTACCCACTGTTTCGGATCCACTTCCGCTCATCGTATTGAATTTTATTACCTTGCCCCAGGAGTGATCATGGTTGTGAGTTGAATTATCCTCCATTAGATTCCCCTGCCACACTGGCTGGAGAGTACACCTGAATTAGTGCAATGTTCCATGGTTTCCCTTTCACATAAACTGCTGTAAGACTGTCATTCACAGTACTGAGTTTCAACCCCATTTGTGAATTTAGAGAGAAACTTCCTCCCTTGCCGGGTTTGACACCAGCCAAATAGATGGTCGTGTTTCCATTTGCAGTTTTGCAAAGGCCCTCAAAGATGTGTAACCTCATTCTAGTCATTCTGTCTCCAGACGTACCACTCTCCCAGTCTTGGTATGTGTAAGATCACAGAGCTGGAGTTGTTTCTAATTTTTGGTATTCCAATAGTAAACCTATCATGTTAGACTTGGCTTCTCAGCAGGGCCTACTTGGATTTCAAGATGTGTAAGAACAACTTAACTTTTAATTGCAATAATAAATTATTATTTACAGTTACTGTATATACTGCTTTTCTCATTACTCAAAGCACTTTACATAGTGAGTGGGGAGCCACTTCAACTACCACTAATGTGCAGCATCCACATGGATGCGATGGTAGCCCTTTTAGACCAGTATGTTCGCCACACATCACCTATTAGGAGATGAAAGAGATAGCCAATTAGGGAGACGGGGATAATTAGGGGGCCAGAATGACCAGGCCATAGTGGCCAATTTAGCCCAAACATTAGGATACACCCTACTTTTTATGAAGGAGGCCCAGGGATGTTTTATGGCCACAGAGACTCAGGACCTCGATCTTAAGTCTCATCCAATGGACGGTGTCATTTTTACAGTACATTGTCCCTGTCACTGCACTGGGATCATTCAGATCACAGGGTTAGCACCCCCTGCCTGCCTCACCTACACCTCTTCCAGCAGCAAACCAAGCTTTTCCTAGATGGTGTCCCATCCAAGAAGTTGCTTGGTGGATGACCTGTTTGGAAGTGCAGGTGGTATGGCTGCTGGGGTTTGTTCAAGGGTGCAGTCTACCATTCTAACACCCAGGTACTACCTCAATTCACATGGGATCATGACTGGCAACCCATCTAATGTACCTAGCTTGACAGAGCTACATCCATTAATTTATGAATTATGAGAAGAAACTGGGGCGAGAAGTGATGGAGGCACCCGAGAAAGCAGAGAAGAAATGGTCACTGCCCGTTTGAAAGGCTCAGTTCCTCTAATATTTGCCTGTTTTACAGAAGCATTTATAAACACTAAAATACATATGGTCTAATACCCAGCCATTTAAATTTCCATAACCACTCATTTAAATATCATGGGATCAGGGCCAGCATGTGGTGTAAAGTGACAAGGTGATCACTTCAGGTGGCACTTTGTTCAGGGTGGCAATATCATACAAGAGAAACATTATTTGCATCACAAATTAAAAATGCAAATAATCAGTTAATTTTGAACACCTCAAGTTACATACATAAAGTGCCTAATTTATACGCTGCTTTAAAAAGTATAACAAATATTTTCCATTCTAAAAGTTTCAAATGTTGCAGACCTGAAATTCGTGCCATGCTTTGCTGCATGGAAAGCGTCTGCATTTTGAAGCTACATGTTAGTAAGTTAGTAACTTTTTCCATGTATTTTTTTTTTACATATAGTATTGTATACATATTGATTGCCACCGTGTCACATTTTGTAATTTCTGGAATTTCATTTTGTTATTGTTTTGTTTAAACATTCAATTTCACAATCCCTAAATAAATAATAAAATGTTAAAGTACTAATAAATGAAAGAATATATTTGGATCATACAAAAGTGGTCAACAATTTATACATTTGAGCTAATTTTAATGACTATTTTGTGTGTTTTATTAATTGTAAGCTAATCCATTTTATCTTTGTCTTCACTTTTTCCTAAAATAATATTAATTTTTGTCCCTTGTTCCTACAATGTACTACATCATGAACCCTGTTACCACAATACAGTTTGTGGATTAAGTGCCTAGTACAATATTGTATATATCGTGACCACCAGCTGGTATAACTGCACCCCAAACTCTCAACACAATGACAGTCACAGGTTGAAATGAAGTATTTTAATATTTGTAAGTACCTTTACTGGCTCTTCTTGAACGGTTTCCACAGAGCAGCACACAAAGTGAATCTGAACTTTTCCTTTTCCTCCAAGCAAGTGTTGTCCTTCACCTCCCAAGTCCCTGAGATAAGGTGACAGACTCCTTTTAAGCTAGATCTGGGAATGCTATTGAAGTCAGGACAATGCCCAAAGGAATCACTTCAGGGTCAGGCAGAAAGCGCCCAATGAAAGGACAGTCCTTTTCTCTGCAGCTCCCCCTGGCAGAATCCCAGCAGGGCTGTACCAAAGGACTACAATTTCCAGCATGCTCTGTGGGCAGATATATGAGAGCAGCAATACAGGAGCACTGCCATCAGAAAGGCTGTCCCTCCTAGAACTTTTCGTTATTGTGGCTTCCACCCCAACTTATAAGAATGCCAGTCCTTACATGTTGGCACGTTATATCAGCTTCTCATTTAGGGTCGGCAATGGGGTTTATCCCCATCAAAACAGCAGCCAATCCACATCATGGATTACAATGCTCCTCACTCAACTGAACCCTTGTTGGGGCAGAGATCAGTCCCACTAGGTTTGTCTAATAGGTGGTGGACGGTCATTAAGGCCACACAGTGCTTCCCTATTGAAATGAAACAAATCAGTCACGGATGACGACAGTAACAACCAGACCCCATCAATATTGGCTTAGTTTCTTTAGACCACCTCAGGGGGCACTGTGTCCATCTGTGTCCTTCTCTGCATTCAAAACACACTACACTGAACTGAGTAGTTTCTTTCTTTGCTTCATACAACACTGAGTGAATTAAGCCACCCGTTCCTGGGGCCTCATGCATAACGGCGTGTGTAGAACTCACATTAAAACATTCTGTATGGAGAAAAGTGGAACTATGCGTATGCAAAAAAAAAAAAAAAATATATATCAGATGCACAAATCTGTGTCTAAGTCAGCTTCCATGCACTTCAGCTCCATAAATCTCAGTCAGCGTGAAAAGTAACACACATGCATGCGCCTGCCGTCCCATCTTGACTCCTCCCAGAATTTTACATATTTTAATATGCAAATCAATATAAATATCACTTTCCCTATTCAGTGTTTGGTTAAAAGACAATGGCAAAAGCACATGAACAAAAGAATTTCAGTAAATGCAAGGAAAAACACTATTTGTTGGCTTAAGCAGTGGTATAAACAACAAAAGAAAGTTGACTGTCATACTGAAGTGTATTAGGGTACAGAGAAAAGAAAAAAAAAAAAAAAATAGGGACACAGTGAAAAAAGGTAGAAATGTCCACTTTATTGTAGTTTATTCTGTCATTAAAAGTAGATCATAAACTTCATCTTAAAATCAATGTTTAATTTACTAGAGTTTCTCAGATCCCATTGTAACTAAAGTAGCTCTTATGTGTGTGAATCAATACGTGCTTCTAAAACAGGCTTTCTTTTAAGCCGACAGGACAAACAATACATTACAGTCATGATATTACAGCTCTCTGAACAATTTAAATAATAAGATGTATACTTGATTATCATTTTCATGATGAAATTAATTAAAGCATGTATTAAACATGTGGGCACGTTGGCACAGTGGTAGCAACGAGCTGGCGTCCCATCCAGAGATTGTTCCTGCCTCCTGCAAGATGCTTGCTGGGACACGCGTGACTCTCGAAATAACTGAATGCAGCAGTACTGCCTCTTTCAAACGTACCAGCCCCCAATTTCTGTCCTTCCTTTTCTTTCTCCATATAACCCAATCACCACACAATAAGCTCTTTAATAAATGTCAGACCACCTGTAAGCTTAGAAAGCCGATTCTTCAAAACTTTTAAGGAACATTGAAATATCTTCATAGATATTTCATACATGTTTAATTATTTCATCCATCTATCCAACCAGTCCAAGCAAGCATACAGCGCGAGGCAGGACCAATCCCTGGACAGGCCGCCACTGTGCCCACACGTTTAAATATTAACCGTATACATTATTTAAATGAGGCTAAAAATGTATCTGTATAATGTAATATATGTACTTTAATGAATTTCATCTTAAAAACGCTATGTGACAGCCACTTTGCGTTTCTGCCGCTCATGTATATGGATTTCACTTTCACCAAACCTTTTAATTCTCATGGATACACCTCCTCATTAGGAAGAAACACTACTTTTTTCCTGATGGCAACACGAATTAGATGATTTACAAGTCTCCGACTTAAAGTTTAAATCCGAACAATATATTCAATCTCTTTTCGCTGTTCCGTTATTTCACCGAGTAATAATTTCAGTTTGTTTGCGCTAATGCGATCTTTACTATAATTTTTTTGAAACTTTCCAATTTTAATACTTTCATTATCTATAGCTGGGCCCTTGAGCAAGACCCTTAACCTGTAATTGCTCCAGGGGCACTGTACAATGGCCAAATCTGCGCTCTGACCCCCAAGGGGTATGCAAAAACTAACAAATTCCTAATACAAGAAATTTTATAAGGCGAAATAAAGAAGAGAAGAAAAAAAAACCTGCTCTGCATATGTATTGCGCCAACGTTTTCAAATTCTTTATGATGTTCTAATTTGTCGTCTACTCTTTTGTCTTTTATTTCTGGCCCCAGGTGTGGTTAAATCTCTTGGCACAAAATCTTGTCTCGCGGGACATGAAAGTATCTCTCTGAAAAAGTCACATCTCGTCCCAGGTTTTTTAAAATTATAATAGAGAGATGATATCAACAGCTCCAAGAAGGTAGCTCTTGTAAATCTAAATCAACTTAGAAGCCAGTTATCATCTGTAAATACGCGCTCTCTTCTATTGAATTCCTTCATTATCATTATATGGTATAATGAGATTCAATATGCAAATCTCCATAAACTTATTTTCCTATAAAATAATGAAATAATGATAGGGTAAAATCAATAAAAATATACAATATGAAAGCATAAGTACAATATACATGTACATATGGTGCAGATAGTGCAAACGGTTCATAAAGTGGCTGAGGTTGTACAAACAGTTCTACTGGGAGCACTTGATGAACTGTTTGAGTGCGTTCAAAGCTCTTGAAATGAAGCTGTTTCTGAACCTCGAGGTTTGTGCAGGAAAGACTCTCAAGCGTTTGCAGAATGGGGGAAGTTCAAATAGACTGTGCACATGGCTGAGCTATAAATGGGCTATAAATGTTCTCCAGGGTAGATGCTGCATCCCCATAATCCTTCCACACTCAGATACAGTGGTGCATGAAGAGTAACAATGCTAAAGCAGTTATGGTATTTGGAATAGTTTGGACATTACATGTACCATTATATTGTTACAGGTCAATTACAATCAGATGTCTTAAATTTATAAGCAATATGCGTTTATTTTCAGTATATTTGATAAAGCTGCATCAGGGATGTGAAACTAAAAACTAATGGCAAACCACACAGGAACAGTAGCACTGCTAGTTTGCAAAACCTAGCGGAAACTTGCATACCCTTTAAGGGTAAGGCTGGCGTGAGAATGTCCTTGGCTTTACTGCAAGTTTAGTTTTTACACATTTTGAAAGCAGAGAGGAGAGAGTCAGAAATGGGTGAAAACCTGTTACAATCAATGTGAGCCATGAGAGCTCTGTCCACTGGTCACATTATGTTCTCTATTGGGCAAGACATTTTTATTAAACTGGCTTCCTAGGTTAATCCTGGGCACTTGGACAGTCTGGGACCCTCTACAAATAACTAAGGTGTCTTGTTTGGTCTGTATCACTACTTTTGTGACACCCAATGTATGGTAATGTAGCTCTTTCCTGCATCTGGGCCATCTATGTGGAAGTCAAAGGTCCTTGGACATTTTTATTAATGGAAAGCCCCTCCTCACTCTGTATTCCAGTTTCCTTCGCCAACCTGATCTCCAGAGTCCAAGTTGTTATTTCTCAGAAGGGAAGATCAGGCTTGGCTAAAACTGACATCGCACTCTTACCATGTGTATGATTCATTGCTACTCGGTTCCCATCACAAATGTCTGGGACCGCTTTGCCCTGAAGTCCTATATGCCTTACTGTACAGAGATCACTCATTTGTACAGCTTAACTGGACATACTTATAAGCTCAGGTGTAGTCCAGGTGGTCATCAAGACTTCTAATCTGGCTCAGCGACATCATTATTTGTCCAAAAACAAGACAAATTTCCCGGCTCACTTTACTGTTTTACAGGAAGATGCATTTTCACTCACCAATTGAAGCTTTAACTCACTTCCCTCAAGGTAGTGTCTTACAACTTTGCTTTGATCAGCATTTTGGTTTTCCCAGATTACTTCAAGTCTTCCAATACGTATCCATCAAGGTTACTGCTTAGCAGGCCCGCCAGCCCATTGAGGCCATCTTGCCTAGGTGTAGTGAAACACAAGAAACAACAAGGAATAGCTTTGCCATTGTAAACGTTAGGGATGCGTGAGTTTTTCCAATTCCCTTTTCTGCAGGCCAAGCCCTCTGACGGTATGTACCTCTGTCAGTGACTGATCGTCATAAGCACTGTCAAGAAAGTTCCACATCCTCAACAAAGTGATCTGCCTATTCCAGTGGGTTGTTTCCTGTGTTTCTGATATAGGAGCAGTGTCCTTCACATTTGTCTAGGCATTTGTTCAGCCTTCCGATGCCTACAGAATTCCTGTTCCCCGAACGTTTACCATTCTTTTTTGATAGTTTTCCTTTAAACTATATTTGTAAAAACAGTGACTTTGAGTTATTCAGTGAACAATTGGTCTCAAGGCTTTTGTCACACAAAATTATCTAAATACACCACACTGCCAAACAAATGGCCAGAAAATCTGGCCAGTTACTCCAATTGTGACCACCAGGGAAGTAACTGAACCTGGAACCCTCGAAACAACTTGACACTATTACAGTCAAGGATTCAAATAAAGGGATTTTATTAAGTACCATTACAGGCTCTTGAACTGTTTCCACAGCACCCAAAATGAATTTGAACCATTCCTCAACCTCCATTCTACTTCTCTTCCTCCGAACAAGTGTGGTGTTCTACCTTGTGACACTCACTCCCCGAGGTGAGGCAGGGGATGCCTTTTAAGCTGGACCTTCCATTATTATGGCTTCAAGTTCAGGTAAGGAAGTTCAATCCAACCTTGCAAGAATAACAGTTCATTCATGTTGGCATTTTATGCCAGCCTCTTGTTTAGGGGAGGGAACTGGGTTCACCCCTGATGGAAAAGCAGCCCATCCATTACTATTGTACACACACACATCATATCCTACCAGCCACAAATGAATTAAATCACTTGGACATGCTAAATTGTCTCAGATCTGGACCAGGGCATCACCGAGTTCCTGGACTTGTCATCAGGTTTGGCCGGAAATGTTAGACATCACTTCCAGTACCCAGAATTCATGTTCCTACCAAATTAGCTCCTGTTCTGGCCACCCTAACTCCATTTCTTCCTCCCATCCACCATATTTATAGAATAGACTCATCCTATTAGTTCATTTCAGTTGTGAACTCCGATCTGTAAAGACTTTTATTTTGCTGATTTTTCAGTACACGGGGTGGCCATCCCCAAACCTTTTTCTTGTCTACTGCCTCATTTTTACCACTCGCTTCGCTCGCCAACCCCCTCCGGCCTGCGCTAAGCGCCAGCCACTTCGTGTCTCTACACACAAACACACACACAGAAATATGGTGGCATTCAAAGGTTTGGGTACCCTTGCTTAAAATGTGTCACTGTGAATGGTTAAGTGAGTAGAAGATGAACTTATCACCAAAAGACAAAGTTAAATAAAGACACATCTCTTTTCAGAATTTTATGCAAGATTTGTGTATTGTTTTTTTTTGTACAACTACACAGTGGAAAAAAGGAAAGGAGCACCACACAAATATTTGGGTATCCCTAGACATTTGAGGTCTCATAACTTTTACCGGGCTACAGCTTGTACACAGTCATTGTTAGAAAACCCCATGTAATGCAAATTAATTGCAAAGCAGTATAAATTCTCTGACTCCTCAAACCTTGTCTCAACAATCAGCAGCCATGGGCTCCTCTTAGCAGCTGCCATTGCACTCTGAAAAATAAAAGAATTGATGCTCACAAAGCAGGAGAAGGCTACAAGAACATAAAGCATTTTCAGGTAGCCATTTCCATAGTTCAATATGTTATTAATGTTATATATATATATATATATATATATATATATATATATATATATATATATATACACACACACACTGTGTATATATATATATTGATTGTGTGTGTATATATATATATATATATATATATATATAGATGGGGGCATATCCTGTGTGGGATAAAAGGTGACCCAGGTTGGAAAACAAACGCACATCTGAAAAAAGATGTACTAACTACCACATCCTTGTGGTGCCTGCAAAGGTAAAACATCATACACTGAGGTTCACTCTAGGTGCGTCTTACCATACTTGATGGCAACTCACACAGAAAAGCAAATCTGCAAGGCAATACAACATTACTCAATTTACAATATACTTTTTTTTATTAAGTTTCACATGGAAGAATAAACTTTTTTTATATAACTATAAATATAATACCAGATCATACACAATCTCATCATAAAATATACATTTCATTTATAAATAAGCAAATTACTTCAGTTAACCTCAAACTGTCGGAAATGTTACAGCTGCATGTTTTATCAAGTGAGGGTGTTAAAGGCAAAAAACTCAAGTGCCCATGTATGCGATGCCCAGGAACAACCACTGTCAGGAGAGCAGGGTCTACAAAAACAAATAAGTGATCCCAAATCAGTGCCACACAATTTCTCAAATACACTCTGCTAGTATGTCACTGGTGCATGCCAACTGCTGATTTGTTTTTAAAGAAAAGGGCTGATTCTGTCATTAAATTCCTTACTTATAACACTAAAAATAGATTCTTTTATATCCCCAAAACAAACAGGACACAGCAATAAAAACACTCCAAAATATATGCTCTAATACTATTGAGCTTGGCACCTTTTAACATATGACCTGATTGGTAGGCTAATCGTGGCACTGCAAAGCAGCCACATGACCAGATGTACCAAGTCTGAGGGTGACTTCCAGGTTTGATCCTGTCTTTTTCCATTTTTTCACTCTCCCAATTAAAATGACATCTACTGGGCTAAGTACTTTGAAATTGAAAGCTGAAAACTAATGAGTCATTTCTCATTGTTTCAAAACATACCTCTGAAAACCAAAGTTAAAACACAAAAATGCTACATTCCAATCTGAACTACTAAATAAAGAGGAGAAGGAATAGATATTTTTGGGTAACCAATTAAAAAATGCACAAAGAT
>JANRMT010062796.1:63195712-63238408 GCA_026402145.1 Polypterus bichir lapradei
GAAGGAATAGATATTTTTGGGTAACCAATTAAAAAATGCACAAAGATTTCAATACCTTTCAAAGAGAACTGCCAAGATACTGTATATAATATTAAATATAGTCTTGTACTATAAAAAGCCAAATGGCTTATCAGCAGGTCCAACAGATTTCCTGCATGTCTCTAACAGTGTAAGAGCTAAAGTGAAGAAGGCACAAAAAATTAAAACTTGTGCTTGGAAGTTATGTTTAGCACATGGAAAACTGCCTAACTGTTTAGTGTCCATATTACAAAATTGCTTTTATAGCAGTAGTGACCCTACACTCCCAAGTAAGAAGTAGCCAGCCTTCTCAGAGAAGTGTTCACAGCATTCCCACTTCCCAAAGGGTTCCACCTCACTAGACTCTGCCTGCTTGTTTCGATGGCTGTGATCTCAGGATGTTGGGTGTTGCCTCCATTACACGGACCAGCAAGTTGTCAATGTAATCCTCCAGCTCACGAATTTGAACGTCCTTTTTAGCTAAAGTCCCTTTTTGTTTCACCACCAAAGCTACTAGCTCTTCACGAGTCAACTGTGAGTAGGGGGCAGCACCTGCTGTGTTGGAAACCTGTACAAAAACATCAAAGAAAGAAACATGGTTAAAATGACTGTAACAATAAGCAAACTCGTCAATTAGTTCTAAAACAAGAAAATTAGAGATATTTGTACACTGGTGCTAGAGTAAAAAACAATGCGAAAACAAGGCAATGAACTGCATAGAATCTGTACTTCTCACTACCTGACTATGTCATTAACAAAACAAATGAAAAACAACCCATTGTGACCAAGCCAACTTTGCTCCAGGTGGTATGAATGCAGCAGAACAGAAGTCATTGTATGAAGCAAGGAATGGAAAAGGTAGTAACAACAGCTCTAGGAGCATGATGTTTGTGCATGAAATGGCTTGATTACGCAGCTCTTTTCTGTGAATAAACCGAAAAAATGTTGTTATCTACCTACTGTTATAATCACTCACAAAAATCCAACGGAGAGTCCTCCCAGACCTTTAAGGTTAAGTAAGGTCCCACAAACATATACACCTAATAAAGTCTGTGTCAGTTAAGTCAAAGCATTTCGTTAGTCAATATACCTGGGGATTGATTAGCCCACTCTGGCCAAATATGTCCTCATGCACCCCAATATTTTTCAGATCCCTTTCCATCATGATCACAGTGGTTTTCTGGCTTTCCTGGGAGCTCAGTGGTTTCACTGGGTGGGGTCTGCAATAGGAAAGAAGCAGTAAGCAATAAAAGTATAATATTAAAGACAGACTATTTAAGGACTGGCAGTCACACTTTGGTGGCCCGCAGAAACCATCAGATGCAGAGACTACATTATATAACATTTAGACTGCTGTAACTTTACCATGTCACCAAATCATTTCTAAGGAAAGCAAAAAATACAGAGTTATCCATAAAAGCAAACACAGTATGCATAATTAGAACCCTTTCAGCTTCCATAATATAAAAACTCACAATTAAAGTCAAAACTTGTTTAAATTTGTATGCAGATATTTTAGCCCTCAACTGTATAATTACAGGAACCACTATAATTGCTTTTGTTGCATTTCTTACAACCTAATGGTTCCATTTGTTGGGACCTTTAACAGAACCCAGTCTTTTTCTTGCTAATCGGTCACATCTGGTCACTTTTCTTTCCCTTTTTTATACCAGGCTGGGCATAATCCCTTTCCCTTGCTAAATGAAGACAAAAAACAAGCAACTTAAGGACTGGATATATAGAGAGGATGTAATATTAAAGCAGTATGTAACGTTACACAGAGAAGGAGCCTAGATAGCTAGCGTGTGGAGTGGAAAAAAAGCGATGATAACTGCTTGAGTTATTAATGAAGGACATTTGCTCAGAACGGAGCTGTACAGATAGTTTACTGTTGCTGTCTTGACACCCCAGGTATCTTGTTAACATTAAACAATGTCACATTAAAAAACAAAGGAGTTTTAGCGCTTTGAAATAAAATTTTCAGTAAACAAAATTTCAGTATTGGATTTATTTTAATAAAATTAGAGAAATTGCAAAGCACTACATTTCCTATTTTAAGCAACACAGTATGTGTCACTGCATTCAGGTGGACCATGTAGAGAAAACATGAAACTCAACGATAAAGAGTTGTTGGATTTATCAAAAATTCTT
This sequence comes from Polypterus bichir lapradei, assembly GCA_026402145.1. Classification (NCBI taxonomy): domain Eukaryota; kingdom Metazoa; phylum Chordata; class Cladistia; order Polypteriformes; family Polypteridae; genus Polypterus; species Polypterus bichir. Next base: position 63,197,882 of record JANRMT010062796.1, read on the forward strand.
TTGCAGCAGAATCTGTGCTTCATTGTGAGGGAAGTCACACTGGCATACCAGTAAAACAAGGAAATACACAATACAGAAGAGTAGCTTTTAATTTTTTTTTCCCCAGACATGCCCACTCTCTACTGCCTACTCAGATAACAACTTCTATAGTAAGGTAATAAAATACAGGAAAACAAAATTAGCACTTTGTTTTAAAAAATCAATAATAATAGTACACACCTACTGTAGATTAAAATCAATCTCCAGGCAGAGAACCAGGAAACCAAACGTATGACAGCAAGATGTCTTATTAAAGACACTCATTCATTACGAGGTCAGATCAAATGACGAACAGCAGAGATACTGTTTCTGGATTAATACTGGCCAGACAGCACTTTTATTCCACATAGGTGCTCATTTTTACTTCTTCTCTCATCAAGAGAAACGAGAAATATATAAAAAGGGAAACTGCAATCAAACAATATGAAGTGTTCCAAACCAAACGGAAGAAAAGCACATATTTACAACTTACATCTATATTCAGAATGGACTACAAAATTTGTGATATTTTAAGAGGTTTGAATGGGTGTAACACAGGACTGTGTTAGAGCTGTTTTTGAACCTGTTGCTCTAAACTATGATACTCTGATACCACCCATCACATATAATTACTGTTCAACTCTAGAAAGCTTATTTTATTTTTACATTTTAAGTCCATCCCTAAAATGCACTAATAATGCAAACATTTAAATCTTTTGGTATAATGACAACCATCTCAGAAAATCAGAATTACGAAACAAAGTATTTTAAGGCAAGTGTATATACATTAATATGGGGTCTCAAATATACCCAAACATTATTTACAAAGCAGCATCATTTAAACTTCTTTGGGTTATTTCAGGAAACTACTGCTATATGGTGTAATTTTTTGCTTTTAGACATAGATGGGCATTATCATATTTAAACATGTGGGACTTCTGGGGAATGGGTGGCAGTAGATGGTCAATGTGAAAAATGCTGAATAATCACAATATCTGTACAGTATGTGAGCAAACCTGCTTTGGTGTTGGGAGTATGCTTGTTTAAACTTAACTGGTGTCAATGCAAGTCCAAGGTAGGCATATCAGGAAGTTACCCCTTGGGTGCATTTTTTTAATGAAGCAATGTGAGACCAGAAGTATAATACCAACTGCACTTCAAAACAGGCAGTCCACCTGAAGCTAAGGATATTTGGATCTGGTGTGTACTTGGATCATCTAAGTAAAGTTTGGGTTGCTGCTGGAAGAGCTGTTGGTCAAATCATCGGCGGCACCTATGCCCCAGTGCAGTAAAGGGTACGCTGTGCTGTAAAATAGTGCTGTCCTTCAGATGAGACATAAAAGCAAGGTCCTGACTCTCTGGGCATCTTCCAAAAAGAAAAGGTTGTCATTCTGTCCTCCTAATTATTCCCAGTCTCTAATGGGCTATCTATCTCTCTCACGCCTTCACCAACTAATAACTAATATACTGTATGGTAAACATACTGGCACATGAATGGCTATTGTCACATCATCCAGGTGGATGCTACACATTTTGATGGTGTCTGAAGTGGTTCCCTGTCTATGACAAAAAGCTTTGAGCAAGTTAGAAAAGTTAGTAAATTAATTATATAATAGGATTTTTAGTATTATCGAAAGTTTACACACATCTCTCCTTATTTTCCAGGGATACTATATTCGCCAGAAAACTCAACTACCAGTTCATCCAGATTAAAATTCTCTGTAGACTCTACTCCACAGTCCACAAGCACCATCTGATGTGATGATCTGTCCACTCCTTGGTATACCCTAGCACTTTTCTTGACATGTCCTGACATTGCTGTGCTGTTTTTATCTGCCTGTTTTTATGTCACGCTCTATCTTCTTTTATTTCTGTAAATAATCCTCTATTATCTCAAATCCTCCTTCTCCTAAACCTCTCTATTCTTGCCTCTTACCTTTCACAACCGTAAGTTGTTCTGTCTAGGCAGTCTGACAGATACAAATTCCTGCTTATTGCTGCCAAGCTCCATAACCTATTACTGGTGACAGCTGGTAATCTTTCTTCTACATTTTAATTTACCTCAAAGTATCTACATTGCGGACCAAAAGAGCATTAGGCGACTCAAATGAAAATTGGACTACTGCTCAGTTTTTCAAACTGTGACTCTCTGTTGCTTTGTGATGTAGCTTTTCTTCAATGCTGCTGTTTATCATGTTAATGTTGTGGTAAGATTATAGTTCCTTTCTATCTTCTGGGAAGTGGGTTATTCTGTAATATCCTCCCTTTGGCACAGTTTGGGATAGGAGGAGCTAAATGAGGGTTTTACATTTTTTTTTAACCTTTCCTGCTGTGCTCCTTCTATTATTTCCTTTTGTTATTCTGCACCTGTATTTATTTTCAATAAAATACTGATTACCAAAAAAAAAAAAAGGCTTTGGCTAGCAAAAAGCAGACGCTGACCTATGCGCCCCCAAAATATCCCCAAGAGGGATAAAATATTATGGGCAAATATGGGGTTAGGTTTTGTTTCTGGAAACCGAATGAAACAGTGCTCCCTGTAAGAAGCATTAACATGGTGTGTATACTATATACTATATATGATTTTCAGGTAGAACACCACTCACAGAATACATTATGGCAAAGATAAATTGATATAGTAAGGGTTAGTTTACAGCTCTCAAAGCATGATCCAATTTTTGGCAGTTTTATTTAATAAATAACTATAATCATCAATAACACTGATATGGCTACCAAAATATTTAGATGGAATCTTACCAAGTCAACATTTTCAGAGAATTCAGGGAAGCTGCTCACTTAACTGGGTCAAAATGACATTACATCAGCATCACCGAGTCATTCTTGACACCTTCACATTTCATCTGCTGTTAAAAATACTTTTTAATCACTTGAGATTACCAAAGCTGCCTTGTAAGAAGATTTTATAGACTGTAAGTGATATAAAATGCTGCTGTCAGATGAACAGTGGAATTCAAACTCCAGCAGTACTATTCTACAATTGTTGGTAAGCTTTACTGATATCAGTCTTGAGGCATGCAGTTTTGTTTTGTTGTTTGAACTTCCACAAATAAAATCAAGTGAAATATAAAAAACATAAAACTACAACTCATACATAATTATCACAAGGAGAAATAAATGCAGTCCCTTAACAGTGGCTGAAAGCAAATAACTGACAGAAAGTCCAAGTATTATGGTAGGATTAGGGTGAACTTCAGACCAAAATGAAGAAAGCTACATTATTAAATCAAAAACAACCTAATTTTAGAGTGCTAAAGTGACAATTTTCATGTCAGCTCTTCCTTGAAACTACAAATGGCAATGTAACACAAGCTCTTAATTATTGTGGTTAAATGATCCCTTAAGACTCTGCAGTTTTAGACTGCCTTAAATAACCTCACGGGAGAAGCAAAAGCAGACATGTACTCCAAGTCTGCTTGTTCTCACAGCCGCACCACATTAACACCCATTCTTCTAGCTGCTTACAGCTAAAATTGGGTTGTTTCATTAGGAAGTTGAATTTGGCTACAAGCTCTGTCAGTGTTGCAGCTGGGGCTTAACTCATGAGGACTTTGTACAATGCAAACTATAAAAACATTTCATTCCTGTCTGCGGTTTACTAAAAATTATAAAATACATACCACCATCCAGCTGCTATGCACCTTTTGTCAGTTCTCCAGTTTGCACTAGCAGTAGCTGATAATGCATTTTCCTTATGTGATCCTTGTACAGTAGCTGCCTCCCACTTCACAACTCTTGGTAGCCATTTTCTTTTACATAGTACATCATATAGAACCTCCAGGCTTACTTACATAAACTGAACATGAACAATTTTGATTACTTATTACTTTTCATTGCTGTTAATTATTAGATTCAGTGTCCAGTGACCATTTCAAAAGAATAAAGCATTACAATTATGACCTCCCTGGACAGGATTGTTCTCATACATGGGCTGCATTTCAGGCAGCAAATTATCGCAGAGTAAAAAGCAGGTAAATGGAAATCATGTTTTTCCCCTACACTCTAAAAATGTTTAACAAGACCTAGACCTTCCACAAGCCTCTATAGGAATTAAGTTACACTTCACAAAGTCCAGAAACCATGGTATAAACCAGAGAAATGAAGATTTAAATTTAACATATTTTTTAGTTATGAAAGTAAGGGCTAGTAACAGGTAAGCCTATTAAAGTTAAGTTTATCAATTGCAAAATGCTAAAAACTTTTGTTGAAATCTTTTAGTATCTTAATCTTTGAACATTTTGTAAGGTCTGAGTATTCAGTTAATGACTGAAGACTACTCTTTTTTTTTTTTAAGTTTAAAGTTTAGTAGAAAATAGAATAAACATATTAATGAGTACTGCTATTTTTTCAACCAAACATGAACTGGTTTCTTGTGCAACCATTAGAACTCTGAAGATATGAAAAGGAAATCACAGCAAAGACAACTCTTGACCGTTCCCTGCAGCATATTCTGGATTCTCCTGGGCGTTTCTTAAACCAGATATAAGCCACTATCCTTAAGCTGCAGTAATCTCCTCCTATTGTGCTGTGTTTGAGGCATCTTTAGTGAGGGGTACCAAACGAAATCCTCACCAGATGGCCAAACCTCTTTAGATGGATCATTATGCTGAGGAGTATCATTTTTCTACCCAAAGGTGTCCCATACAGCCTGTAGGGACACTCTAGACACACAAGTCCATAGTGAGGAACTATACAAAGCATTATACAAAACAAGTCTCATGGAGATTTCTCATAAAACCCTAACTCGGAGCATCCTTTGGATCATGGTGGCTTGCCAACCATGTGCTTGTAAGGATACTGCAAAAACTAAATTAAGGTAAGTTAGCATCTAATCAAGTATCTCATAGCATATACTGTATGTGGATGAATGAAGTGTACCACTAATTTGACCCTAAAATGTGTTTTCTATTTACATAAAATAGATAAATGTATGCAAAGTTATAAATGCCCAATAAATATTACCATATTTGAAATATAAGCACTATACATTGTATACAAAATATTCTACAGTGGAATTCCACGTGAAAGACCAATACAAAGTGGTGTACACGTGAGAAGTGGAACGAAAATCATACATGATTCCAAACATTTTTTACAAATAACTGAAAAGTGGGGTGTGCGTAATTATTCAGCCCCCTAAATCAATACTTTGTAGAACCACCTTTTGCTGCAATTACAGCTGCCAGTCTTTTAGGGTATGTCTCTACCAGCTTTGCACATCTAGAGACTGAAATCCATGCCCATTCTTCTTTGCAAAACAGCTCCAGCTCAGTCAGATTAGATGGACAGCGTTTGTGAACAGCAGTTTTCAGATCTTGCCACAGATTCTCGATTGGATTTAGATCTGGACTTTGACTGGGCCATTCTAACACATGGATATGTTTCGTTTTAAACCATTCCATTGTTGCCCTGGCTTTATGTTTAGGGTCGTTGTCCTGCTGGAAGGTGAACCTCCGCCCCAGTCTCAAGTCTTTTGCAGACTCCAAGAGGTTTTCTTCCAAGATTGCCCTGTATTTGGCTCCATCCATCTTCCCATCAACTCTGACCAGCTTCCCTGTCCCTCCTGAAGAGAAGCACCCCCAGAGCATGATGCTGCCACCACCATATTTGACAGTGGGGATGGTGTGTTCAGAGTGATGTGCAGTGTTAGTTTTCCGCCACACATAGCGTTTTGCATTTTGGACAAAAAGTTCCAATTTGGTCTAATCTGACCAGAGCACCTTCTTCCACATGTTTGCTGTGTCCCCCACATGGCTTGTGGCAAACTGCAAACGGGACTTCTTATGGTTTTCTGTTAACAATGGCTTTCTTCTTGCCACTCTTCCATAAAGGCCAACTTTGTGCAGTGCACGACTAACAGTTGTCCTATGGACAGATTCCCCCACCTGAGCTGTAGATCTCTGCAGCTCGTCCAGAGTCACCATGGGCCTCTTGGCTGCATTTCTGATCAGCGCTCTCCTTGTTCGGCCTGTGAGTTTAGGTGGACGGCCTTGTCTTGGTAGGTTTACAGTTGTGCCATACTCCTTCCATTTCTGAATGATCGCTTGAACAGTGCTCCGTGGGATGTTCAAGGCTTTGGATATCTTTTTGTAGCCTAAGCCTGCTTTAAATTTCTCAATAACTTTATCCCTGACCTGTCTGGTGTGTTCTTTGGACTTCATGGTGTTGTTGCTCCCAATATTCTCTTAGACAACCTCTGAGGCCATCACAGAGCAGCTGTATTTGTACTGACAGATTACACACAGGTGCACTCTATTTAGTCATTAGCACTCATCAGGAAATGTCTATGGGTAACTGACTGCACTCAGACCAAAGGGGGCTGAATAATTACGCACACCCCACTTTGCAGTTATTTATTTGTAAAATATGTTTGGAATCATGTATGATTTTCGTTCCACTTCTCAAGTGTACACCACTTTGTATTGGTCTTTCACGTGGAATTCCAATGAAATTGATTTATGTTTGTGGCTGTAATGTGACAAAATGTGGAAAAGTTCAAGGGGGCCGAATACTTTTGCAAGCCACTGTAAGTAGGGTAGTGGGGGGAAGTATTTCAAGTCTGGGCCATGGTGGCCTAATGTATTCATTACTACTGAAAAATTAATAATTACTCAGCTATTTAATTAACATACACTAAGATTTATCCCTCCACATCCCCCAAGACCTTTAATCTATTTATACTACTTATTTCTTCAATTTCATGTCAATTCTTTAATGAAAAATTTCTGTGGCAACTTCAAAATAATCCAACAAGAAGTCACCTAGCGTCTCACCTGCGCCGTCCTGTGACTGGACCAGATTCTGTTGCATCAGTGGCAGCATCCTTCACAATTGGCTGTGTCTCCGAGGGCAAAACCATGGCCTTCAACAGTTTCTTCCCCCTGGAGGTAACAGGCTGATTGTGGCCCTCTGAGGCATTGGTCTTCTGGGGTGAGAAGGTATAAAGATCAGAGGTAATGGGGGAGAGAGTGGAGAGAGGGGGAACTGGATCTGCTGGCTTGTCAGACACAAATGGAATATCTTGAGTCTTACTGAATTCATTCCTGTTCACCGACTTTTGTCTTTTTATGGTAGCAGAGTCTGCAGATTCATCTGGGGCCTCAGTTTTATGGTTTTTGCTACCTGAAATTTCCTTATTACTCATAAAATCAGGATTTTCTGGACCAGACGCTACATTGCTCTGCTTATACAGATAAGCTGCTTGTCCTTTTTTCTTCATTTCAGACAGAGAGTGGCCTTCATCTGAGCAGAATGTGTGACCTAGAACTTCACTGGATAAGGATTTCCTATCTAAATGCCCTTCACTTTTACAGATTTCAATACTATTCTGAGCATCAGGTGAAGCAGGAGGGTCATTTAATAACTGATCTTCTATGCATCCCAAAGGCACATGCTTTTCAACTGTTTTTAACTGTTTGTCTTCCCTGCTTTCTTTAAGAACTCCTTTTTCTTCAGGATCCTTTAACTGCTTGGAGGAGCTATCAGTGGTAACCTCTACCTGTCTGCATGCAACCAGAGATGAATTATTTACACCACTTTTGGGTACAGACTGCATTTTATTGTTGTCTAAGGGTACCTGTTTCAATATTTCATCAGCATTGTTGTCAGCTCTTAGATCTGAAGCCCAATTTGTGACTTGGTTAGAAACAGCAACTTCATTATTCTGCTGCATGGACAAATGTACTTTTCCTGTGGTTGAGAGTGGTTTTTTCAAAGTTACCTCAGGTTCAGACTGCATTTCTTTGATCTCAGAGGGTGCTTGCTTCAAAAGTTCATTGTCATCGCTGTCAGTATGATTCACCTCATTTCTCACTTCTGAGATCTCTTTCGGGACATTGTTGGAAAAAGCAGGCTTTTCATGTTGCTGTGAAAAACAACTGTCCGTTATTGTGAACGGGGAGGTTTTGTTCACATTCACTTCAGATACAGATTGAATTTCACTGCTCTCGGATGATGTTTCCTTTAACATTTCAGGCATATTTATTTCTTCTTTTACTATTAGCACCGCCTCCATAACTTGGTTAGAAAGAACAGTTTTTTCATTTTGCATCAGGGTCTGAGTAACACATCTCACAGATGAGGGGGGTTTGGTCACACTATCTTCAAGAACAGAATACATTTGATTGCTGTCAGAATGTGTACACTTCATTATTCTTTCTGTTTCTATGTCAGGTTGAGCCACACTATCTGGGATTACCAATGCCCCTTCCACAGTATGGCTGGAAAGAACAGGAAATTTGTTTTTCTTAACAGGCAGATTAGCATTTCCTGTAACATCAGTCTCCTTTTTAATCAACATTTCACCCTTACTTTTGCCCAGCTCCTTTAATTGATCTTTCGGTTTGAAGTTCTTACTTTGCAATTGATCTGTCTTTGGGTTCATCTGCTCCATTAAACTGCTGTCCTTCTCTTTTTTTCCCCTTAAAGGAATGTTCCCTCCTTTAAGATCATCATCTCTCCCAAGACCCTTAAAACTGTACTTTGTTTCCAGCTTTGATGATGCACCCTCAGATCCTGTATCAAATGAGCTCTTCTTGATCAATGTGATTTCATTTACATTCATACTAGGAATTTTATCATCCTTTCTCATGTCGCCTGGCTTATTTAAATTGTCATTAGACACTTCTTTAATATCCATATTTGTTATTACAGTCCTTAGTGCAGGTTTTGGTGTGTATTTTGCAGTTGCCTGTTCAGCATTCTCTTGTCTGCTCCTAAATCTGGTGGCTGGCTTTGGAAGTTCATTTGGAACTTCTAGTCTGTGTTCCTGAGAAGAATGGCTTATATCAGAACAAGTCTTTTCTGGAATAGATGTGTCAGACTTTAAGGGTAAAATATCCACATTAACACTTGGTTCTAAACTCACTGAATTATGGGTTGTTTCAAGTGTTGTGTCACCATTTTTCTCTTTTACCAAAGTTAAGTGGGCATCTGATACAGGCAAGTCCATAGCAGGACAATTATAAGCAGGTTTATCTGGTATTATTTCAGAACGTAAATTCAGTTGATCCAAAATGTTGGTGGGAGACTGATAACTGTTCAATGGATTTGGAGACATTGTTCTGGTTAAAAAGTCCGGTGATGGCGATTTTAGAAATTCATCATCTTTATTATTGTATTGATGGATTAGTTCAGGGTTCAGTGGAGAAGATGAAAGAGCTTCACCATCAAAAGATTCACTTCTTTTTTTTTTCAGTTCTTCAAGAAGAGACTTGACGGAACTCCTGCTGGAGGATGAGAGATGTGCCTCCTTTGTGAAACCAGTGTTGACTGGGGAGAGTGGAGGAGATATTAATGTAGTTCTGGAGGTGTGAAGAGGAATGGGAGGAGAAAAGGAGGCATGGAGACTGGAGAAGGCATGAGGGGCATTGGTAAAAAGGTCAGAAGGGGAAGTAAGGTGGTCAGTGCAATCAGGAGAGGTTTGGGAAGGTAGTTCATGGACAGTTTCTGCCTTGGGAGACACTTCCAATCTGAAAATGAGTGTTAAAAATATCTACACGTCAGTGCCTTGGCATAAAATATCATGAACAGCTCATGACCTTTGCCCCATTGCTGATATTTTCCTAGGTTTCCATCAGTATATTCACTCACTTCAACATATGTTTGTTATATTAACCAAATCATCCAGAGTGAGACAGAGTTTATCAAGGGTTATGTAATCAATCAGACCAGTAATGTTAATAAAAGCCCCAAAGCAAAAGAGAATGCATGCCTATCCCAGCAAGCCCCACCATTTCCAATATGAAGGATAACTCCACATTAGTAAATAATACCTTATGTTTCATATATGATTGTGGAATTTGTCACATTACCACAAAGTATCTAAAAAGGTGACTTCTTTACATACTGAGAAATATCTTGCAGTCTATGAGGCTGACTGACATGCAGTGGGGGGGGTCAGTCTATAGGGTTAACTAACATACAGTTTTACTCCATATTAGTTTACATATGCAGTACATCAGAAGTGCTTCATCATAATGAAAGTATAACTTTCATTTCAAATTTTTAACTCACAGTTTAGGTCTGCTGATTTTCTGCATTATTTACTTAAAATCTTAAATCAAACAATTTGGTAACGATATCTAGCTAATGATATGCAATATCTCTGGTGTTGGGTGACTGGATTTAAAGGAACTATAACTGTAGGATCAACGCAATGACGGCTTTATGAAGCGTGCAACTCTTTAGGGTTATTGTTATCCATGATGGATTTAACTCCAATTTACAAAGTTTTCAATTTAAAGGCTTTATTTACCACAGGACAGCGGAGTCTGTATGCCTTTCTTTTTGAATTAAAAAATACTCAGCTTATCCTTTAAGTTAATCAAGCTAACATACTAATAGTGGTATTCATAGCTCTCTAAACATTACCACTGGTACAAGATGCAGCAAGTGGCAAAAATAAACAAACTAAAGAAAAAAGTAAACATTGGAAACATGGTACAACAGTTTAAAGCATACTTAAGTGCCTCAGATCCTGAGAGCACATTGTGCTATTTATTTTGCTATCTCGCCCACAAAGCTTTTGTAATCTCAAAAGAAGAAACTAAGAGAAGATTAAGTTTTTTCTGTCTAACTACAGCAAGGATCAAGTGTTTCTTCACTGAAGCACATAACTTAGGCAAAGGACAGAAGCGATGTGTGAATGTAGTATGTGTAACAACTAAACTGACATCTGTCAAATATCTCATTTCTTTACCTAATTTGTTTTTACAGTGAAATGAAGCCTGATGGTAGCCATTTTTATTAAGCAAACACTGACTATTGGATATTAATTCACTGCACAAGAAACTTGAACTCAAGCACAAACACAGATATAAAACAAAGCATTTTGCAGTAGCCTAAATAATGTTTTATGACTAATGAAGCAAGCCCACATAAACACAGGACAGCAATTAAAAGCAACATAAAATACCTAGAATTGTAAAAATACCTTTTATGCACAGATGAAAGCAAATTTTGAATTTATAATACTACATGGCCTCAAATAATTCTAAGCCAAATAAAGCTATGCCTAAACAAAGGAAGACCAACATACTCATCTTGAATAACACCATTAAAAAGCTAGAAGGAAAAGGATTCACTTTCTACAAACATGTAACATTCCATATCCAAATCTCCTCCACATGTGACAGGAAGAATTGACCTTAGATTCATAGACTACACAAAGCACCTAGAAGTTAGAGAAGTACAGAACTCTACTCCAAATCCCTGGCTTACATAAAGCAAGGAGTATCTAAAACCATTCTTTTCATTAATTTGCCAAAAAGGGAGGAAAATCTGCCAATGTACAGAAGCCCTGCACTGCTTGTTAATATGTTCTAAACAGAAGATCCTATGAGCTGTGCGGACAACAAAATAGACTATATTTAGTTTACAGTTTTGGGAGTTTAATAGACAATGACAGTCAAATAAAATTATGTGCATTCAGATGACTGAGCACCCATAATGCTTATGACAGCATAGATATTGACAAGGTAAAAACAGATTTCCAGAGAAATATTAAAGAAAAATCTTCCAGAAATTAATTCAGTATTTTAATAGTAAAAGAGGGTCCAGGAAGTGTTTCTGTCTTACTTCAAAGACTTATCAAAGCTGTATAATGTTAATCCCACCCAGAGGAGAAAACTGTGCCAAGTTACTTGGATAATTTTTAGACACCTGCAACTTGTACTTCATTGTTGATTAAAAACAGAAACAAATTAAAGATTTTGATAATCATTTGGTTGACCCCTTGAACAGAAGGGTTTTTAATGAACTGAAGGATTTCTAAATGGAAACTATGTCATAGATTTGAAAATACAAGTACCATTCTGTGTACATAATTCTCTAATAATCAATTACTGTATGCTGATAAGTAATGACGGCAAGGGTTTCTATGGATGGGACAAGACTGAAGTCTTCATACGACTCAGGTAAGCTAACTCCTTGAAACATTTTAACAGTACAGCAAGATATATATTAAACCGTGAAAAGAAATTACTTCTTGGATGAGTTAGAATGAGATTTATAAAAGCAAACAAAACAAAAAAGAACATGGTATGTATGTAGAAATAATGTTGCTATTGATTGTGGTCCTGTATTTAAGTATTTAAATCCTACATTTTCCTAACAGTAAAAAACATACTTCTCACACTCAAATTCTGTTTTCTTCTATATTGCTCTTGGAACTGGGTCCTGGAGTGAGGCCCCAGAAAAGTGCTGGAGCTAACAAAAAGGAGTCATAGTGTGGCATTCTGTTCTGGAAATGTACAGTCCAAGCAAGAGTTAAGAAAAATGGAATAGAATCTGTACTAAAAAGAAAAATAGGAAAAATCATGCACACATAAAAGCTTTAACCCCAATTAAATCAGGACTGGCACATATTTTCTCAAGTCAGCTAAACACAAAAAGTTACTTACGATTCGGAAATGAAGGCTCTTTAAGGGATTAAGCTTGTGGTCTCTGTAGGGTGGCTATTTGTTAAAGAAAGAATTTGGGGGTAAAAAATGTAAAATAGTCGAAACAGAATGTGAGAAAAAATAATGGCAACTCCTCTGTCAAAGTTCTTACTTTAGAAAGTGAGCAAAGAAACTGTTGGGAGAATGTGCTGAAGACAGGAATTGTGCATCACTATATTTTAATAGGCAGAAATCAAGATTCCAACTAACTGCCAGGGGTAGAAACAGGATTTTATAAAAGTGTTAAAACTCTCAAACACTTACCACAGCTAAAAATGCTTTATTATTTATGCCACTTCTAATAAAGTTTTTTTTAGCTGGACCAAAACATGAAACATAATATAGCATATGACAATAGGACATTGTCACACAAATGTGATTGGGAGACAGCCTCAGGGCTCAGAGGATAGTAATTATCCTCTTAGCCAGGGACTAGCGCCATTATCTAATGCCTCTATTCTAACTCTCTCTGCAGAAAGAATGCTTGATGGACAGGCCTCTGATAATGCAACTTCCTCCCAGCCCATTCACCTCAAGCCCCCCCACCCCACCTATCTCTTCCTCTAAGTGTAGTATAGTGGGTCCAGAGCTTATGTCAAGGGCCACTTTTTAAAATAAATAATCGCCACACTCACGGCTTAGTGAGGGAGCGTGGTAGTGTGACTGAGCAGTTCCTGGGGAATTCATGATGCGGCCGTTTCTCACTTAAGTGCACAGGTGAGGAGTCGTCCAAATCCGTAATTGTTCCCGGGACCTGCCGATTGCCACAGCTGCCACGTCCCCATTATAAATAGAAGCACGAGGCAGCTAGCAGGAATGAAAAGAAGAAAAGATGGACGGAGGCTGCAGGAAAAGGCAGGAAGCAGGAGGAGAAAGCCGGTGCGGGAGAGCGAGCCCAGGCTCGCGTGCAGCTGAGCAGGAAGCCTGGGTGTTTGTCCAGCACCCGAGGAGCAGTCATAGTGGTCGCTCCCGCTGAGTATATTGTGAAGAGCGGGAGTGACCGGAAGATGGACAGCTCGCGGCGTAAGGCCAAGAAGGGGTCGCTGGGGAGCCCAAGTCATGGTTTGGTGAAGCCTACCGGAGCCAGGGATCGGTGAGGCGAATGAACCAGCAGGAAAAGGCAGAGAGAAGGCCAGCTGCAGGAAGAGTGGCTCCCCTGTTGCAAAGCCTGGATAGGGAGAAGCAGGGGGGTCACCAGTTAAAGAAAGGCACCAGGCTGATTTGTTTTTAATTTGTTGTTTTAACCTCATTGTTTTTAAACGACTTGTCCTTTTTCTATTGGATTTTAACTTCGACTTTTCACCTCTGTTTTTACTGGATTATTTATATGAAGATTTTTATGAAACACTGTACTATTTATTTGAACACTGTTTCTTTTTGTTTGTTGATTTTAAATAAAAGCACTTTTGCACTTTTTGCACCATCCCCTTGCTATATTGTGCCTTACTGCCCAGCTCATCGGTGACATTACCGATGGTGTTGGGTTAAGGGCTCCTGGAAGGAAGATGGGAGCTTGGAGCGAACCTGCATCATCACACCGAGTTTACTATACAAACTGCCATCTTAGATTGGTTGGGTGACAATCGCCTGAAGAAGGGGATCACTATGGTGCCCGAGACCATTATGATCTTTCTCGTCTGTTCATTTACAATAAAAAAGGTACATATCAGCTACTCTGAACATGGGGAACAGAGTTTGGGGGCTGGTCTGGTATGACTAACAGGATCAGTCATCTACACTTTCAAGGAGAAGGAGTCAAGTGAGTTTGAACAAAGATCCTGTACAGTTTCATGGACTGTGTGTGGCTCAGTGAAAAAAAAGTGGCCCTGTAAGGTAATGCCATCAATATTAAAGATTACATGCCTCCTAAAAATGTGAACCCCAGACAAGCAATAAAAACGGCCAAAAATAATTAGCTTTAGTAGGGAAGTTAAAAGACAAAAAAAGACAAACACGTACCCAGGGAGACGGAACAACCTGATTTGAATCAAAGGATAAACAATAGATGTTAAGATGGCATACAGGCATCCACATCATAAATCATACAGGGTCAGATTTGTCAAAATTAAACCACAGAGGCACAAGTATGTATTTAATTTGATTTATACTTTGTGTTACTGCTCTATGTTTCCTTGTCACCAATCGTTCAGCAGAAGCTACATGTAGTTTTTGTTTTGAGATGTAGTTTGCCATTTGCCCAGCTTCTTCAAGGTAAGACCCCTATCCAACATGTGGCACACTAACAAATATACACACGCTCTGGCAACTGAAAAAATGAATTGAACCTAGAAAATTCAGAGTTTTAATATGCTGCTGGAATATAGAAGATTTAAATGACAAAAGTCAAGAAAAAAAAAACATTTCAGTGCATGATAAACACAATGGAAAAATGTAAATATCAGAAGTATAGCAAAGTGAATCGTAATCCCAAAAACCAAAATAGAGGGGCATCAAAAGGTAGATATAGAGGGATTCAAATAAGCATATGGTCAAGTCCACAAAAAGAATTAGAGCAAGCAAGAAGGATATTATATAAGAATACTGGGAAAAAAGCATGCCTCTTCCTAATATTAAAATTCATCACTACAATATGAAAAACCCAGAACAGAAAAAAGATGAAAAACTACATATGCCTCTGTGGAAGCAGAAATAATTGGTCTGTCAATGTTTCAGCGAATTATTTTATTTTGAAAGAAATGTAAAAACATTGACAATGACTTGTGAAAAAGAAAATCCATTTTCTCTGGTTCAAATAAAAAACTATAATGTAGTCATCATGAGGGAAAAATCTTCACCTGATCTTAGTAGGCAAATTTTCTAACTGTAAAAAAAGATGCATAAAAAACATAACTACCATGTACATATTTTATATCATAGGTTTTAACAACTAGGCAACTGAGTATAAGTGTGAGCTCAACTGTACTCTGCAATGGATTGTAGCCCCCTCAATGACTGGGTTCAACACTACAAATATAAGCTCAGACCACAGAGTACCAAAGCAGAATTAAGGAGGTTTTGGAAATGGATGGACAAATATGAATAAAGAATGTGGACAAAGTGGAAGGGAACCTTACACCATTTGTGTTTGTAAATAAAAAAATGGCATACTACTTATAAGGAATGAATGACAAAGTGATATCATAATTTTTATGTGATGCATGTGAAATCAAAAAATGAGAAAAGGTACGTAGCAGAGAGGAAATAGACGTACAAATTTAATAAAGCCTATCTCAAAAAACAAACACTTCAAGACTTGCAAACGTAATGAAACATAATGTATAAAAATAGGTTAAATGAACATACAAACATAAAAAAGTTGACAGACGAGAGAAGACAATTCCATCCAACAAGCTAGTCTGTTTAGCTAATAACTAAATGAAGGTGTCTCACCCAAGCAAAAGAGAGAAAAAAGACAGAGAGAACTATTAAAACAGGTAAATTATTAAAAAGAAAGAACTGTTGTACACATAAGCCTTAGAACTGGATGAGAGCAGTGCAAATACCATGCTTCCAAAATGAGGCTCTTATTTCTACCCTGGATGACAGTTTACTGAATTAAACTTATTTTATTTTGTTTCCAAATTGTAAATCACTGAAATAACCAGATCATTAAAGTCTGTCTAGTTTTAACTTTGAAATGGTTAGGATTGCTTTAGAGATGAGCATCATCTTAAGTTCTTAGCTAAAATTTGGTTTTATCTTCAAAATAAACGGCCCAAAGGCAACTAAGGTTACAGTATAAAGTGGATTTCTGACAAAGTAACCAAGCAAAAATATCACTAATTTAATTGTAGTAATAATAAAACAAAGAAAAAGCATTCTCACTTACATCCGTCTCAACATCCTGTTGTCTATGTCCTGACACATACAGCACTAAACAATTCACATGAGGTTGCATTCCACTGAGAGTGACACCATATTTAAACTTAGGCTGACAAAGATAAACAACTTTAAAGTTTAAATCTTCTATTACTTTATTGAATTGAAATTATTCACTAATTAACACAACATACACACACACACACACACTCTCACTCTCTCTCTCTCTCTGTCTCTGTCTCTCTCTCTCTAAGCCTTGGAGAATACACAGCCTTACTTGACAGCACTGTCAGAAGTAATAAAGCAAAGCAAGTTTAATTGGCCTATGTAACCACAGTACATTTACAGTGTATTATCAGTTAAACCGGATTTCACATGTGAATGAGGCAAATTGGCTGACACTCCCTGTGCATATTTACTTTTTCCTCTTCATAAAAACAACCTCAATAGAAGGGATAGAAATGTAAAAACATCTTGAAAAATGAGAATTACCGTAATTAAGCATTTATACTTTTATTAAAATCATCATTCCCCACAAACCCCAAAGTCTTCAATGTAAACAAAATGACAACACAGAAACACGAAGCAGCAAAAGCAGGAAATAAAATCATATAGCATGCAGTCATTAAAGCAGAGAGAGAGAGAGAGAGAGAACATAATTATTGGGAAATCACAGGTAGAGACAGAAAAATGATAATTCAACTTCATGTGTTCAGGTAAGCAGAGAGGATCAGGACTAAAACACTAAATTATTATTGGTGCCCTAAGAAACTAGCTTTCCTAAATCAGCCTTTGATTGGTGTTCAACAGTCCTTAAGTTGTTGGAATGCACTCAGTGATTTAGCTTGGGTAGTTATGGCTTCTAATTCAATATATTATAAGGTGGTGTACTGAAATGAAATTTTTGGACCTAGGTTGAATTTTCGAAAACACTGGGCCAAATACCAAAAAAACAAATATTTTCCCCCATTTGTTTTTCTACCACTGCATAAAGCCTAAAAGAATTCATTTTCACTTTTTTGAGTTATGCTTTTCAAAGAAATTGAATGATAAAAATGAAATGTGATAAAAAATAAATGTATTATTCAAATTCAGTCTTTATTTTAAAGACGACAAACCACCTATGGTTTCAAAGAAAAAAAAAAGTGAAAGTAGTATAAGTCTACAGAGAGCATTAGTAAACTGTTGCACCAGCCCAGTTTGACAGCTTTGACTAATGAGACAAATAATATGGAACTACACAATTCTCACTCTATGGTTTTGACCCTTAATAAAGAGTCTCAGTTTGGAAAAGTACTGGCTTTTCTTATACATTTTCACACTATTATGTTGCTTAGGAAAAAGAAAAGAATAACAACGAACTCAACATACGACTCTTCACAATATCAATGTATGCAAGTTGAATTAGCTTGTTTGAGTGCTTTGTTCATTCTTTGCCTGCCAGTCAAGGTGCAAGGCTCTACATTCTTTATTAAACTCAACTTTTTCAAACAGTGTCACTTTTCTTCCAGACTCAGTTTGACCCAATATGATTCTTTCTCTTTCTCTGCCTTCCTTTGTCCATTAGCTTATTTGAAACAGTGTTATACATTCTGACAAAAACAAAATCAGTGTTTTGACTTATTCATGCCAAATTAGTATTTTTTTTACTTATTCACTTCAAAATTTACATTCATTTACTTAATATCTGTAGTTAACTGGTAGCTTTCTTCTGCATCATTTATTAGATATGAAGTGGTGCTACAGCTTTGCAGCAAAATTGCTAGAGCTTGGCCAGGAGCTGACATTTTTTCCCACCCAATGCTGATTTTATCATGACCTCTGGTATCTTTTCTAACCAGCTTCAACGTCCAAGGAAAAGCTGATAACGAGAGATGATAGTTTCAAGACAGACATTAAACAGAATATACAATTGTGATTAAAAGAAAGGTACCCATGTAGCTTGCTGTAAAGAAAATGTGGCGGGAGTTGTTTGTTGATATATCCTGGCTCACTTAGGGTATATACAATGAAATGTTTGCTTTTCGATAAAATTGATTTTGACACCGCTGTTATATAGGGAGCAGCATTTTAGTCTTAAAACAGTTCTGTTTGAAGATATATTTTACTGCTGACTGACTGCATGATAAAACAGTAAATTTATTCAGTATATTTTTAGGAATTTTAAGCTCTTTCAATATTTTGGCAAGATAGGTGGATGTAACATTCAGTCATTTTGGCTGATTCAAACATCCAGTTTCACAAAAAAGAAAGACGTTTGACAAAGTAAGGATTACAAAATTAAATTCATAAGTTCATATTGTTTCGCAACAAATACTTTTGCAAATCTCTAATCTTAAAGATTAGCAACTCCCTCACCACATTCCGTAGTTAAAAGTGTTTATTTCTGTCAATGTCTACATAGGTTCGCTTCTGTACTCCAATTTTCCAGCGTGAAATGAAAGACAAACAAATTAGGTTAACTGGAAAGTCTAAATTAGTCATGTAAGAGTGAGTTATGATTTGAAGGTTAGTGCTAACTGTGATGGAAGGACTGGTCTTGAACCCAATGCTGCCAAGATAGGGGGTTTCTCCTTACTGCACTATATTTGATAAAGTCAGCTCTATAAATGACTATTCTTACTTCCTCTGATATCAGATGACACCAAAGTCATGGCTCTTCATGTCTTGCTCTGTGATTATTTGTTAATTACAGTAACTATTAAATTTAATTTATTTCTATTTTTATATACATTTTATTTTACTAGTGAAACCACACAGAAGTGTGATTCTAAAATAAAATGTTTCAAGGGGTGAAATATAAGCAACAGTAAACTCTCATATTATTTACAAATGCAAAACCTTACACTTTTCATGGGAACAAACCTGGTTACTCAAACATTAGCGGCAATATTATGAACAAAAAAACAAGTGGTGTTATTTGAAATACTTTGAATTTTTTTTTTTTCCCCCACAAGCTACCAACAGAGACACCACAAAAGAAAAATGTTTTCAGACATACACTAGAGTTCAACTGGTCTTTTTTTAAATAAATCTCCTGGTATCATCTAATGGATTTAGCAGAATTAAAACAAAATACTGGTAAAAACTGAAAGTAGCTGCGGGGGCATTCTTATAAGCCAAGGTTTCTGGGACATTGCTCTTTAAGAGAAGAAAGAAGTTTGACTGCAAAACAAAGTATTTTAGTATGCATGCAAGCTAGTGTTGAGAAATATCCAGAGGAAACATTCATATCAGTCATATTTTCATTATCTTTAAAGAAATGCTTTTAGGTACATAAAATTTCAACAGGTCTGTGGAATGAAGACCTTTGCCCTGACAAAACATATAAGGCAGCTATCATGAGTAGGAGGAAGAAAAATACATTTCACCATAATCTGAATTTCTTCTGGGCAGATAAAGAGATTGTTTTCAAATGCTTGACCAAAACATTTTTCTTTTGTAATACCTCAGTCCTATTTAACTTGAGATACTAATTTCCTATTATCAACTCTACAGCCCACACATCAGTAACAAATTATTAACTCATTAAAAACAAAGGCTGTAACACCAGATGAAATTTATGTTATTTAACTTTTACCCACAAACTTTCCTAAGAAAATTTTATTTTCTAATAAAAGCATATTTCTGGGCTTATTAGTGAAAATGGAGCTTTATGAGAATGAAGTGAATAAAGAAACAATGTAAGATGTCTCTCACAAGTCCCAAGAATAAACTGAATCAAATAGAGAATTCATCATATATGTTGCTAAAATGTTTTACATACAAGGTTTAGAAAAAAATAAAATAGACAATTGATATCTTCTGTTTCTACGATTTTAGACACTTTAATTATCAATACAGACAATATTAATCATGTTTTCCCCTATAGGTAATAATGTGGGCCAGGCCATCTTCTGCGCTTCTCTAGGCAATACTGTAGCAATTGCTGGCCAATATGATTGAAAACCACTGTCTGTTAGCAATTTAAAGAGCTATATGGAAGCTGAATTTCTAAAGACCCACTAGCAGACAAACAAAATCTATTCTAAATGCCAAAAAACTAATTCATAATTGAAAGATGCTTTAGATATTAAGAATGTGAAGAAAATTACCTGTAACATATTATTTTAACTTTTAGATAAAAATGGCACATGCTTCACTGACATATTGGTAAGGCTCACCATGCTATTAAAATAAACATATTAAAAAACCATGCTGACCTCACAAGTATAGAAAATGAACAGAAAAGTAGCTTTTTCATCTACTCAAGTAAATAGAGAATGGGGAGTGAGACACACACCGAAGATGTGTCACATTTCCTAATAGGAATTTTTTTTCTCGTTTTTCAAGCCCAATACTGAGCCATAATAGATTCAAATCTCACATTAGGGTATTTTGACTGTGCACTTTATCCCCTGGGTATGTATGTGTGCATGTTATGCACATTCTACAGTCTCCTCCCTCATATGAAGGCTTGGTGACACTTACTGGTCCTATAAAATTGTGTGGTTCTGTGATACAGTGAATGGTTTTCTGTCCCAGGTTACCTGCACTACCATCTTATGCCACTAGTTGCCTGGACTGGCTCCAGTACCTGCAACAATATATTTACTAAGCCATGTACAGGTAAGTGATTATCAAAACTGGAAAAATATACTTGCTTGAAAGATTTAAATATTTTAAAATATTTAAAAAGAACTACTACTTAGAAATTATAGTAGCTCTGTCCTTCACTGGTATTATAAAGACCATGACAGCAGAATGATGTCATTAACCTTTATGGGATGAGTAAAGGTGGGGAATTTTAATGCAATACTAGCATGCAGCATACCTGTATTAATTATACTCTATTCCTAAGCAACTTTAGGTTAATAATTACATAATTACATGCAATATAAATTTTATTAATACCTTATTTACTAGAACCATAAGGGAATTGTAATTAAATATTTTAGAATTTGGGTTCTCCATTTTACTCCTGTATTTCCAAATACATGCATGAGGGAGTGACCAAGTCCAGCAATGAGCTGGCACTCTAGGGTTGGTTCATGTTTTGAATCTAGTGCTTTAGAGATCCTCTGTGGCCCTCTATGACTCCAAATTAGACTTCATTGATTTAAAAATGGGTGGATGATATATCAAGTGGTCATATTTCATAAAGTTCATACTTGGCAGGTATACACTATTCTTGTATTGGTTGGGGCTGGGTCCATCTATCTGGACACGTTAGTTGTGCTTTAAAATCTCTGTAAGTGGCAAGGCCACATCAGTGTCCGAGATTGGAGTTGAAAGCAATAAATATATTGTGGGGGTGTGTTTTAGCTGACAAGCCTCTTTACTGTTGTGTGGAAAGCAAGGTCATTGCCTTGTGACTAGCACACTGGGTTGTTGGTTTCCAAATTTAAAAAGGGGGCAAATAAGTATGTTTCAATTACCAAGGAATATCACTCAATAGACTCTCTAAGAAGTCCATGACAGGGTTAAGGATGCCTGCTCAGCCTAGCACAGTGTGTGGTTTCTGCAAACCCCAGGAAAAGCAAGAAATATTAAACTTCACTACAACATAAATATCGGGGGAGAAACACCTCGTGGTAATCAACAGTATTTTGTACGTTGGACACTTTAATTTTATTTGTCATTTGTGCAGCGTTGGTCCTCATAAAAGCCTACTGTGTCAGGAACTTGGCTACCTCTATTCTCCATAAAAGCAACAGGTTAAAAATGTTTCTGGGTCATTACAACAAACATGGGGTAAGAAACATAAAAAAATGACAATATTTGGAGGACACATTCCTTTAAGTATATGATTTTCTATATGCAATAGATACACAGTCTGCAAACAAAAAAAACAGTCCACCATCGAGTGCAAAATACACTTTTCATATCACATACTGTATGCACTTCGCTGCAGCACAACTCAATACTACCGTTTCCTTCTGAAAACCAACTTACTTTATAGTCTTCTTGGTAGCACTAACACAGATTCTACTGAATAATGTTTGTTTATTGAAAACAGTAAATATTTCATTTTAAAAGTCTATCAAAACCAATAACTTCACCTTCCCATTTTTGCAGTTCACAGGAAACATCCAGTACTGAGACAAACTGGGAATAAGACATAGATGTATTACACAGTTTCCCTACTTTAACAGTATTGTTATCAGCAATCACCATTACTTTCTTCAACATTACTGAAATGGTGCACTATGCAGAAAAGCAGAAACACCTACAGTATGTGGGATTCGGATTTATTTGTCTCCTATGCAAGACACTGCTCTTTTTCTCAAACCCTTCTAATTTACAGGATTTGTTGTTCTTCCTTGCCAGCAAACTTCTGCCACTCAGACATCTAGTCTTGCAAAGTCTGCTTCCACACACTCATGTTGCCTTTTGCAGTATTTTAAGCATGTGAAGACAGTAGCCTTCCAATCTTGC
The DNA here is from genome assembly GCA_026402145.1 of Polypterus bichir lapradei. Lineage (NCBI taxonomy): Eukaryota > Metazoa > Chordata > Cladistia > Polypteriformes > Polypteridae > Polypterus > Polypterus bichir. The sequence continues at coordinate 63,220,594 of JANRMT010062796.1, forward strand.
CTGCAAAGAGTTCTCTACTACAATAGTTTCTCTCAAAGTAAGTAATGGGCAATGACTTGGATACCAATCATAACCTATCCAGCAGGGAGACAAGGATTATAAATGTAGGAAGGATCTTCAGGAGTAGTTGTGCTGGGGGTAGCAAGAGGAAGACAGTGGGTCATATCATATAGAAGTACAAAAAAAAAAAAAAAAAAAAACACACAACAAGGAGGCATAACTTCCAGTACATGACCTCCTACAGTCCCTGACAAAAGTCTTGTCGCTTCTCTATTTTGTAGAAACTCCTGCTATTAACCTGACTTTTAATTAATCAACTGGTGTTAGAAATAGCTCATATGAAAAGCTAAAGCCCTCCCAAATGATGTTTAATGCACTGAAATAAATTAGTTTCACTGAAAAAAGATTTATCATTTAATCAAGACAGAAAGGTCAAATTTGGGCAAGACAAAAGTTTTGTCACCTATACAGAAAATGAACAACTTTACTGCAAATCCAAAAATATGTCAGCAAATTAAGTAGTGGTGCTGTGAGATCCAAATTTAATATCTTGTATGACTTCCATGAGCTTGAAGGACAGCATCCATGCGGTTTGGCAAGGATTCATACAATTTATTGATGAAGTCATCAGGAATAGCAAAGAAAACAGTCTTGCATGCATCCCAGAGTTCATCAATATTCTTTGGTTTCGTCTTCCATGCTTCCTCTTTCATCTTACCCCACATATGCTAAATGATGTTCATGTCTGGTGACTGGGCTGGCCAATTCTGGAGCATCTTGATCTTCTTCGCTTTAAGGAACTTTGATGTGGAGATGGAAGTATGCGATGGAGCACCATCCTGTTGCAGAATTTGGCCTTTTTTATGGTTGGGAATATAAGAGGTAGCTAAGATTTCTTGGTATTTTAGACTATTGATGTTGCCTTCCACCCTGCAGATCCCTCGCATACCCCCATACTGGATGTAACCCCAGACCATGATTTTGCCTCCACCAAACTTCACTGTTTTCTGGGTAAATCTCGGCTCCATGCGGGTTCCAGTAGGTCTCCTGCAATATTTGCGGTCACTGTGGTGTAATTCAACAGAAGATTCATCTGAAAAATCCACCTTCTTTTCCAGCGTCCATTCTTTTAGCAGGCTGTGGGCCTTGGCAAATGCCACACGGTTTTTCAGTTGTCTTTTGTTTAGTGCTGGCTTATGGGCACTGATTTGACCATGGAGGCTATTTCGAGACAGAATCCGACAAACTGTTCTGGTTGACACAGGGACTTCAGGTGACCAGGTCTCGTGGAGCTCTGCTGCAGTGGAAAATGGGCTGGCCTTGGATTTTCGAGCCAACAAACGGTCCTCTCGAGCAGTTGTCTTGCGGGGTCTTCCTGACCTGGGCTTGTCAAAAACGTCTCCAGTCTCTTCAAATCTTTTTTCATCCTCTGAACTTGACACTGAGACACATTGAAGGTGTTTGCCACATCAGCAGTGGATTTGGTCTTCAGCCTCTTGATAATCAACACTTTAGTCTCAGGGTGAATCTTAGGCATGTTTGCAGAGGTCTAGTTGCAGTTGATGTGAAGGTCTAGTGTACTGGGGCTCTTTTTATACACACCTGAGACCTAATTGATCCATTATTAGTCACAGGTGAAGCTCATATGACAAGGCGACAACACTTATGTCTTGCCAAAAATTGACTCAATGGGCTTTACAAAGCTGTGAATATTAGAATACTTTTTGTCAGTTTCGTTTTGCACTGAAACATTATTACAAAAGCTGATGGGATTAAAATGACCCATTTCTTGTAACAAAATCTTGATTAGAAATATATTTTAGCGGCACTTCAGGTCAATTTGTACACAAGCGACAAGACTTTTGTCAGGGACTGTACTAGACTTTATAAAAATAAGGCTTCTGTAGGAAAGTCTGGCCTTTAAAATCAAGATGGGGATTTGGGCTGCAGACACACCAAATGCCACCAGGGTGAGCTCTTTATGGACAGTTGCTAGACTTCCATGAGGCATTCCTGACACCTGAAGCAATTCAAGGCTGGTACCCAAAATTACCAGCCTAACAAGAGGTTTAAAACATATTTCTTGTCACCAGACCAGTGAGCACAGAGTCTGAGGAGGGGGAGTGGAAGGCGAGGGCTTGCTGTTTCTGCCCAATAAAAAAAAAAAAACCCTCAGGCTTGGGCAAAAGTTAATCTTTCAGACGGACAATGATTCTGAACGCAAAATCATAACAACACTGGGGTGTTAAAAGCCCCAAAGCTCTGCTCTCCATCCAACTGAGAATCTGTCACAATACTGAGAAGGTGGAAGTGTATATTCATTTATTTTACTGTGTAACAGTAACCTGATAAACTCTAAATCAAAGACTTTTGTTCATTTGTTAAAGTTAATCTTCTAATATACAGTGGGTATAGAAAAGAATCAGCCCCTTCGAAATATTCCCATTTTATTTTGCTTTAAAGCCTTAAATGAAAACACACAAATATTTTTTCCAGTTTTACTTACTCAATGCAATCTATAACATCCAAGTGAAAGATATCACAGCTACAGTTCAGAAGAATTTAAAAAAATAAAAAACAAGAAATACTGAGATTAATAAAGGATCACCCCCCTCCTAAACAATATCTGTAAACTCAATCAGGTGTAAGTAACCACCATTTCCATTGCAGACCATGGTTACTGGTTTCCACCTATGATCAATTATAATCAGTGTTATTAGTGAAGCATACAAACAGCTGTTCCTGGAGCATTCCCTTGCTTGGTAGTGCAACTGACAGCAAACAATGGGCCTTGGGTGGCAAACCACTTTCAAAAGATCTTGGGGATAGAGTTGTGGACAGACATAAGGCAGGAGATGGATATAAAAAATCTCAAAGGCTTTATCAATCCCAAGGAGCATAATAAAGGCCATAATAATCCTCCCTGGATCCTGCAGTCCCTCCAAACTGGATGGAAGAACAAGGGGGAAACTGGTAAGAGAAGCTATCAAGAGACCAATGGCCACTTTGAAGGAACTACAGGATTTTATGGCAAAGAGTGGTCATTGTGTGCATGTGGCAACAATTTCACAAGCGCTCCACAATTGCGGCTTGTTCGGGAGGGTCGCAAGGAAAAAGCCACTTCAAGAAAGGCCACATTAAGGCTTGTTTGAGATTTGCCAGAATGCACCTTGAAGATTCTGATGCCAAGTGGAAAAAGATCGTAAGGTCAGATAAGACCAAAATCTAACTAATTTGGCCTCAATACCAAACGGTACACCTGGCAGAAATCCAATGCAGCTCACCATCCACAGCACACCATACCTAAAGTAAAGCATGGAGGTTCACTGCCGCAGGGCCTAGGGCTCTCATTAGGGTAGAAGGAAAAATGGATGGGGCAAAATACTGCCAAATTCTTGAGGAAAACCTGCTACCCTCTGCCACAAAGTTGAAGATGGGCAGAATGTTCACCTTTCAACACAACAACGACCCGGAGCACACAGCAAAATTGACCACACAGTGACTGAAGGAGAAAAAAGTGAATGTCCTTGTGTGGCCCAGTCAGAGCCCAGAGCTAAATCCCACTGAAAATCTCTTGAACAGTTCTGTAAAGAAGAGCAGGCAAATAATGCTCAATCTAGATGTGCAAAGCTGATAGAGAAGTATCCCAGCAGACTCAAGGTTGTCATTAAAGCAAAAGGTGGTTCAACAAAGTGACATTGACATTGGGGGTGATCCTTTATTAATCTCAGTATGTCTTGCTTTTGATTTTTTATAATTTTTCTGAACTGTAGCTGTGATATCTTTTACTTTGATGTTATAGGTTGGATTGAGTAAGTAAAGCTAGGAAGAAATATTTTGTGTGTGTGTTTTCATTTAAAGCTGTAAAGCAAGAAAAATGGGAATATTTCAAGGGGGGTTATTCTTTTCTATATCCACTGTATGTCAAATGCAAAGTATGATTCAATGTTCCTTTGATGCACTATATATATTATGCAATAGCTTACAAACTTTAAAGTTAATAATGGGCTCTCCAATGCTACAGAAAAAAAGGTAGGTAACTAACAGAGTATTGTATATATACTATAAAAATGGTCATGAAGCTGGCTTATCAGATAGCAGAGAAAGAAGTTGCACAGTCATTCTTCAGAAGAACAAAAAAAAAAACAAAAATCAGATACTGGCTTGCTCCACCACAAGTGGTAGTAAAATATATCTTACCTTGGTTTCACTGCAGACACCTTCGCAGTCCTGCTTGGAAATCCTGTTCCAGGGGTGACTGGCATGTCGTCCTCGAAAGGATTCAGTGAAGTCTTCTTTGGAGGTGGCTCCTCAAAGGGATTAGTGGACTTCAAAACTTCAAATTCCTCTGATGAATGTCTCTGTCGTGATTCCTGATCAGTAGAGGATACTGGATAAACACTATCCTCTTTCTTACCAGAGTCCTTCTTTCCTCTAACCATGGATAATAAAGTAGATACTTTACTGGCCTCTCCTTTATTTTTTTCTTCTTCCATTTTCTTCTTTTCTTCCATCCGCTTGACTTCCTCCATTCTTCTCCTCTCCTCCTCCCTCCTGGCCTCATCCATTCTTCTCCTCTCCTCTTCCTTCTTGGCCTCCTCCAGTCTTCTCCTCTCCTCCTCCCTCTTGGCCTCCTCCAGTCTTCTCCTCTCCTCCTCCCTCTTGGCCTCCTCCAGTCTTCTTCTCTCCTCCTCCTCCCTCTTGGCCTCCTCCAGTCTTCTCCTTTCCTCCTCCACTCGTCTCCTTTCTTCTTCCCTTTTGACCTCCTCCACTCTCTTGGCCTCTTGCATTTTCCTTACCTCCTCCTCCTCTTGCCTGGCTGCCTCTTCTTTACCCCTTACTTCCAAAGTTTTCTTCTTTCTTTCATCATCCTTGAATTTATCCTCGACCTGCATTTTCTCTTTCAGTTTCTTTTCTTCCTCTTGAGAACCAGCAATCCCAATATTTCCTTTGTAGGAATGCACTGCAGAGCTTTTAAGTGATTCGCTGGAAGAGGTCTTATCCTTGAGATTTTCCACTGAGCCAGATGCACTTTTTGACAGGTTCTGCAAAGATCCAGTCAAAGAAGGCTTCTGTACCTCTGGCTCTTCTGTGTACACATGGCTGCCATTAATGCATACATTAGAGCGAGACACTGGGTCATTTTTGGGGCGCAGACCTCCTAGCAGAGAGAATGGCTCTTTTTTGCCTGAAAGCTGTTGTAACTGTTTGGCCTCACTACTCTGAGTACGCTTGTGGGTCAAGAATTTGAGAGGGGGCTTGCTATCGGCTTTACTCTTCACTGCAAGAATAAAAAACAAGATTTTAATTAAAAGAGTTGACCTGTAAGAAGTCTACAAACCAGAGATTAATAACCTTCAGAATAACTGCATTAATATTTAAATTACATTATAAAAAGTAATCTCAGAAAATGTCCTGTATAAAATAACTTTTCTATTCTTTCCATCCATGCATCACTAATCAAGTTTTAATCTAGTGCAGTGTCTGGGAATGTGGGGGAACTTGGATGGTGGAGTAATTAGTGACTTTAAACTGGTCCAGTATGAGTGAGAGGGGAAGTGTGCATATACAGTACTGTGCAAAAGTTTTAGGCAGGAGTGAAAACAATGCTGTAAACTAAGAATGCTTACACAAATAAAAGTTTTAATAGTTTATTTTTTACCAATTAACAATGCAAAGTGAATGAATAGAAGGGAAATCTAAATCAAATCAATATTTGGTATGAACCATGCTTTTCCTTCAAAATAGCATCAATTATTCTAGGTACATTTGCACACATTATTTGAAGGAACTTGGCCGGTAAGTTGTTCCAAACCTCTTGGGAGGACTAATCACAGATCTTCTGTGGATGTAGGCTGCCTCAAATCCTTCTGTCTCTTCATGTAATCCCAGACACACTTGATGATGTTAAGATCAGGGCCATACCATCAATTCCAGGACTCCTCCTCCTTCTTCATGCCGAAGATAGATCTTAATGACATTGGCTGTATGTTTGGGATCATTGTCCTGCTGCAGAATAAATCTGGGGCCAAGACGACTACTTGATGGTACTGCATGATGGAAAACTATCTTTTTGCATTTCTCAGCATTGAGGACTCCATTAATATAGACCAAATCCCCAACTCCATCCCCAAGCTTGCAAGGAACCTCCACCATGCTTCACTGTTGCCTGCAGACACTCATCATACTGCTCTCCAGCACTTTGGCGAAAAAAACGGCCAAATATTTCAAATTTTGACTTACCAGTCCAGAGTACCTGCTGCCATTTTTCTGCACCACAGTTGTTATGTTTTCGTTAATAGTTGAGTCACTTGTCCTTGTTTCCTTGTCGGAGGTATGGTTTTTTGGGCACAATTCTTTAATGAAGACCTCTTCTGGCCAGACTTCTCCGGACAGTAGATGACTATACCTGGGTCCCACAGGTTTCTGCCAGTTCAGAGCTGGTAGCTCTGCTGGACATCTTCTGATTTCAAAGGGAAGTAAGCATTATGTGTCTTTCATCTGCCACGCTCAGTTTCCTTGGCCAACCCCTGTGTCTATGATCCTCAACATTGCCCGTTTCTAGGAGCTTCTTCAAAAGAGCTTAAACAGCACATCTTGAAACTCCAGTCTGTTTTGAAATCTTTGCCTAGGAGAGACCTTGTTGATGAAGAATAACTACCTTGTGTCTTGTTGCTGTGTTCAGTCTTGCCTATGACATGAAACTTGTCTTCCACAACCTCACCTTGGTAGCAGAGTACGGCTACTCCTCACCCAGTTTTGGGCCTCCTACACAGCTGTTTCTGTTTCAGTTAATAACCGCGTTTCAACCTACATATGAGAATGATGATCATTCGCACCTGTTTGTATAATTGGTTAATCATACACCTGACTATGATCCGACAAAATCCTTGACTTTGTGCAAGTGTACCTATAAGAATTGATGCTGGTTTGAAGGCAAAGGGTACTGTATGTGCCATGCAGTGTTCTGGTGCACTATCCATGGCTAATTCTTACCATGATCCCCGATGTGGTTGTGATGTGCTCCACCACACCTGGGTCAATAATACATTTTAAGTGTCTAAAATAAACAAGATAAAACCTTGCAACAATAGACTACCAAACATACAGATTAATTTAACTTACGTTCATTAAGACTATCATTATCAAGTTCAGAGGATGGGCTGGTCTTCAGTTCTGATCTGGTCTCTGGAAGGGGCTGAAGAGTTGGTAGCACTGACATGGACTGAGAAAGAGAGGTGCGTTGAAGACGAGAGCTAGGTTTGAAGAGTGACTTAATTGTGGGGGATTTTTTCTTGGTATCTAACTGTTGATGCACTTTTTTTTCACCATCATCTTCACTGTCTGTCAATACCTGAGTGACACTGGGAACAATGGCTGAAGCAGAATCAGAAAAGCCTTTTGCATCTTTCTTCCCTTTGATTTTATCTTTCAGCTTGCCAAATGGGGAACGAGATTTGTCTTTGACAGACAGGTCAAACATGCTGGCTGTCATGTTGTTCCTCATAAACTGTATGTCCACCTGAACCTCACCACGCTCTTTCTCTTTTTTATTTGGTTTGGAATGTAGCTTGAACCACCTGAAAAAAAAATAAAAACAGATTCTGAAATGTGTCATAAAAATCACATATATTGAAAACTGAAAATGCCTAATTGATTTCAGAATTAGAGAAACTGCTTAAAAATCCTATTTTATTTATTATTTTGTGTTGGTCTCTCCTATGTAAGAATGTCTAACCTACTAATATATTTAATTCATTGCTTTAGGACATTTGTTTTCCTGGGGCATCTTTAATCACCAGCCCTTTCCAAAATGGTGTACTGAGAGTAACGACTGCAGCTCTTTATTGCCTGTAGGCATCAGACAATATACAATTTACTTTTCCCATCATGCCAATCTTTAACCTAGCCAGCTGTAATAAATGCACTCGCACAGGAACAATTCTTCTTTGGAATATAATGCTGTTAGAATTTACATAGTTCTGGCACTATAATATCAAGAATATGTCAATAACCCAGAATGTCTGTTTTTAAAGCATTTACTTGTGGAAAAGAAGACTTTACCATGCTTAAATACATGCAGCACCTGCTCGTCATCAAGGGCGATTTAGCATCAAAACTATCTTACAAACCCTGTTCATTCCCATTGTAGCCGAATTCCTTGAAAATCCCATAGGGGAACAGTGAATTAACTGAATAGTTTAAAATTTTGACAGACTTTCCTTTTGCTTACACCCTGAAATGAATGAAGCACTGATGTACTAATACACAACTTCTGTTGTTGGTGTGGTATCTGGAACCCAGAAGCCTGTCAAGATTACACTCTGCTTCATATGTTTAAGAGCAATAGTTTTCCTAGTTCCTGCAAGTGTGAAGGAGGCATAAATTTATGACTAACTTACAGTACATTGGAAAATGGTGGATCTCAGTAGTTTTTAAAGTCACATAATTAGAAACGTTTTTGGAATAATAACTTTAAAATTTGATTCACTGTTAAAAGCATGGAAAATTGATTTAACAAGTCACTTTGAAAACAACGATTTAGGAGAAATAAAAAGCGAAATATTAAAAATCCAAGAAACAAATGTAAAATGGTTTGGAGTATTGACAAGCCATGTCAAATGATACAGTTAGCAACACTGAAAAATATCTTCAAACTCATACAACTCTGTGCTAATCTAGGCAAGAAAATCTATATTCCTTTGGGAGGTCTTTGCCCTTTAGATTTCCACAGAGCCGTATGAGAATTGGTATTTGCCAGCTCAGCTCTGTTGAGTTCTGGGAATACTGCCAGGGTGAGCTGTGGAAGCTGTAGAGCCCTAGTTTGGGCTCCACAACTGGAAGTGATTCCACACCTTGCTAAAGAGCTACCTGGGACACTCCCAGATGCAGTATAAAGGGAGTCACCTGCCTTCATTCAAAAAGCCAGAGCCAGGAGGAAGAAGACAAAGCTTGCCAGAGGAGGATTGGAGGAGGATGGAAGGCAGAGACAAGAAGAAGTGCTGTGATTTGTTGTGCTTCAAGTACTGTGCTGCCAAAGGAAGCGATTTGGGAAGCGTATCCACCTGTAAATAAACATATGTGTTCTGCACCTGTGGCTGTTGTGTCAGGTGTTTGGGAGCTGGTGCATCCCCTGGTGGTTACACTAGTTAATGTTACAAACACATTCCCATGCACAAGTTACAGTTCAACATATCAACGGATTCATTTACATACCATAGCAGGCCGCTTAGCATGGTTAAAAAAAAAAAAAAAAAAAGTACATGACTTGGACCATCTTTGAGAGTCAAGATGTGCAGCTGTAGTACACCAGATATATTTCACAAGACACAGAGAGAAACAGAGTACTGCTTTGAAGTCTGTGTCACTCTGATGCCTGCTAAGGAACAAAAGAAGTTCTAATTTAGACTTATTATGGCACAAAGAAAATTCTTCACTTTCCTCAGGCTGAAGCAATGACATTTCATGTTGATATTCTATGTGAAAGCAGAAAACGCAAAAACCAAACACCATAATTAACACAACAGCATGCAGTGCCTTATTTCTTGGCTATGTGCTTCTGAGTGTAGAATTTTGCAAGATCTGTATACCTAGAATAAAATTAAACCTTTCATAAATCTAAGATACTTCTAGTATCACTTTCTGGAGGCACATGCTAGAAAATTAGTAATCATACAGGTTTTACAAGCTTAATGATTGTGGTGTTATAAAGCAGTTTTACTCATTTGATATGGCTTCTCCGAATATGGTGATTGAAATCAATAACAGATTGAAATATCTTATATTTCAAAAATGTGTATTTGTGAGAAATTCTTCAGGCTATAGTACAGTAGGTACTGACTTGTTTATTTACATGCCAAACCTTGATGCTACCAGCACATGACAGCGACATTCCCTTTATTCATTTAAAATCTAGGCTGGAAAAAAAAAAAAGGAAGTGAAATTTGAATTATGAATTTGAAAAATGTAATCAAGAAATACGAACTAAAATCTTAATTTCAAAAGTAAGCAGGCATATAACAAATACATGTTTAGGAAATACTAAGGCACTATCCAACTCATGGGCATAACCAATGCAACCTGAATGTACCAATCAGAACCAAAACAATTAAGTTATGCTTTTGCTCCACAAGCTTTCCAAAATGCCCAATAATGATTTGAATGGATAACATCCTTCCAAGTGATGATTGGTCAGTTTCTGCTTTTTTTTTTTTTTGGAAAAAAAAAAAAAAAAAAAAAAAAAAAAGACAATTGTCCCATCAGTGAACTTAGGTAAGGATAAAAAAAAGGAAAAAACACTGAAGATATAAAATATTTTCAAGCCAAATATTTTACTTTTATTGTTTCAACTCATTTCAAACCAAACCACTTGAAAGGGCTATTTGTTGGCATTGCTTCAAATAGATAGTCACTTGATTCTCAAATGCAAGCAATTTGCTGGGACATTAAAACACAGAGTCTAATAATTAAGTGCAGGTCATACTACTCTTCTGTTTTATCAGCCTCACCATCAACATGTGGGACACCAAACTTATAATTAACTTTATAACATTACAGCATTTACCCTTTTACGTGGTATGTACAACTCACAGGCTAGCCTTTGCAGTGACTTCTTTGATTAAATACAAATATGCACTGTTTCTATACACGGTTTTAAATTGTTAAAAAACAAGGAAAAATGTATAAACTTCTGCATATTCTAATTGCTACCTTTTATAGTCTACTGCTTTGAAGTTTATTTTTAATTAGTAATAAGATTTTGCAATGAAAAATGTCAACATAGTGTGAACACCGCATCTCTCAGATAACTATGACAAGCATCATAAAAAAGCCTTATTGAAAAGGGCCTACTCCAGGATATTTTCTTATTTAGTCACCTAACTGTTATTTAACCAAGGGAGTGGATGAGGTACTAAGTTACCTGTACTAAAAATCAATATAGTAGGCTTTGTTTTAGGTATAACTTTTATTAGTCTCTTTGGATAAAAGCATCACAATAGTACGTTCAATGTGTGTTCCAGTCTGCATAAAAGAGAGGCTGTTAACAGCATTGTGCCACATTAGAAAGTGAAAGGTAATAACCTGCCATTTTCCAGTCTATTTTTGGTTTGTCATCAACTAAGCCACTGCCTAACAAGATCACTTGAAAAAAGAATTCATTGAATTTATATAATCATTCAATTTAGTGGTATAATATAGGATTCCTACAAATAGGAAATTGCATTGTTTAAGGCAATAATGAATGAGCTGGGAAAATCTACTTATTCAATTTTTTTACACTGTTATGTTTATACTATTTTAGAGCTAGATAAATTGTATATCAAATCAGTAAAGGTGAACTTAAACTGGTATCTCTTCTTATTCTTTCTTACTTTACAAATGCACTGGTGCACATTTATTGAAATAAAGAAGTTTATCTCATTGATAACTAGATTGCTTCATGCTGCCATGGCAAGATTCCTACAATGATGGGCATAAGTTGATAAACTGTAAAGAACTGGTTGCAAAGCCAGCACTCCTGTTTAAGTTGCTCCCTTAGAGTATAAACTAAATACAAATAAAATTTATACAATAAAAAGTAATGAAACTGTCTTTATATCTTGTGATACTGCTTGAACAACATGTTTGGTTCCCAAACCTCTCCTCTTGCAGCATCACGGCAACACCATGTTTCTGTTAAATTCCACCAACAGAACACATAATTCAATACAATAATGTTGTGATTAGCTCAACCTTTTGTGCTAGTGGTAAAATCTAACAAGTAAATAATGGAGGTGAACCGGATATTGTCCACAAATAATGGGGTTAAAATAGCTACGCTAAAACTCACTGAAAAACAAAATACTAAACTAACCAGTAGTTTTATGTGATCCTGTATATATTTTGTTGAAGAAGACATCTTGATTATAGAGTACCTGCCCCTCCAAAGTGTCCAGATAATTATTTTTAACTTTGCTGAAGTTAATGACGGTAAACTTTTCTCACATAAACCACTCTCTAGAATTAACTTACCAAGTAAGCCAGTGAAGCTGGTAACAGACGTCAATAACTCAGACTCCTTATACTGGTAGTCTCTTTAAAAGTTGCTGCTGGATCAGATAAATATTCTGAATGCTACCATGCAGGCACATTTCTCATAGTTGAAAGCTGAAATAAACAGTATTAAATCGGAATAGTCCAAGTTACAGAAATTGATTCATACATTCCAGTGTCTCTCAACAAGGTGAGGAAATTGAGGCTCTGCATAAAGGAATCACTGAGCTGGTCAATCAGTAGGATAGAAGTCAGTGGAAAAAATTGCAAGAGTTATTGGGCTGGCTGAAGGTTTAGTAAAGGATGATCTAGGTTCAATTCTGGTCAAGACTTTGCCAAAACTGATGCTTGCCAGGAGTGCTTGTCACCATGGAAATTGAATGGGGTCACAGAATCTCTTCCTGTAATTATCATTAAAGATCGTGCCTGCATCCAATTTTTCCATAGTAACATTTCAAAAAAAAGTAAGCCAGTTAATCCAGTTTTTAAAAGAGTAAAATAAAATGGCCCATGTCCATTTCTTCTCTGTCCCTCAAAGCCAAAACCTCATCTGGGTGTTTCCCACAGTCTCTGAAATTAAACAGATGTTCTGTAGACAGTCGAAAGGTTGTACAATACTCCGACTTTGACAGCACAATAGCTTAGCTCATCTCTACCTGATACAGTAACTTTTAATGAGATAAGTTTTTCTGTGGTCACATATGCCTTTCTCACTGACTAGACAGACAGACAGACACTTTATTAATCCCAACGGGAAATTCACATAATCCAGCAGCAGTATACTGATACAAAAAACAATATTAAATTAAATAGTAACAAAAATGCATATAAAAGCAGACAATAACTTTGAGTAATGTTAGCATTTACTCCCCCGGGTGGAATTGAAGAGTCGCATAGTGTGGGGGAGGAACGGTCTCCTCAGTCTGTCAGTGGAGCAAGACAGTGACAAAAGTCTGTCACTGAAGCTACTCCTCTGCCTGGAGATGACACTGTTCAGTGGATTCCATGGATTCTTCATGATTGACAGGAGTTTGCTTAATGCCCGTCGCTCTGCTACAGATGTTAAACTGTCCAACTTTACTCCTACAATAGAGCCTGCCTTCTTAACAAGTTTGTCCAGGCGTGAGGCGTCCTTCATCTTTATGCTGCCTCCCCAGCACACCACCGCGTAGAAGAGGGCACTCGCCACAACCGTCTGGTAGAACATCTGAAGCATCTTATTGCAGATGTTGAAGGACGCCAACCTTCTAAGAAAGTATAGTCGGCTCTGACCTTTCTTACATAGAGCATCAGTATTGGCAGTCCAGTCCAATTTGTCATCCAGCTGCACTCCCAGGTATTTATAGTTCTGCACCCTCTGTACACAGTCACCTCTGATGATCACGGGGTCCATGAGGGGCCCGGGCCTCCTAAAATCCACCAACAGCTCCTTGGTCTTGCTGGTGTTCAGGTGTAAGTGGTTTAAGTCGCACCATTTAACAAAATCTTTGATTAGCTTCCTGTACTCCTCCTCCTGCCCACCCCTGATTCAGCCCACAATAGCAGTGTCATCAGTGAACTTTTGCACGTGGCAGGACTCCGAATCGTATTGGAAGTCTGATGTATATAGGCTGAACAGGACAGGAGAAAGTACAGTCCCCCTGCGGTGCTCCCATGTTGCTGACCACAATGTCAGACCTGCAGTTCCCAAGACGCACATATTGAGGTCTGTCTGTAAGATAGTCCACGATCCATGCCACCAGGTGTGTAACTATTGTTAGTGCAGAGGGAGCTTACTTTTTACAAAAACACTAGGCTGTTTTGTTTATTTACTGCTCATTTACCTTTGTTTTATACTTTGTATTCTGCCTCTTAATGAAAGATATGGGGGTCATTTGCAATGCATGGATTTGACTCAAAGGGTGGGGAGGGTTTTGGCAATTTTTTGTTTATGACTCTGCTAGTCATTAATCATGTCAGGTTTCAGTATCATTTTCTTCCTCCTGGTACTCCAATGTATTTATATATATAGTCATGGCCGACCCTGGAATTTTCCCAGAAAATTGTTGCAATTACAAATGTTTTGGTATGCACATGTTTATTTCCTTTATGTGCATTGGAACAACACAAAAAACAGAGGAAAAAAAGCCAAATCGGACATCATGTCACACAGAACTCCAAAAATGGGCCAGAGAAAATTATTGGCACCTTTTCAAAATTATGGGTAAATCGTTTTATTTCAAGCAGATGATGCTCGTTTGAACTCACCTGTGGCAAGAAACAGGTGCTGGCAATAGAGCAACCACATCTGAAGCCATTTAAAATGGAGACAAGTTGACTCAACCTTTCTGCTGTGTGTCTGAGTGTGCCACAGAACAAAAATTGTGGAAAAATATCAACAATCTCAAGGCTGCAAGTCCATTTCCAGAGATCTTCATGTTCCTTTGTCCAATGTGCGCAACATAATCAAGAAGTTCACAACACGACACTGTAGCTAATCTCCCTGGACGTGGACGGAAGAGAAAAAATGATAAAAGACTGCAACGAAAGATAGTCCGAATGGTGGATAAACAGCCCCAATCAACTTCAAAACATATTCAAGCTGTTCTGCAGACTCAGGGTGCAACAGTGTCAGCTCGAACTATCCGTCGACATCTGAATGAAATGAAACGCTATGGCAGGAGAGCCAGGAGGACCCCACTGCTGACACAGAAACATAAAAAAGCCAGACTGGAGTTTGCCAAAATGGACTTGAGGAAGCCAAAATCCTCCTGGACGAACGTCTTGGACAGATGAGACCAAGGTAGAGCTTTTTGGTAAAGCTCATCATTCTACTGTTTACAGAAAACAGAATAAGGCCTACGAAGAAAAGAACACAGTACCTACAGTCAAACATGGTGAAGGTTCTAAGATGTTTTGGGGATGTTTTGCTGCCTCTAGCACTGGATGCCTTGACTGTGTGCAAGGCATTATGAAATCTGAAGACTACCAAAAGATATTGGGGCGCAATGTAGGGCCCAGTGTCAGAAAGCTGGGTCTGCATCAGAGGTCATGGGTGTTCCAGCAGGACAATGACCCCAAACATACCTCTAAAAGCACCCAGAAATGGTTGAAGATAAAGCGTTGGAGAGTTCTGAAGTGGCCAGCAATGAGTCCGGATCTAAATTCGACTGAACACTTATGGAGAGATCTCAAAATTGCTGTTGGGAGAAGGCACCCTTCAAATCTGAGAGACCTTGAGCAGTTTGCAAAAGAACAGTGGTCGGAAATTCCAGTTGAGAGATGTAACAAGCTTGTTGATGGTTATAGGAAGCGCTTGATTTCTGTTATTTTTTCCAAAGAGCTTGCAACCAAATATTAAGTTGAGGGTGCCAATAATTTTGTCCATCCCGGTTTATGAGTTTTGTGTGAAATTATGTCAGATTTGGCTTTTTTTCTCTGTTTTTTTGTGTTGTTCCAATGCACATAAAGGAAATAAACATGTGTATACTAAAACATTTGTAATTTGTCCTGGGAAAATTCCAGGGGTGCTGATAATTTCGGCCATGACTGTGTGTATGTATATATATATATATATATATAATACTAGCAAAATACCCGCGCTTCGCAGCGGCGAAGTACTGCCTTAAAATTTTTATTAAGAAGAAAATTAAACCTTTTTAAACTGAGGGAAAAATATACCAATAATTATTTGTTAAGGATCTCTTTGTATGCCACGTTGTCAGTTCAGCCCTCCAGTTGTAATATGACCAAGCTGTAGCTGTGCGCTGAGCTTACTCTTGAGCATGCAACGTACAGTTGGCCATGTGAACAGTAATCTTGTTTCAAATCTCACAGCTTGGATTGCTGCTATCATAATCGGTTTGAGTTTCATGGTTTGTTTCAATTACGTCAGCATTTGTAGGACTTGTGTTGAAGAGACATTCGGCATCTGTCAAGCGTTGTAAGTATACAACCAGTTTCATCGATAACTTCACATCCAGCTTTTGAGAGTTTAAACATTTCTAAACATCAAAGTGTCCACTACTGAAATCGTCACCTGTGAATCTAAGATGTTTAAGAGGCATTGGCGGTTGTCCAAAGGTGTAAGATATTTGGCCATTTCGGTACACTTGAAAGTGACAACCGAACAATTCAGTGGCAGCCATCAACTCACATGCAGATGCATAGGTGAAGGGCTTAAGCATTTCACTCTTCTAGTGCTCCTGTGTAGTATAATTATCTCCTGTACCGTCATCAGTCCACACCTTGAACCTGTTACCAGTCATTCAATACATAAGACAGAATGTTCCTCCGGATATCAAGAGTGAGCCTGATATGGCCGTGCAATATGTAACAAAGAGAATGGAAAAGGCAGGTCCCATCTCCGGGCATGGAAACCACTTGGTAAGTGACAGTTCTTTGATCGATAGTGATCACCTCAATAGACATGTTAATGGGGGTACGGTTGGAATGATAAAGGAAATGTAAAGTAAGTCTAAAATACCTACACAATAACTATAATCGTAATAAATGAACAATAAAACAGCAGAGAAGCCGTGGATTAAATAAAAAGGCTGTAGTTATCAGCAGGGAGACGTGAATACCGTGACAAAGCAAGGAAGGGAATGTAGAGACTGGAGCGACAGACGGCCTTATAAAGGCAGGCAGCCAACAACGTGGGAGGCGTTGGGATGGGGGACCCAACGCCGCCTCACACGGTGACTGAGCTGCAGGCTATGCACGTATATATGTACGTAAGTAGGATTCAGTTAGCGTTGGGAACCCGCGTACCCAATTTCTTGAAGATGGGCCCATAAGTAACAAAGACTGATGAAAAGTTCAATATGGCGACCGACTGTGGCATCATATCACCGAAATAAGTACCAAATTTCAGCCTTCTACCTACACGGGAAGTTGGAGAATTAGTGACGTTGGAAAGTTCAATATGGCGGCTGACAGTGGCGTCACACCACCGAAATAAGTACGTACATTGGTTTCGGTTAGTGCAGGGAAGCCGCCTACCAAATTTCGTGAAGATGGGGCCATGAATAAGAAAGTTCAACATGGCGGACATTGTTGACCGTTATGACCGTTACGCGTAGAATTTCGAAATGAAACCTGCTTAATTTTGTAAGAAAGCTGTAAGGAACGAGCCTGCCAAATTTCAGCCTTCTACCTACACGGGAAGTTGGAGAATTAGTGATGTTTGGAAAATTCAATATGGCGGCCGACAGTGGCATCATACCACTGAAATAAGTACGTACATCGGTTTTGGTTAGCGTAGGGAAGCCACCAACCAAATTTCGTGAAGATGGGGTCAGCCTTCTACCTACACGGGAAGTTGGAAAATTAGTGACATTGGAAAGTTCAATATGGCGGCCGACAGTGGCATCATACCATCGAAATAAGTACATACATCGGTTTCGGTTAGCACAAGGAATCCGCCTACCAAATTTCGTGAAGATGGGGCCATAAATAAGAAAGTTCAACATGGCGGACGTTGTCGACCGTTATGCGTAGAATTTCGAAATGAAACCTGCTTAACTTTTGTAAGTGAGCTGTAAGGAAATGCCTGCCAAATTTCTGCCTTCTACCTACACGGGAAGTTGGAGAATTAGTGATCAGTCAGTGAGTGAGTGAGTGAGTGAGTGCTTTGCCTTTTATTAGTATAGACTAGCAGAATACCCGCGCTTCGCAGCGGAGAAGTAGTGTGTTAAAGAAGTTATGAAAAAGAAAAGGAAATATTTTAAAAATAACGTAACATGATTGTTAATGTAATTGTTTTGTCATTGATATGAGTGTTGTTGTCATCTCTCTCTCT
>JANRMT010062796.1:63239594-63260532 GCA_026402145.1 Polypterus bichir lapradei
TATATATATATACACATACATACAAACATACACACAGGTATATATATGTGTATATATATGTATGTGTCTATATGTGTGTGTATAGCTTTGGTCACTGAGTGCAAGGGAAAAATAATAAAATATAGTCCATTAGTTATTAAACAGTAAAACATTAACGTTTTAAGAAGTACAGGTACATTGAGCACTACTCGAGTGGTTGCGGGTAAACTACATTTTAAAAGACGGTATAACAGAAGAGGTAAGTTGTAGTAACAGCAGCTAAAATGTATATGTATCATCTCTCGGTAGTTGATCCCTTTTGAAAGGCGCTACACGACGGCTGTGGTATAGAAATTACATTTTCTATGTGAACGTTCAAATTTCTGCCTCTGGTAATGTGACTCACCGGTATTACCAGTAATTAAAGAAAAATTGTTTTGTGTCCTCTGCAGTGTTAAGAGAGAAAGGTTTTGGTTTGGGATAAAATGAACAAAGGTGTAAAGAAAGGAAAGTTGCATTTTTCTTTTATATAGTATAGAGAGATGTGTTCGGTGACGTTATGATCGCCTTTTGGGGACAGTCGCGGTGGGTCTTGTGTAGACTGGTGAGACGTCTCTGCCATTAATCGGCTGTGATGGCACTGTCAGTCCTTCACTCGTGTGCGTGTCTTAATAATCCGAGCTGAGGACTTTATAATTGTATACGTGCAAAAGAAAGTGTGAATCGCCTTAATATTATTTTGCCGTGGTGTAGAAAAGGGGTCCCATGTTTGCAATTTTCTGGGCTATAGCTCAGGGGGAGGATGAAAAAAATTAAAAGTGCTCACTTTGATTTAAGGCAGAAGCGCGCCGGCTGCTCGACTTTTGCTGGGAAGGAGACCCCAGTTTTTGTACACACGTTCCACAAATGAGACACACGGGTTTACCGGCAATGTCAGTAAACATATACTCGGCCTCCCATCGGTTTTTAAAGGCTCTATTTTCAGAATCAACTTTTCTCTTCGGCATCGTGTGGGCTAGCTTCGCAATAATTTACAGTATCATAAGCTAGACTTGATTAACGTGTTAAGTGTTCGGCAAGGCAGCTAAAGCGCTGCATTATGGGATCTGTAGTTTATTGTGTTACCAGCGCTTCATATACCCGGGCCATTAATAACAATAATACAGTATATAAAATGATCTCGCAGGCCGGATATAATTACACGCCGGGCCGGATGTGGCCCGTGGGCCTTGAGTTTGACTCATATGGACTAAATAGAACTTGAAAAGAAATATTTTTTGGAATGTGATCGCGCAAATCAGTACATCGAGCCCGCGTGCTATTGTAGTTTTGCTTGTGTGCTTCAGTAAGTTACCGTCCCCTCGCTCTTACTTTTTTACCGTTCATCTAATGAATACACTGAGTATGGCTTTACCAAAACAATCATTGATCGCGAATAAAGTATTCATTATTCATGAAGCTTCAATAGGTGAATAGGTGATCTGTCTTTCTGCGTTAACCGCATGCGTTTTCATACGTCTCAAACTAAGGGGATGCGAGGTTAAAATAAATCGAGAAGCGCGCGTACATACTTAGTGCATCCCCTCTCGGGAATCGAACCTCGGACGTGGGCGCTACAGTCAAATGCTTTAGTATCGCGCCACGGCGTGCGGTTTATCTATTTGAGCGTAGCAGTGTAATTCAGTTTTTGTTCAGCACTGTTTGGAACTGTTACTTTTTGTCTGCGCACTGCGTCAGTTCACGTGAGCTGCTGAATATGGTTTTATATGTCACTCGCTCGCTTCTAATTGTTTCGCTGCCTTCTTAATTATATAATGCATGTTTTCTAAAGCGCATTTTGTAGCTCTTCCTGGTTTTCTACGTAATGCGTGATTACGTGAGAGGCGTGATGATGTCATACGAACTCCGCCCCTCCATCTGAACTCCATTACAGTAAATGGAGAAAAACAGCTTCCAGTTATGACCATTACGCGTAGAATTTCGAAATGAAACCTGCCCAACTTTTGTAAGGAAGCTGTAAGGAATAAGCCTGCCAAATTTCAGCCTTCTACCTACACGGGAAGTTGGAGAATTAGTGATGAGTGAGTGAGTGAGTGAGTGAGTGAGTGAGTGAGTGAGTGAGTGAGTGAGTGAGTGAGTGCTTTGCCGTTTATTAGTATAGATTACTATGAGGTTCCGCCCTCTATTTGTTTCGCTCGCCCACCCCCCCAGGTTTGGTTTACCGGATATACAATTTAAAGAGATTGTTAGTTTCATAGGAATTGTTACATATGAATTATTTTCACTTTTACTTTAAAACTTTTATAAAATCAATACTTGTCCTTTATTTCCGGCCCTGGGCGTGGTTACATCTCTTTCTCGCATGACGTAGAACGCTGCTCTCGTTGTGAAGGGGGTGCGGCTAAACGCACGCTTAAGGAGAAGCAGTCAGATCATCTGCTGGCTTTCCGCTGCTGGTTAGCTGTGTGTTTTGCTTGTCAGTTGCCGTTGTTTTAAGAGCTGGGAGCACATGAAGCGTGTCTGCCAACAGCAATCCAACAACTGCTACTTTAGATGTCCATGGACTTGTTTTAAATGATGTCTCACTGCCTTGTCTCATGTGATGTTGTAAAAACAATACTTGTCCTTTATTTCTGGCCCCGGGCATGGTTAAATCTCTCTTGCAGGACGTATAAGCTGCTCGCAATGCCAAGGGGGTGGTGGGGGTGCAGCTGAACGCATGCTAAGGAGAATCCGTCGGATCATCTGCTGTCTTTCTGCTGCTGTTGCTCTGCCTGTCGATCATTTAAAAGCCTGTACAGCAGCTGTCCTTTTGCCACTTCGCGTCTCTGCCGCTCACGAAGGGGGGTTGAGTTAGGGTGACTGAACGCACACAAGGAGAAGCGGTCAGATCATCCGCTGGGTTTCTGCTGCTGGTGAGCTGCATGTTTTGCTTGTCGTTGTTTTAAGACCTGGGAGCAAGTTAGGCATTTGCATTGCAGCAACGTTTTTTTGAGCCTTTCGAATTCCACTGCTTTCATAATCTCTAACCTGCTCTGCATGTGTATAGCGACAACATTTTTGAACGTCTTTAATAAGTTCTACTTTGTCTTTTAATTCTGACGTGCTTTTTTTTCCAATTCCACTTGTTCCAGGCCGATTATTGCTTTCCTTATTTTCTGAATTTGCACCTAGATTATTCTTTTTTTTTGCATTTTTTTTCTCTCCATGCTGCTCTCTTCTTCTTCGCTTAGTCGTCGACGTTTCATCTATAACGTAGTGTCCATATACGCTTTATATGCGCCGAGAGCCCTGGATCTGTGTGTGCTCAAAGCCTTTACCTGACTGAGTGTTTTGCTGCCTGTGATCTTATTTAATATTGCTTCTACGTCCCCACAAGACGGTCCTGGATCAATCTCTTGGCACAAAGTCTCATGTTTAAGGTTCCCGCGAGACACTCCGTGGCCAATCTCTTTCGTCTCGCGGGTCTTTTAAGTGTCTTCCGTGATCGTCACGTGAAGATCATGTCTAGTCTTCCTAGTTTTTCCCTCCCAGGATTTTTTTTTATAATAGAGAGATTTATACGTTATATGTTAAGATGCTTTATCATCTCTGTTTAATTGGTGAGGAAGGGTGTGAGAAGAGTTTTAGGGACTGTTTTTTATTGCTTGTTTATATTTGTTTGGTTTAAGGAGGTAAGGAGATAGTAGCCACTCCTGTGATGAATGAGATTCTGCCATTATTCTTTTTTTGTTTACAGGACCTTTCCTGCAAATATTTTAAGGTAGAGTGAGAGAACTTGAGAGACTTGCTCTGGCAAGTAAGGCAGGTTTTGTTATTTAAAAGCTTAAATGCAAGGCAAAGAATACACATTATATTTGTGCATTCTCCACACCTCTTACTCACCCTCAGTTTTAATCTCTAACCAGCAGACTTAAACTTGAATAGCCATGAGTTAATTCTTGATATGAATGCACGTGTGTAATTGGCTTTTTTAATACAATTTAGAAAATGTATATTCCACATTCTACGTGCCATTTAGGTACATTGGTTTTAGATTTAAACTCCACAAACTTTTCTTGGCTACTGAGGCTCTCGGCTAAAGAACTCTCATTTTATTCTTTGCAGTATAACTCCCACTCTACACTTAATTACATTTTCGCTTGTTACTTTCCTCTTTGATTTTGAATGCCCAGACTGCCACTACTATAACTATAGACTATAAACCTGCTCTCTCAATGCATTACTTAGTTAATCTTAATTTTTGCAGTAGTGAGAAAGGAGAAATACTGGAGCACTGGAAAGTTGAAATTGTGACTCCAGTCTTCAAAAAGGAAAGCAAAATAGATCCTGGCAATTATAGACCAGTAAGACTTACTTCTGTAACATGCAAAATTATGAAAATAAGAAATAAAATAGGAAAAACACATATATGAAAATAATGAACTAAATAAAAGTCTGCATGGGTTTATGATGTTATATGCAGACAACAATACAGATTTCCGTACCGGATTGGTTGAGGCCTGGGTTAACAACAGCCACCTCGGGTACTGTTAGCCAACAGGGTGATCACAGAAATTGGGCTACTGTTGGCCGAAGAATAACAAGAGGGGGAAGGCATTTCTGGAGGAAGAGTGAGAAGAGGAAGGTAAAGAGAGTGGAAGTGAGGGTAGGAACTTTGAATGTTGGCAGGATGACTGGTAAGGGAGAGAGTTAGTTGATATGATGGAGAGAAAGAATGTTGATATATTGTGCATGCATGATATCAAATGGAAGGGGAAGAAGGCCAGGTGTATTAAAGCCAGATTCAAATTCTACCATGGTGTGGACTGGATGAGATATGGTGTAGGGTTTATCCTGAAGGAACAGTATGTCAAGAGTGTTTTGGAGGTGAAAAGAAAAGAGTGTCAGAAAGAGTGATGATTATGAAGCTGAAAATTTAAGGTGTGATGATGAATATTGTTAGTGCATATGCCCCAAAAGTTGGGTATGCTATGGGTGATGAGAAAGATGATTTCTGGACTGAGTTGGATTAAGTGGTGGAGAGTGTACCCAAGGGAGAGAGAGTGGTGATTGCAGCAAATTTCAATGGACATGTTGGTGAAGGGAACAGAGGAGATGAGAGGGTTGATGGGAAGGTATGGTATCAAGGAGAGGAATGCAGAAGGTCCGATGGTAGTAGATTTTGTAAAAAGGTTAGACATGGCTGTGGTGAATACGTATTTTAACCTTCTTAGCGTAAGACCTAAGCATCACTTGGGCTGTAAAAACAGTGCGAACAGCGTTAGTTCCAACCGTCACTTGGGCAACTGTAGATGCATCTACTCGGGCTGACAAATGTGGCAACGGCACTAGTGCTGAGTGTTGCTCATGAAACTGTATAGGCATGTCTTGTGTAAGTAACAGGCCCGAGTGTTACTCAGGCAACGGTGCAGACACGTCTTTTCCTAGCATCAAAATGGCGTCTTGTAAGAAAGGTTTTTCAGCAGTACAAGTGTTGCATGCTTTGACAGTGATACGAGCAGTGATGACAAAATGAATCTGTCTTCAGGCAGTGGAACTGAAACAGATATTGAAATTCGAAAGTGATTCTGATGAATCCAAAAGCGAAAGCATTGTGCTATTGAAAAGCTGATCAGTCTGGAAGAACATCTGCAAGGAATCACGCTACTATTTTCCCCGACTAACGTTTACTAGAAGGATGCTTGGTGTGACATCTGAACAGAGAAAGAATGACAAAGAAACCTGGTGGTGCAATGGGGAAGTACAGCAGAGTATACAGAGGAAGAGTTTGGCAAAGAAGAAGTGGAATAGTTAGAGTGATGCAGAAAGTAACAGGAGTACAAGGAGATAAGGTGTAAGGTAAAGAGAGGTGGAGAAGGCTAAAGAAAAGCTGTATGATGAGTTGTATGAGAGGCTGGACACTAAGGCCGGGTATATACTTCATGTGATGGGACGCATGCGCCTGTGGACGCTACCGTTACACAAGCATTCTACTGTTTATACTTGCGCACGTACTTTATGCAAATTTGGAAGATTTGAAATATCATCACAGTGAGAAAACATTCAGCTTCACTGTGTTATAAATTGCCTGAAAAATCCATTAAATTCCAAGGACAACTTGCCACAATCTCTCTTGAAAAGGATGAATGTTTAATGATTACATCCATCAATCCTGGGATGTGGGCATCAGCTCATCACAAAGTGAATACAAACACACACCCACTAGCATCATTCTAGCATCAGCAAATCCACAAACCTTCATGTCTTTGGAAGGAAACCAGAGCACACTGTGGAAACCCACCAGGAAAATGTGTAAACTCCAGGCATGGAACACCAGAGACATGACTCCCTACAAGGAAGCAGCGCTACCACTTTGCCACCGAGCTGCCCCCACATGTGTAATTATTAACAGTATTCATTATTTAAATGAAGTTAACGATATATCTGTAGAATGTAATATTCATGATACAATTCATTAAAGTAAGTAATATCAAGTATAAATCTAAGGATTCTAAATGTGCAGAGAGCTGGAATATCATAAATTTAATGTGTTCTGTGTGGCGATTGCTGCTTGCTGCTGCTGTCAATGCAGGAGGAAACCCCAGAAGCACGTAGCGATTTCCAACTGGGTCGGGTTTATGATGATAACTTTAATGATAAAATAAACTACGAGATTAAATTGGACATTTCGAGATTTAAGCTCAAATTACCACTTGTCATACACATGCGATTAGGAGGCAGTCAAAAAGCTCAAAAGTGAGTAAAATATCGCAAGATGACAGACTGTCACATGGTGCTTACCTGAACCTCTTCTGTCAACAGGAAAACTGAAGACAATTAATCGCCGCCATTTCCGGGTTTCAAAACGGCCACCATGACATCACTTCCGGCAACTCCATATGGCATCACTTCCGGCGCTCACCATGGACATCACTTCCGGTTCCTCCCCATGACGTCACTTCCAGCTCCCGAATTCAACCTCATTTCCTGCCAACCATTTCCTGTACCCATAATGCTTTACTCTATATAAACGCCATTTTTGCAATTGTACTTTGTCATCTGTTACTGAATAAGTACTTTTGATCGCATTTTGCATCCTTTTTGCCTCCTTTGTCCGTAGGACAAAATACGGGGACAGTCCCCAAACCTTTATTTTTGTGGATTTTCTTCTTTACATGGCTATTATTCTACACACTTTAATCACAAAATAGACACTTTCACTATGTCCCCAGCTTTTTTTTCTCTGTGGCTCAAATATGCTGCTGTACATTCTGATGATGTTGTGAAGGTGCAAAATAACAGCATAGAAGAGAGTATGTGAGACCTTTAAAATGTATTGTGTCACTGCATTGGGGAATATGCAACACCTAAATATAAAAATACCACAAATACATTTGTATGTCTGCATTTTACTTCACCATATCAAACATCGAACGTTGGAAACGCATGGCAGCTATGATGTGTGTGTGTATGCGTTCTGAACATTAAGTATAAATTGGCCCTAAGGAGGGTGAAAAGGACCTTTACTGATTGGCCAGACGGGGGTGCCAAGCTGGGAAAGATGTGCAGCAGGTTAGTGTGATAAAAGATAAAGATGAAAACATACTCACAAGTGAGAAGAGTGTGTTGAGCAGAGGGAAAGAGTACATGGAGGTATTTAGGAGAGATGGCAGCGGGGTTTTTAACCAGATTATTTAATGCAATCTTGGACAGTGAAAGGATGCCTAAGGAGTGGAGAACTGATTTTTAACAATTTTTAACAATAAGGGGAATGTGCAGAGCTATAATAACTACACAGGGATAAATTTGATAAACCACAGCATGAAGTTATAGGAAACAGTAGTGGAAGCTAGATTAAAAAGGGAGGTAAAGATTAGTGAACAGCAGTATAATTTCATGCCAGGAAAGAGCGTTACAGATGTGATGTTTGTCTGAGGGTGTTGATGGAGAAGTATAGAGAAAGCATATGACAGAGTGCCTACAGAGAAGTGCTGGTATTTTATGAGGAAGTTAGACGTAGTAGAGAAGTATGCAAGTGTGGTACAGGATATGCACAAAGAAGTGTGACGGTGGCGAGGTCTGCGATAGGATGCATTTTAGGTAGAGGTGGGAGTACATCAGGGATCAGCTCTGAGCCCTTTCTTATTTGCAATGTTGATGGACAGGTTGACAGACAAGATTAGACAGGCGTCCCCGTGAACTATGATATGATCTGTAGCCAGAGTAGGGAGCGGGTCAAAGAGACCCTGGAGAGGGGGCGATACAGTGGGTACGGAAAGTATTCAGACCCACTTCAATTTTTCACTCTTTGTTATATTGCAGCCATTTGCTAAAATCATTTAAATTAATTTTTTTCCTCATTAATGTACACACAGCACCCCATATTGAGAGACAAAAAAAAAAAAGAATTTTTGAAATTGTTGCAGATTTATTAAAAAAGAAAAACTGAAATATCACATGGTCCTAAGTATTCAGACCCTTTGCTGTGACACTCATATATTTATATTTGTGTGGAGTTTACATGCTCATCCTTGAGATCACCTTCATTTGAGTCCAGCTGTGTTTGATTATACTGATTGGACTTGATTAGGAAAGTCACACACCTGTCTATATAAGACCTTACAGCTCACAATGCATGTCAGAGCAAATGAGAATCATGAGGTCAAAGGAACTGCCTGAAGAGCTCAGAGACAGAATTGTGGCAAGGCACAGATCTGGCCAAGGTTACAAAAAAATTTCTGCTGCACTTAAGGTTCCCAAGAGCACAGTGGCCTCCATAATCCTTAAATGGAAGACGTTTGGGACGACCAGAACCCTTCCTAGAGCTGGCCATCCGGCCAAGCTGAGCTACTGGGGGAGAAGAGCCTTGGTGAGAGAGGTAAAGAAGAACCCAAAGATCACTTTGGCTGAGCTCCAGAGATGCAGTCAGGAGATGGGAGAAAGTTGTAGAAAGTCAACCATCACTGCAGCCCTCCACCAGTCAGGGCTTTATGGCAGAGTGGCCTGTCGGAAGCCTCTCCTCAGTGCATGACACATGACAGCCCACATGGAGTTTGCTAAAAGACACCTGAAGATTCTCTGGTCTGATGAGACCAAGATAGAACTTTTTGGCCTTAATTCTCAGCGGTATGTGTGGAGACAACCAGGCACTGCTCATCACTTGTCCAATAGAGTCCCCACAGTGAAGCATGGCGGTGGCAGCATCATGCTGTGGGAGTGTTTTTCAGCTGCAGGGACAGGACGACTGGTTGCAATCGAGGGAAAGATGAATGTGGCCAAGTACAGGGATATCCTGGACAAAAACCTTCTCCAGAGTGCTGAGGATCTCAGACTTGGCCGAAGGTTTACCTTCCAACAAGACAATGACCCTAAGCACATAGCTAAAATAACGAAGGAGTGGCTTCACAACAACTCTGTGACTGTTCTTGAATGGCCCAGCCAGAGCCCTGACTTAAACCCAATTGAGCATCTCTGGAGAGACCTAAAAATGGCTGTCCACCAACGTTTACCATCCAACCTGACAGAACTGGAGAGGATCTGCAAGGAGGAATGGCAGAGGATCCCCAAATCCAGGTGTGAAAAACTTGTTGCATCTTTCCCAAGAAGACTCATGGCTGTATTAGCTCAAAAGGGTGCTTCTACTAAATACTGAGCAAAGGGTCTGAATACTTAGGACCATGTGATATTTCAGTTTTTCATTTTTAAAAAATCTGCAACAATTTCAAAAATTCTTTTTTTTGTCTGTCAATATGGGGTGCTGTGTGTACATTAATGAGGAAAAAAAATAATTTAAATGATTTTAGCAAATGGCTGCAATATAACAAAGAGTGAAAAGATTGAAGGGGGTCTGAATACTTTCCGTACCCACTGTATGCTATAGAGACGACAGGAATGATGGTCAGTAGGAACAACATGGAATACATGTGTGTGAATGAGTGGGAGGTTAGAGGAATTGTGAGGAGGCAGGGAGTAGATTTGGTGTAGGTGGATGCATTTAAATACTTGGGCTGGTGAAGGTGGATGAGTTTAAATACTTGGGATCATCAGTGTGTAAGGGAGGTGAAAAAGACAGTGTAGGCAGAGTGGAGTGGGTGGAGAAGAGTGTTAGGAGTGATTTGTGACAGACAGGTACCAGCAAGAGTGAAAGGTAATGTCTACAAGACAGTAGTGAGACCAGCTATGTTATATGGGTTGGACACGGTGGCACTGACCAAAAACAGAAGTCAGACCTGGAGATGGCAGAGTTAAAGATGTTAAGGTTTGCATAAAGTGTGACAAGGATGGACAGCATTAGAAATGAGTACGTTAAAGGATCAGCTCAGGTTGGACGGTTGGGAGACAAAGTCAGAGAGGCAAGATTGTATTGGTTTGGACATGTGCAGAGGAGAGATGCTGAGTATATTAGGAGAAGGATGTTAAGGATGGAGCTGCCAGGTAAGAGGAAGGTTTAAAGATGTGGTGAGAGAGGACATGAAGGTGGTGGTTGTAATGGAGGAAGATGCAGTGGACAGGAAGATATGGAAAAAGATGATGCACTGTGGCGACCCTTAACAGGAGCAACCAAAAGAAGAAAAAGAAGATGGGTTTATGAGAAGAGAAGCCTGTCACAACAATCATTTAGATTTTTTGGACATGCAACTGGAATAGTCAACAAAAACAAAGCACATTAAATAATTTAGTTGGACTTTCAAAGAGCCCCTGATACAATCCCACATGAAACATTAATTCTGAAACCATGATTGGATCTTAACTTAACCAACAGGAGGTCAATTAGTGGAGTATCTCAGGGGTCTGTCCTTGGACTGTTGCTTTTTTATTTGTATTAATTCTGGTATAGTTAGTAAATGTGTGAAAGTTGTGGATGAAACAAAAATTTAAGATAGCAGACACTGAGGAGGCAGTAAAAAGAAATCCAAACGACCTGCACAGGTTTCAGAATTGGAGGAGCTCTTGCGAAATGCAGTTTAAAGTAGAAAAGTACAAACTGTTACACATGAGCAACAGAAATTTCAAGATGGGAGACAATGTTCTACAAAAAGTAATTTTTGAAAGACACTTAGAGGTTTATGTTGAGAAAATGTGTTCATCATATAAGCAATGTGTAGAAGCCATTTAAAAAGGTAAATAAAATGTTAGGTTATACTGTAAAAATTGTTGAATATAAATTAAGGGACATTATGCTTAGACTACATAATGTACAACTGATACCACATCTGGAGTATTGTGTGCAGTTCTGGTCACCATACTACAAGAAAGACAAAGCAGCATCTCAAACTGTGCAGCGGAGAGCAACCAAGTGCATTCCAGAACTTAAGGACACATTGTGCTCCATCAGAATCAGAGAATTAAACCTGCTTAGTCTCCCATAGTGGAGACTGTGTTTGGGCATAATCCAAATCTTATTAAAGTAGATCCAGCAGAACTATTTCAACTTAAGGATCACATACTTGAGGACAGCAAAAGCATTTAAGATTGAGGCGAAGAAACACTTCTTTACACAAAGAGTTGTGGGAATCTGGAACAAACTGCCCATACCTATAGTTGAAGCAGACACCTTGACAACCTTTAAGAAGTACCTGAATGAGATATGGGGAAAGCTTTGCTATCAGCTAAACAAACAAGCTTGAGGGACTGGATGGTGTCCGCTTATTTCTCAAATTTCGTATATGAATACTGCCATTTCTACCACCAAAATGTTCTCTTCATTTAATATGGCAGTGATATCTCTGCTCTTGAAACAAAGAAGGGGGCCCTCTGACTGCTGTAACTATTGCACAATTTCTTTAATAAAACCTTATACAAAGGTGTTGGTAAAACTTCTTGTTGGCTGTCTAATTTATTTATGGATAACCAGCATCAACTGCAAGCAAACATAGTTCAGTCTTTCATGTAAAGCTGCACTTTGTCATTCACTACAGATTACTGATGTAACCCCACATATCCTCAGACCAGGTGCTCTTTTCTCATTTGACGCAGAAAAGCCTTTGACAGAATATACTATATAATATATAGATTTTTGGCAGGTCTTCTTTCTGTATTGATTTATAGAATTGGTTAAGATGTGTTTCTTTTTGCTGTGATTTTTAATAATATAGTTATTTCCCAATCTTTTCAGATTTGTGAAAGATACCAGAGAGGGTTGATTTATGATATCACAGTATTAAATAATCATTACATTTTTCATTCCTTGTTTTAATTTTGTTGCAATGATCTCTCTCCCATTAACTCTGAACAAAATTAACCTTCAATCCAGAAACACTTCTCTTGGATTCAGAAGGTTTAGGGTTAGGCTGGATATGTGACGCAACAGTGCTACTAACTATGCTACAATGCTCCTCTTTCATTCCCCAATTTAAATTTGCACATCGTCTTTTGTTTCACTGTTTGCAAGTATGGGTTTTCTCTTGATTCATAATTCTCTGGGCACCTATATCTTCCAGGACTATCCTGTTGTTTATGCATTTTGGTCTACTTTTCTATAATCATTCCTCTGTACCAATATGCCTCTCTCTCTTCTTATCTTCTTCTGGACTCTCCAGACTCTCTGTATTTAATTTTTCCAAAAGTATCTGCTCAATTTCTGAAGTATAAACCTCTAAATAAACCTAACAGGAAAGATACTTTAACTCATGAAAACACAATGCCACTAACAATCTTATGTTAGTCAGTTTACACAACAGCCAAATCACCCTTAAAATGAATTACCTTGATGGGTGAACCTCTCAAAAGGTGACTTACTAATGTGTATGAAATCAAAGGGATAAAACAACCAATTCCACTAAACATTACCAATTTGCCATTTTATTTATACATATAAGCTACAAAGCCATCATCTGGTGCAAAAATCTGAACAAATGTGTAATTCTTCAAAAGTGACCATATGGTTTGGATATCTTGCCTTTATATTAATAATTTGCCAGTAATTTTGGAAAAAAAAACTATACACGTCTGAAAAGGTACTTAATCTTCACGTTTTCTTCATCTCAGAAACAAAAGAGGAAAATTGTTACATCATGGTCTGATTTTTTTTTCAGTGACATTCAGACACCATACTTTTATGATCAAAGTTTCATTTGTTCTAGCTTTAAGTATTAAAAATAGTGAAAAAACAGTGCTCTCTGATTACATATTCTGTTTTTAAAAATGAAATGCAAGCTAAGAAAATGAACGGATATTCTTGTCTAAATGCCTAAAATAAAATAGGTACTTGCTGTCTTTTCAAAGAAAGACTAGATGCTGCTAAGACTGAAATGCCACAAAACCATTATAGTCACATTACCACAAAGCCATTTAGTTGTCTAAAATGCTATTACCTTGAAGTGTCACACAAATAGGGCTAGAATATCAAGAGGTGACATGACAAATCTGCTGTCATTTGAATGCTGAACGCAACAAAGCCTATCAATTTAAAACAAATATTCTGAAAGTGAAAGATTTGTGACATTAAGACAAAATCGTTTTCATCTCCTACTAATCTTAACAACTCGGCAACAAATCCACAGATATGTGTCATATGTCAATTGTAAATGTTGGATATTTATTCCACTTTGTTATAAAAAGTGTGAACAAACTTATAGTTGGGATGTGTTTGTAGAGCAGACCAGCCTGGTACTGGAGACAAAAATAGTTTCCATCAGTATCAACTCATAATAAAGATACCTTAATTTTCATCTTGTTTGAAGAATGTCAGCCTGGATACAAATGTTTGACAACAATAAATATTCTCTTATTTACACTAACAACGAGCCAATAATATTTCCATAACACAGCCTGTGCCACGGGTAGCTAGAATGAAAAACTTTGAAAATGGGCTATTGCTTAGCATTTATCCAGAATTCTACCAGCCTTCTCGTTCTGGAACATTCCATACACATTTTACCCCTCCCAAAGATTAGAATGGAATATGCCACAGCCATATATGGGTTGGTTTACATCTTCCATATGAACTGGATGATGGCAGATACACCTAGTAAGGGATAATATTTAGCATTTTTATTTACAGATTAATAGTCCTCCAATACACTTATCATTTGCTCCAGCATTGATAAAAGAGATTAAAGTTGGCCCTTTTTATCTGGCCTTTAAATAAAAAGGAATATCAGCCTCGCTTTTTTGCTGAAGTTAAACAGACGGTGATCACTTGAGCCAAACTTAAAGGGTATGTCTTTCCATTCACAGGGTTCATTACATTATTAAAAGATAAGTGGAAGTGAACTTGAGCTGTACTGGCCCATTTTTGTATTCCAAAATCCTGGCTAAAACTGCACACATTGAGCAAGATTAACCTAACTTTCGAATTCTGGGAGTAAGGCTAGAAAACAGTCACTCACATTTAATTCTTCCACTCCCCAACACTCCAGAGCTCTGAAGACCCATCAGTTTTGTATATATTTATGTTTGTTATGATTTTTTTATTATGGAGTTGAATACAATTACTGGATTCAGCAATCTGCATATCCAAGTACAAACCGGATTCCAAAAAAGTTGGGACACTATACAAATCGTGAATAAAAACTGAATGCAATGATGTGGAGGTGCCAACTTCTAATATTTTATTCAGAATAGAACATAAATCACGGAACAAAAGTTTAAACTGAGAAAATGTATCATTTTAAGGGAAAATATGTTGATTCAGAATTTCTTGGTGTCAACAAATCCCAAAAAAGTTGGGACAAGGCCATTTTCACCACTGTGTGGCATCTCCCCTTCTTCTTACAACACTCAACAGACGTCTGGGGACCGAGGAGACCAGTTTCTCAAGTTTAGAAATAGGAATGCTCTCCCATTCTTGTCTAATACAGGCCTCTAACTGTTCAATCGTCTTGGGCCTTCTTTGTCGCACCTTCCTCTTTATGATGCGCCAAATGTTCTCTATAGGTGAAAGATCTGGACTGCAGACTGGCCATTTCAGTACCCGGATCCTTCTCCTACGCAGCCATGATGTTGTGATTGATGCAGAATGTGGTCTGGCATTATCTTGTTGAAAAATGCAGGGTCTTCCCTGAAAGAGATGACGTCTGGATGGGAGCATATGTTGTTCTAGAACCTGAATATATTTTTCTGCATTGATGGTGCCTTTCCAGACATGCAAGCTGCCCATGCCACACGCACTCATGCAACCCCATACCATCAGAGATGCAGGCTTCTGAACTGAGCGTTGATAACAACTTGGGTTGTCCTTGTCCTCTTTGGTCCGGATGACATGGCGTCACCAGATTTCCAAAAAGAACTTCGAATCGTGACTCGTCTGACCACAGAACAGTCTTCCATTTTGCCACACTCCATTTTAAATGATCCCTGGCCCAGTGACAACGCCTGAGCTTGTGGATCTTGCTTAAATATTGCTTCTTCTTTGCACTGTAGAGTTTCAGCTGGCAACGGCGGATGGCACGGTGGATTGTGTTCACTGACAATGGTTTCTGGAAGTATTCCTGAGCCCATTCTGTGATTTCCTTTACAGTAGCATTCCTGTTTGTGGTGCAGTGTCGTTTAAGGGCCCGGAGATCACGGGCATCCAGTATGGTTTTATGGCCTTGACCCTTATGCACAGAGATTGTTCCAGATTCTCTGAATCTTCGGATGATGTTATGCACAGTTGATGATGATAGATGCAAAGTCTTTGCAATTTTTCACTGGGTAACACCTTTCTGATATTGCTCCACTATCTTTCTGCGCAACATTGTGGGAATTGGTGATCCTCTACCCATCTTGGCTCCTGAGAGACACTGCCACTCTGAGAAGCTCTTTTTATACCCAATCATGTTGCCAATTGACCTAATTAGTGTTAATTGGTCTTCCAGCTCTTCGTTATGCTCAAATTTACTTTTTCCAGCCTCTTATTGCTACTTGTCCCAACTTTTTTGGGATTTGTTGACACCGTGAAATTTTGAATCAACATATTTTTCCTTTAAAATGATACATTTACTCGGATTAAATGTTTGATCTGTCATCTACGTTCTATTACAAATAAAATATTGACATTTGCCATCTCCACATCATTGCATTCAGTTTTTATTCACAATTTGTTTAGTGTCCCAACTTTTTTGGAATCCGGTTTGTATTACAAAAATAGACACTGTACTTTTGCCCAGTGCAAAACAATAAGGCTAATAAGTTTAACATGTTTATTGATGCCTAAAAACAGAAGAAAAATTTACACAGAAATAGGAAGGAAAATAAAATGCGTACCCTTTTTTCAAATAACCTTTTCATCTTTTAAAAAGTGATGCAATTCAATAGCAGCTTATCACAGTTGAAACAGACAACTTTGTATTTATAACTACATAGCTGTGTTAAAACCAGGGAAATTCCACAAGATAATGAGCTTCATTTACGGTGCTGTTAATTGAATTTATCAGGAGTACGTTTTCAGAAAAGGAGTGGAAGGCAGCAATGCATAAAATTCACTCTAGCTCCATATGTGCAATGCATACAATTGTTCAACTTATAATCATATATCAAGCACATCTGTCTTGTTTAAAATTGTCTGAAATGTTTACAGGGCAAGATTCAACCTGCGAATGTTGCAATCATGTTCCAGCCTTGCTGGACCACATGTTTTGGGCGTGCACCAAATTAACATCTTTTTGGACCAAAATCTTTAAATGTCTTTTAGACAGCCTTGGTGTCATAATCTCTCCTAATTCATTAACAGCTGTGTTTGGTGTACTTCTTGATGGGATTAAGGTGGAGGAGAAATAAACTGCAATTGCCTTTACTACACTATTATATTGTTCAGCTAGAAGAATCCTAACCCACCTGTTTTAAGTCAGTAGATAACTGATGTTATATATTATTTGAAATTGGAAAAAATTTAATTCTCACTTAGAGGATCTGTGTAAAACTTTTTTTAAAACCTGGCAGGATCTAATCAATAACATTTCATAATAAGCATTTATACTGAGGAAGTGGATTCTCTTGCCTTATTTATTTAAATTATTTTTATTTATTTATTTATGTATTTATTTATTTTTCCTACTAATAAAGTTTTACTTTGTTGGCCTAGCTCCCTTTCTCATGGGGGGTAGGTTTGATTGATTTGAACATAGTTTTATAAAATTTGACTTGCTTGCATGGAATGTTATTTCCTTTAAATATATTCAACTAGCAAAATACCTGCGCTTCGCAGCAGAGAAGTAGTGTGTTAAAGAAGTTATGAAAAAGAAAAGAAAACATTTTAAAAATAATGTAACATGATTGTCAATGTAATTGTTTTGTCACTGTTATAAGTGTTGCTGTCATCAAGGATTTGATTATCATTATTTCTTTCAGTCAGGTTCGTATTTGGAGGACGTGTTGTGTTCAGGTTACATTCTGTGTTTGTCAACCGTTGTAAAGATAACAGGTTTCATTCATCGACGTGTTCACTACCCAAATCGCTACTCCTGAATCTAAGATGTTTAACAGGCATTATTTGCCTGCGAATATTTAGCGGCAGCGTGTCTATGAACTTGTGGAATCGCCTGCGAGTATTTAGCGACAGCGTCTCTATAAAGTTGTGGAATTGCCTGCGAGTATTTAGCAACAGCATGTGTATTAACTTGTGGATTTTTCTGCGAGTATTTAGCGACAGCGTCTGTATGAACTTGTGGATTTTTCTGCGAATATTTGGCGGCAGTGTCACAAAGTTGTTTTTAAAGCTGCATCAGAAAATGTACCACAACGTCTGACACGCCTCCTTTTTACTGTTTTCTCACAGCTTGGATTGCTGCTGTTAAAACATTAAAACATTAAAACATTAACATGTGCATTCTGCACATTTGGAAATTTAAACTACAGTAGAATTTTTTTTTTTCTTTTCAAAAAAGCCAACTCCACAGCAGCAGTTCCCCAATGGGTGGGACAGTTGTGTGTTGCTATACCTCAAAACTCTCTTTCAGTTTGGATAAACTGCATCAACTGCACTGGATAAAAAAAAATATTAGACTAATCATTTACAGAATGTGATTTACCTACAACATAACGCTTGGAGAAAATACTCAAAAATACTTTATAAAGCTCACCTATGTTTATATAGGATGTCATTGCTCCTGAATTTGACAACTACTGATAACTAGTTTATACTAGTTTAACTAGTTTAATATCAATGAGGTAACACTGCTTGGCACTAGCACAAGCATCTGGAAAAGGGTGAAAATGCAACTCTGCCCTAAATAAAACAAGGAAGTGTATTTAACAGAGTAGTATTCAGAAAGACTATATATTGAAAAATGATTTTAGTTCAGTGAACTCACAAATAATAATGGTGACAACTGACAAGAGGATTAAGAAGACAATTTATCTGCTCTGTCTAAAGAAATACCATGGCTCTATCCTTTGTCTTGACTCTTGTCACTAGCATGAATTTCTCAAATTAACCAGCTTCAAAACAGTAAAGGAACTATTGTCAAAATTTTAAATGTAACTGGGTTACTTACAGTATCATTGTCTTGTACATTGCTATACATCCAGGCTGTTTCATCTTCAGGCATTCCTGCATTTTGAGACACCATCATGTGCAGTTTTGGGACGCCATCCGTTTTTTGCACAATGAATAGCCATTTTCTTTCATTTTTGATTGAAACACACACACAGAAAAGAATGTTGCCCAATATTTGGAGGAACCTGCTTCTACTAAAGGTGGTACAACTTCCACCATGATTATTCTTCTCAAAAACGGAACAGAGAGTTGTAGCATGCTGTCAGGCAATATAGGGAAGTGGCAGGGACAACTGGCCGATTAAAAAAATAAAATAGCATTCAAACTTTTTGTTGATTTGTCAATTACATCAATTCACATGGCACAGAGCAACCCTAATTGAACCTACTAGGAGAATAGGATTGATACGTGAATTATACATTAGGGCTGTTCTGCTGTTTGGTTAATAGGTATACCCACAATAGAGTTTAAAAACATGTCCAG
Source organism: Polypterus bichir lapradei (assembly GCA_026402145.1). Lineage (NCBI taxonomy): Eukaryota > Metazoa > Chordata > Cladistia > Polypteriformes > Polypteridae > Polypterus > Polypterus bichir. The sequence goes on from JANRMT010062796.1 coordinate 63,258,457, forward strand.
CGCCCTAAAATTATTGTTTAGGTCCTGATATTGTTCCGTTTCATGTTTGAACCACAGATCCTGGATTTGCTCTTGCTTTGTACTAAAATCGTTAAGCATTAATTATAGCAAACAAAAGCTGATTATTCTTCTTATCAAATAAAATGGGAAATGACTGCCATTTTTATGATTTTTCATTTATTATTATAACATCTTTAAAAATCGACATTTTATAGAGCAGTTAACATGTCCGGAAAGCTACAATAACCAATACATGTCTTTTGGAGGCTGCTAGCTTGACAAATATTTCCTAAAACAAGTGCAAAATGAAAAATAATTAAGGATAGATTTCTTATATTTCTGTCACATCTGTAAAGGAGGAAAAGAATCCCTTTTAGATGAATCCTGTATGTTATTCTTTAACTACCAGTGCCCCACTCTATAAAGTTAAAATCTGGGCTCTCTGAACAACTGATCCATCTTTGTTACGCTTCTTGTGTTTTGTTTTAAAATTTTGTTTAGTATTATTTTTTTTTTTTACTTAACAGAAAAACTTTTAAGTTGCTGTTGATGAAAGTGTTTGAACAATAAAAAAAAGATACTGTACTACAAAATACTCCCACAAATGTGGGCCATTGATTGCAAACAAGATTTGTTAATTTGCACACACAAAAAAGTGATTTTCCTAACAAATTCATTCAAGCCCATGTTGCAACAATGAGTACACCCCAATTATAGTCTTAGGAGAAAAGCCACACTTAAGACTACAAAAGTCTAATTAACAGGCATTCAACCACAGGTGAGTCTAATGATTCATTTAAGAGGTGTCCAGCAGACAGGTGACTATAAAAGGGCATTACTTAACAAAGAAAAGCCCTTCCCATTTCATGCTGTCAGCAATGGCTCCACATGGAAGAGAAATGTCAAAAAATCTGAGAAAGGAAATCATTACTTTACACAAAAAAGGTGAGGGCTACAAGAAGATCAGCAAAGCTTTACATATCAGTCAAAAGACTTTAGCAAAAGTGATCCAAAAATTTAAGGAAGATGAAAGTGCAACCATCTTACAGAGACGTCCAAGCCGTCCACGGAAGTTAACATCTCGACAGGAGCGTCTTCTGATGAGAAGGGTTGAAGAAAATCGCCATGCAAGTTCACTGCAGTTAGCTAAAGCAGTAGAAAGCCAAACTGGAGTGACTGTTTCCCGTGACACCAGAGGAATGGCATGCATGGGTATCGTCCACGAAGGAAGCCTCTCCTAAAGCCCATGCACAAAAAAGCACGCCTAGAATTTGCTAGGGCCCATGCTGAAAAAGATGAAGACTACTGGGACTCTATACTCTGGAGTGATGAGACAAAGATCACTGTTTTTGGAACTAATGGTTTCAAAACTGTATGGCGTCGTAAAGGTGAGGATTTCAAAGAAAAATGCATGGTGCCTACAGTGAAACATGGTGGTGGCAGTGTCCTTATGTGGGGCTACATGAGTGCTGCTGGTGTTGGGGAGCTGCATTTCACTGATGGTATTATGAACTCAACAATGTACTGCTCCATACTGAAGGAGAAGATGCTGCCATCACTCCGTGCACTTAGTTGTCGTGCACTTTTCCAAAACGACAATGATCCAAAACACACATCTAAAGCTACTGTTGCATTTCAGAAGAAGAACAGGGTGAAGGTGATTGAATGGCCAAGTACGTCTACTGATCTGAACCCAATCGAACACATATGGGGAATTCTGAAGCGACAAGTTGAGCATCACTCTCCATCCAGCATCCAGGCTCTAAAAGAGGTTATTCTTGAAGAATGGAAAAAGATAGATGTTGCAATATGTCGCCAACTTGTTCATTCCATGCCTAGAAGACTTGGTGCTGTCCTTAAAAATCATGGTGGTCATACAAAACACTAGATGTAGTAGTTTCTGTTGCGGGGTGTATTCATTTTTGCTTCAACCAATTTGAGGTGAACTGAAGATTTTGTGATCTAAGTTATATTATTAACCTTAATATCATGTTATGGAGTTAAACAAGTGTTCAATAAAACTCAGCCTTGTGAAAATTTTGGAAATTGTTCTTTTGTTCATTGAGCTACTGATTA
>JANRMT010062796.1:63260932-63287078 GCA_026402145.1 Polypterus bichir lapradei
ATATTTGGGCTACGATTTTGTCAGCAATGGTGCGGACCTCCACTTCCACTCTGTGTCATATGCAACGAAATTCTGTCCAATCACAGCATGAAACCGTCGCTTTTGAAGAGACACCTGCAAACCAAACATGCAGAATTGAAAGATAAACCGCTGGAATATTTCAAGAGGCAACATGAGAGTATGATGAAAGGCACCGCAATGTTTCACGGATATCTGCATACGTCTGAGAAAGCTTTGCGCGCCTCATATGAAGTATGTCTTTTAGTAGCGAAAACAAGGAAACCTCATACTATTGTTGAGGAGTTGGTACTTCCTGCAGCACTAAAAATTGCAGAAATAATGATAGACAAGAAAGCAGTCGATACGGTGAAAACTATCCCACATTTGGATGATACTGTATCAAGGAGAATTCGAGAAATGGCTGACGATGTAATCCAGCAAGTCTGTGAGCAGATCAAACTTGGAAAACAATTTGCATTACAACTGGATGAGTTGACAGACGTATCAAACGAAGCTCAGTTGATGATTTTTGTTCGGTATGTTGAAGGGACCTTCAGAAGAAGTGTTAGCTTGCAAAGCTTTGCCGGGAAAAACAACAGCACAAGAGATTTTCAGAATTCTTTCAGACTGTCTCGCCGCTCATGGACTTGAATGGATGTGGTGCGTTTCTGTGTGCACAGATGGCACAGCTAACATGACAGGCCACCGAGGAGGCTTGAAAGCGTTGGTGAAAGGGAAAAATCCATCAGTACAATGGAATCACTGCATTATTCATCGACAATCACTTGCCTCGAAACACTTAAGCATGGAGTTCAATGAGACACTGAACACTGTGGTCAAAGTTGTGAACTTTATCAAGTCACATGCTCTGAACTCTCGGCTCTTTCGACTGGTTTGCCAGGACATGGGTTCGGAACACAAAACTTTGTTTTTGCATACCGAAGTCAGGTGGCTGTCTCGTGGAAAAGTTTTGAACAGGTTATTTGAGCTCCGACACGAAATTTACGTCTTTCTTAAAGATCAGAAATCTGCTTTTGTAACGCATTTTGAGGACGAGCAGTGGTTATGCAAAGTGGCATATCTTGCCGACATATTTGCAAAAATCAATGAGTTGAATTTGAAACTTCAAGGACAGAACAGCAACAGATTTTCTTTCATTGACAACATGCAAGCTTTTCATAAAAAAAGTTATCTATTGGAAAAACAGAATTTCTGCTGCACATCTTGCAATCTTTCCAACAATTTCATGTTTTTGTGAAGACTTTTCTAATATCAAAGCATTGATCATCGATCATTTGAATAATCTAGAAAACGAAATTGTCCGATATTTTCCTGAAATCGAAACGGATGGTGCCGAGAGCAACTGGATTTTGAATCCTTTTTGTGAAAACAATGTTGAGACAGCAGAACTTCCTGATGACTTGAAAGAGAAATTATTTGAACTTGCGGCAGACAGTACTTTGAAAGCAAGAATGGACAGCAACGTGGGACATTTCTGGCACAGTGTGCGTCAAGAATATGAAGACTTGAGTAATGCAGTGTTGTCAGCATTGTTGCCTTTTCCATCGACATATTTATGTGAAAGTGCTTTCTCAGCTTTGACCACAATAAAAACTAAAGAATGAAACCGGCTCCAGCCTGAAGGTGATGTTATACTAGCCGTCACCAGCATCCATCCTCTCATCAAATCTTTGATGGCACAAAAACAAGCCCAAGTATCGCATTAGAAAGGTAAGCACACACCATTATGAAAATGTGTACTTTTATGCGGGAACTTATGCGCAAGGGGTACCCGCGGACATACTTTCACACGGGGTACAATAGCAAAAAAGGTTGAGAACCGAGGACCTATGTCCATATATTCAATCTCTATTCGCCTTTTCATTATTTCTCCGTTTGTGCTAATGCGATGTTTACTTTCTTTGTTTTGACACTGTCGTTTTTTTTCTGCTTTCATATTCTGTATCTTGCTCTGCATGTGTTACGCGCCTAAGTTTTTTTTTTTTTTTTTTTTTGAGTCTTTTGAATTCCAGTTTTCATTATCTCTAACCTGCTCTGCATGTGTTTGGCCCCCTTGTTTTTTAACCTCTTTATGACGTTTTACTTTTTTTTGTACTCTTTGTCTTATTTCTGACCTTGCTTTGTCCCACTTTTTTCCAATGACACCTGCTCCATGGTGATTATTTTCCCTTTTTCGAGTAATAATTTCCATTTGTTTTCACTACTGTGATCTTTACTTTCTTTTTTTTTATGCTTTCTTATTTTCCTACTTTCATATACTTTAACTTTCTCCACAAGTGTATTGCACCAACGTATTTTTTTTGAGCCTTTTGAATTGCACTGCTTTCATAATCTCTAACCTGCTCTGCATGTGTATAGCGCCAACGTTTGTGCACGGCTTTATGAAGTTCTACTTTGTCTTTTACTCTTTGTCTTTTAATTCTGAGCCCAATTGGACGTGCTTTTCTTTCAAATTCCACTTGCTCCGGGCTGATGATTACTTTCCTTCTTGTCTGAATTTGCACCTAGATTATTCTTTTTTTTTTTTTTGTCTCCAACGCTTTTGAGTCTCTTTTCTCCACGCTGCATTCTTCTTCGCTTAGTTATCTACATTTCATTTATAACGTATTGTCCTTATACACTTTATATGCGCGGAGAGCCCTGGATCTGTGTGTGCTCAAAGCCTTTACATGACTGAGTGGTTTTGCTGCCCATGGTCTTATTTGATATTGGTTGTAAGTAGGGTGTGTCTTGCAAGAATCTCATGTTCTACGTCCCCGCGAGGGTCAATCTCTTGGCACAAAATCTCATGTTAAGGTCTCCGCAAGATGCTCAGTGGCCAATCTCTTTCGTCTCGCGGGTCTTTAAAGTGTCTTCCGTGATCTTCATGTGAAGATCACATCTCGTCTCCCTAGTGTTTCTCTCCAGGATTTTTTTTTTTTATAATAGAGAGATATATACATAACTCAGACTTCTTAAGTTAATAAATTAGAAAAGGGAAAAAACAAGAAGTGTTTCATAAGTGAGGATTTAACTTGAGTACATCCGTATGACAAAGAAATTTAACATGCAAGCTTGCCCAAAAATTAAATAAGGTCTGAGATTGGCAAGGATTGGTTTCTAATTAAGCAACTGGGTTGGATGGAAAACCTGCAGCCACTGCGGCCCTCCAGGACCAACATTGCTTACCCATGTGCTATGCCAATAATGAATAAGTCAAATCAGCTATAGTAAAAGATAATTAGTGTTTACAGGTATTATGTTAAAAATTAAGACTAGATTCACTGTGTTATTGCTTTTTCTAAACTTTAAATATAAATTAAAGTCCACAAAAATAAAAAAAACATGAAAAAACCAAAACCAAAAGTATTTCATACACCCATGTGTCTCACATTTTACAACAAATCAGCAACTTAATATATAGTTCATTCCATAAAACTAAGTATATAAAGGAAGTATTACTGCTATGGCGGTTTCAGGGTGCATTACATTCTAAAAATGGCAAAAGCCTCTTTGTATGTCACTCCCAGAATACATTAAAACATGTGGATGAGTCAGAGATTATTCAGGATCACCATTTTTTAAAGCAAATTTAAATAAGCATTTATGTCAGAAATGTTCTTATCAGTTTTTTTCCTCTTAAGAAAGAATTTTCAGCCACACCCGATGAAGTTTTATTTTTGTCAAGTACTAATGCCAAAGTGCCTGTGGTGATGTAATTACCATTGTAAATGTAATCATCCTTTACATAAATGTAAAATATACCTCCACCCTATGTACATTGGGGAAAAAAGTGTTTAGACAAAGACTAAAGTCTTAATTAAAGTATATGTCAACTCTCTAGAACTACTGGAACAGTAATTGTCTTTAATATTTTAAACAATATCTGTTTCAGGAAGTAAAATGGGACTCCACTGTATTCACAGAGCTCTTTATTTGGAAATTTAGGAAGCACTCTACACTGCCGAGTGTTGTATCTTTGTTACAGCTTTGTTCTGACTAGGTGGCCTGGATGAGACTTTCTACAGGGAATGTGTTTAAGAGCAACAGTTCCCACTAACATCAGGTTAACATAAATTTTAGCAGCCACAGGTAGACTCTCCATACAAGTATACATCATAGTATATTAGTAGCAGTTAAGGACTGGATAGCCCATTTAGTCATTTTGTTTTTCTTGTGTAATGGCTAATGCAGTTACAAATTTAAAGAATACTAGTGACGTACTGATGAACTGTTTGCAGGAACAAGTCAAACATGTGAACTAATGCAGGTTAAACAGAGAACATAAAATTCAAAGGAAATCAAAAGTTGTTACTATGACTACCGATAGAGATACATACATATCAATCGATTTTGATTTGTCCCCAGGTGGAAATTTGGATTTTTATAGAAGCTCAATAAATACAAAAATACTATTTATTATGACAAACAACACCTCACAAATATACACTAGAATGTCTGGGGAAAAAAAAAACAAACTAAAAGACAGTTACAGTCGCAATGAATCACCTTGAAGGCATATGGCTTTGGGTGTAACTACCTTAGGAGATCAGTTCAGATGCTTGGCATTTTGAAGGCAAGATGCAGAAATGGTCGTGCTGGGTTTACTGGCTTCCAAGTAAAAAGAGGAAATTAAAAAATGGCTCAGGGAAGCTTTATAGAGAACAACCTCAACATCAAGAGGTTTGGGAAGATATTGAAACTACAAATACTGTGAACACGGGTGTTATGATTAGGAGCTAGCTCACTTTATCTGCTTGTGTGTATTCATATGTGCGGTATTGCTGAAGTGCCATTGTTTAAAAAAAATTACTGTTGCCCTGCATAAAATGGATGACTTAAACAATATGCCAAATTTATAGTTTGGTAGATTAAAATCTGTGGAGGAGTTATAAAGTAAGTTTTAAAGAATTCACCCCAAGTGTATGTAAAATTGTAACTTCAACTGTACAGTGAAAAGGCTCATTACCACTGGATAGCCAAGGTTCACAGCATTCCAATGGTGTTGTACGAATGACCAAACAAGACAAATATGCATGCCTCAGCTGTGCATAAAAAGCAGGAAATAAACTGCATATGCAACAGTTCATCTTTATGTACTTTAATGCACAAAGCTTCAGTGAGACGGCATGAAAATTGTTTGATTGATGTACAATAAGATTAAGTTTATGCGAGGGTAATGTCTTCTTCCAAAAAAAAAAAAAAAAGAAAAACCATGATTGAGTCATAACTTTGAGACTTACATGTTTCTTGAAAGAGGCGGCAAGGTGGCGCAGTGGTAGCGCTGCTGCCTCGCAGTTAGGAGGCCCGGGTTCGCTTCCTGGGTCCTCCCTGCGTGGAGTTTGCATGTTCTCCCCGTGTCTGCATGGGTTTCCTCCCACAGTCCAAAGACATGCAGGTTAGGTGGATTGCCGATTCTAAATTGGCCCTAGTGTGTGCTTGGTGTGTGGGTGTGTTTGTGTGTGCCCTGCGGTGGGTTGGCACCCTGCCCGGGATTGGTTCCTGCCTTGTGCCCTGTGTTGGCTGGGATTGGGGAGCGGTTTGGAAAATGGATGGATGTTTCTTGAAAGACTCCATGCTATTCTTGATTTGCAAGTACTGCTTATAGCATAACTTTGAAACGCCACGGCGTGCAGTTTTACAGTTCTAGTATCAAGGGTTCAATTGCCGTATTCAGACAATGTCTACTGTACGTTCTCCCCATACTAGTTTTCTGAACCATTACACCAAGTGCCATAATGCTGTACCTGCTCAAACTTTCACACGAGGACCTCCGCTCCCCCCTTTGACTGAATATCACTGAATCATGCCACGCAAACTTTCAAGGGGGACTGCTCTTAGACTGAATGTATTTATATTGTGCCGTGCAAAGCATCCACTCAGAGTTTCATGTGGGGACTACCCCTCTGTCCAGTGCCCACTGAATCACGCTGCGCAAAATTTCACAGGGAATTGTTCTTTAATCAAATGTGCTTGTATCATGCCATGTCACGCTGCTGCTTGCAGTTTCACTGGAGGAACCCTCCAGCCTCCACTTCAATCAAATGCCACTGTTCTACTCCACTACTTCTCAGTATACCATTTTTCAACTTGCATCCAAAAATGTGCAGTTTAGGTTGACTGACCTCTGTGGTTTAGGAGTATTTGTGGCCTGTCCAGGGTGGTTTCCTGCCTATGCGCACTGCTGCCAGGAAAGAAATTGCCCCTACCACTGAAAGAAGCTGGTATGAAAATGTATGTACTTAAGTTTATTCCAGAAGTGAAATGCAAAGAAAAAGCAACAACTACATAAATAAATGAACACACTAAACTATTACAGTTGCACTACAGAAGGCAGGATAAGATGTGTGAATAGCAGGACAAAAACCCCAATCTGCTATACAATATTTAAGGTTTATATGGGTCTGGGGTAAACAGAATTGTTTCAAGGACTGGCAGGAAAAATGGGTTTGGATGATTACATAATTATACCTATAGTTAAAAACTGTTTACTTATTGCTTCAGAGTGATATAGACTATTTGTGTGTATATAAAGTTTTTTCTAAAAAATAAAAATATAACTTGTCAATACTTGTTTTGAGAGACTGCTTAGGTGCAAAAAACTGTTTCCAAAATGGGACACCAAATATTTCCATAGAGGACGACACCTCGTGCCAAAATGTAGAACTTTGCCATGCTATGGGATATGAAATCTAAACTTGGTACAATGATAGCCACCAGATTAGGTCACAAAATAAAATTGATTCCAGGGTTATGCATCATAAATTACTTTGATTATGTACTATAGGCATCCAAAAAACTGGATTTTAATTTTTGTATTTATTTGATGCTGGTTTGAAACAAAGGTTTTCATTCATATAAAGACATACTTTTAAAAATTTGAAGTGTTAAGCTCACTACTTTTTAGTCATTTGAACCTCCTTTATTACATAAGCAAAGTAACACCTGTTCATTTTTAGGTGCAATAATAACAAAAAAACCCTTGGGCATAAGCGGTTAATAAGGTCTTGGACAATACAAATTGTAAAAACCCAAAATCGGTGGGGAAAACTGATTTAATTTTAATCATTCAGAGAACAGTATTTGTAATTAACAAAATACAGGTAAAATTAAGTTACAACGAATATCTTTACAACGAAATTTTCATTACAACGAACTATTTTTATGGTCCAGACAGTTTTCCCATATGACGCGAGTCTATAGAAATCTTGTTACTACGAAGTACATTCAGCAGATACTTTCATTACAACAAAGTGCCCAAAAGACCTTGAAATGCCTGAATGAATCATCCACAGAGCAGCTAGTTTTGTGGCCGCAGCTCAGTTGTGCACAACGATCCCCCAAAAGGAAACATTGTAATTTTTTTTTTCTTTCTTCAAACTTTCCTCATACTATTTTTTTTTTTTTGCCTTTTTTGTTTCCTGCGGTTTTTAGTGATACCTTTTGCTTATTGCTCGTCAACATTTAAAAAACATCCATTGGAATTTAACTCATTGTCACCCTCCTATAGAAACGGCAGACACGAAAACACGGTAACAGTTTATATTAGGGGAAAAAAAAATTTTACATTTTTGCAGCTCTCCATTGCAGCAAAACGAAAAAAGACATTCGGAATTTCGCCATCGACGCTGTCAACTTTCTTGAAAGACCGAGCAAAAAAAGAAGAAAAATCTCAACTTGCAAACGTATGTGAACTGCTGCATTTGAAGACGTCGAAAAAGCAGTTTTTATGTGGTTCAGCGATGCTCATTCAAGAAACATTCCTATTAATGTGACACTAATTCAAGAAAATGTGAGGTTTATAAACTCTTTTGGGACCTCACCCAACTAGACAGCACGCCGAAGACCATCCCTAAGTCCGATCTCCACATCTATGGAAGACTGCTTATCTGTTTCCGGGGCAGCAGCAGGCTCAAAGCTATGCTGCATCTCTCCAGCAAACCAAACAGAAAAGACCTCAATGGGTGGTGCAAGGTACATTGTTAAATGTAGGCAACAGGATTACTTGATCACCGATCTCACCACGACCCTGCCTGACTGGTGTGTATGTGTATAGATATCAGAGTGGCAGATCATGCTATAATAAATAAGTGTGCCGTTCCTGTTTCAAGCTGAATAAAGCTGGTTTTGCTAAAGTACTGAGACTCAGCCTCGTATTTTGGGGTGCAAGACAGGGACTTATAGCACGAACCTGATCTTTTATGATTTGCTTCTATGTCGCTTCACTGCAGCGCTATGAGCCCAATTTTGCCCTGCCCCAGCAAAGGACAAACAATCTTCCACAGACGCTGCAATTGCGCTTCGGGACGCACTTCAGCGTGTCGTTCCCGTTAGGGTGGGGAGTGGGGTTGGGTTTCAAAATACCTCACAATATGAAGACGAAAAGGATGATTCAGCTCCTGATTGATAACTGTGCTGCCCACAACATGCTTATGCATTTAGATAATATTTGTGTTGAATGCCTCCCACCCAATTGCACAGCAGTGCTTCAGCCATTGGGTTTGGGCATCATTCGCACCCTCAAAGTGTATTATCGCAAGGAAATACGGAGAAAAATTCTCATCAGCATAACTTGTAGACAGGAGGAGATTAAAATTAACGCGAAAGAAGCTATTGAAATGACTGCAAACGCGTGTGCACAAGTTAAAGAAAGCACTATAGTAACAAATACAGAATCTCGTTACGAAATATTTTTTAGGTCCCTGGGAGTTTGTTGTAACAGAATTTTACCTGTATAATAAAAACTTTACAAAGCTAACTTAAAATACAGTAACACTTTAATAAAATAATGGTCATCAAACAAAGCAGAGTAAATGTCCACAAACCAGTAAAACCACATACAAAAAATCCGTAGATTAAACTAGCTAAAATAATATTTGGCAAAGCTATTTTATATACATCAAACAGATTTGTCCACAGATGACACAACAAAGCTTTTGGCTGGTGTGAAACTAGTGAAACATTTAAAAATTAACATCTAATATCCTCTCCTCTCACACATCTTTCAAAGACTTATGAGCACAAAGTCGTAGATGTAAAGGCGCAAATGTAAAGCTTGCACCTGATTATTTGAAACTTGCCCAACAAAATTTGTAATTTTTTTTCATCATCAAGTTCTTCCATGAGAACCCTGAATACCACGAGAAATGATTGAGGTCATTTATGTTAGGTTGAATGCCTAGAGGGGGCTGGGCGGTCTTGTGGCCTGGTATCCCTGCAGATTTTAATTTTTTTTTCTCCAGCCATGATGTTTTTTTTTTTTATTTTTCTGTCCTCCCTGGCCATCGGACCTTACTTTTATTATATGTTAATTAGTGTTCCCTTATTTTAATTCTTTTTTTTTCCTCTTTCTTCATCATGTAAAGCACTTGGAGCTACATTTATTTGTATGCAAATGTGCTACATAAATAAATAATGTTGTTGTTTTATTTTTCACACTGCCATATTCATAAGAAAACCTGAACAATTACTGCACAGCTCAACCACATGCAAATATTTTACAGTAGAACTTTTTAAAAAAAAATAAATAAATAATTTTCAAAAATGTTGCACTACCACATTTATTGAAAAGACATCTATTCACGGGGGGGGGGGGATAAAATAAAATAATGATGCTAACAGCGAGTACAACATTTAGACTGTGGCAGAAATCAGAACACTGTATGTGTAGTCTTGCAAGAATCAAAGAAGCTGAACATTCAGCTTTCCATTAATTACAATGCAAATTTCTCTTTAATAATAATAATAATTATTATAATTATATAATTATAGAAATTAAATATATAATTATAACATAAGGATTGCTGCACCCAAAAAAGTTTGAGAAAAATTTTTAATCTCATGTTTACATGCAGAATGGAGATGACCAAGTTTCTGACAGAACAGAAAAAAGATCTATGGTGATCAACATTGGACAAAAGGAAACATTATGAAAACATCCATGAAAAATCTCATTACTTATGTCACATAATCCATACTATCCTGTCATATGCACACAACATCCTAACAAATTTTTACTAAAATTATGTTAATTAAAACTGCACGATTTGAAGAATGGCAGTAAATCCCTAAATCCCGGTGTGCATGGCTTGTTGCATCATACCCAAGGGTCTACTTGTTTAATGTGACATTTAATTTTATTTTTAATAAATTTGCAGAAATTTCTAAAATCATGTTTTCATTTTGTCATTCTGGGCTATTGAGTGTTATTTCAATTATTTTTCCCCTCATCCAATGACTTTAGTATAAGGCTGTAACAAAACAAAATGTGTAAAAAGTGGAGATATCTAAATATTTCTATAACACTGTATACAATATTGAAGGCAAAAACATACACACCAAGAAGAAAGACTTTTAAAGCTGTACATTTAATTGTGTGTAACGACAAAGCATAGCTAATACAGATTATACAGTACATAAAAAAAAAGAAATCACTGTATAAATACATGTGGACATCTGCCAGAAGAGAACAGAAAGCCTAAAGACAAGTTACATGCACAATAATGAGCAACCCTATTGCTGATTAATGATTATTATTGTTTTCAGGTCATTACTGAATTCTATGAGTTCAGACACTTGTATTAGATCTTTAGAATAATCAGTAAAAATCACAATCACTGAGGACATTAGCACAAGTGAGTACCACAGGAAGGCAAGCTCATATACTAGTAAAACCTGTTGGTTGGGTCAGTTAGTAGAAACAGGTGCTGATAAGAACCACTTAATTTCTCAATTTTATAGAAAGAGATATCAAGCTTTTGGATAATCTCCGTAATTAAAGGAGTGAGTGAGACCAGCAGCAGCATTCTGAATAAAAAGACAACACAAACCTACCAATACAAATTCACATATTAAACTAATTAGTTTTTGGAAAATGAAAAACCCAGCCACAGGGGATACACAAACCCAGTGTGTTTCTTCGTGCCATTCCCAAGCCCGGATAAAAGGGAAAGATTACGTAAGTAAGGCATTTGGTATAAAATTTTGCCAGATCAATATGCAGACAACGATACAAATTTCCATACCGGATCGGGTTAACAACGGGTTAACAACGGCCGCCACGAGTACTGTTAGCCAACAGGGTGCTGGAGGAAATTGGGCTACTGTTGGCCGAAGAAGGGGAGGAGACATGTCCAGAGGCTAGAGGAGACGAGGAAGGTAAAGAGAGTGGAACTGCGGGTAGGAACTTTGAATGTTGGCAGTATGACTGGTAAGAGGAAAGAGTTAGCCGATATGATGGAGAGAAGGAAGGCTGATATATTGTGCATGCAAGAGACTAAATGGAAGGGGAGTAAGGCCAGGTGGATCGAAGGTGGATTGAAATTGTTTTATCATGGAGTGGATGGGAGGAGAAATGGGGTAGGGGTTATTCTGAAGGAACAGTATGTCAAAAGTGTTTTGGAAGTGAAAACAGTGTCAGAGTAATAATTGTGAAGATGAAAACTGGATGTGTGATGATGAATGTTGTTGGTGTATATGCCCCGCAAGTTAGGTATTCGATGGATGAGAAAGATGATTTCTGAAGCGAGTTGGATGAAGTGATGGACAATGTACCCAAGGGACAGAAAGTGGTGACTGGAGTGGATTTCGATGGACATGTTGGAGAAGGGAACAGAGGAGATGAGGAGGTGATGGGTAGGTATGGTGTCAAGGAGGGGAATGAAGGTCAGATGATAGTGGATTTTGCAAAAAAATATGGGCATTGCTGTGGTGAATACGTATTTTAAGAAGAGGGAGGAACATAGGGTGATATACAAGAGTGGAGGAAGATTCACACAGGTAGATTATATCCTATGCAGAAAAGTCAATCTGAAGGAGATTGAAGACTGCAAAGTGGCGATAGGGGAAAGTGCAGTTAGGCAGCATAGGATGGTGATCTGTAGGATGATGTTGGAGATCAAGAAGAAGAGGAGGAGAGTGGGGCAGAGCCACAGATCAAATGGTGGAAGTTGAAAGAGGAAGAGTGCAAGGTTGAGGAGATAAGACAGGCACTGGGTGACAGTGAAGAGTTGCCAGACAGCTGGGCAACTACAGCAGAAGTAGTAAGCATGACAGCATTAAGGGCGCTTGCCATGACATCTGGACAGAGGAAGGAGGAAAAGGAAACCTGGTGGTGGAATGGGGATGTACAAAAGAGTATACAGAGAAAGAGGATGGCGAAGAAGAAGTGAGATAGTTATAGACATGCGGAAAGTAGACAAGAGCACAAGGAGATAAGGCGCAAGTTGAAGAGAGTGGTGGCGAAAGCTAAAGAAAAGACATATGATGAGTTGTATGAGAGGTTGGACACTAAGGAGGGAGAAGAGGACCTGTACCGATTGGCTGGATAGAGGGACCAAGCTGGGAAACGTGTGCAGCAGGTTAGGCTGATAAAGGATAAAGATGGAAACATACTCACAAGCGAGGAGGGTGGGTGGAGCAGATGGAAAGAGTACTTTGAGAGGCTGATGAATGAAGAGAATGAGAGAGAAGGTTGGATGATGTGGAGATAGTGAATCAGAAAGTGCAACGGATTAGCAAGGAGGAAGTAAGGACAGCTATGAAGAGGATGAAGAATGGAAAGGCTGTTGGTCCAGATTACATACCTGTGGAAGCATGGAGGTATTTAGGAGAGATGGCACTGTAGTTTTTAACCAGATTCTTTAATGGAATCTTGGAAATCAAGAGGATGCCCGAGGATTAGATAAGTGTACTTGTACTGATTTCAAAGAATAAGGGGGATGTGCAGAGCTGTAGTAACTACAGGGGGATAAAACTGATGAGCCATAGCATGAAGTTTTGGGAAAGAGTAGTGGAAGCTGTTAAGAAGGGAGGTGAATGCTAGTGAACAGCAGTATGGTTTCATGTCAAGAAAGAGCACCACAGATGCAAGGTTTGCTCTGAGGTTGTTGATGGAGAAGTATAGAGAAGGCCAGAAGGAGTTGCATTGCGTGGACCTGGAAAAAGCTTATGACTGGGTGCCTCAAGAGGAGTTGTGGTATTGTATGAGAAAGTCAGGAGTGGCAGAGAACTATGTAAGCATTGTACAGGATATGCACAAAGGAAGAATGACAGTGGTAAGGTCAGTAGCAGGAGTGACAGATGCATTCAGCGTGGAGGTGGGATTACATCAGGAATCAACTCTGAGCCCTTTATTTGCAATGTTGATGGACAGTTTGACAGATGAGATTAGACAGAAGTCCCCGTGGACTATGATGTTTGCTGAAGACATTGTGATCTGTAGTGAGAGTAGGGAACAGGTTGAGGAGACCCTAGAGAGATGGAGATATGCTCTAGAGAGGAGAGAAATGAAGGTCAGTTGGACAACACAGAATACATGTGTGTGAATGAGAGGGAGGTCAGTGGAACAGTGAGGATGGAGGGAGTAGAGTTGACGAAGGTGGATGAGTTTAAATACTTGGGATCAACAGTACAGAGTAATGGGGATTGCGGAAGAGAGGTGAAAAAGGGTGCAGGCAGGGTGGAATGGGTGGAGAAGAGTGTCAGGAGTAATTTGTGGTGGACAGGTATCAGCAAGAGTGAAAGGGAAGGCCTACACGATGGCAGTGACACACTATGTTATATGGGTTGGAGACGGTGGCACTGACCAGAAGGCAGGAGACAGAGGTGGAGGTGGCAGAGTTAAAGATGCTAAGCTTGCATTGGGTGTGACGAGGATGGACAGGATTAGGATAAGGCTCACGGGAGCCTTATTTTTGGATTGGTCTTTGTTTGGCATCACCTTTTACCAATTTGCCATCTGTAACATTTCCCAGACTAAACTGAGAATAGCAATTTGAGGTAGTTTTGCCATGTGCCAGATTTAAAATGCATGTCTCTCTCACCACATCCTTAAACCTTCTCTTAGGCCTTTCTCTTTTCCTCTTACCTGGCAGCTCTATCCTTAACATCCTTCTTCCAATGTACCTAGCATCTCTCCTCTGCACATGTCCAAACCAACGCAATTTTGCCTCTCTGACTTTGTCTCCCAACCTGTTCTGACCCTCTAATACATTTTTCCCTCCAACCATCCATTTTCTGACTGGGGTATTCACAGCCTATTCAAATGCTACAATGAGTACAAGACAGGACCTGACCTTGAAAGAGATGTCAGCCTCATTCGCATAATACATATCATTCTAAAGTAAAATATACAGTGTTTACATATGCGAGACACACAATGTTTTAAAGCGTAAGGTAAACCTCTCCAACCATATGACATGTAATGTGTTAACTGAAGTGAATAATCTCAGAGACACACAAATAGCTAGCCTACTCCAACAGCAAACTAAATTACTGAGAATAAATCAACAAAAACAGTTTACATGCTCCTCTCAATTGGGCTCTGATCTAAGTCATCCGATTTTCACTAAAAAAAGATTCTACTGGGGAATCAGTAAATTGACCAATCACAAAAAACATTTTCAACCCTGCTTTTCTAAGCATTATGGCAATTTAGTTGTAGAGCTCTTTTGTGCAAGATATTACAGTAGTCAAGTCAGCAGGCAAAGGGAGGGCTACTTGAGCACTCAACTCTCTCTTTTTGCAGAAAATCTCCTTAAGTGTAAACAAACAGCACGGAGAGGAAGCTTATTTCATCAGAGAGCGAGAGGCAACTGGAATATTAGCCTTTACATTAATGAAAGTGGAGTAACAAACTGATAAAAAGGAATGAGAGACAGTGTTTTTTTTTTGTTTTTTTTTTTTTTTTAAGTGCAGCGGCCTTCAATTTAATTGAAAAAAGAAAAGACAGACAAATTTGAAATTCATGCTTAGTAAACAATAGGCCAGCTCTACATCCTTAGCAGGGTCCTGAGGGGTACATGGGAGTTTGCCCAACCAGTCTACATGTGTTTTGTGGACTCGAGGAATCCTGTGGGGGGTGCTCTGGGAGTATGGGGTACCAGACCCGCTGATAAGGGCTGTTCAGTCCCTGTACAACCAGTGTCAGAGCTTGGTCCGCATTGCTGGCAGTTAAGTCGAACCCGTTTGCAGTGAGAGTTGGACTCCACCAGGGCTGCCCTTTGTCACCAAGTCTGTTCCTAACTTTTATGGACAGAATTTCTAGGCGCAGCCAGGGCGTTGAGGGGGTCCGGTTTGGTGGACTCAGGATTGGGTCACTGCTTTTTGCAGATGATGTCGTCCTGTTTGCTTCATCAGGCCGTGATCTTTAGCTCTCTCTCTGGATCGGTTCGCAGCTGAGTGTGAAGCGGCTGGAATGAGAATCAGCACCTCCAAATCCGAGACCATGGTCCTCAGCCGGAAAAGGGTGGAGTGCCCTCTCAGGGTTGGGAGCGAGATCCTGCCCCAAGTGGAGGAGTTCAAGTATCTCGGGGTCTTGTTCACGAGTGAGGGAAGAATGGAGCGTGAGATCGACAGGTGGATCAGTGCGGCGTCCACAGTGATGCGGGCTCTGCATCGGTCTGTCGTGGTGAAAAAGGATCTGAACCGTAAGGCAAAACTCTCAATTTACCATTCGATCTACGTTCCTACCCTCACCTATGGTCATGATTTATGGGTAGTGACCGAAAGAATGAGATCGCGAATACAAGCAGCTGAAATGAGTTTCTCCACAGGGTGTCTGGGCTTTCCCTTAAAGATAGGCTAAGAATCTCAGTCATCCAGAAGGGGCTTAGAGTAGAGCCGCTGCTCCTCCGCATCGAGAGGAGTTAGATGAGGTGGCTCGGGCATCTGATCAGAATGCCTCCTGGACGCCTCCCTGGTGAGGCCCCCACGACCCGATCTCGGATAAGCGGAAGGATGGATGGATGGATAAACAATAGGCTTTTTAAAAAATGTGAACCATGGTTATTATTTGTTACCTTGTGTCATTCAGCATATGTTTTGGTAAGGAACAAGTATTACAAAATTAAATTGGTAATCCATATTTATAATTACACCTCAAGGATTACGAATGTCTGGCAAATACACTGTAAAAAAAGAGAAGAAAAAAAACGCCTGTATAAATGTAGTAAATGTATATTTTAAAAGCAAACAGCTTTAGTGCAATTAATGATTTAAAATTATTAAAACCTGGGCATGTGCATATATATTTAATTTAGGCAGTATTTAATTGCCAGTATCAATAGATTGTATGAGAATATCCATCTATTTTTATTAGAGAAATGGTGAAAACTACTTTTTTAATTAAACTTTATTTCAGGTAAGTATACCACACAAAAATGTAAACAATATAACAGCTTGTCATAATAAGAAGCATTTTATGTATAATGGGTAAATATTTTTGTTTACATCTATTATATTAAAGTCTTCCATTGTGTCCGTGTTATTCACTCCTCTCCACACCACTCACCCAAGCATTACTCCTAATGCACACATCTTCTCTCAGTACCACCCCACCGTGACACTCTCAGTGGTAACTTGCCCTACAACACAGTCGGTTATAAAGGCAAGGCAGAAAAGCACATCATCTATTCAAGATCGTTGAATTTTACATTGTGATAGAAAAAGAGTGGCAAGAGCTGATAATGAATGTAGAAAAAAAGAAAATGAACAAAAAAAAAGCTGCATATAATAAAAACCAAAAACAAATAAGAATCGTCCAGTAAATGACAAAAAAAAACCCAAACAATATGCAAACAGAAATGCAAAAAAGCAACATTTACAGAATGTAAATTAGAGGATAAGGCAATTCATGATATTGTTTTTTGATGGGACATTAATTATTTACTTTTTATTACATTTTACTTTTTACTCTGTTTTATTATTCAGTCAGCCAATGGTATTTAAAATAGACAGTTGCAGTAAAGTACTCAAGTAACTATTTATTACATTTTACTTTTTACTGTTTTATTATTCACTGGTATTTAAAATAGATAGTTGCAGTAAAGTATTCAAGTAACTAATTTTAACAAGCTTTTGTCCCGCCTTCCACTCCTGTACCTGACCAGGCGCAGCACCCTTCAACCCCCGAAAACTTAAACCTTTCCCTGCTCTCTTCCCCCCACAATCTTTCTCTCACACCCTGCATATCTCTTTAAATACAACAACTTTAACTAACGGAAGAGCGCCACAACGCCCTTAAAGTGTCTCAGCTGCAAGATTGTGGGCGCCAATCTATCTATTCTAGTATTTTTATAGTAACTGAACAGTAAGCCCTACATAATTTAATTTCGTTAATAAAAAAAAGAACAGGATATACACTTTTGTGCATCTGGTTATGTCAAAAGGTTTTAGTATGTGCACATAAAATAAATCTGGTAGCCTACAATGATAATATCATTCTTTGTAAGCTACACACTGAAAACCCCCAAAGTCAATAAAATGCCCCCCTTCTGTTACTCTGGGGGTAAATCCCCCCTTTCTATCACACATGAAGTCCAAGCTCTGAACTATATTTTTTTAAATGTATGAAAATTTAAGACCAACTTTTATTCTATATCAAACCACACTATTACTCATAGATTTAGTTAAAAAAATTGAAGGAAAAAAAAAACAAAAAAAAAAACAAGCGCATGTAAGAACAATTAAGACACACAAAAAAAATATCCATTATACCTTGCTAAAACTTCCAAATACAATATTTTTGTACAGATTAAGAAACCTTTAGGTTTTACTTAACAACAAGTTTAATACTTTACAATTTAAGATAAAAAGGTGGTGCATAGGAACATCTAAATCTGTAGGGGGCATGCCAAGGAAAAAGACTGATCCCCCACTAACCCCCCCCCCCCCCCCGCTCTACAAACACTTTTTAATTAGATATTGCCTATATAAGTACATCTGCATATGTTCAGAGTTGTCAGCTTCAGTCACACACAAATAATATTCATTGTTAATTTTCTCCATTTTCTAAACTTGCTTTTGAAACTAGTGCCGGTTTGAAAATAGGGTATTAGAATACACAGAAATTAAGGCAAAAATGGATCTTGAATTTTTGAAGTCAATGTAGGTACAAAGGAGAACTGAGCGTACAGTTCAGCTACTCAACTAACATCTCTCAACTTGTCATGCAAAGCATCACCTAATAAACTTTTTCAAACAGTGCTTTTTGAATAGGAACCTAATTTCTCATAAGTTACAAGAATTTCACTTCTTAAAGGGAAAAAAAAAAAAACACATAACCCACTTCCTTGTATTAACAGCAAAAATGTATCAATATTCAAAGGGCACCACCATTTCCATTACAACATTTTGTCACTTTGAATGTACATGAATATAAATTATTAAACCTAAATACCATTATAAGACTCCTGCGTGTCCAAATCCAGAAAAATGCACAACTGATTAAAAATAACCCAGCAAAAAGAAAATTCTGCAGTCTTAACTATCTAATGACACAGTAATGTCTCTAAGAAAATAAGGGTTAACAGAGGGTAACCATTAAGAATAAACATAAGATACAAATCTTAAGAATGCAAGACAAATGGAAATGTGTCATTTTCAGAAAGACTTATCCAAACTAACATAGTGTGTGATACCTAACTATTGGCAATAATGGCATGATGCAACTTCTACACAATTTCCAAATAGCTCAGTCTCAATTACATAAAGCAAATAACTAAAACAGGCATCCTACACATGCTTAATGAAAGACAAAGTCTTCTGCCTAATGTATCGCTTAAATACCCTAATAACATTTTGGTACAATTAAATTTACATTAAAAATGTAATTAATTTGAATTGTGTCAAACATGTGAGAGACAAAGATTACTACCTTCCCTAAACCAGCAGGTTAGGAAACAAGTTAATGTAATTATTAACTATTGCATTCAAATTTAAATATGTGTAAGCTTTAAAATAAGGGTGTGAAACACATGTGGGTACTGATGAACACTATACAAGTATTAAATATTAAAATATAACTTTGGACTGGTTTGTTTGCTTGACATACATTTCTAGAAGACTAACCAAAGCCTACCCAAATGGCACAGGCTACCTGAAGATTCTAATGTGCACTTTTGTTGAATTTCAAACTAAAATCTACTGTATGCACACTACATTTTCAGTGTTGCATCATGGGTATTCATGAGTATTCAAATTTGATCATTAATTTTTAGATTAAATTTAGATTTAATTAGATTTGATCACTGAAAATAAAAATTAATTTGTGATTGCTCAAGCACACTAAAATACAATTATAAAAAGAAAAAACAAAAAAGCAGCAAATTGGGTGTATGGAGCAGCACGGGATAACAGTTAAGTGCTGCAGGCAGAAGCTAGTGATCAATGAATAACATATAGCGGTAAACTGTACACAAATTCTCTTTTTCCTCCTTTTACAGTTACAGCAAAAATGTAATATTTATTTTCATTATGTCTTTGCTTTAAACATGTTAAGCCAGCAGCCACACAAGATGCAGACTGCATATTAACTCTGTTAAATAGGCATTGCGGACACTAAAAAGGCTATTTAAAATCGTGACTTTAAAGCTCTTACAATAACAGAAGAAAAATCAGAAATATGGTACTGTGAAAAATGCACAACGTTTGCAAATGAATCATGAAATGCGAGTTAATTTGTCTCACATTTAACACAGCATTAAACAGGTTTGTTAAACTTACCAGTCATGCAAGAGTTACTAATGATAAAAAAAAAAGCTTTCATTAAAATATGTAAATATATAAATATGGCTTTATTCAATACCCTCCTTTGAAATCTAGATACATACGTAAACATACAGGTCTATTTTTCTGTGATTTTGAGCAGAAATGTGGAAGACCTTGAAGGTCACAATGGAAACAGTTTGGAATGGTTTTATTTATTGCCCTAGAAGGAGAATTAAACATCAGGTTTACAATTAAAAGGCAACATACTTATAGAAATAGGAGTAGACATTGAGAAACAGTAAATGAAATGGGTTGATTTACCAAAACTTATCCAAACAGGAAGAATGTAACACATGGTCCACAAAATGCTTAATAATTCAATGAAAGTTAAGATTTGACCTAGAAATCACATACCCCTGGTATCTTTCTTTTCTACAAGGAATCAGACCTTTTCACCATTATTAAGCAAACTTGGTCAGTATTTAATCAGCTGCTCTAACACGCAAAGAAAAAAAAAAAAAGACTCTGAAACATAAATTGCAACAAAGTAAAGAAAAATAAACTGAAAGACCACATTACCAGTTTAAGTAACTCAAAAATATTTTGAGGCAACCCATGGCAAGATGCAACAAGGTAGAGGCAAGTATTATCTGGTATTGTAAGTAAAACACCAAAGAAACATCGCAAATTTTGGTAGTTCGTAGCAAAGTATTAATAGGGCTTGGGGTAACTCGGACAATGTTAAATACACACACAAACAAATATGTGCTGAAATACTATCAGCACGATACAAGTCATAAAAACAAGGTATCATTCAAGCAAAATGTAAGGCTTATTTGTGAGAATCATGCTAGAATGTTTTCAAAATGGTATTTTCCTAACTTTCAGTAATGAACTCCATTATTAAATTGGGTTGGGGAAAAGATGGGGTGGGTGGGGGCTGATTGGTTTGGGGGTTGATAGAGGCCCTGCTAACAAGCAAACTTACCTGATGAAGTGCTGGGGTCGAAGGTTTTGAATTTTTCTTTTACCTCAGGTTGTGGGAACATTAAAAAAAAAAGCTACAGGAATCTGTTGAGATTATCATTAAAGTCGGAAATAACTAAATTGTACTTTATTGGTTGTGACAAGAGGAGCAACATCACTGCCTCACGGGCACCTTGCGAGGAGTGGCACAGAGGGCATCCACGGGTCTCGATACATGATAAACTGTCCCAGCTTTTCAAAATACACAGTGCAATTTAATGCATTGTTTATTCTCCCATTAGGAATTCAAAACAAGGTTTGTGTGCTACGAGTGTAATATACTAATTAATCACAATCTACTCAGTATTATTTTTCTTTCAGAATTTTACTAGAGTTCATATAAATCACCAGGACTTACTCTGTCTTGTTGCGGCTCTTGTTTTCATTAAGTTCCATCAGATTGATGACTGCTTGGCCGAGGAACTGATCCAGCCCCACCAGGGCTCTATGCATGACGATGACATACAGATTACATTTGTTTTCATTCCCTTGGTGAAAGAAGGGAAGCTCAAAGCTAGCCTCTTCTCTCCACACAGGGGTTAAGCTCTTCTCCACCACAGAAGTGGAGAACTTCTCTTTTCCCATCTGAATAATAGAATAGGCATCATTGAGGCCATTTTTCCCTTTGCATCTCAGGCCACGGGCCTGAATGACAGTCACTTGAACATTGGTAGGTAACCATTTTTGGCTCTGCTCTGCTAACAACATCTGTGGTGAAAACTTGAGTAAGACACACTCTCAGTCAGAAAGGCCCTGTTTTGTAAAATGTTCAAGGTGTTTGGTGGACTCTCTGAAGAATGTGTCACTCTCAATTCTTCTACTTTGGTTCTTCTGACCAGCAGAAGCTGCTTGAACAATAAGAAACTGGGAAAAAAAAAAAAAAAAAACATTGTCAGGCCTTCTAGATTGTGTTCACAACTTTCTTCTAACCTTCAATCTGCCATTAAAAATGAAAATTCTAACAAAGTGGTAGAAACAATGGATTTTTTGTACTTCTCGGAAAATATGTTGCTATAATCATGGCTTAAAGATTAACTCTTCAGCTATGCTTCCACTGATAACACAACAGTTACAGAAAAAAGAGCAATTCAGACAAAGAAAAAAAAACAAGAAAAATGTGACAATTTGCATGGTTGTACAAATAATTAACTGAAGACAATTTGTTAACATGTATCATTTAAAGGGAAAGAAAGAAATAATAGAAAATAAATACAAGTTCATGTGGTTAAATGTAAAAACAACAAATAATTTTACAGCCTGCAATTAAAATGCACAGCTGTAAATAACATATTTAAGCAAATGTGTTAAGCTGCAAGAAGTTACTATTAAAAAGTCATTTATTACATTAAAATAAATCATAACACCTGAAAAACACAAAACACCAACAGTTAAATATTTGAAATATTTGCTGGGATGAGGAAATCATAGTCATAAACACTCAGGAAGACATTTTGCATATGCTGCATTTCTAAACAATAAAAATCAATGTCAGGCAAGGCAAATGAAAAACAATGGACCTCCTCTTTCATTTATGACAGAAAAAGAAACACAACTGCCAGTTTCGAAGATAGTGTAAAACTACTTTATTTTCTTTAAGCTGTAAACTTGTTTCACTGACCATGGAGTTCTAAAAAGAAGTGTAACAACAACTTTACAGCATATTGAAAAATGTGGAATAAAGAATAGAAATATCATAAACTATGTATACATAAATTGTGGATATACATTTATGTATATACAATCAATATGGTAAAACAAAGAGGCACTTGTATATACATATACAAATTTCAAACAGTAATGGCATTAGAAATTAATAATTCATTACAAAGCACATTTGTAATTTGTGCTCATCTTCATTGTGATCACGATGGTGAATGTTTCATGTTATGTCATGTGGCTGTGAGTCAACATTTATTGTTAATACTGTTCCTCTATAATCATTCCCAGCAGACTTTATCTTTTTCATAATAATTTATTCATTGAGCTTCTGTAAAAAAACAAATCCCTCGGGGACAAATTCTATGTATCTATCTAACGCCATTGACACTAATATTCGATTGCGAAGTTGAGTGTTTAAAGTGTACAAAGTTGTGATTTATACATTAAACAATACACTTAATTTATGAGAACGTCTAACAAATAAAAAACGACAACAAACACATGACTTTAGCTGTAACATTTACCATAAAAACACCTAAAGGACAACCAGTATGTGTAGTTTTACCAGGAGTATTTCAGATGGGTAAGCAGATTTATGTTCGATGCACCCAAGTGAGTTCATACACGCAAACACAATCTCAAATTGCTCATCGATACCAGAGACTTCCTATTGTTTGACCTGAACTCCACAGTTAACACCCTGGCTTCGACGAGTTTTGAACAAATGACCGAACACTTCTTGTTAATAACAATTCCGTAACGAAGTCACGGTTTACTGGCTAAACTTCTTTTCAACAAGACATGTAACAAGAGAGCTGGATATACTGTATTACTTTAATGGCGATACCACTAACGAGTTGAGCTCCGCCCGTCAGCATTCACTGTTCTGACCTTCTACGTGATTCCCCGCTGCCGACTAAACATCGCATTCCCGCGGCCACAACATAAATTTCAGGGTCGTGCCATTGGGCTGCTTTGTTTCCTTTGTTGTCATATGCACCTGTCAGTCACGGCTCACCTCTGCCCCACGTGTGGGTACGCCTGTCGTTCATATTACTTAATAAAGTGTAAGTTATTATTTGTAGGTATATTTCCAATACGTTACCTCTCGTTCGTCTCGTCTTTCTGTGAGTTCAGCTTTGGCTATCAACTTCCTACTTCGTACATTCCACAGACTCGGTAGGGGGGGGGTGGATATGTACAGCAGCTAATTTGCTGCATCCCATTTGTTAAACTACCCGTCAGTCAACACTTTGTACGTCTCCCATTGGCCAACAGCAACAGGTTGTTTCAGGTTTGAGATAGGTAGGGCTTTTTGGAGTACAGGGATAAGGGAGAAAGGTCGCGTGGCAACGAGCATTACGTCGCTACCAAATACAGTACAAAGGATGACTGAAGTACGTCTTTTGTGTAAAGCCCATGAACTCATAATTGAAAAGAGTTCTGTATACATCTGTATAGCAAATTTAGCCTGTGGGCTAACTTAACATTTAAAATAAAAAGTAAAACATTAAAATCAAGCTGTCATGTATGCGCAGAAAATGCATTCGAAAGGAATGCGCAAATCGATAAAAATAGACTGCCAACCTTATTGGTTCTGTTTCCGCCAAAATAATATTTGCATAAGGCTGGAAAACCCCAGTCGTTAACTAACATTTGTGACTTGATGGTTAATGTCTCCCAACCCCTCTGCAGTCAAAATAAACAGTGTAGCCTACTCTAAACTATCTTCTTTTTAGTTTAAGGGCAGCAGGAAGTATCATGAATCAGAGCGTTAATTCAGTGTCTTGTCTCCTTTGTCTCTTCCTGATTTAGCCGATACAGCAGCTGAAGTGGCACCTACTCAGCTTCTGAAACTACTTTTACCTGCAGTGGATCACAAGGAGCTAGGGCCAATCCCAGCAGCATGGGGAAAAGGCAGGAACCAGTCCAGGACAGGATGCCATCTCTTTGTTATTGTTATTATTATTGTTAAACAAATCCTTAATTGTTGATAGAGACACACCACCACTGTACTAAGCACTGCTTCCATATACTGTAGATGTAAAGCCTTGGTTGCCATTTTTCTCCACTGTCTTACTTAGTAACTTATTGGTTCGATGATTGCTTGACCTGGCAATGAAAATGTAGTGTACATTTAGTACAGTAAAAAAGTTGCAGAACTTGCAGAATAACAGCATGAAGGAAGTGTGGGATGGGATGAAGATTATCACTGGCTGCAGCTCGAAGCGGGGTGCCACCATCAAGACAGACGTGGAGAGAGCAAACCAAATGAACAACTTCTTTAATAGGTTTGATCACCCTAACCCACTCTCATCTCGGAGTACTGCATCCTCCAACCATCCTTCTGTTGATAACAGCATAGTTGAGACATCCCCACCCACAATTACAGCAGCCCATGTGCGCAGAGAGCTGAGAAGACTTCGTGCCAGCAAAGCAGCAGGTCCAGATGGTGTATCGCCACGACTGCTGAAGGCCTGTGCGTTGCAACTGGGGAGTCCTCTACAGTGCATCTTCAACCTGAGCCTGGAACAGAGGAGAGTCCCGAGGCTTTGGAAAACATCTTGTATCACCCCAGTCCCAAAGGTATCACATCCTAGTGAGCTGAATGACTTTCGGCCTGTTGCTCTGACGTCACATGTGATGAAGACCATGGAGCGGCTGCTGCTTCACCACCTGAGGCCACAGGTCCACCACGCCCTCGACCCTCTGCAGTTCGCATAGCAGGAGAAGGTGGGAGCGGAGGATGCCATCATCTATATGCTACACCGATCCCTCACCCACTTGGACAGAGGCAGTGGTGCAGTTAGAATTATGTTTTTGGACTTCTCTAGCGCCTTCAACACCATCCAGCCTCTGCTCCTTAGAGACAAGCTGACTGAGATGGGAGTAGACTCACACCTGGTGGCATGGATCGTGGACTATCTTACAGACAGACCTCAATATGTGCGTCTTGGGAACTGCAGGTCTGACATTGTGGTCAGCAACACAGGCGTGCCACAGGGGACTGTACTTTCTCCAGTCCTGTTCAGCCTATACACATCAGACTTCCAATACGACTCGGAGTCCTGCCACGTTGAAAAGTTCGCCGACGACACTGCTATTGTGGGCTGCATCAGGAGTGGGCAGGAGGAGGAGTACAGGAAGCTAATCAAGGACTTTGTTAAATGGTGCGACTCAAACCACTTACACCTTAACACCAGCAAGACCAAGGAGCTGGTGGTGGATTTTAGGAGGCCCAGGCCCCTCATGGACCCCGTGATTATCAGAGGTGACTGTGTGCAGAGGGTGCAGACCTATAAATATCTGGGAGTGCAGCTAGATGAAAAATTGGACAGGACTGCCAATACTGATGCTCTGTGTAAGAAAGGTCAGAGCCAACTATACTTTCTTAGGAGGTTGGCATCCTTCAAGATCTGCAATAAGATGCTGCAGATGTTCTACCAGACGGTTGTGGCGAGTGCCCTCTTCTACGCGGTGGTTTGCTGGGGAGGCAGCATAAAGATGAAAGACGCCTCACGTCTGGACAAACTTGTTAAGAAGGCAGGCTCTATTATAGGAGTAAAGTTGGACAGTTTAACATCTGTGACAGAGCGACAGGCATTAAGCAAACTCGCTGTCAATCATAAAGAATCCACTGCATCCACTGAACAGTGTCATCTCCAGGCAGAGGAGTAGCTTCAGTGACAGACTTTTGTCACTTTCCTGCTCCACTGACAGACTGAGGAGATCGTTCCTCCCCCACACTATGCGACTCTTCAATTCCACCCAGGGGACTAAATGCTAACATTACTCAAAGTTATTGTCTGCTTTATTACTCAAAGTTATAAAGGTATGGTCTGCTTTTACATGCATTTTTATTACTATTTAATTTTATATATATATATATATATACAGTGGCTTGCAAAAGTATTCGGCCCCCTTGAACTTTTCCACATTTTGTCACATTACAGCCACAAACATGAATCAATTT
>JANRMT010062796.1:63296653-63337176 GCA_026402145.1 Polypterus bichir lapradei
ATATATATATATATATATATATATATATATATATATATATATACATAGCAAAATACCCGCGTTTGGCAGCAGAGAAGTAAAAAGAAAAGGAAACATTTTAATAATAACGTAACATGATTGACAATATAATTGTTTTGTCATTGTCATGAGTGTTGCTGGCATATATATATATATACACTCACACACACACACATATATAAACATATATATATACACATCATATATATATATATACATATATATATATAAATATAAATATATATACATATATACACATATATATACACACAAACACATATATACATATATACATATCTACATATATACTGTATATACACATATATATATATATACAAATCTACATATATATCTACATATATATATTAGGGGTGGGACTCGATTAAAAAAATTAATCCAATTAATTAGAGGCTGTGTAATAATTAATCTTGATTAATCGTATGTAATCGCACACGTAAATTTGCCCCAAATCGCAAATGTGTTTTTTTAATTTAAAAGGGTTTTAGTGGGCGACAGAATCAAATAATAGACATGGACATGAATATTGTAAACTCAAGCTCTTTTAATTTCTGAAAAAAAAAATGCCTTTAAACTGCATTTGAATTCAAAACAGAAACAAAAATATCATCCCTGGTTAAAATTGGGCAGACTTAAAAATAAAGTGGTAGTTTAAGTACTTTAAGTACATTTTCAGAATGGTATTGTCTTTAAATAATAATAACCAAAATTTCAACATAAAGTGCAGTTTTTCTTCTTAAAAAAATAAGTCAGAAACATAAAAGGTAATTTGACCAACTTAATCTTTAAACTCTGAGTAACCTTAGCCAAAATTATTTTGTACATTAGGCTAAAACAGTGTGATCATTGAACATTTTGTAATTAGATGTAATTAGAATTACTAACAGTCACGGAAGTCCAATGATCCCCAGTAAGAGCCACAAAGTCCGCTTTCTGTAATGCATCTAATTTTGCTTGCTTTTCACTGCGCACAAAACCATGCTTTTATCAAGGCTTCGCTCGGGTAGTTTTGTGAAATTACATTTTCCTCCGATCAGTCGTAGGAACGCGCTTCATTCCGAGTGTAACATTTTTGTAGCTGTGATGTGTGCACCAGTGTAATCGATGTACCAGGAAATCATGCATTGACAAAAGTTCCCCTTTGCTTGGAATTGAAAGTGGGATTAAATGCGTTATTTTTTGAACATTTTAAAAATAATGTAACATGATTGTCAATATACAGTAATTGTTTTGTGAGTGTTGCTGTGATCAAGGATTCGATTATCATTATTTGTTTCAATCAGGGTCGTATTTGTACGATGTGTTGTGTTCAAGTTACATTCTGTGTTTGTCAGTCGTTGTAAAGATTAAATTCTGTAATTACAGCCACTTTAGCTCCACAAATGAGACACACGGGTTTACCGGCAATGTCAGTAAACATATACTCAGCCTCCCATCGGTTTTTAAAGGCTCTATTTTCAGAATCAACTTTTCTCTTCGGCATCGTGTGGGCTAGCTTCGCAATAACTAGCAGCATCATAAGGTAGACTTGATTAACGCGGTAAGTGTTCGGCAAGGCAGCTGAAGTGCTGCATTATGGGATCTGTAGTTTATTGTGTTACCAGCGCTTCATATACCCGGGCCATTAATAACAATAATACAGTATATAAAATGATCTCGCGGGCCGGATATAATTACACGCCGGACCGGATGTGGCCCGTCGGCCTTGAGTTTGACTCATATGGACTAAATAGAACTTGAAAAGAAATATTTTTTGGAATGTGATCGTGCAACTCAGTACATCGAGCCCGCGTGCTATTGTGGTTTTGCTTGTGTGCTTCAGTAAGTTACCGTCCCCTCGCTCTTTCTTTTTTACCGTTCATCTAATGAATACACTGAGTATGGCTTTACCAAAACAATCATTGATCGCGAATAAAGTATCCATTATTCATGAAGCTTCAATAGGTGAATAGGTGATCTGTCTTTCTGCGTTAACCGCATGCGTTTTCATACGTCTCAAACTAAGTGGATGCGAGGTTAAAATAAATCGAGAAGCGCGCATACATACTTAGTGCATCTCCTCTCGGGAATCGAACCTCGGACGTGGGCGCTACAGGCGAATGCTTTACTATCGCGCCACGGCATGTGGTTTATCTATTTGAGCGTAGCAGTGTAATTCAGTTTTTGTTCAGCACTCTTTGGAACTGTTACTTTTTGTCTGCGCACTGCGTCAGTTCACGTGAGCCGCTGAATATGGTTTTATATGTCACTCGCTCGCTTCTAATTGTTTCGCTGCCTTCTTAATTATATAATGCATGTTTTCTAAAGCGCGTTTTGTAGCTCTTCCTGGCTTTCTACGTAATGCGTGATTACGTGAGAGGCGTGATGATGTCATACGAAACTCCGCCCCTCCAGCTGAACTCCATTACAGTAAATGGAGAAAAATAGCTTCTAGTTATGACCATTATGCATAGAATTTCGAAATGAAACCTGCCCAACTTTTGTAAGTAAGCTGTAAGGAATGAGCCTGCCAAATTTCAGCCTTCTACCCACACGGGAAGTTGGAGAATTAGTGATGAGTCAGTGAGTGAGTGAGTGAGTGAGTGAGTGAGTGAGTGAGGGCTTTGCCTTTTATTAGTATAGATACAGGGTGATTTAAAAAAATGAATCCGATTTCAAAGTGCCATATTTTTACAACTTTGAGGCGCCTAGGAACCAATCACATACCAATCGAAAGAGGGAGTTCATTGAGTTTCTGAGTGTCACCGGAAGAAGGGTCCCTTAAGTCTGCAAGGAGATGGTGACCACTGAGTAGAAAGCGTTTAGCGTTCTCCACTTCAGTAAGAGTGAATCCGTTATAACTGTGCTATGTGATTTTTGTCAGCAGTATACAGCATTGAACCTCCAATAGCTCAGAGCATTCGTTTTTGGTACCAACAGTTCCAAGGAAAAGGTTGTTTATGTAAAGGGAAGAGTAAAGGGCGGCGGCGTGTTTCTGATGAAGGCGTTCAACGAATCCGAGGGAGTTTGCAGCGCAGCCCAGGCATGTCTATTAGATGTGACAGCCGTGAACTATCTCTTCTTCAGACGACTGTTTGGCATGTCTTGAGGTGACGATCGGTGATGAGACTGTACAGATTACAACGTTTGCAAATCCTAAAGCCTGAAGATAAAGAAGCACGCATGGAATCATGTGACTTTATGCTCGAGAATGCAGAAGATGACAATTTTCATCAGCGATTGGTGTTCAGTGATGAAGTCACTTTTAATCATTGTGGTAAGGTGAACCGTCACAATGTGAGATTATGGAGTGAAGAGAAC
Source organism: Polypterus bichir lapradei (assembly GCA_026402145.1). Lineage (NCBI taxonomy): Eukaryota > Metazoa > Chordata > Cladistia > Polypteriformes > Polypteridae > Polypterus > Polypterus bichir. The sequence goes on from JANRMT010062796.1 coordinate 63,299,990, forward strand.
CCCCATGCAACAGCTGCATGAGAGAAACACCCAGAAACGTAATGTTTTCTGTGCTGTCTCCCGAGAAAAGATTTCCTTTCTTCTTCTTGGAAAACACTGTTAACGGGAAACTCATATCTGCAAATATTACAAGATTGGCTTTTCCTACAATTATGCTGAATCTGGTAACTTCATTTTTCAGCAGAATAGAGCGTCACCTCATTGACATTTAAGTTTGAACATTTCTCAACAACGAGTTCCCTCATCACTGGATTGGCCGTAAAGGAGCCTACGATTTGGCACTCCATTTCTGGCCCCCAAGATCACCATATCTTATGCCGTGTTACTTTTTTTTGTGGGGGTACGTTAATGGATGATCTCCCAAATCGCATTGAAAGAGCCGTGAGTCCAGTGACACCCGACATGGTCAATCAAGTATGGGATGAGTTTGACTTGTAGCATTGATGTTGTCCATACAGCTGGAGGAGGTCATATTGAGCACTTGTAAATTTACATGATAAACTTTATGCTCACTTAAACCATTTACAATTTACTGCATTGTTCTGTAATGATTTACAAGTGAAATAAATGATTTTGAAATCAGATTAATCTTTTTGAATCACCCTGTATATCAGGAGGTGTTGTGTAAGTCTGAGCTAAAAATGAACCATGTTATTGATGTTGTAACTAAAATAGTTAACTTCATCAGGGCAAAAGCATTGAATCGTAGACAGTTTGTTACACTTTTGGAGAAGCATGAAACTGAGCGTGTCGACTTAGGCTGCCACACACCTGTCAGATGGCTTAGCATGGGAAAAGTGTTTAATAGAGTAAGGGACCTGAGTGCAGAAATTTGAGAGTTTTGTAAGAAGAAAGGGAAGCACACCCCAGAGCTCTCAAAAGCCAACTGGTTAGCAGATCTTACATTTGCAAAATAATTAATTGCATAAATATTCATTCACTTCCAGTCACTATTATTAGTTTCACCTTTTGGCAGCCAAGACAGCTTTAAGTCTGTGTGTGCCGGTGTGATAAATGGTCCATGACATCAGGCAGATTTTTAAAGAAATAATTGTACCCCAAAAAGTGTAGGCTGCAATCGGGTGTGGGTGTGAGTGAGTACATTTTGCACCACAGTTAATTGAGGTGCTGGGTTATCATGCCGCATACACGTACAGAGGCAGGCAGAACAGTAAGGCGCCTAAATGGTGCTGTGGAGGAAGTGGCATCTTGCACCTGCGCCCAGTTAGGCAGCTGAGTATATGAGGAGACTGCACTGGACAAAGTGGTGGGGGCATATGATAGAACAGAGAATAGAACAGAAAAGAACAGAGAAGAGGTCAGAAAAGAACAGAACAGAGACTGAGGTTAAAGAAAAGAAAGAAGCAGGCAGGAATGAGAGAGAGAATAGCTGGGAAGAGAGCCCCTTGTGGGGTGTGAAGCTGATTCTTGGGGCTGCTGAGGGTCACCCCAGCTGAGTGGCTCAAGGAGCTGGAGTCACGCGGTGCTCGATGGAGCAACTTGCCATGTAGGTACGAGGAGAGGCAGTGGGGGCTGCAGGTGTAAAAGAAGGATTAGCATGGCGTCCTGAGGAGGAGCCATCTACCACAGGCAACGGGAGTTGGAAACTTGGCGTGGTGCTCTGCCAGGAGCACAGATAGCTGCAGGGATCTGAGTGGTTTAGCGTGGTGCCCTGCTGGGAGCCCTGGGCCACAGGGTCCCGAACTTGGTGCAGAAGGTTGGCTGAATTGTCAGCTAGGTGTCTCCTTGGCTGTAAGGTCTTGTTTGGGGTTAAGCTGAGGAGACATCTGTTTTAAAGGGATGCATTTTTAAGAGACAATACCCGGCTGTTTTTTTAACCTCATTTTCAATAGAATGTTTATTGGATTCATTTTAACCTTCACAGTTTGCAATGTTTTTATGTGATTATTTATTGATGAAGAATGCACTATACTATTTATTTGGACACTGTTTGTTTTTGAAGTTTTAATAAAAGCACTACACCCTTTTGCACCTACCCCTTGCTGTGTATGTGTGTCCTCATTTGCCCAGCTCATCTCTGTCACAATATTGGTGATCCAGGTGCAGGAGTCTCTCCAAAGGCAAATGGGAACATGGAACCACCCTGGACCATCACAACAGGTCTTTCTCTCTCAGCTCTGCAGATCTGGACACTGAACTTTTTCCCCATTCTTCTTTGTAAAACTGCTGAAGCTCTGTCAGGTTGCATGGAAATCAAGACTGAACACCATTTTTCCAAGTCCATCTACAACTTTTCAATTGGATTGAGATCTGGACTCCAACTTGGCCATTACAGGGCATAAATGTTGTTTGTAAGTCACTCTTCTTGGCCTTGGCTTTATTCGTTTGATTGTTGTCTTGCTAAAAAAAAAAATCTTCTCCAATGGCACAGGTTTCCTGCAGGCAGCATCAGGTTTTCCTTTAAAATTTCCCTATGTTTTGCAGCATTCATTTGAACCTCTACCCTCACAATCCTTCTAGGGCCTGCTGCAGAGAAGTGTCCCCATAGCATGATGCTGCCACCACCAGTGTGGATGGAGTGTTTTTGATAATGTGTAGTGTTTGACTTGGGTCAAACAAGGAATTTAATCTGATGGACAAAAAGCTCAATTTTGGCCTCTTCAGACTATTTTATGTTCTTCCAGATGAAATAATTTCTCCTGTGTACTTTTAGCAAACTCTCAAATGCCATGTGTGTTTTTTTCTCTTTGCCACTTTCCCATAAATCTGCGACTAGTAAAAAATAGCCAGGCAACAGTTACTGTCTGCACAGTCTCTCTGGTCTTAGCTGCTGTAGCTTGTAACTCCTTGAGAGTTCTCAACGGTCTCTTAAACATTTCTCTCACTAGTCTCCTTATTGCAAGATCACTCAGTTTTTGTGGATGGCCAGTGCTAGGCAGATTTATATGGAGGAATATTTTGGACAAATACTAAATAAATATGCAAACAAATACAAGTTCTGTAAAATGTGACAAATAATTACATGTGAGTATAAATGAACAAATGTGTCTTGAAATATGTTTTGTTGCTTATTTTGTTATTTTTTTCATTTATTTCAGTGACACTACATGTAACATGAAATAAGCCCTATAAAGAAAGCTGTCACTTTTACTTGTCAGTTTTGAGAGGGCGCTGCTCTAGTGAGCACTGTTTTTTGATTGGTGAGTCATCTGCACAATGAAATCCTGGTATTTATGCACATGCTCAAACACCCACACATTTCTTGTTCTTATATTTATGTATTGTCACATGTCACAGTACAATTTTTCATTTACATATTTATTTTGTTCTGTGCCATATTAACTGGACTCCTAGGGATATTCAGTGACTTCGATAGTTTCTTGTCTCGATCCCCTGATTTGTGCTGTTGAATCACCTTCTCATGGCGTTGCTTGGAGTGTTCCTTTGTCTTCATTATTTAGAATCGACTCCCCACAATTTGGACCTTCCACTTGCAGTTGCCTTTATACTACCATCAGTGGAAACCCCTTGACTACAGACAGTTGATCTCCATGATATGACTGCTAAAATCAGTGTGATGCATCAATGATGATCATACTTGTGTCATATTAAACAGGATGAATACTTATGCGATCAATATTTTATGTTTTATATTTCTAAGTAGGGGGCTTTGCTACCTGCTTGCTTCACTCGCCAACCCCTGGGCCGGCGCTATGCACTAGCCTCTTTGCGGTTCAGCCGCTCGCATTTGGGAATGTGGATGTACAATTTAAACAGATTTTTATTTTCATGGGAATTGTTACATATGCATAATAGATCTAACTATTTTACATTACAGTGAGTAATTAGCCATATTAAAAAATAGTAAAACATAATAATTTGAAATTATGCTTTATGTTGCATTAGAGTTATTCGTTGCCTTATACAATTTTGTTCTGGTTGGATTTGAAATTAACATGCAAATATTTTTTAAACTTACACTTTTACTGTAAAACTTCAGTAAAAAAATTTTTTGGATTAAAATATTCATCAACATCACATTGAATTTTGATTCTGTGTTTGGACTTACATTGTGACAACGCAATGTATAACTGCCCATGATTGAACTTCGTTTCTTTCTCTCTATTAAATAAAATGACTTTTTCGAATGTTTGTCTCTGTGATTTGTTAATCGTCTTTGCAAAAGCTATTCTAACGGGAAACTGTTAACGCTTTAATAGGAATGGCACATCAAGATCTCCTTTGTTGTCTAATGTTATCCACGAAAGATGTACTACGTTATCCGTGAAAGATGTACTACATTACCTTTCTTGGATACATCCTTCTTTCTACAGTAATTCATGCGGTGGAAGACCGGACGGTGTTAACGGTTGTAGATACTCTTCAGTAAGTTGATGTTTTCATCTTCTGCACGATCACCACCCACTGTTTCAGCATAGTCTATTGATATGCATTTAACCAATTTGCGATGTAACCGATAAACATTTTTGGCGTTAATTCATTTGACTTCATCGTTTCTCTGTGCGAGGATTGCCCGTGTACTCATTTTTCTGTTGATAACCCTTCGTGATGAAATCTCTCTATAGTAAAAAAAAAATCTTGGAAGGCTTGGAAGGAGACAATGCGTGATTTTCTCTGAGACACTTTAACATCTAGCGAGAGACACCTTAACATCCCATGAGACAAGGCAGTGAGACAAAAGGACAGATGCTGTACAGGCTTTTAAATGATCGATGCGCAGCGCAAGAAGCAGAATACGCAGCTTGGCAGCAACAGCAAGCCAGCAGCAGCTGATCTGACCGCATCTCCTTAGCATACGTTCAGCCTCCCCTTCAAAACGCGAGCAGCAGAGACGCGAAGTGGCTGGCGTGTAGTCGCGCCCCAGGGGAGGAGGAGAGTGTGGGCTAGCAAAGCGAGCAGGGAGCGAAGCCCCCTAGTTCATCAATAAGATTTGGACATAATACGTCTTCTTTAATTGAGAACTTAAAGCGAGTAAAACGTTAAAATTTATAAGAGCTGAGAGAGCAGAAACTGTGTCTGTCAAAAGCATTCACACGAATGAGAGGTGAGAGGACTGTGGGCGTGGTTGAATATGGTTGGGAAGAGGGCGTGACTTGAAAAAATGTCATGGCAAAAGTCTCGTATTGCTGGACTTAAAATGATCTCTTCAAAATGTCTCGTCTGGTCTCAGGATTTTTTTTATATAATAGAGAGATTAATTTAGATCACTTTGCAGAGATCTGTTTTCACATTGACATTAAAGAATCCTTTTGTTGTTCATTGTCAAGAAAAACAAATTAAATCCAGTGTTATTCAATGGTGTATAACAAAAACATTGAAAACTTCCAAAGGGGTGAATACTTTTTGTAGTTACTGTGCCAACTACAAACAACAGAAACCTATCGTATAGCTCATGTGAGCAAAAGTAAAAATTGTGGTGTAGTGGTTAAGGCTTTGGACCTCAAACCCTGAGGTTGTTAGTTTCAAATCCTACTGACACTTTGTGACTGTGAGCAAATCACTTGACCTGCTTGTGCTCCAGGCAAGAGCCAAATAAAAAAAGAAATGTAACCAATTTTATTATAAATGTTGTAAGTTGCCTTGCATAAAAGTGTCACCCAAATAAGTAAATGTAACCAATAACACTATTAACAGAACAAATAAACACTAAAATTAAGGTCCAACACACAAAAACATTAATTAATGTTCCTGCAGACTGTTGCAGTTAACAATGCGTCCTTTCTTTCTACAATCGCAGAAGTCTTCACAACTAACCTTGCGATGAGATCTTATTTATCCAGATGCCACCTGCTATTAATGTGCATGCTGGCACATGCAGCCTCTGGGGGGCAGGTGGAGATGTGCATAGCAACAGGCGGCAATGAAAAGAGAAACAGCTGCAGTTCCACAAAGAGTGAAGTAGCGGCTCATGCGACACAAACCCACCTCCACTGGGAAAGATCGAGGAAATGGCAGAAGTAGCAGAACCAAGTAATGAAGAGAAACATTCAGTGCAGATGACTGCTGGTTGGTGGGCATTTTGGGGTGCCATCATAGCTGTTAATTCTTAGTGTTCTCCTTTTATTTCCTCTCTCTTTATTGATAGGTTCTAAGATTTATAGTCATTGCTTTCATATGCACAGTGAGATTCTTACTTGCTTGTGCTAATCAACATGCGACATGTCCCCACTCTCCAGGCCATGATTAGTCAGTGTAACTAACTGCCTTACCCCAAAACTGTCTTCATTCCCTGAAAAAGTTTCAAATCTGTTTATCATAATCTAGCTGCGTAACAAAAAGCAGACAAAAATCTCAAACACTATCTAGCTAATGAGAATTTCAACCTACCAGTGTTCCAGTGTAGAATTTCTTTTTTTATGTCAGAAATGTACACTAAGATTAGCAAGTGTAACTAGTACATATTGAAACTTCTTTATTCTTCACCTGAAAAATCTTCCAATGAATACACTACTTCAATTAAAATGTTGGACTATCTGTCATTCCAGGTTGCAGTGCTCACTATAGAGCACTACCTATCACAGCTGATTACATGCACTTTCCTCCCAGTTTTCTGAATCTTTGATGCTGACACCTGTTAAATGTCAATTTCTTTACCCTATCAAATTTTCCTCTGTTTCAGTTTTCTGAATTCCAATGAAAATGCTTAGTGACAAGCACAGTCTGGCATTTAGAAATTCTTGCCTTTATGTTACATTGCTTTATAATATAATATGCTCAGTTAATCCTATTCAAAGTCACGACTGGCCAGACCCAAACTGGCAGCAGGAAACAGCAGGAACCAACACTGAATGGGGGCGCCAGTCCATTGGACAGCCAACTTGTGCACACATCTACACTCATGCAGGGCTGATTTAGAATCACACAAGTCAGGCCATTTTCTAACCTGCTTCATCCAGACCAGGGTTGCTTAGTTTTTAGGGGCTGCTGGAGTCTTTCCCAGATAGCATAGGGAGCAAGGCAGGAACAAACCCTGGGAGGGAAAACACACATCAAACACACACTAGGGCCAGTTTAACATCACCAGTTCATCTCAGCTGCATGTCTTTGGACAGTGGGAGCACCCAGAGGAACCCCACTCACAGAGAGAGAACATGCAAACTCCACAAAGTGAGGACCTGGGAGGCGAGGCAGCAGCGCTACCACTGTGCCATTGTGTCACTTATATCACACAAGTCTTACAGAACAATTACAAAAGCCTAAACAGACATTGAAAGACTGTGCCAACTTCAAGTAACAAGTAGGTAAAACACTGGAAGTTTTGGGAAAGTTAACACGTTAATTTTTGCGATTCATATGACCTTTTTATTTAAAAAATGTTGTGGTATCCAGGACCAGAAACGATGCAAACGCCCAAGGCAATGCTTTGGTCAGGGTGGTATTTTCATGTATTTCTTTTAACATTACGAAACAATAATACTGTGCTGATCCGGATGGAGATGCAGAGGGCCATGTGACTGGACAGCTACTGATCAGTGTGCTTTCAGAAGGCGCAGTGTATTATACAAACGAAACATCTCAGCGAGAAAATAAAGTCCCGGGGGAAAAGGGTGGAAGGAGCGCGAGAGACGGGTTTGAGTGTGGAGGGTGCTGGAACGGAATACACGGGGCGGCTGCGGCTTGGGTGAGGACGGTAAGGAGCAGTGCGATGTGCGCGAACAGTACGGAGTGACCGAGTGAGTGGGGGATAAGCGAGAATGAAAGAGCGGCGTGCTTCTCGGCCATAACACTGAAGCGGAAGATATTATAGAGGGCATAGACGAGTCTGAGTGCGAATAAAGTTAAGGCGATCAGAGAGCTGCTTTTATGTCGGCTTCTCCAGGTGGCAGGTTTTGCCTCTTTCTCAACTTGCTTTTTAAGAAGGCATTCAAATTCAGATTGTACTTGCGCAAGTTTGTTAAAAGTCTAGGTTTAAGCTAATTATTTGTTTTAACTGTGCCATTAATTTTTAAAAATTTCATTGTGTTGGTTAATTCTACATTAAATGTGTCATTCAGTGTGTATTTATTTCATGATTTGTGTGTTCATTTTTCAATTACATGTTTTAATGTTAGACGCGATTAATCGCCATTAATTACATATATTTATGTGATGTATTAGCTCATTTTTAATTAATTCCCAGCCCTAATATTTATTAATTTTATTCAAACAATTAATATATTTTAATTTTTGCATTTTGGTTTTTATTCTGTATGTAGTATTGCTATTTTAATCGTTTGACTGTCTTTTGTCATCTTTGTATAATTTTCATAATTTGTTTTTGAGTGTGTCAGCGGCAGAGCTTGACGTGGGCCGGTACCGGCATTTCTCAATTTTTAGCTGTTGTTGCGTCCTGGAAGCTTTAAACTCCAAGGGGGATTCCCCACTTCAAACCCACAAACACTCTTCCATTGAACAGCAGTGTGTCAGTGTATTGTGACACTAAAAACTCCAAAGGGGGAGTTTGTGTTCTGTGAAAGTTGTGTTCGATCTTTGTTGTGATCTAGAGGAATGACTTTTGTCTTGAGTAAGTTATTTTTCTGAATGTAAAAATGATTAATATTCTATGCATCCATTATCCAACCCGCTATATCCTAACCACAGGGTCACCGGGGTCTGCTGGAGCCAATCCCAGTCAACACAGGGCACAAGGCAGGAAACAAACCCCGGCAGGGCACCAGCCCACCGCAGATGATTAATATTATTCCTACTAATTCATTCTGATCATTTTAAATCACTAATGATTTTTCTGCTATGTGTTAATTTTTTTATTGTTATAATGATGACATCATTTTGCTGCTATTTTGGGCAGTGTTTGCTGTGACTCCATAGGTTTTAGATCTCATTGCCGTGCTCGTTTTGTAATTATATGTAATTAATTATATTATCATCTTATACTGCTTATTAACTTTTATTTATTTATTTTTTTTATTTGTTTTGTTTATTACTGGTGCCACCATTTAGAATATGTTTTCACAGAATGTTGTTGTGGCTACTGGGCCCAGCGTGACTACAGGAGGTATGGCTGCTGTTGTTGCTCACACTGTGTCTAACATGGTGGCACACAATCGTGATGTCCAAGATTCTGGATTCATTAAAAAAGAAGAAGAAGAAAAAAAAATGTTTTGTGGCATTAGCTAACAATAAAGTAATTTGCACATATTATGTTGACTATGAGTTCTGGTTCATACTTTGGCTTTAGTATTTCTCTCTATTATATAAAAAAATCCTGGGATGAGACGTGACTTTTTAGCCTGGGACAAGATCTGACTTTTTCAGAGAGATACTTTCAAGTCCTGCGAGACGAGACTTTGTGCTAAGAGATTTAACCACGCCCGTGGCCAGAGATAGATAGATAGATAGATAGATAGATAGATAGATAGATAGATAGATAGATAGATAGATAGATAGATACTTTATTAATCCCAAGGGGAAATTTTAAAAGAGAAAGAGTAGATGACAAAGTAGAATGTCGTAAAGAATTCAAAAATGTTAATCACAATACACATGCAGAGCAGGTTAGAGATAATGAAAGTGCTAAAATTCAAAAGTCTCAAAAAAATTATACTAAAGATCGCATTAGCACAAACAAACGGAAATTATTACTCTGTGAAATAACAGAACAGCAAAAAGAGATTTAATATATTTTTTGGATTTAAACTTTAGGTCGGAGATTTTTGGATCATCTAATTCGTGTTGCCATCATGGAAAAGTAGTGTTTCTTCCCAATGAAGAGGCGTATCTACGAGAATTAAGATTTGTTGCTTGGTGAAAGTGAAATCCACATACGTGAGCGGACATAATGCGAAGTGGCTGTCACGTAGCACAGGCCAGTGGGGTTGGCGAGCGAAGCCCCCTAGTAGTCTACAGTTTTATCAACTATGAGTTTTCTTTTTCATTTCCTACTGCTTTATGCAATTTTTTCCTATAAAACTTCACTTTGGCAGAACAATGTTTTCATTTTTGGTGCTACCGTTTGGTATTAATATATCACAGCGATATTGTTTTTAACAGCTTTATCTGTTGCTAGTCATATGATCTTCATTGTTGCTGCACGTGACATTATAATACACATAGCATATAAGATGGAGTGTGGCATACACAGTAGCCAGATCTTTTGGAGAATTCCAATGCAGTCTTCTTCACATGTTTAGTGTACTAATTTGATGAGTGACTTTACCCAGTAGTTCTGAACTCTTTTGACTTCTGTATTTATTTATATTTTGTCTGCTCCATTCCAACATAATTTGGTCTTATTTATTCTTAGATTTTTATTTGCGTACCTTTTTTTTTCTAAAGAATTCTGATTATGAACTGTACAACTGTACTGTTGTTCATCAGCTATGATTTTCTTGAACGTAAGTGAACAACCTCTAACCTTTTAGTGATAACGATTTGATCTTTTGCACAACCGCTTAAAATCATTGCTGTCACTTGAATGTTAAAATAGTCTCTCTAAACCAGGTGTCCCCAACTCCAGTACTGGAGGGACCCATTGGCTGCAGGTTTTCATTCTAACCCTTTTCTCAATTAGCGTCCTGTTTTTGCTGCTAATTAACTTCTTTTGAACTAATTTGATTTCACTTGCTCTTGAGAACTCAGACCCCTTATTTGTTTCCTTTTTCCTTAATTAGATGCCAAACAATAATGTGATGCAAATGAGCTAAAACATGACCAGCAAGCTGTGTCCATCATACAATATCTGAAAATAAAGTAAGGTGAAGGTTTTAGGAGTGGTCTTCGGCTCAGGTCCCCAAAACATTTTAACAGTGCTCTTAGAAAAGAGAAAATCAACAGTTTCTGAAATGTCTGCTAATGCACCACAAGAGCAGCAACAAGCAATGGAATTAAAGAACGGGTTTAAATAATGAGAATTAGCACCTAATTAATTAGCTGATTGGAGTGAAATTGGTTGGAGTTTGAGGCCCTGACTTAGTTGGTCTCCTGTTGGCTCACTCACTTCACATTTCATTTCTTTTCGGGTGCCATTTAAGGAAAGAAATGAAGCAATTCAGAGGAACAATGAACAAACTCAGTGGAACAAATTTTAAAAAGCAAGTCAATTAAAATGAAAGGAAAAGGAATTAATTAGCAGCAAAAAAACAGGTCACTCATTAAGAAAAGAGTTAGAATGAAAACCTGCAGCCACCGGGGCCCTCCAGGACCGGAGTTAGGGACCCCTGGTCTAAACCTTTGTCAAAAGATCTTAACAGAAATGTCACTGCCTCAGGTTGGTGGCCAAGTGACTTTGGGATTGAGAAATGAGATGGAGCAATGGTTCCACTGCTAGGATGAAGACAAACCAGGCCAGAAAGAGTGTGAAAGAGTGAGCTTATGATCTGCCATCCCACATAGTAGGCAGAGAATCAACACCCATGGAGGGAAGCCCATAGAAGCAGTAGGATTTGTTGTTGTATTAACTCAGGGCAAGGCTGTAAGTGAAAATGAAAGAGGATCAGGAGATAAAGCATAGTTGAAACTGTGTTAAGTTCATTTTCCAGAGAGTCAAACCAAACTGTCAACCAAATTTAATTCACTAACCAAGAACCAATCCCTTCTAGTGAAAACCGATTCCTGAGAACAATCCACTTTGAGAAATCTCAGTAGTGCTACGGAAGACAATTTGTGTCCGGCTGGAAAAGTCCACCATTTCCCACACTAACATACAATGAGCTCCAGTAGCAGAGGACACTGAAGGTGGCCATTTGCTGCTGTCTTGTGATTAGACAAGTCTAGTGTGTAAAGGCATGGAGACACAGCCAAGAAAGTCGTAGGTTCAGTTCCATCACTTGGGGACACTGAGTAAGATATTGTGACTCTTGCCTGTGTTCTATTTTTTCTGTATTGCGGCTGTTTTAAGGTTGTGGAGTGAAGGTTAATGTGTACAGAAAATTAAGATAGCAAAACTACAACAAACACATGGAAATCAGCAAATTAATGTTGAAAGACAAGTTTGTAGTCAAAACAAAACTTTGAGAAGAATTTGCCAGTGGAGCTCTTTTTCTCCAGACAAATGAAAAGGTCTTATCTTTGAAACAAAGTGCAGATGGAGCATGTCACCCTTAGATGTGAAGGCCACCAATCCATGTGACCATGCCAATAAGATGTTACAACTGTGCATGAGCAAATGATTTGCCATAAAGTGACTTGTACCGAGTACTATAAAGGTGACAGTTACAAACAAATACTGGAAAAAGAGATATTAATAATTAATAAAATGTTTTAATGTATGAATTGAGGCAGTAAGGTGTCTTCAAGATGACATAAAGTGTTCACCCCTAACATTATGGGATTCTTCAGCCTTGATTTGAATTAGTGGCTAGCAGAAGAAGGATGACATCATGGCTGGCGTTTTTCTTTTATTATTTCATTACTGATTGGTATTTTTAATTACTGCAGAGTGAAGGATATTGTATACAAAAATTAAGAAGCAAAACTGGAAGGAACATCGAGTCAGAGCCATCACCCTTGAACATCCGACATCGGACCTGAATGCCAACCACAGAGCAATGAGGGTGTGGGCAGAGTGGTGTTCATGGAAATACACAAGAAGTCTTTATAGAGTTATAAAGAAATGTGCTGGACATGGTGCCCACATATTTAGATTGAAAGAACTGGTGGTGCTCTGGACAGATGGTCCACCCCTTACAAGAGGCCCATCGTCTGCCTCTGTCCAGATTCTGGCTAACAGGGCCATAAAATACAACATGGGAGTAGAGCTGAGTGTCTCAACCCTTTAAATTGACTCAATACCCAGAAGCCACCAGAGGATGTTATAACTTGCAGGGTGTTGTTAGCCAGTGATGTAGCAGTGGCTTTCTGGTAGTATGGAAGAGCGGTTGGAAATGGAGAGACATACAGAGTAGTGGATTACTGGCACAACAACAAGTAAGCTTGACATAAATAAAAAACTGTTAAAATAATTATAATCTACTGCCTTTAAAACCCTCATTTAGAGTGTCTAACTTCCAAAATGATCAAGGTGAAGCAGAAAAAGTTTTTTAAAATGGCTTAATGTGACATAGAGATGCCATTTCGAGTGATTGTCATGAATGGGGTTGGGAGTCACTTCTTCATCCTAGTTTGCAGATTACTCAAAAAAATAAAACAAAGTTTGTTCCTGTTCTTCCTTAAGCTTTTATTGTTTAAATCTCTGTTATTCTTTTGCCCTTAGGTTTGGTTCTCGGTTAGGCTTTGACACCAGGTATTGTTGTTATTTTGACCTCAGCTATGTTACTTTGACTCCCGTTTATCTCCAAGTTCTTTCATGGCCTGGCAGCAGACCCATAACTAACATACTGTAAGTAAAGATACGTTGAAACCAAAAAAAAAAAAGGTTTACCAGATTACTGGCTCTCAAAATCATCCACATGTTATTTTTAGAGCCCCAGAAACAATTTATAAATGTGTCAAATCATGACAAGAGGGGTAAGCACAGTAGCTGACCCTCCTCAGTAGAAATGGTGGCTGATGTCTGTGCAGACAGGGCAGTGTAAGTATTCTTTTGTTTATGTCATTGTTTTTTGCTTCCCTGTACCTATGTATAATGTTAATATACAGTACATATTTTAGTCTTTTTTATCTTCCCATGTTTCTTTTCTGATATAAAGCAGCAGAACGAGTGCTCTGTGTAGGGTTGGCAGACTATTTGGGGGTTAATGGATCTCAGAAAGAAACACACACAGCTAGATTTTGGCTGCTAAGGCTCCTAAAGGCTTTCACACAAGGAGACGATTTACTTGAAAGCCGCATGGTTACAAAGATGATTATCATGTCTTTGGTTCCTTGACAAGAATATGAAGCTGCCAGAGTATCAAATGAGAACTGAGCAGCCATTTACTGTACATTAGTGGTGTAGTTTGGTGTTCCCGAGAAAGTGCCATTTGTCACTAGTGGAGAGGAATCTCTCCAGAGGTACAGCACCGAAGTCGAGGTGAAACCAGGTCACACCACTGCAGTGCACACAACAGTCCAGTAAATAAACTCACAAACCTCAGTTACAAGGCCGGCTGTCCATCCAGTTACAGGACATGTCCAGGTGTGACAAGAGCGCATGTAGAAAGATCTCACTGACCCAAATGAAATCAGCTATATGACAAGTAGACACATATGTCCAGATGTGTTGGCCATAATCATTGTAAGGGTTTAACTGCCCCCTAGCTGAGGTGACAACTCCAAGTGTGGCAAGAAAATACACAAGAGCAGAGCTGGCAGCTCACTAGATGCAGTAATGTCCTCCTGTAACATGGCTACAATCGTACAGTGTGTCTGAATGACTATGAGTTCAGCAGAGGTGTCCATGTGTAAGCAAATTGGAATTTCACATTTTTGTGGATGTCCTCTCGGCAAATGTGCTTGGTCAAATATGCTGCCAGTAGGCTGGCCAACATCTTCAGTTTAATAGACTTTTCTAAATTAGGTCAGGTCACATCCACAGTTGCAGCCTGCATATCCAGCCCTCAGCTAACATGACCGTGTATCCAAGGAGCACTCCAGAATTGAATATGAATGGTCCACCAGTTAAATCTAAGAAGCAGGTTGCATCCATTGATGAAGGGTTGACTGCACAGCAACTCAGGAGGATGCAACCCCAGCGGGAGATTTGTTCAGCATGTGCAGCCCTTCAACAAGTATATCTAGGTGTGAAAAGATCACACAATACATGGAACTGGAATATAAGGCATTCAGCAGACATCTCCAAATATGGCAGAACCACACCCAAGTGTCTAGAAGCTCAGAGTATGTGTCCAGGAGTGACTGGAACACTCTCAGTGTGATGGGATATGCACATTCAGTTGGTCAGTGGCCATGTCTGAATGTGACAGAGCTTCTACCAGTCATCGAGTTTGATTGCCTTGCCTCTCAGAAGACATGTTACAGCATGGCAGAACTACCAAAGATAAAATTTACATGTACAGTTCCTCAAAAGACATTTCCATATGTGAAAGGGTCAGAGCAGAGATTGCATGTGGCTGTTCTGTCCACATGTGCCAGTATGTGCATCCAGCAATGGGGTCAGAGTGTCCAGCAGCTCACAAGACATATCCAGGTGTGGTAGAAAAAATGTCTAGAGATAAGGTCCGAGTGTCCAGCAACTTGGCAGACATGTCTAAATGTGAAAGAGGTCCACCCAAAAGTGGTCTGGAAACCCTCTCCATATGCCTTTAGTGCACACTGCAGTGTGCATGACTGGCCACATCCTCATTAACCATGTCCAGTTGTAAACTGGGAGCTGTTTCATGCTTCTGAGGATGGACTCAATTGTGTTAACAGTACGCATACTGCTATCAGCAGATAACTACAACAGGACACACTGCCCAAGAACTTGATGGACATGTTCTGGTGGACATCTAGTGCCGGTTGATTTTTTTTTAATTTACCGTGTGGAATTGTGTGGGCAGTAGACTTGGCACTGATCATCACCATGTCCAGAATGACACCCAAGAATAAAACTGTTTGGCCAGCCAACTAAGTGTATAATGATGGTTAGTAGTGATGCCAGTTCTGCTTTCCAGCTTAGCACAGTGGTTCTCAACCTGTGGGGCCTGTGGGGCGGGCCCCCCTAGGGGAACGCGAAGTAACAAAAAGGGGGGCACGAAGATGTGAAAAAAAGAAAACAAGAATCAAAAATATGAAAAAAACATCTGTTGAAGCCAAAATAAATTAACTTAAACTACATTCTGATACTAGAACAATAAATATAGAGTTAGATAAATGTCGATAAAAGTTAAGTAGGTATAATAAAATATGCATCTACATTTAAAAAAAATGTTAGGGGGCGCAATTAAAACTTATGAAAACTCGGGTCTCAGATACTTAAAGGTTGAGAAACGCTGGCTTAGCAGACAGTTGAGCCTGACCTGGGAGAATCCATCTTAGCAGCAGTGAGTGGAAAGCAGGAGCCAAACCTCAACGGAACACACACTGTCATCAAGGTCCAGTTTAGAGACTCCAGTCAGCTTAATATGTGGAGAGCAAAGTGGAGTATGTGACATCCAGTAGGAGAACATGCAAAGTCCACACAGTAGTCAGGGTTTAAACATAGTGTCCTTGAACTGTAAGCTAGCATGTACTGTACCTCCTTAAAATAAAACACTGGCATTTTTTTAAACATTACCTTTGAATGACAATAATGTTACCACCCAGTGAAGTGCGGATGGTATGATGGTCACACACGTCTGCAGACAGAGGGTTCTGCTAGAGAGAGTTGCACAGAGTCTGTCCGGCATTTCCAAAGAGCACACATGTGAATGGAGCAGGCTAATGGACACTTCATGAATTACTTCAAGCATGTGGTCAGGTGAATTGGGTGACTTCTCTGGTGTACCTTCAGTTCAGCCAGCACCCACTGGATTTAATGGAGGTTTTTACTGACACTATTATCAATATTTTTTCCAGGAAATGTCTTCGAACTTTTATTTTTAGCCTTTCATCTTTTAACGGGAATAACAGAGACCTGTTCATCAGTTCAGGACAATGTTGTTTGCCATCACAGTACACCTTCAGTGGTTTTAGAGGTTGTCTGATAATTATCATGCGCCCACATACTATTGTTCTGAGTAATTACAGCCTCCACTCTCACGGCTTTCTAGAAAAGGGACATGGCTCTTTGATGTAATCACTTACCTTTACTCACAATTCATTTGTGCTAATTTATTTAATGGATCTTCTTCTTTATCTTTTTACATTAAGTTCTGTTTTTTTTCTGTCTGGTGGGATGTGATGGGGTCTCAATTTTCAAGTGTGAGAGAGCCCTGTAGACTAAAGTTAAAACCGTTATATTGTCCTTATACATTAAGAATCTCTAGTAATCTCTAGTAAATGTGAACCCAAAAACTGTGACCTCTGACAGCATTAACCATTATCTACAGTATGACACTTACATCCTTTGACCTCTAGTATCTATAATGGCTGGTATCTGTGATAATTAATAGCTGTGATCCCTTTGGATTGGTGACTTCCAAACTTTTGCTGTCTAGCGCCTGAATCCACTAACACCCCTAACGACTACCTGTGAACCAGGAACCCATGACTTCTATTATGTCCTTTAGACATCTGAGTGCCCTACCAACAAGGACCTCAAAATTTTTGTGACTCCTCACTGTGTCCTCTAACTATGGTGAGCAATACCTATGACCAGTTGAAACTGTGATGCAGTATCAATGTCAGCTTGTGAAGTGAGCTCTAACATCTGTGACCTCTAACCCCCGTGATTATATCAGTGATATCCGTTATATTTCAGATAGCTTCTATATTTGTGTTTTGTTATTTTTGAAGTGTTTATCTATTTCTCTTATTCTTTCTCTTATTTATTTTATTTTTATGTAGTTTATGTTAATACTGTCATGCTTATTCATTACTTGAATTTATGTATTATGTGTTTTGTGGGTGGAACCCCAAGAGGTGTCACTTCTGAAGGACACCATTATACTTTATATTGGAGATTGCGGAGTTTGAGTCCTTCAGTGCCTCAGTGATTTTTGAGAGTGCACATTGTTATGAGTATTTCATTTTTTTGTTTTTGTTTTATGATTACAGATTTCGGAATTACATTTTGGATTACCATTTTTAAACAAATCCTTTTGGACTTCTGTTTTTGCTGTTTTCTTTCTTTTTTTGATTATTTAATAAAATCATCATTTATAAAGATTATTTG
The DNA here is from genome assembly GCA_026402145.1 of Polypterus bichir lapradei. NCBI lineage: Eukaryota > Metazoa > Chordata > Cladistia > Polypteriformes > Polypteridae > Polypterus > Polypterus bichir. The sequence continues at coordinate 63,317,604 of JANRMT010062796.1, forward strand.
TTTTGTGCTGTCTTATCATATATTTGTCTCCCTTGGAAAGCATTTTAATGATTTTTTGGGCATTAAATATATGTGTAACCTGTGGGGTATCCCAGGGATCTGTCTTAGGTTCAGTCCTCTTCTCTTTATATACAGTATGTTACCATTCTTCTCTATACTAAACAAGAATAACACCCCATATCATTGTTACGCTGATGATAACTAAATTTACTTCCCATTGCAACCGGGTGAAATGGAGTCAGTGACCAAGCTTTTAAACTGCTTAGGTGATATAAAATTCTGGATGGCACTTAACGTCTTGCTGCTAAATGAGTCATAAACTGAAGTTACTCTATTTGGTATACCCACTGTTACCTGAAACATTGCTAGCACACTGGGTCCACTTGTCCGGTACTTATAGCCATGTACTAAAAATCTTGGCATGATTTTGGATTCAGATCTTAAAGTTGACAAACCGATCAATACTTTAGTAGAAAGTATTTTTTTCTACCTCAGGGTGATTGATAAAGTCAAGCTGTTTTTGTCATTTTGATCATTCATGCCTTTGTCACGTCTTGCCTGGGTTATTGTAATGCCCAGTATATTGGGGTATCCCATAGGACACTGTCTCACCCGCAGCTTGTGCAGAAAGCAACTGCTAGAGTTTTGACCAACAGCAAAAAAAGGGATCACGTCTCTCTGGTGTTGGCCTCTCTACATTGGCTCCTATTACTTATTGGGTGAATTTTAAGATTTTAGTATTTGTGTTTAAAGCCTTACATGGGTCAGCTCTACTGTATTTACACGATCTTCTTGTTCCATATTTGTTAGCCAGGCAGCAGAGGTCTTTGAATCAGCTATTGCTTACTGTCCCATGTGCATGGTTGAAGCTGAGGGGCAATTGTGCCTTTGCGGTGGCCGGTCCTAAACTGTGGAATAGTTTGCCCCTCGCAATAAGGTTGACTCCCATGATTCATAGTTTTAAGTTTTTATTAAAAAAGCACTTGTATTCGCTTGTTTTTTAGGTTATAAGTTTGAGTGATTAAATCTTTCTATTCATATTGTTTATGTTATGTTGTTTTGCATATTTATTTGACATAATTTTACATAAGTTATTTATGTTGTATGTCGGTGTATGTGTATTAATGTATATATAATTTTTTTTTCTTATTGTTAGCTGTTAGCACTTTGATCAACTTTAAGTCGTTTTAAATGTGCTATATAAATAAATAAAACCATAAATCCAGTTTGAACTTCGGATGTGAGCGTCAGTAGGCTTTGCTCCCTAGAAACCAAGTTACCTGAACTATTCTATAACATTTCAGTAATTATTCACCGAAGTGATGCTGATCTTTCTTATCATAAAATAGGTCATTATGATAGCAATTGATGAGAAGAATTCATTGCAGAATTATGGTAGTAGAGGGTTCCTCTAGAGTGTCTCTTTCTCTTGCACGATTTGGCTCAAAAACTAATCAGGACATTGTCGTCTAATAACAGGCTTAAGTTTCGAGTTTGGTATTTTTCTGTCCAGCTGTTTTAGCTCTAGACTGTCTTCAAGAAACTCTGACACACACAGATAGACAGACACACACTCATCATCGAGATATTGATGTTTGCCGTATCAGGGAAAACTAAAATGCAGAGATCCGTCAAAAACCTGAGATTGAAATTTTGCTGAATCTAAAGCTTTCACTCCTCCCCCATAGACAGTAGGTTATGGTGGGGGTGGATGAAAAGCAAAAACAGTGCCCATATTTATCAAATGTGTCAGAATCACTCTTAGCAATTGCACTAAAAGTTTGACTAGGATTAGAAGTAGTTACGAAGCATCCTACACCTACTCCCAATGAGCAGTATGAATTCAAGTTTGAGAATTACCTCATAATTTTACAGTACCCCAAGTCATAAAGGGGCACTCATGAAGAAGTTTTGAAGTTTCCTCAGAAATAATGATGATATTTTGTAGTTTTCTAATACTAAAGCTAAGGTTTCACCACCTAGATGATGATGATAATAATAATAATAATAATAACTAAAAGGTTTATGCCACTCTTATAAAGTACTCTACTGTAGAGTTATGTGTTGAATCAGGCTATTCACAACAACATCAATAATACTGCACCGAGATGGAAAGACTGAGACACACACCCTGAATGAGATAACCGGCACATTTATTTAACAATGAATGATTTACTACTCCAGAAGAATCACCCTCCCATTGTTATGGCCACAGGAAACGCCTCGTAAAGTAACAGTTACTGAAACTAACAGTAACTATTCTTGTACTGTTTCTGTTCCAGTGTTTTCGATCATTTTCCAGTTTCATATGCCTGGCCTCTTTCCCTCATCTCTCCTATTCTTCTGCGAGGCTGTATTTGTCTAATGCCCCAGGAGTCTCTGCCTACCTTCTTAAACCTTCCCTGGCTTATAAAGTACAACGTGAATATTCCAGGAGCTCATAAAATGCAGAACTCAGCATTCCTGTGTGACATTTTGCTGTTAATCACCCATCCAGCCCAGTCTATTTTCAAGATAATATGCTGACTACTACAATACAGTTTGTGTCCATGAACACCGGTGAGTCGATACTGTGATATTGGTTGCAATTTACATATGCATGTTTATCCAACGGCAACGATCTTAATGTGGATGCCATCAGCCACACCAACAATCCAAGGAAAATCTACGATTTGCATGAAAGCAACGTGCTTTAACATAACCTCATATGGAATGATGGGGAAATTATTAAATCTGCATAATACTTTATGTGCTGTAAGGTCATTCTAAGCTTGGTGCAAAATTTGAGAAATGATTGGTTGTGATACACCCAAATCATCACTATTGCAAAGCTACATTTCCCCCGTGGACAAAACATAAAGTTCCCAACACTATAATTTTGGCCAGCAGTGCACGACTTCTTTGTGTAGATGGACCTATTATGAGGTGTACAAGATGTGTTATAAATATCACTCTACTTTTGTCAAATCAATATATCTATGAGTTTGTTGCTGTCCAACATCTTCACAACACTCCACCTTTCTCAGAATGCATAATGTAAGCTGCTCTCTGCCTGAACACCATTTTCTAGCAGCTTCTAGGGAATTAAGTTAGCCCAAAGAGCTGCTAAATCCTAGTGATGTTAATAGTAGATTCCTAAATTACTCCTACCCTTAACAGTAGGATCAAATCTACAATACTCTGAGATTTTAGAGTGAGTTAGGATCCTTTTACAACTAATACTGGCACAGGTATCCATTTTAAGCCTTTGCAGACCAAAATCTGGCTGTGGAGGTTTGGGCCTGGCTACGTGGGATAAGGCCATATCTAGTCAGGCTAGTGAAGGTCCTTAGCTTTTTTATGGGACTGTTCAGAAATCTTGTACTCTTTTGCCATGTTTGCACCACCTATCCATTACAACATTTAGTAGCTGTATTCTTGTACCTGTATTCTCTATAGATTATGATCTCTAACACCCATGACCTATAGAACCTGGGACATATAACACATTAAACCTGCAGTAACACTGCTCTCTAATAACTTTGCTACAAAACACCTGTGCAAATTTGACTGCAGAGGCCTCCGATGCTTCCTACTTCTAAGACCTGTGATGTCCAATAGATATAATCTGTAATAACTGTGATTTCTAGCACATGATCTTTACTACCTGAAGACCATAATGCTTCTGACCTGTAATACCTGTGGCTCTTACATACAGTGTATAACTTAAAACACTCAGGGCCTCTAATGTGAATGACCTCTAATACCTATGATCCCCTACACCTGTGACTTCTAGTCTCTGAGGCCTCTAACACTTAGAACCTCTGAGACCTCTGATCTACAACACCGCTGACCCCTAAGGCCAATGATCTCTAACACCAGTGACCGCAAATACCCGAGGCCCCAAAATATGACCCCAAATCTGTAATTTGTAACAGTTGTAACACCTGTGATCTTAGCATATAAGTCTGCTAATGGCCTTAACCTTAGTCTGTCATTTGTAGCAGCCAGGACATTTGGTACATATTCTCTGTGACAGCTGGAACCTCCGCTAACAGTGATGTCTAATACTTGTGTTCTCTGACATCTATAATATTTGTGATCTCTAGTACCTACAGCATCAAATACATCCATTACCATAGTAACCTCTAGGACCTGAGGTCTCAACCATTTGTGACATTTATTACCAATAACCTCTAACACCAATGACCTAAATAGCCTGTGGCTTGTAACAGTTGCATTATCCAGTAACTGCAATAATTGTGACCTTCATACACAATATGGTTTCTAACATGTGTGACCTCTGATGTTGTCTGAATTCTTACACCTGTAACCTCTGGGACATACAGCTTCTAACACTTGTGACTTCTGATCTCTAACAGTCAAGACCTGTAATAGCTGGCACCTACAGTAAGTGTGACTTGTGCACTCTAACACTGGTGACCAGTAGTACCTGAAACGTCAAACACCTTGGACCTCAGACACTCCATACCACTTGTACCTGCACGCAATATTGTTAGCTGAAGAATCTCTACTCCAGCTCAATCAGAGATATGATGAGAATTTGTCACCCACCCATTGACCTCTAGAATTTCTAATATTTGACCTGTGTGATTTGAACTAAGACCACTTATACCTATGTTGTCTTGTGTCGGTGAGACCTCAGATATCTGTGACTTGTATGAACCTCTAACTACTAAATCCTTAATAATGCTGACCTATACAATATAGCCTCTAGTACCTGTGAACCTGTTGTATCAGGGGGAATCTGACTGATCTTGCTAAAATATTAAAAATAAATGTTGAGGTCATCTCTAAGGTGTTGTTAACTTCAGCTGTCAACTGTGACTTCTCTTGCCTGTTACTTCTAATTAGTTTCATTCTGTATATCTATAGCCTCCATTATTGGACATGCATGGTGTTTGGGACCTCTGACACTTCTAACCTCAGAAGCCTGAGATCCTTAGCACAACTGACCTTCCATTTCAGCGACATAAGTCATCTGGTGTCTGCATATCCTATGTTTGCTAAGCATTAAAAACTGCTTATCCTAGTGCTGACAGTTCTCTTCAGGAGGGTGTTGAACCCCCCTAAGAGCTCAGACCTTGCTTATTTCCATTTACACAGTACTGATGTCACATACATCTCTTCCTGAAATTTGCTCATCTGAACAGAATTCAATTTTCTTGTGTTCCATCTTTTGACTTAAGAACTCTGCCTCCTACTGGATGTTAATGCCCATTTCTAGTCCATTATGAAAAGCCCGTATACCTTTCACTGCCTCTCACAATGTCACATTGACTGTCACACAGTTGTTGTTGGGAATGATGATCCTCCTCCGGCAGGTAAACATCTTACGCAGTTCGGCCCGGAAGCGGTCATGTAGCCATGCATATAGGAAGGGGTTGCAGCAGGATGAGCTCATGCCACACCAATGGCAGAGCAGTTGAATCAGCAGGAAATAGTGCTTGTCAATGAGGTTGATGTTAATATCACGCAATATGTTGAAAACATGGATTGGCAACCAGCAGATCCCAAAGGCTGCCACTACCAGGACTACTAGGCGAAAGATCTTCCTCTTCCGGTTACGCTCTGTCTCAGCCTGGCTCTGCGTGGGGTGACCCGGGACCACCCTGTTACGCAGCTTCACTGTGATACACAAGTAGGAGATGGAGAGGGCTGACAGAGGCAGAATGTAGGTCATGATGAGTGTGCTGTAGGCATAGGTGAGATGCTCCCTCTCCTGCCCCATCCAAAACTCTTCACAAATGGTAAAACCCTCCTCCTGAAATTCAACATGGTATGTGTGTGCGATGGCAGGGGCAACCAGGGCACAAGACAGGAGCCAGATGCCAGCCAACACTCCAGCACAGGCCGAGACAGAGATCCGTTTTTTCAGAGGATGAACTGTTGAGTAATACCTGCAGACATAAAGAGGACATAAAGCTGTTAGCAGAGACATCGGCAACAGGTAAGCATTGAAAAGTCTGCCCAACCCACAACACACCCACAACGTTTAAAACCTAAATTCATGGCAAATCTGTACTGAGGTCACAACAAAAACATCACAGTCCAATACGCCATCCAAAATTGTTAACATTCAAACAAGCCAGAATTAAGAGCTCCAAGTCTTTGAAATTACAGTGTAGTTAAACACACAAATTCGGTTGGAATCATCAATAACCTTGGACCCCAACAGAGCTGTGTTGCCAACTAAAATAGCACCACAGTGATGATGTTGCTGTAATAAGACATGTGTTATACCTAAGGATTATTGTGAGCAAAGTAACCAAGAGATGAAATGGTCAGTAAGTAAAGCAAAGAGTCGAATGCTGAAGAGAATCTGAACCAAGCGACAAATGACAAAACGAAAGCCAAGATTAATGCAAAAACAAATCAAAACCAAAAATCGATCCTACACCAAGGGCCTAGTTGAATTAGAAACTACCGTTAAAGTTCACAAGGATTTTGTATCCACTGAGGGATAGAGTAATAGAAGATCATATATATAGCATCATGTTTTCGATGTCAGAAGTGCAATAAACATGGCCGAGTGACTGAATTCAGAATTATGTTGTGTTATTAAAATATAATGGTAATAAAAATGATCTTTTAAATTACCAAACCGTTTACAAAATACCCCCAAAACAATCATAAATATACATACAACAGATGCTTATTATTACAGCCATCCATTATGATCATGTGTGACATGAACACAAAGCAGTAATGGAGCACCGCACCTCACAATAACACAACAACAGCAGAACTCAAAATGGTGGCGTGTACACCAGGGGTCTCCTAGTCCAGTCCCGGGGTGCTAAATTTTTGGTCCAGGCTTTCATTCTAACCCTTTCTTAATCAGTGACCAGTATTTGCTGCTAATTAACTTCTTTTACCTTCATTTTATTTGACTTGCTGTTTAAGACTCTGACCCTTTAATGTTTTCTGTGCTTCCTTAATTAGCAGCCAATCAATAACGAGACACAAAATGAGATACGTATGACCAACTTACCTGTGTACATCATACAATATCTCTCTATTATATAAAAAATCCTGAGATGAGACAAAACTTTTTTCAAGAGATTTTTTCAAGTCCTGCGAGACGAGACTTCGGCCATGAGATTTTTTCAAGTCATGTGCTCCTCTCAATCATATTCAACCATGCACACGGTCCTCTCACCTCTCATTCATGTGAATGCTTTTGACAGACAGTTCCTGCTCTCTCAGCTCTTATAAATTTTAATGTTTTCCTCACTTTAAGTTCCCAATTAAAGAAGACGTCTTATGTCCAAATCTTATTGAAGAATTTCATCACAAAGGTTTATCAACAGAAGAAATGAATACATGGGCAATCCTAGAAAGATGAAGTCAAATGAATTAATGCCAAAATTGACGATTGATTACACAGCAAATTGGTTAACTGGGTATCAATAGACTATGCTGAAACAGTTTGTGGTAATCGTGCAGAAGATGAAAATATCAACTTATATCCCGAATATATATATCCCGAAGAATATCTGCAACTGTTAACACCGTCCAGTCTTCCACCACACCAAATACTGCAGAAAGAAGAAAAGTAATGTAGTAAATCTTCCGCAGATAACATTAGACAACAAAGGAGATCTTGATATGCCATTCGTACTAAAACGTTAGAATAGCTTTTGGAAAGACAATTAACAAATCTCAGAGCCAAACATTCGAAAAAGTAATTTTATTTATTAGAGAGAAAGAAACGAAATTCAATCACGAACAGTTATACGTTGCATTGTCACGATGAAAGTCCAAACACATTATCAAAATTCACTGCGATATTGACAAAGATTTATCTCTAAAAATAGCTTTTACTGAAGTTTTACAGTAAAAGTGTAAGTTTAAAAAGTATTTGTGTGTTAAAATTTCAAAGCCAAACAGAACGAAATCATATTACGTAATGAATAACTCTAACGCAACATGAAACATAATTTACTTTCAAATTACAGGTATTACGTTTTACTATTTTATAATATGGTTAATTAGTCGCTGTAATGTAAAATATATATATATACATATTGTATGTAACAATTCCCATGAAAATAACAATCTGTTTAAATTGTATATCCACATCCCCATACGCGAGTGGCAGAACCACAAAGAGGTTAGCGCGTAGCGCAGACCCGGGGGTTGGCAAAAAAAAAAGAGCAGGGAGCAGAGCCCCCTAGTCTGAAATTAAAGAAAGGTGAAAGTCTCAGTAATATTGATATGCTTAGGTCCACAGAATGTTTTGATAATGTTCTTAGAAAAAAGAAAATCAATCACTTTGGAAATGTCTTTTATGGCACAATGAGAGCACCAATAAGTCATTGAACTAAGTAGCTGGTTTAATTAGCAACAACAATTGTCTTATTAAGAAACTAAGTAGAGTGAAGTTGGTTGGAGTTTGAGGCCCCGACTTAGCTGGTCATCTGTTGGCACACTTCACATCTGATTTCTTGTTGGGTGATGTTTAATGAAAAAATGAAGCAATTTAGAGGACTGAGTGTTAAAAAAGTCAACTAAAATGAAGGGAAAAGAAGTTAATTAGCAGCAAAAAGTGGTAATTAATAAAGAAAACAGTTAGAATGAAAACCTGCAGCCCCAATAGTGCTCAAGGACTGAGTTTGAGACCCCTGCCCTAAATCAATCACAAAATTGAAGTATGGTGGCATCATAGAAGTTTGGTCAACAAATAAGAAGAATTTTCAAATGAGAAAAAAAACAACAAATTATAACCAAAATGAATTCTGCTCAGTTAAAAATTCCAGAATCATAACAGAGATGAGGTGAAAGGGCTGCGTTACGTGATAATGGGTAATAAAGTTATCATTAGAACATTAGAACACTCTAGACGAGAACAGGCCATTCAGCCCAATGAAGCTCGCCAGTCCTATCCACTTATTTCTTCCAAGAAAACATCAAGTTGAGTTTTAAAAGTCCCTAACGTCTTACTGTCTACCACACTACTTGGTAGCTTATTCCAAGTGTCTATCGTTCTTTGTGTAAAGAAAAACTTCCTAATGTTTGTGCGAAATTTACTCGTAACAAGTTTCCAACTGTGTCCCCGTGTTCTTGATGAACTCATTTTAAAATAACAGTCTCGATCCACTGTACTAATTCCCTTCATAATTTTAAACACTTCAGTCATGTCACATCTTAATCTTCTTTTGCTTAAACTGTAAAGGCTCAGCTCTTTTACTCTTTCCTCATAATTCAACCACTGTAGCCCTGGAATCAGCCTAGTCGCTCTTCTCTGGACCTCTTTTAGTGCTGCTATGTCCTTTTTGTAGCCTGGAGACCAAAACTGCACCTAGTACTCAAGACGAGGCCTCTCCAATGCATTATAAAGGTTGAGCATAACCTCCTGTGACTTGTACTCCATACATCAAGGCGCTATATAACCTGACATTCTGTTAGCCTTCTTAATGGCTTCTGAACACTGTCAGGAAGTCAATAGCTTAGAGTCCACTATGACTCCTAAATCCTTCTCATAAGGTGTACTCTCAATTTTCCGACCGCCCATTGTGTATTCAAACCTAACACTTTTACTTCGTATGTGTAATACTCTACATGTACTGACATTAAATTTCATCTGCCACAAATCTGCCCAAGCCTGTATGCTATCCAAATCCTTCTGTAATGATATAACGGATTCCAAATTATCTGCTAATTCACCTATCTTGGTTCATCTGCAAACTTAACCAGCTTGTTACTTATATTCCTATCTAAATCATTTATATATATTAAAAATAGCAGCGGCCCTAGCACTGACCCCTGTGGAACACCACTCTTAACATCGGCCAATTCTGATGAGGTTCCTCGCACCATCACCCTCTGCTTCCTGTGTTTGAGCCAATTCTGCACCCATCTAAAAATATCACCCTGAACTCCCACTTCTTTTAACTTGATGCCCAACCTCTCATGTGGCACCTTATCAAATGCTTTCTGAAAGTCCAGATAAATAATATCATAAGCTCCACTTTGATCGTATCCTTTTGTTGCCTCCTCATAGAATTCCAGCAAGTTAGTAAAACACAACCTCCCTCTTCTGAACCCACGCTGACTGTTCAGAATAACTCCTGTCCTTGCCATGTGTTGCTCATTCTTATCCTTATTAACTCATTCCATTAATTTTCCTGTGATGCATGTTAAGCTTACTGGCCTATAGTTGCTTGGATCACCAAGTGTTCATGTAAAATATTCTATTGGAATGTTGTTTTTATTTCTAAAATGTTCATCAGCACATGAACACACAGCTCCAACCATCTCTAGTCATTGCTTATAGACTGAGGGTCATTGTGCCAACTACCTAAGAATGTGGATTTGCGATGGTGAGACTAACTGCGTTTCAATTGCAGTTATGCGAAAAATAGACGCAATACTTCTGAAAAGTCGACAAAACACAAATGCAAATTGTCTGTGTCTCTATTGAGTGATTTTATGCAAATAAAGCTTGTTTCATTGCCTGAAATTAAAAATGACAATCAATATGATGGATGCTGGGTTTCTGTTATTGCAATTGTGTCTACAGTCACCATGTGTGTTTTTAATTGGAGGCAACAAGAGCAAATGAATACAATAAAGGGAAAGCAAACTCCCTGTACTTCGCAGAGGCCATGTATTAGGAATTTCTTTGATATTGTCCAACGTAATTTTACTGAGGAGCTGTGGGTACAAAGGTTTTGGATAAGCAGCTCAGCATTCATGGAATTATGCAGCGCAATAGGCCCTTGCTGTAGAATACACCAGGGAGCCAGTCCCAACTGAGAAGCACAGAGCCATCACAATTTATAAACTGGATACCTGTTAGGTGTGAACAAAACTACTGGTCACAGGTGTGTATACGTTATGTCATGTGACCTAAATGAGAAAAAAGTGTTTCCATTGCAGTTTTGCAATTGTCGCAAAATAAACCACCTCAAGTGAGCGTATAAACATTTTTGCAATTTTTGGGAGTTTTATTTAAAAATCACGTGTTTCCTTTACCGTTTTTTTGTTTAGCAATTTCAAAATACACATTATGGAGTCTTATGAAGAGTTGAACAATTACATTTCTTACTTCTGCAGTGAAAGGTAAGGCTTTAAACTGCAAGGCTGCTTGCTGACACCTGACTCGCCACAGGGCTCAAGGTCTTTCTGGTGGCCAGTTCTTCAGCTGTAGACACAGAATCAACTTAAGATTTGTAAATTGTCTGAGATAAAAACATCATTTATTGTAAAGTGACACCAGGCAAAGTCAAAAGAAAGACTGATGTGGTCATGACATATTCATTATGATACTGAATGTCAGGAATGGCGATGCTGTTCTATAGTATAAAAACACTACAGGGGTCATCAGGGTCGAAACTATGAGATCCAAAGTAGTCTAACTTGTCTGCCTGGTCCTAGAGAGCAGCTATGCACAATTTTGTTCAGATTGGTCAAAGGTGTAAGATTGTATAGGGATCATACAGAAAGACAGATATCATTTTATATACAGTATAGTCTAGCCGTCCCCTGTGGCTCCGCCCGATAGTAGTGAAACAGGACAATGAGGCTCCCTACTCCTGACATCACGCTTCCCCCTCCCCTCGGTCCGCAGCCTCTGTCTCGGATTAGTACGAATATATCTCTCATGCAAGCAAACTATGATTCTTAGCGCGATGAGAGAAGTCGTAAAATCAACCGGAATGTTCAAGCAAATTATAGAAAAAAAAAACCTGATCTAAATCCATTAAGTAGTTCTCTCGTTCGCTAGTTAAGCAGAGGTAAGGTACACGTCCGGAGGCTGGTGCGTGAGTGAGGAGGTCCCCGCTCCCCTCCCCTCGTCCTGCTGCCTGTCCCTCAGATAATAAATAAATCAAAAACAAATAAATCGGTACCACAACCAAACTATGATATATAGCGCAATGAGAGAAGTCGCAAAATCAACCGGAATGTTCAAGTAAATTGTAGAAAAAAACACGACAAGTAGTTCTCTCATGAACAGGCATACAGACAGGCATTGGATTTTTTATATATAGAGATAGATGATAAAACTAAAGTCTGGAACATTATGCTTTTCTACAAACAAATGCAATATCTTTAGCAGTTCTTGTCACACATGTGACAAATACGTTTAATTTCCATTCATTTGAAGAAGGCATCTTATTGCCTCTAGTAGCATTGTGCATGGAAATGTGAACTTCTACTTCTTGCCATAACAAAATCAAATTAGTAATTCTTCTGATAATAAGCACAATATAGTGACTGTAGTTATATTAAGATTGTATTAGGGATCAGTTGTGTCATTGCTGCTTATGAAATCTCTCATGACATCAGCAGAAAAATCAATGTTTTGATTTCATTGCAGTCTTTTTATTATGAAGGCTTTACTAAAATGGCAAGTCCTTCAGTTTTACCATGGTAGTAGTTACTGACATTTAGAGTGCTGTGCAGGAAGCTTTGTTACTTACAGCCCCCATGTGCGTGGTCTGCATTTATGATAGCACTTGTCTGCCCACAGACACACACACACACGCCAAACTCTGCCTTCCTTCATAGATAAGTCCACACATATGGACGACACCAGACCCCTTCCACAGGTCTCAGGTGCCTTGTGTAGACTGTTGACATCTCATTTGCCATCAAGTTCTTAATTAGCATCCAAAATCACCAAGTTAACTTCAGAAGATGAAGAAACTAGGCAATTACAGAATAAGATATTCAAAGCCAAAGTGAGCCTGCTTTGCATGAAAGAGGGAAGATGTACCCTACGGCAACACAAGCACGGAAATAAAAGAATGAAGCATGAAAGAGGAGCCATTTATCACTGACAAAGGAAGATGCCTTTTTGTTTGAAGGGCTCTCTCACTGTCTGTGAGTACCTTCATCCTTGACTCCCACATAGTTTTCTGTCTCTCTCTTTACAATAGCCAGCTAAGTGGCCAACATCTTTTACAGAGTGGGCTTTGCTTCCCCCTTCTCCCGGAGATCTTATATTGGGATGTTGTTGTTAAAGTGACTAGAGACAGAAACTGTCACTGCCATTACTGTGCAGCCATGAGGAGACATGCATTTTCCCACACTGCCTTTTCAGTACAGAGTCCTGGAGACCAATACTGTATCCCAGCATAAAAAATAAGATGTCATGATTTGAGTTTCAATTACATTTCATTGTCAAGCAAACATTGTGGTATGCACAATTTTCAACATCCCCTTAAAAAACACCTTGCAGTCATTCTTCATTTAGTCATCTAATGGAACTCATTTCCTGGTCTTCCTTGAGTAATTCTCCAAAAATGTTGTTTCTTTGTTTGGACAGCCATACACAGTCTAATTTCTATTATAGGTTTATTTACAAACAAGACATATTTACTATCACTTCTAATGAGCGTCAAAATCTATTGCCATGTTGGTTCACGCTGTGTTACCATAACGAAACAACACCCTCTACTGACATCAACTGGCACTGCATAGAAGTATCACAGCAGTTCAGATAGATAGATAGATAGATAGATAGATAGATAGATAGATAGATTACCACTCAAACATTTAAACACACCCTCACATTTTCATGTTTGTAATAGAATTTGATACCTATTTTATTAAGATACCATTAATCGATTTGATTACTCAATACATCTCACAGATGCACCGAGACACATCATCATTAATGTAACCTGGAGTCCTTGGGCATTTCAAGTCTTTCAACATCAGACACCCTCATCCAGATGATCCAGCCAGCAACGATCAATCCTCAGCTGGCGTCCCAGCAGTAGCCAACCATAGGGCCTCCTTCCTCAACAAAAGATCTCCCTCTTTCTACATCACCGATGATTGTCCTGATGGTCTTCTTCTTTGCCCTGCGTATAACCACACTTAACTGAGTCATACCATTTACAGAGTGACTGGCCTGCAAAGCCCTATCAGACCGCCTCTATTGGCTCACAACCAGAGTTCCAACCCTGTCTCACACATTGATCTACCAGCTCCTGGTAACTATTGAGCTTTCTCTCATATGTCTACTCCATGCTCTTTTCCTAGTTCTAAAGAGATCACCTTTTTACTGGAGCTGGAGGAGATAACTGGCAGTGAGTTCAGTAAACCTTAGCTGCTTGCCCAAAACTACTCTCAATTGACAGTAAGTGAGGTGAGGAGGCCTTCTGCTGGTCTGCCATGGGGTGAGCTTTTCTCCAGCATTCATAAAGAAGGTGATCTTCTTCAGGCAGTGGTGTATGCTGGTGGTAACAACTGAGGTTACTATCTCAGGAACTGCTTTCAGTACCTGGTCATGCTGCCAATGGTAGTGACCTTCTACCAGGACCATTGGGTATGTGTTGAGAATATGTCTAAAGGATCTTCTTCCAAAGAAAAGGATAGGAAGGTGTTTCTTACTTTCCCCAAACATAGAGGTTTGCTAGATTTGGTGGACCATCACATATAACCATGATCAGAAACCAGATGTATTAGTAGTCTGCCTGTAGGATGCTTTCCTGTGTAAATTATGCTGCATTGCCAAAACATTACTACTGTTTCTAATGACTGTTACTGCCTGAAATTACTTATTTTTAATTTATTATTCACGTATGACTGCAAACCTCATTTCAGGCAGCCATTCCTTCAGTGTTCTAATGGTCAACCCTCTTAGCTTATCCTTAATTATTCATTTTAAATGCACATTGTTTATTAGAGAAGCCTTAGTAATTGCATTAGCACTGCTGAAACTTATTCTGTTCACTTGGGTTTCAAGGTACTGGCATTCCTAAAGTTCTGTTGAATTATGGTTTATTAAGGTTGACATGATGGTATGGAATGTTGTTTTCTTTAAATAATATTAATAAAATTAAATTTAAAAAAAAGTCCAGTTCTGGGTTCAAAATAGCCAAAATGAAACAGCTTTCTCAAGAAATGTGTCAATCCATTGTCTTTTGCGAATAAAGGTTATTCCATTTGACAGATTGACAAGAAGATTTCATACAAAAATGTCTATTACTGTCTTGAGAGCAGAGGGGAAACTGAATCTACTGTAACCAGGATAGAAGAGGAGGGAGAAGGCCCAGATATCCCACTGCAATAGAGAATAATGACATGAGAGTGTGTAGGCTGAGAAACATAAAGGTCCTCAGTTAGCTTCTTCCTTAACTACTCACCAAACACCACTGTCATCTGCAACAGGTTATGCTGGGCATAACATGTGTTTACCTCCAATATCAGAGGGATTCTTTTCTTTTTAATTTGCCAGTTGCAGATATGGCTTTTTCTTTTAAACTCTGCCTCTAAAGTGAGCATCCCTGTAGGTATGAAAAAGCCCATGTACAATAGCTTTTACTAACACACTTCTGCTATATAATTTATGGATTGAAAGTCCTCAGTGTTGTGTTCATTCTCTCTTCCTCTGCTACCTCCAAGGGGTCAACAGTGTGCCCCGTAACTGAGCCTGTCATCTTATTTAGCTTGTTGATTGGGTGGGCCACTCCTGAAGTTACACCCTGCTCTCAACTCTAGCTTTACTGTTTCCCTTAAACACTTGGACAGAGTTTGTGATGACAGCCAGTCCAAATGACTATATCAATAAGCAGCACACATCACTCTTTAACCAATATATACAGTAAATTATTGAAGTTATCTTCAGAAAGCACACATTCATCACTGCACTAGTAAAGAATCAATAAAGGCTCTAAACTATGCTTGGAAATTATTATTATTATTATTATTATTATTATTATTATTATTATTATTATTGGGTGAAGTATATTACTGTAAGTACTGCTCCGCATTGGTGAGTTAAATAAGTTTATCGAGTCAGGCACAAGGCAAGAGCCATTACAATGACCCCAGTAGGGATGGGACACCAGTCAAGTTTAGGACTACTGCATTCATTCATTCTGGGACAATTTTGACTTACCATGAAAACAGAGTCTCTGTAGAGTCCTCAGAAGAACACAATGATAACACAAAACCTCCACCTAGTTTATAATCCAATGTGGACAAAGTTCCATATAGTATGAATGTTCTCTCCCCACAGCAAAATGTTTCCCAAAAACAATATATAAGGACTATAGCTTAGAAACCTGGTCTTCAAGTTAGTTAATCGCCCAGAGACAAGGAGTACCAAAAAGAAGAGCTCCCGATGGGGTGAGATCATCAGTGAAGTGCCTCTGGTGCCTGTCCCTAGGCCAATGTAAATTCATGCAGTAAACTTTGGTACAGCTAATAAACTTCAGAGTTATCCGATGGCACTAAAACCTGAGAGACAGCAAAAACAAATCAAAAAGACTTGAGCAACCATCAGAACTGTGTGAATTCCTGGACAATGTGATTTAATAAAGAGGAGTGCTACACCTAGGCAATATTAATGTTGATTATAAATACAAGATGGCTGACACTGTTTTCCAGGATTCTGAATAAGGATTCAGGAGTTTAAGTTGATACAATATTTGTATCATCTAGGCAATGTAAAGAAGTAATTAAAAAGGCATTGAAAATGTTCGATTATATTACTGAATTGAAGCTGATGGGCATCATGCCCAGACTGTAAAATAGGCTATTGAGACCGCATCTGGATTATTGTGACCACACTAAGAAAAAGACAAACAAGTTCTGCAAAGGAGAGCATCCAAATCTGTCTGTAGAATAAAGAACCTGCCTGACTCTAACAGACCACGGGAGGTAAACCTGTCTAGTCTCAAGCAGAGAAGGATGTGTGCATCCATTCAATTTAACTGTGAATCACATACTTGAAGACACCGGAGGACAGTAAGAAGAAGACAAAATTAAGCACGTCTTTACGGAAAGATCTTTATGAACTCTGAAACAGACCACCAAATCGTGGAGCTGACGATGAAACCCTGATAACCTTTTATGACTATCTGGATGAGACATTGGGACAAAGTGCCTATTGTGATGATTGTGAACGAAGAAAGAAAAAGCTTAGAGGCTTAAAATGAGATGGAAACAAAATATGTCAACTTTGGTCAAATCAAAATCAAAACCATCACAGAAAGAGAAGACAAGAACTGAGCATCAGAACCACACAATATTTGGACAAAATCTTGGTCAAGAATCATGCTAATGTGTCAAGAATCCTAACAAAAATCAAACCCAAACAAAATCAGTAAGCGTAAGTCATTGATTCCTTTGTTTTTCAAACCAGAACTATGATGGTGAGAACCTGAGCTGAATGCATTATGTATGCTGAACCAATAACATCAAGAAAAAACGATAAAGATATAAGCCACTTACTGCAAACTTTATATCAAAACCAGTCCACAATGGCACTGAGAGCATCTCTTACTGCTACACTGTTGCTGCTGGCAAGAACTTTCCATGCAAGTCCTCTTGGACAGTTTTTAATTAGAGAGTGGTGGAGAAGTAGAAGTCTTTAGAGGTATTTCACAATAGCAGTCAGGTCCCTATATTCGGTGCTCTAATTTTAAGATTGATCAAGAAAGCTCATGGGGCTACAGAAGACTTGAAGTCAAAGAACGAATCTAAATCCAAACCTGAATCTAAACTTTAATGTATTTATTGCTTGAGCATTTGTCTCCTGCAAAGTTTTCCTTTACTTTTGCAGAGTTCAGAGAACTTGTCAACCACACAGCCATAGGAATCATGTAATATCATAGCAACAAAGAAAATGGCCTCCCATAATGGACGCTTGACTGTGTAAAAGGATTACATTTAGAGATTGTGTTAAAAATGTAAAAGGAAAATTCTAATCCAGGACCTGGGTGAGCAGAAGCCAACAAAAGTATCACACTAAATTGGGACCCATGAGTATTCAATAAATGAGTAACAGACTGTCATCCTAAAAGTACCCTGTGATGTGGTGTCTTCCGTTGCATCAGTATAAGTACTTCCTAAAGTGTCTGTTCAGGCTTCAAATATGACAATAACTCAGCCTGATACATCTGAAGAAGGGGAGACTGGTGTACAAGGGTTTGATAAGTAGATATATCGTACATCTTGAAAGTCAGCATACCTTACCTGTCAACAGCAATGGCTGTCAAAGTGAATACTGAGACATAAACTGTGACTGGCTGGATGAGGAATACCAAGTAGCACATGAAACGCCCAAACACCCAGCCATGAGGATTGAAGGCGTAGGCCAATGTGAAAGGCACACAGGTGGCACACATCAGCATGTCCGAGAACGCCAGGTTTCCAATGAAGAAATTGGTGACATTGTGCATCTTCCGAGTCCGGCAGATCACATACAAGAGCAGATAATTACCAAATATGCCAACCATCACTACAAGTGCATAGCAAGGGATGATCAGGGGCTTGAAGGATTGGACTAACTCCACGCCAACAAATTGTGAGCTTGAGTTAGAACCGTTTCGTAGTGGTACTTCAACAATATCCTTTTGGCTATAGCTGTTGTTGATGGCGCTGCCATTGACTGACAATCGTCCCATTTTCCAAAACAGACCAGTGTCCTCCATGTCCCTCAGAATTGGTAGGGTGACAGGGTCACATCCTGGTAAAGAAGAGACAAAACAGAATAGATTGGATGGGGGCTTGTAGCTAAGTGAGGAAATAATTCTATCTGTCTGTCATATAGTGCCTTTCACTTCTATCTATCTATCTATCTATCTATCTATCTATCTATCTATCTATCTATCTACCTATCTATCATATCTGTTGTACATAGTGTATTTCATATCCTTCTATTTACTGTATTTGTTTGCATTGCATATTTGCTTCCTTTTTCCTTTTTATTCACCTATTATATTTTCCATCTCTTTAAGTATTGTATATTACAAAATATAGAACCTTCTGCAAATAGTTTTCACTCTCTTACTATGCCTACCTGTTTTCAAAATAATAACTATAATGCATATACTGCAAGGATTTTAATAAGGTACTTCATCTACTAGGTTTTAGATGATATATTAAATACTTTTGGCAATATCTGGTGAATTATAAGTATTTGTCTACTTAAAAATAATGCAAGAATTATATTTTGAGCATGTATTTGATAAACATTATTAAATAAGTAATCAGAGTGACTCATTTAAAATATTTTATTGAATCAGTCCTCTTGTCCAGGGCCTGCTTACACTGTTCGCTGCATCAGAGAATGAGAGCTGACGTGACCCACCACAGTGGGAGCAAGAAAAGAGCAGACTGTGCACATTCAGCCACACACTTGCTCACATCAGAGCAATTTAAAATCATTCATTATCCTGACATCAATACTCTAGATTGTACGAGGAGACTGATGTCAGCAGAAGACACTCATGCCCACAAAGAGAAAACATATAAACTTTACATTTAAGTGACCACAGCCGGCAACGTCATCTGATGCATTCGATGACACACACAGTTCAATCCTTGATTCTTTTTTCCCTGCAGTGAGAACTATTTGAAGACCATTGAAAAGACTGTTTCACAATAAAACAAATTGCACACAATTTATAACACTGTGTGTGGTACAGTCAAAGATTTATTCAACATACCGTTATTTTCCTACAACTGTATCAATGTAAATTGGCCAAATAACAGAAGTGTGCAAATGGTTGAAGGGTCCACAATGTTCATTTGAAACATTTATTAAGAAAATATTTTTGAATTAAATATGTTTGCTGCTGTTTTAACATAAATAAATATATATATA
>JANRMT010062796.1:63345457-63356710 GCA_026402145.1 Polypterus bichir lapradei
GATAGATAGATAGATAGATAGATAGATAGATAGATAGATAGATAGATAGATAGATAGATAGATAGATAGATAGATAGAACATCTTATTTTGATTCATGATTTATATTTTCTTCTCTGTCTTTCCAATATGTGGTTTAGATTTTGTCTGGCAAAGTCAATTTCTCTAAATCCTGCTTCTCTCATCTTTTGTCTCTTATTTTGTCTGCTGTACCCTCTGCTTCTAATTTTATTTCATCTCTGCTTATGTCCTCTGTTTCTATTTTCAGCTATATCATTGCATTTCCCTCTTTTTGATGGAGATCCTGTCTGTAATTTCTGTTTATCTCTCCCTCTCTGTCTTAACCCTGTTCTGATGGACATCTTAACTGTAATTCCTGATCATCAGTCCCTCCTGTATAATATTGCTAGATGTACATCTGACTCTCAACCCAATAAATTCTATCATGTAACCATGTAGACACCCCCGCCTCCATTATATCCCTTCTTCCTATCTTCTTCCATTTATTCAGCTTTTTCTGTCCACCCTCTGGAAAAAGTCTTGCCGTTTATGCTGAAGTTCAGTCACGGGGCACATTTTGCTTTGATAGACGCTCTGGCTTTTTTTTACCTTGTTGTTTACTTCAAATAGTAAATTGCTTTAATAAAAAAGATTTAATGCATCAGTCTTTGTCAGTTTCCCTCTCATATACAATACATTGGCAGACTGCTTAGTATCTGTGAAAAAGAGGAAGAGAATGAGACCGAGGGAGATGGAGGCGGAGGTGGAGGGGCGACTTGTTCTATTTAGACAGCTGACAAAGTGAAAAAGCCACCATTCAAACGAGATAAAGATCCACCTGCACAATAAGATCAGGAGGCAAAGAGAAAGCGGGATAATAAATGGGAATCGTGTAAATCACCTCTCCAGGCAGAACAAAGGACACAAGGATATACTCCTCCATGAGAAAGCCTGAAATACAACTGACTACAAGCCATTGACGTTAATTGTCTACGTGTTTCAGACCTCCACTGGATGCATGATGCACTGAAGTGTCTACTGAACCTTATCTGAATATAATTAAGCGGCCATGAGGCAAGCATCCCTGACAAGTGGATTATATAGCATCAACTGATCTAGCAAGTTTTTTTGGGTGACTATGTGGACATTACAACTTTAATCCATTCTGAGGTTACTTTAAGATGTTCAGGCAATTTATGAAATAAACAAAATGGAGTGAATGAGGGACACGGATTATCAGAAATTAAGGCAATTATTTGTCAGCCTGCACAATAGCTGCTCCACCAACATTTGATCGACCCTAATGACTCCACTCACTGACTGACTAATGCACATATGTAGCCAAAAAAACAGACCAGACCTAAGAAAAGACTTCTCTTCAAAATCCATTCATGTACTTTCATGCCCAGTTATTTGATTTGGAAGGCTGGAGCTTGGAAGCACCGGGTGTAAGGCATGGTCCAGCCATTAGGGAACATCAGCCCATCACATATTGCATGTCTGTGTACACCCACACTATTCATCATGCTGTATAAAAGAGCCCAGTTACTCATCATCTTAGGGAGCTTCAGTGATTACTGCTGATAAGCTTTCTGGTAGGCCATCAGGAGAAGTGAAGGGTGGGATGGAATTGAAAGGACATCATCAGCTGGAAGGCAGCAGTGGGCTCCTTCACAGTGAAGTGCATACATTGACTACAAATTACAAGTATATTTCATGAAGAATCCCAAAAATAGGTACTTGGGTCGAAAACCTACTTATTACATCTAAAAATACAGATTTGTGGGTAAAGTGCAACAACTAAGCCCATTGGGTGAAGAGTTATGGGGTCAAAGGAATCATCCTCCACCTTGGACTTTAGAACTAAACAAAGGGTAGCATTGCTTTGGTCCAATGACTCTCACAAGGTAAATGCCAATAAATTAAATCAGTTCCTCCTCTGGTAAAGCATTTCTGTCCTGATCGTGGTGAGATCTTCCAGAAGGACAACATCAACTGTAAAAATAAACACATAAAAACACTGAGTGAAAAAATGTTGTGGTCACGTATGGAATTTAACGCAAAAAGATTGAAGGTTAGGTGAGCTGAGACATTGCCCGCTCTGCCAAAGGCCCACCACTCTGAGCTGAGGGTTCCCCCACTCTGAGTCACTGGACGCAGTTCTTGATCGCTCTGAAGGTCCTTTTAAAGGACAGCAAAGTAGTACAGTAGATCCCAGTTGTTACTTAAAAAATACTGCAATAAGAACACAGGGACATGGCTGGAAATTTGTTAAGGGCAGACTTCACACCAAATTATCCTAAGCTGTTCTTCATTCAAAGAACTATTGATACATGGAATAAATGACTAAGCAGTGTGATGGAAGTGTGTGGACCTACAAATGTTGACTTGATGTTATTGTGGGAAAATCAGGTGAATAGGATGGACATGCTGGTTGGGTTGAATTGCCTTTTCTTGTCACATTTTTTCTAATGAGTGTCAGGGGATGAAAAGGTTGCCGGAGTCATATGGGGTCATGGGTCTTATTTGCAGGTCAGCAAATTTAGAACTATTCCTGTGCATCTTCACTATAATTCCCTTTCCTTACTCTTGAAGGGCCTAAGTGAAGAAGCAAGCCGTGACACCAAATCCACACAGTTGCACCACAGGTAAGTGCAGCCATGGACCCAATGAAAAAATGCTCCCCCAACAATCAAGCTTTATTCATTTATACTTTATTGAGATATGAATTTCAAGATACAAATGGAACTATAAAGGCATGTCACATGGGGATTTCTATAGGTACGCTCAGTTAGTTTTTCCTTCTCTCCCACTTTCACGTTGTATTTAAAGTGAAGCGTTTAAAAGGCAAGTTTTGCTTGTGCTGGACACCTGTGGTGGTTCAGCTTTGTAACTATTTCTTTTGCAAATTTGTTTTACCCTTTTGCTAAGTTTTGGATCACTAAGGTTATGAGAAATTAACTAGATAGTCAGGCTTCTTGGCTGCCTTTGAAAAAAAAGTACTCACCATTTTGTATTTTGAAGTATTAGCAACGTTATACAAGCAAGAAAGCTTTCTGTTTCTTGACTCTGATACATCATCATGGTCATATTTTTTGAATGTAAGATAGTCAGCACACTTCCACTTTTATCAAGCTCATGTGAGTTCTAACGCTAGTGCTAAAAATAAAAAAAATCCTTCTTGCTAAAAACTATAAAGTTAGAAGACACAGCAGAGCATGAGTGTGAAAGTGCAGAATAGAATACCTTTGTCAAATAAACACACTTTATTTCTATTTTTTATATTTAAGCTGAAGCTTTATAAGCTGGCTCTTCCTGGCACATTTATGACTTAAACCGATATCACATTACTCTACTGTTCGTCGTGGGGTATGCTGATCTTGTCTCTGCACCATGTCAGTTTACATGACTGAAAATCACTGCTCATGTCACATTTACCAAATGAGAGCCGATCTTCCAGCGCAGTTGTGCTTGCCTCTTTTCGTGACAGCCAATCGCATGTTGCCTGAAGGAGCCATTGCTGTATGAAGGCTTACTGTAACAGCTGCAACAAGTTCAGCAGCAAACTCTGCCCTTCATTTCTTTTTTCCATTCTTTTATGGTATCAAAACACAAGACATCAGACAGACGAACTTCTACTCTTTTTATGAGGTTCACAGTCCCAGCGCTGAGTGAAGGGTTAAAAGCAGGACACAGTCTTGGATGTTTGTTCTTTTTTCCATTCTGTTTTAGTACATAAAATGCAACACATCAGACAAACAAGCTTCTCTTCTATTTGTGAGGCTTAAAACAGACGTGTTCCTTATTCCTTGTTAATGCATTATACTGTACTGCCAGATGAGCATTCATTGATTGTCATATCTCTTGCGTGTACAGCCCACCCCTCTGACTGATGAGAAAATCAAACAAGTTTTATTTTATCATAGCCTGTTGCAAACTAGTTAGTCTCAATTGTTAGGTATTTCACATTATGAAAACGTCTGCATGGGAGCGTGCTGCCGGCTACCTCCGACTCCTTTCTGTTGGCTAAGGTTATGTAAATGAGGGCTACAAATGAAATTTGCTGGTGAAGTTGTTTAATGTGACAAGGGCTTTACCAGATCAGATATGACTTTCGCATGTAGGTGTTTAGCACCTAGCTAAAAATACCAAAGTCGGAACTGACTGCCGACACTGGACTGGAGAGTTGAAGGCTTTCTATTGATCAGCTTGTAAATGAATGCACAAGAGTTCCTTGCTATAACCTGTAACCCTGCTGAGTAGAAAACTGCTGCACTGATACTCTATCTGTGACATTAGATGTGTGGATTTAATTATACAGGTAGAATTCATGAGCCTCTGTAAGGAGGATACATTTTAGAAACATGAGCACCAATTCCCCTTCCAGAACAAAAGCTTTGGCAAATACAGGCAGCAGAGACGCAAGGACATGAACTTGTCTTTACTAGCTAGTAGCTGGACTGGGAGGGGGGCTGAAGCAAGCTTAAGTAGGACTGGAATGAATCCAGAAAGTCCCGGCACTATGACATCCCACTGGTTGGGGAGGTACATTAGGAAAGCTGGACTAGGATAAATTTAGGCTAACAAAGAGGCTAAATGTCTCTTTGCTGCTCCATTTATGCAAATGCCATATTACTGTCTCTGCCAGAGGCAATGCTTAAGGAATAGGCCGCACCAGACCAGAAACCAAATCAACATACAGGGGAACCTCTGGTCACGAATGTCTTGGACCATGTACAAATTAGGTTACGATCAAAACGTTCGCCAAACTTTTGCATCTGTTCATGACCACACACTCGGGTGATGAATAAACCAGTTTCCCTTCCGGTTCGTACGCGCCGATGATTTCCGCACGTGTTCAGTCTCTCCCTGTGCATTCCCTGTGCAGCGAGCAAGTGAGAGAGAGAGAGAGAGAACGCGAGAGAAAGCGAGAGAATGAGAGAGAACGCGAGAGAAAGCGAGTGAGAGAGAGTGAGAGAGAACGCCAGAGAAAGCGAGTGAGAGAGAGAGAGAGAACACGAGAGAAAGCGAGAGAGAGAGAGAGAGAGTACGAGAGAAAGCGAGAGAGTGAGAGAGAACGCAAGAGAAAGCGAGTGAGAGAGAGTGAGAGAGAACGCGAGAGAAAGCGAGTGAGAGTGAGTGAGAGAGAGAGAGAGAGAACGCGAGAAGGTAGTTAAAGAATACACTGGGCCTGTTTTTAAAGAGACTGCAAGGTTAGTTTTCTCTGTTCAAGGTTTTCTCAGTGCTATTCAATGTGTTTACATTTAATTTACTATTACACTTTGCATTCTATGGTATAATTAACTATTTTTGTGCTTAAAAATCTTTAAAGAAAACATATTTACATACAGTTCATACGGTCTGGAATGGATTAATTGTATTTACATACAATCCTATGGGGGAAATTACTTCGGGTCACGACCAAATCAGGTTGCGACCAGAGTTTTGGAAAGAATTACGGTCATGACCCAAGGTTCCACTGTACTAAGATAGAGATCCACCTGGTATTAAGTATATCGGATACGTGATGAACTGCAAGGTTGTATTGTTATTATTTTGTCACTCTTATTTTTACACAATTGGAAACCTTAAGTTATAGATATCTATGTATAGATAAAAACTGCAACTTCCTGTCTTGCCTGCTCAGGTATTCTTTCTAATTGCCTGCTGTTACAGATGTAAAAGAAGGAAGGAAGTATTTAAGTACAACAGCAGTTAGCCCTGATGGTGACCAAGGTGCTAAGATTAAACATCCAAGGCGATAGAAGGGAGTCTAAAAGTGAAAACAGGGTCACCAAAGGACTCTACTGTGACAAAATAACAGCGATTGAGACAGGAGAGAAAGACATAGTTCACAAGTCGTTCAAACCTTCTAAGATTGCATTTGATGTCAGCACTGTAGGTTGTGAGCATGATTTTTCAGTTCTAAAGCTTACAAAGACTTATTTACAATATACAGTGAGTGATTAAAGATGGAATAATTTGGGTGTGTTAAGTATAGCATCAACAAGTGCAAAGACCCTTATCTTGAGCATTTTGTAGATATGATTGGCCAAAAAAACACAAAAAAGAAGCAGAATATTTCACAGTTTATTGAACGGCAAGCAAATGATCTTGCGGAATTAGTTTATCATAAATATTCTGAAATATACCAACAGGAAGAATTTACCATGCTTATTATTTGGTTTGATCTAAATGAGTATTTCTCAACCACTGGATCGCAATTCCTGCCGGTGGGTTGTGAGTTGCTATTGTTTATAATGGTATTGGGTCGTGGTGGGCCACTCTGACAATCATGCTTGATTCCCCCCACACTTTGATGATTGCACTAGATTCATTAAGGGGGGCACCCCCCTTTGTTGGGTCATGAAAATAAATTGGGGCATGACACCAAAAAAGATTGAGAAACACTGACAGCAAAGCTAAACAACACATAAAAGATATTAAAAAGTTGTCTTTTGGCATTAGAGTATGCCTATGAATAATTTTGTTTAGTATTCATAATTAAACTTACAATTGAGTGCCATAACCTAATCTGATATTCCTTTGAATTCAAGCAACTATGGCAGAAATGTTGTGATTTAAATGATACAAATATCATTTGAATAATATATTTATTTAATTGGACTTAATAATCTATTTAATAGGGCACTGTACAGGTTAACTAATAACAAGTATTACTGTAGTCAGCCTTTGTACAAATATGCAGTTATTGATACTAAGTTCAGTGACTAATGGCATGATTTGGTTTTGTAACTGATCTTACAGCCATTTCAGGTCCTTATTCGCTACCATTTTGAGTTCCCGTTGTTAGGCTAGCTTCCCCGCCTTTCTATGGGCGTGGCCTCAGATGTCATGACCTTTTTGTAATCAACATGATGGGATAAAAGGATGGCTAGGGGTTTGTTTCTTTATTTGATCTGTAGATACCAAAAATCTACTAAAGAATCTTTGCTCTAAATTCTTGCGTGTTCCATTCATTTTTGTCTGTTCTTTTGTCCTTAATTTTTGTCTCGCGCGTTGGCTTCCATTTCTATTTGTGATTTTCCAGCCTGTCCCCTTTATGTTTTTCTATGTGCATCTCCTGGTTTTGCTCAAAATGTTTACCTGTAATATCGCTGTCAGGACAACTAATTGGCAGGTAGGTGCATGCAGATTTAATGCATGGAAATTCCAGAAAAAAAATAGATGTTTTTGTTCGTGTTTCACTGAAATGAATTTTGCAGTAAGTAAATTTATTTATTTTATGCTGCTACTTTCCTGTAAGTGGTGTATCAAGAGAGTAAAGTAAAGGGCAATGTCAGGGAGGGTACTGTTCTTTATATTCTATGAAGGACATCCACGAATGATTTTATAATAATAAACATTCTAATAATTGATCTGTTAAAATATGGAAGACAATCATAATCTTAACACAGAGTTAAGGAGGCAGAAGTTACCTCAGCGGCAGGTGGCATAAAGCTGAGATCAGCCTTGGAGGGGATGCCAGGGATATATTAACATATGGTGACAAAGGCCACTGTCCCGGAGCCCCAGGAGTGTAGGGGCCCACAATGTTTCTGATGCCTATGAATGTTATGTTTCTGATTTGCTATCAAAACAGGGCCTCCAGTTCACTACTTTCCCTGGGGGCCTATGATGCTGATAAGAAGGCCCTGAGAGATGCCAAACCATTAACCAAGATCACTCCTGCTCACAGCAGGGCAGCTTGTTCAATTTCTCACTACTACTGATGGTGGAGTGCCACATCACAGGTTTATTAAATAGTATGAAGAGTATTAAGAGTAATGTAAAGTCATACTATGGCCATCCCAGTCATCAGGTCTCAAATAAGTGCTTTGGATTGGCACCTGGAGCCATGTCCTTCACCAGCATCATTAAACACCAACTGATGGAATGGCTCATGGAAGAACAGTTTCAGTTAAGTCTCACATGTTATCAGAGTCTAAGGTGAGGTAAATTTAACCTATTATTACAGCTCGTCGTGACAAATTGCCCCATCATATGATGATGTAGACAGTTCCTTTATTTTGATTCTTTCCTTTTGGTGTATCAACAGGATTGAGTAAAGGATGACAGCAGGGAGGGTGCTGTTCTTCACAATTCTTGAAGGACACCCCCAAGACCACTATATTCTCAACTCATTTTTTCATATTGAGGATTGTGGGGGTAGAAGTCATCTCAGCAGCATCAGGAGAAAGGCAGAAAACAGTCTTGAAGATGATGCCAGCCTACCATAGAGCTCAATCTTGTAAATACCAGGCCAAGTTAGAGCTACGAGGCAAAGTATATTTTTGAGGAGATCAGAGTACCCCATGGTTCTCGAGACTGATCCTGCAATTATCTGTGAACCACCCAATCTCACTGAGATTGCACAGGTGGTGAACCAGCTGAGGGTAGAGAAAGCTGCAGGGATCTGTGGTATTCAGGGTGAACTTCTCCAGGCTGGTGTTAAGGCTGTCAGACTGGTATTGCAAGCAATCTTTGCTTCCATTTGGGAAACAGGCATCAACCCAACTGATTAGAAAATGGGACTTGTCGTCCTTATTTGGAAAGGGAAAGGTGATCGCCTGGATTACGGTAACTATAGGGGTATGACACTGCTCTTGGTGCTAGGGTCATCCTCAGTAGGATCCGTGATCACTTGTTCACCTACAAGCAACTGGAACAGTCTGGTTTTACGCCTAAGAAGCTTACCATCAACTGCATTCTGGTACTGAATGTCAAGGCTGTCAGTTGATGGAGCTGCCCTGTGAGACATCATGAGTCTTCGCGGGATCCCCTGAAGGTTGCTGGATATCATGGCTGGCATGTACACTGATACTGTGAGTGCTGTACGGAGTGCAGGCAGAACCTCTGCGTTTTTCCCAGATGATTCTGGGGTTTATCAGGGGTGTGTTCTTCCTCCTACTCTGTTCAGTGCTTGCATGGACTGGGTGCTGGGCAAGGTCGTGGGGTCCAGTGGCAGCGGAGCATCTGTTTATGAAGAAAGATTTACTTATCCTAACTTTGCTGACGATGCTATGATCTTCGCTGAGCCAATGGAGGCTCTGATTGGGACTCTCAAGAGACTCAGCAAGGAGTCTGAGTGTCTGGGTTTGCTAGTGTCCTAGATAAAAACTAGGATTTAGGCCTTTAATGATCTCTTGGGCTCAGCCATCAGCAGTGTGTCTGTCTGCAGAGAGAGTGTTGACTTTTCGAGAGGTCTACTTACCTTGGCGGTGACATTCATGTCCTATTGGGGTCATGTGGTCACTGGAAACTGGTGTGCGGCACTCCCAACATCTATGCCAAAGGATGAAGGTCCAAGTCTTTAGAATCCTGGGGCCTCATGCATAACGCCGTGCGTAAAATTCGCACTATAACATGATGTAAGCACAAAAGCAGAAACGTGCTTACGCACAGAAAATTCCAGATGCAGGAATCTGTGCGTACTCCAACTTCCGCATTGTTCCGCTACATAAATCCCGATCAGCGTGAAAAGTAACGCTCATGCACGCGCCTTCTGTCCCGCCCCAACTCCCTTCAGAATTACGCCTCTTTGAATATGCAAATCAATATAAATCATCCTTAAGCTCAGCCTTCTGTGAAAAGATAATGGGAAAAGCACGGGGGAAAATATAAGAATTTCAGCGAATACCAAGTGGAGGCAAAGGAAAAACATACTACATGTATTTGTTTATTTAAACCGTGGTATAATCAACAAAAGGAAGTTGATCGAGTGACATAGCGTGTTGGAGAAACTTGAAAGCTCACGTTCACAAAGTCGCGCAGTGCCGGAAATAAAAATGTTGTCACATATCAAAGTCGCTGTGAAAAGGCGAGTTGTAGCCCACCGTCTGAGTGTCATATGAAAGCTTATTAGGGTACAGTGAGAAAAAAAAGGCACACAGTGGGAAAAAGCATGAAATGTCAACTTTAATCTTGAAATTTCCACTTTAATCATGTAGTTTATTTTGTCATTAAAGTAGAATATCAAACTTCATCTTAAAATCGTTTAATTAACCAGTTTCTCAAATCACATCGTAATTAAAGTATCACGTTAAATGCTTTGTTTTGTATGTGATCTTCTATGTGCTCTATGTATGTGAATCGCTACGTGCTTCTTAAACCGGCTCTCTTCCTCCGACTGGACACAGAATCCATTACATTCGTGATATTACAGCTCTCTGAATAACTAAAATACTGAGATGTATACGTGATATAATATTCATGATGATAGGAGTTAAAGCATGTTATTAAACATGGGTTTCACGGCGCAGTGATTGTGCACGACCTTCGATGAAATTATTTATTGCAGCAGTACTCATGGGCGGCTCTAGGCTTGT
The DNA here is from genome assembly GCA_026402145.1 of Polypterus bichir lapradei. NCBI lineage: Eukaryota > Metazoa > Chordata > Cladistia > Polypteriformes > Polypteridae > Polypterus > Polypterus bichir. The sequence continues at coordinate 63,355,784 of JANRMT010062796.1, forward strand.
GGCGGCCCTGGGCAGAGAAAGAATCGGTGGCCCCTTCGCCTGACAATGTCAATATGGCATCTTATGCACGGTGGATGGCCACGTCCGTTGTGGACACTGCATAGCCGCCTCGTGCTCATGACACAAGCGTTTAACTTTTCTTGAAATTTGCAGCTGCGTTTTTAGTTATGTCGTTATTTTCTCTTTCTGTTTTATATTCAACTAGCAAAATACCCGCGCTTCGCAGTGGAGAAGTAGTGTGTTAAAGAAGTAATGAAAAAGAAAATGAAACATTTTAAAAATAACGTAACATGATTGTCAATGTAATTGTTTTGTCACTGTTGTGAGTGATGAGTGTTGCTGTCACATATATATATATATATAAATATATATATATATACACACACATATAAACATATATATATACATATCTATACATATACACATATATATATATACACACACACATATATACATACATATATATATCTACATATATACACATACATATACATACACACATACATACACACACACACAAATACATATATATATATACATACACACACACATATATAAACGTATACATTGTGGTCCCCGGCCGGGGCTGGAGCCCGGCCGGGACGCCCAGGAGGACGTGAGGAGGGCTTGTGCCTCCTCCAGACCGTGAGGGGGCGTCCGTCCTGGTTCTGTTGGGGACCGCGGGTCGAGGGCATGGAAGCCCTACCCTGTAGGGGCCCGTGGTCACCGCCAGGCGGTGCCCCGATGCCGGTTTATCCCATCTGGTCCTCGGCCAGGGCTGGAGCCCGGTCGGGACGCCTTGGAGGACCGGAGGAGGGCGTGTGCCTCCTCCAGACCGAGTGGGGGCGTCCGTCCTGGTTATGCAGGGGGCCTCGGGTACAGGGCTTGGAAGCCCAGCCCTGTAGGGACCCGTGGCCACCGCCAGGC